>JAEQBH010003120.1:0-1200000 GCA_016808115.1 Tetrastigma voinierianum | reverse complement strand
CATTCGCGTACTCGCAAACCACTCGAGGTAGATCTAAGTCTGGTCTCACCTCGTCCTCTAGGGTAAGGCTCGCTAGCCAACCCGCCAACCCGGTCCCAAAGACTCGACTCATATACCGTCTCGGGGCAAAATATCGTGCCGCCTCCTCGACTACCATACGAGTACCGTCCCGCAGATAGGCGCAGAACCCTCCTACGCCACAATCGATAACGATCCCGTAAGTTACTGCTCAATCCATCCTCGTGATGACTCGAACTCGACATGTCCATAACTCAGTCCACCGTGAGTAGAGTCCTCAGATCTCACTCATCCCGGACCTCATTCTTATTCTCGCCCTAACCCTGGGGAGAACTTCACGTGATACCAGCCTCCTCTAACGATCTCTAGAGGCAGAGTCCTTGCCCATTTCCATCATATTGGGGCCTCATTCTCAAATAGAACGCAGCCTAGTCTAATCTCTAGTCGTGGCGCAGGTAATCTCCATAGCCTCTAACACTTTCGATTCAGATGAACCAATGGCCTACCACCATCTGGACTCTTCCCCCGTGAATGCCTGAGGATGATGCGTCCAACCTCTAGGGTTTAATAGATCTTCGTTTCACCGCTATACCGTACCGTACATAAAGATTCATTGTAATACCCACACCCTCTACAAAGTCCGTCGACCAAACATTGACGTGTTCCGACCGCACTCGTGACGCCCTCTACTGCGCTCCCGTCCTCTACTAGCCATTTACACAATTAATATGGCAACAAGAATCATTTAATTTTCACTTCAGTCTAACTAGTTATGCAGATGTTGATTACTAATAGACTTGACAACCATGAACTGACCCGTTCATTTCCTAAGTGGCACTAAACTCCAACCACTGCTTCATTTATTTCAATAAAATTCCAAGTTTTCGCTCACATTTCTCATTATCCAAATCCCTTAAGGTCATAGTTCATAACCTTAGCATTCAATTACTTTCCTACAATATACCATGCATATAATTTCCTACGCAACAATCGCGCAATCACAATTTCCAATGGTAGTTAAATACAATACAAGATTCTAAGATAAGCACAACCCCGAGACACTATTTATACCCATAAATTACAGAGACATTGTCCTTTGCATTTACAAGTAATGCAAGGCAATTAATTATACATATTTAAACATTTTCATCAACAAAATTTAGATTTTTGAAAATTTTATTTTTTAAAATTTTGTCCTATTTTATTTGATGTTATTTTTTAAAAAAAAAATTTTCTGAATTTACTATTCACATTAATCGATCAACGCATCGCTCAATTTTATTTACTATTCACTCTGACATCGTTTCACCGACATCGTTATCACAATACAAAATTGTATCAGAACACACTTCCAGCTACTCATTGCTCAAATACAATTTCTTTCCTCGTTGTCTCGTTAAATACAATTCCTTTCTATCCCTTCAAGTCACAATACAATTTAGCCACGCACTCTCTTGCAATACACTCATAGTTGCAATACAATCCTAGCCACTACACTCTCCTGCAATACACTTTCAACCTAGGCAACCTAAGGTTGCAATACACCTTACATAAATACAATTTTTCCTCCATATACAATACACCTAACACCTCCCTAAATACACTCTTCTTCCCAACCACACCACACACATCCTCGCAATACAATCCGTCAGGACAGAATACACCTAATCCAAGTCCTCTCCGCAATACAAAATGTAGACTGCAGAATACAAATTTTTTTTTTTTTCTACAAATTTTCCAAATTCTCTCAGAATACAATTCAGTAAAGGCTTGCACACAAATTCCCATTATTGTTCAAGCAAAGAGCTCCAAAACCAAGCCGTGACCGATTTTTTTTATTTTTTTATAATATATATTTATATATTTTCCATTATTTCCAAAGAATAAAAATCACTGCAAATCACTAAAAATCATTTTTTTTCCATTTTCTTAACACTCAAATAAATCTACAAAAATTTATTTTCTTCATTTTTCTTTCACATACACCATATAAAACCCAGTTATTTTCAATTCTCATAACCAAATAAATTTATAAAATTTATTTTTTCTTTGCTTCAAAAATTCTTTCATTTTCCAACAAACTCCAAATAAATTTAAGAAAATTTATTTTATTTATTCTTTTCTTCGCTTTACACCAAACCTAAAAATTATATTTCTTCACCTTCTAAACCAAATAAATTTATAAATTTATTTTCTTTTTTTTTTCCCAATTTTCATACTAAAAAATTTCCTCCACCTTTCATTCACCCAAATAAATTTATGAAATTCTATTTCTTTACTTTTGTTCAAGTTTCACCACCAAACTTCCCCGTAATGTCCTAACACCTTAAAATTTTATTAACTTCTATTTTGTCATCCAATAAACCAAATAAATTGATTTCAATTTATTTCATTTCCAGTTTTGTACACCGTAAAACTCCTAAACAAAATTTCCAATACACCTATGTGTTAATCACTTAAGCACACAAATATTCCACAACACACATAAAACATGGCATACCCACCATCATATAATAATTCACCATTCATCAACATTCACATGTTCACACATCAATTATCAAATCACACAAAACACATCAACACACGTGCATGTAGTGTCCTAGTTTTGTCCCGTGATTTTTCCTAGGTAATCCCATACCTAAACTCAACATCGAACCATCTAGTGGTGATGCTCTTCCTCAACCATGGCCTAAGCCCCAATACTCAATTTATAGGTTTCCATATACCTATACTCCACGCTCAAACCACCCAGCGGGGGATGGATACCCAACCTCGAGCCCCTAGCCCGTATACCCTAAGCCTCGATACCAAGCCGTGACGCCCCAAAACCCGGGGTCCGTTGACCACCCGCCAACCTCGTAATACAAGTGGATGCTCAAGTCCACCACTCAAATCCCGCAGTCTCCTTTGTACGGTTTCTACCCAAACACAATACCTCGACATCCTCGTCCTTAAACAATCCAATATATGCATTATATATCCAATATATGAGTAATACTAGCCACTTGGGCCTATAAACAATTAATATGCATACCACTACTTATCCAACTATATATCCCATAGTTACAAGAGTTACAATATTTACTCTTAAACAATACATACATTAAAATTAGAGAATTCTAATATTGTATACATCAAAGCCACAACCCGGCTTTTCTTCTAATACGAATTCAACGACGAACCGTCTCGCGCCCCTGCACTGTAAAGGGGGATCCCACGACTGGTGAGCCAAGGCTCGTAGGAGAATCGCCCTAAGTGGGCTACTCACCACCTAAGTGCAGTGCAATGTTCCAAAATAAACACACATTCAAGTAAATGCATGATCCTACTTGAATGTCTACATGACCAACTTAGATCCCCGAAGTCCTCATCGATTTCTTTCTCACACTCGCCTGTTCTCGTATGAGAATATATTCTTTTATTAGTGGGCAACCCTCCGATGAATATATATATCACCGGGCTGTTCGACGATTGATATATATTATTTGCTCAGGACTACCCGATGAATAAATATCAACCGGGCCGCTTCCGATGGTTGATATATTATTTAGCTCAGGATCACCCTCCGATGAATAAATATCAATCGGGCCGTCCGACTGCTGGATATATATTATTTAGTTTGACTACCCTCCGATAATTAACATTTTAGACCAATTCAACCGCTTCTAGACTCATCTCATGCACTACAATCTCTATGGTCCTAGGATGTTCCAAAGGCAGAATGTATGTATGCCGCTCCATCAATAGCTTCAATCACATGCAAACATATCAACATGAATATATTCAAGATAATATCCAATCACACAATCATGTCATGTAATTAATCACCTAAAGCATCAAAATTAGCTCACTAGTTAATGATCAAACACGAGCGATGAGACTTAACACCTGACTAAAACACATATTTTCACAAAAATATAGTTTAGACATCGTTTTACGTTGAAACCCTGCTACTATTCCCGAAAAATCACAAATCAACTGCTTCAATTCAGAACTCATAATCCACCCGCCATTCCCTACCCAGCGCATACCAAGCAACCATTCAATACACAATCAACACACAACCTATCTAAACAGCCCATACCTACTACTGCCAGTTACATGTAAAGATTTCCAATAATTCTAAGTCTTACGTTTCGGGACCCGATCCAACTACTTTACACCCGCTCATTCAGCCGAAACATTAGTAAAACATTTAAATGGGAATAAAACCTAAGGTGAAATCCTACCCTGAGTTTTGAAGAAACTCGATCCGAGTCCACGCTGTGAAGCCTCGCCTGCAGAGAACCTTTTCCCTTCTTGCCTCGGGTCCCAATAATCCTTGGGTTTGACGCTCGATCTTAGAGAAAAGCACCCTCTCTCTAAAACCCTCTAAACCAACCTACCGTGACTTCCAAAATAAAGCCTCTCACGTTTTTTGCTTCGCTTACAGTAGAGAGAAGGAGCACTATTTGCTCTTTGTCTTCAGGACTTAAAAATCAAATTCTATAATACCCATTATGTCCCTCTTCTGATTTATTATCTGCACTACCTCACTTCATTCATTTTCATCATTTCCTCTCTAATTACACCACTTATAGTACATGAGTACATATATGTGCCTTCATCGCACGAAAATCGACACTAAGACCCGAAACGCGATGCCTCGGCAAAAACGTGTCACTCCCGACCGTCTCAACATACTTGAATGATTTGCTAACTAGATTAAGTAGAAGATTCCAACCGGAAACTGCTTTCGTCATCAGGATTTAGAGAATTAATTAATGATTTTAACTGAATACCATTTTTGTAATCGAATTACGATTTTGCCCCTATTCCTAAATTGTACCTCGAAGTCTTACAAGTACCGCCCATTTTCCGGGGTCCGTTGATCACCCACAACCTCGCTGAAATTCTATATCTCGTGTGATCACGAGACGCACACCCGAGTAAACTAGCCTCTGTGCTCAGCAAACCAATACTCAAAATAAATATCTTAACTCATATTCTCATAGCTTTCTACATTGCTCTACAAAAAGCTTTATACATATTTACAAAATATTTACTTAAAGCCACATTTCCGGCTTTCTTCCTCAAGATACCTCTACTGCACCGCCTCCTCGGATAGCCTTGTACCCGAAAGGTCCTACCGACTCGGCGAGCAAAGCCCAAGAGAAAATTCTCCTACAAGGGTTACTCCCACCGCATATGCAATGGCATGTATAAACAATCACATTTCATACCATTTTTATATGAAATGGTCTATATCATGCATGAGATGCGACCTCATGCTCACCACCTCGAAGTCCCAACCGGCTCCCTCACACCTGAATGCCAAATGTGGAATAAAAACCACACACACCCCCGACTAAACCATTGGAAAACCCTCCACTTATTTATCAAAACCGATTTTGATTCTTTCCCTTTATTTTGTGAGCCACGGCCGGCTTACACCGTAAAGACGCCGGCGACGCCTTTCAACATTTTCACGAACTTACATCGTCGGATTCATGTTAACCGTGAGTAACCTCGTGGACTTTCACCCCTGGGATCTACCCTAACCTGTTCACCCCAAAACATGTAATTTATCATTTTGATCATTTACACACTCTCGTGAATCTTTCTACCTCGACTTTGTCCCATTTTTCCCGAGCTCACCACCCACCTCACCAACACCGATGAATAAACCTTACCCCGCACCCACACCGACCCGACACGATGTGACCGTAGCATATGAATTGCATGATGTCAATGTATTTTCTCATGTTACATGCATGAATGAGCACTACATGAAACATTTACACACCATGGATAATTATAATTGATACATATACTTACCTCCACGCAAAACATATCACATTTCCAAACTTAAGAGTTATTCAAGCAAAGCCATAACACAACATATCTCAACTGGGACTATTCAACAGGTACTCGCACTCCGCTTCCTTCACAGCCATGAACCATATTGGTTCCAATCATCACATCTCATCAACAACACAATATCAGAAACTTCAGCCAGTAAAACCCTAACTCCCCACAGCCATGCAACCTGGCCATGAAATCCATAAATTCCTTAGTCCCAAGGCTCGAACTAATTCATACGGCCTCTCATGGCCTCCCATAAGCAACCCCTACCATTATAAAGCCTTTAGGCTAAAAAGTAAACCAAGTAGGAAAATATCCTCACCTTCTCTAGCTGTCGAAACCCAACTTTTAAGGTCCACACGTAGATCCCCACCCGCGCGCACTCAACTTGGGCCCTTCAACTTTAACTGCCGACTGCCTTCAAACCCCGGAGCACCTTCTTTCCCTTTCCTCCTTCCTCCTTTTCTTTCCTTTTCTCTCTAAGAAACGTTTTCCTCTTTTCCTCTTTTTCCTTTTTTTCCTTCCTTGTTTTCTTCCTTTCTTTCATTTTCTCCCTTGGAGAAAAGCACTCATTCAACAAAGGAGGCAATTTCCTCCTCCTTTCCTCTACCCATTTATGCGGCCAACACTTTTCCATTTTTCTTTTTCTTATTTCTTAAATCCATTTTACGACATCATCCACCACATGGCTTCATGCGAGCCATGATCTCACGCCTCCACGGGGCTCAATGAGCCATTCCTTTCACACAAGGTCACTTTCTACGCGCCTACGTAAGATCTCCTCTCTGCCATGTCATTCGACACCCACTGCCTCGAAAACGGAAATTCGACCACCTCTAATCCAACGAAATTCGACGCGGTAGCTAAATTCGCTAGAAGACTATTTCAACTGAGAAGTCCGTTTCATTATCCGAGATCCAGTACTTCGATTTTTACCGAAATTACGATATACCCATTTTTGAGAATGATTTTCTGGGTTTCACAAGCTCTTAAACCCGCCACATCGTAAGCTTTCTTCATCAAAGCTTTCAACAAAGTTTGTAAAAGCCAAATTTCAATAAAGCTTGAATTCAAATTTCAATATTGTCTTATTTGATTTATAACCGCATACTGCTTCGCATGTTTATTCAAATACTTTCAACTTCAACAGATATCAGTTGGAAACCTCAAACCTCCCCGAACCCACTACAAGTGGGAGTTTGATATTTACCGTGCAAATTTAGTCGTTTAAAGGTTTATATATATATATATATATATATATATATATATATATATATATATATATATAGATATATAAATCTATATATAGATATATCTATATATCTATATATATATATATATAGATATTATATATCTATATATATTTATATAGATATCTATACATCTATATAGATGTATATACATAGATATTTATATAAATTATATACATAGATTTATATAAATCTATATATATAGATTTATATATCTATATATATATAGATATCTATATATATATATATATATATATATATATATATATATATAGATATTTATATATCTACATCTATATATATATAAATCTATATATATATTTATATACATATTTATATAGATATAAAATAGATATATATATATATATATATAGATATATATATAAATAGCCTATATATATATAGATATATTATCTATATAGATATATCTATATAGATCTATATAGATATGTATATAGATATCTTCAAATTCTCACATTTCAAATATTTAAAAATTTTTCAAAAATTGTAAGAGATAATGGTTTAGTTATTTCGCAACAAAATAAAATTATTTCAAAACAAATATTAGTTTTTAGGATTGACATTATCAAGGTCAAATAAAACCTATACAAAGAGCAATAGACTTTGCTAACAAATTTCGATGAAATAAAGATAAAACATACCACAAAGGTTTTTAGTGTACTCAACTATGTGAATGTATTCTACCTAAACCTAGGATTTTGATTAAACCTTTATTTCAAAGGTTAAAGAAAAACTTTACCTTTGGTCTGAGAACACACCCAGTAGTCAAACAAGTCAAATCACTGTGTTAAGGAACTTCCTCGCTAGGTATCCTTCACCCAAGCCTTTCCTATTATAGAGATTGGATGCCTCAAACATAGGATATGCAGGAATCCTAAACAAGATTTTCAAAACAAAATTCTCAATCATAGATTTCACTCCGGTGTTTGGAGTGGTCCACACTGAATTACTCAACTAAAAGAGATTTAGCCATCGTTTTTATGCATTCTCCAAAATTTCAAAGCGATGTTTTCAACAAAAAATTTTTTAAGAGTTGATTATAAAAGTGCAAAAGAGATTTTACAAAGATGTTCAAAATCTAGTTTCAAAACATATTTTTGCTAGATGGCAAGCTATTTTATCTATTTTGACTTTTGCACTTATAAAAGGATCTTCAAATGTTTTACCCGATTTTCACTGAATTTTTACAGGGAAAATGAGCAGGCAAAAGCCAGATCCTATCAAAGTCCCACCCCAAAGGCCCCATATAGCCATAATAAAAGGCCTCAAACTTCTCAAATTTCCGAACTTCAAATCAAGCTTCAAGTCTCTCTTGGGAAAAACCCTCAACCCTTCTTTCCGCATCTTTACTCCAAAATTTACCAAAACAAAAGAACAAAATTAGCCATTACAAATTTTAGAACCCGATCATATATCGCTTCGTGAGATTGAGATCAAAAGATTTTTCAAAATGAAAGTATTTTCGGCCCAATGAAATTCTCAAACCCGTAGATCTCTACGACTTATACTGTAGATACCTGAGTCTCTGCACAAATTTCTCATATCATGAACCTGAGGTATATATTGCTTATACTCAAAATGCAAAATTTTAAAGGTTTTAATGAAAAAGATCGGGGTCAAAATATTTTTTACCCATAAAAGATTTTCCGAGCATTTTGATCCTCAACTTTGATTTCATGACTACAAAAATGCTTGGTACCACCATATGTTTTGTATCGTGCCAAAACTCATTCCTGGTTTTTTAACTGGAATGAAAAAGTTCAAAAAATCTTTCCAAATTGGTTTCAGGATTGGTGGCTTCTTATGGGAGCTAACCCAAACATTTTCTGCCCTGAAATCACCAAAAGTTTTGATTATTTCAAAACAAATTGTGAAAGCTTTTTCCCTCCTGGAAATTGTTATTCACTTTTCTTTTGTTCTCAATTGAGAATCCCTTGGATTCTTTGTCAGATTTCTTGTTCCTACCAATTCCATCCGCTCATTCCCTAAGTTTCTGCCAGTGGAATTTAAAATCAAATGGTGGGCCGCTCTTTCAAAATTTCTCAAGCCCAAACTCTTTGATGTCGCTAAAAGATTTGACTTAAGCCCCAAAGCCCAAGGTGCCTTCAACCCTAAAGTCCAAGCTTACGTGGCATATCTCAAAGTCCAAGAAGATGCAAGCAGGAAACCCTCCAAACTTCACGACTCGCACTCATGACGAGCAGACAAAGAAGTAAAGACACCTTCCTCCAAAGAAACGAAGACATAAGCCGGCTTCCATTCACCCCTTTGAGTAATGGGAATGATAACATTTTCAAAAGCCTTTGCCTCAGAGAAAGGACAGGCTCAAAAATTCCAAAACTCCAAATTTGGATGCTCTCTTCCGACAGGTTCAATGAAGAATGGAAGATCTGGACCCACAAATGGTGTGATAGCATCTTAGAAAGCTTCAAAAGGTGACAGACTTGACAAGCTGTTCCCCACTGTCAAAAAGCAAAAGATCCACTTGCAGATAAAGACAAAAAGGCAGGTGACTCTTCAAAAAAGGCAGGTGACTCTTCAAAAAAGCAAGTGACCCTTCAAAGTTTGAAAAGTCTTGTGTTCCACTGTGTGGATGTCAAATTTTTATTTTCAAGTCCAAAATTTCCTATTTAAGGAGGGGTTGTTCCTTTGTGAGGAAGGATAAGTTTTGTAGAGAGAGTTAGAGAGAGAAGCCTCAGAGCCTCAGATTCAAATTTCATCACCAAGTAAAGCTTCCAGCTCAAAAAGCTTCAACAAAGTTTGTAAGTTTTCAAAGTTTAATATATTTCAATTCAAATTTCAACACCGGTTTCCACATTCAAAATTGCATACCGTTTGCATGTTTATTCAAATATCTTCAACTTCAAATAGTATCAGCCGAAACTTCAAACCTCCCGAACCCACTACAAGCAGGTAGCTTCTCAACAGAAACCTGTCGTTATTAACGCCGTTGTACTTTCACATTTCGTAATTACCGCTACTCTCGCTTCAAATTCTTAATATTTACTGTTCAAATTATATATTGTGGGATATATATATATATCTATATATATATATATATATATAGATATTTATATATCTACATCTATATATATATATATATAGATCTATATAGATATGTATATAAATATATATATATAGATTTATATATATCTATATATTTCTCCATATATCTATATATATATATATATATATAGATATATCTATATATAGATAGATTTATATAGATATATTTATATATAAATTTATATATAGATATATATATATATATATATATATATATATAGTAGTATAGATATATTTATATAGACAGGTTTATATATATATAGATTTAGATAGTTTATATATATACCTATATAGACAGAGCCTATATAGATAGTTTATATATAATCTATAGATATGTATATATATATAGATTTTGAGTATAGCAGATATAAAGAAAGCAGTATATATATATATATATATATATATATATATAGTTATATATATATATATATATATATATATATATAGTATATATATATGTCTTGCATCACGAAGACATATGCATATAGGCTTGTCTAACCCTAACTGCTAAGGGCTCTGTGTGACGCCCCAAAAACCTCGGTCCGTTGACTACCCAACCACGTATCACAAGTGGAGGCCCAAGCACCCGACGCCCACTTTAGAAAACCCAAGTGAGTCTCCTTTGTACGGACCCCACCAAACACAAACCCGTATAAACCTCAAGGTCTCCAATCAACAATATATGCAATATATATATCCAAAAATACCACTGGGCCCACTCAACCGTACTCAACACAATATATCCAAACTAGGTCCAATAGTTTCAAGAGTTAATATTTTACCTAAACAATACATATATTAAGATTAGAGAAATTCTAATACATGTACAACCACCAAAGCCACATCCTATTTCTCTCACAATAATCTCAGGACGAGCCGGTCCTCTCGCACGCTCCCGTAATCGTAAAATAAAGGGGAATCCCACGACTCAGGGTGAGCCAAGCTCGCAGGGAGAATCCGCCCCAAGGGGCTACCACCACCTAAGTGCGCTGTAATGTTCCAATTTAAACACCCATTCAAGCAAATGCATGATCCTACTAATGTCTACATGACCAACTGCATCCCTAGTCCACCGACTCTCTCACGCCGCCGTCCTTGTATGACTATTGTTTATTATGGGCAACCCTCCGATGAATATATATCACCTGGGCCGCCTCCGACGATCGATATATATTATTTGCTCGTGGACCACCGATGAATAAATATCAATCGGGGCCGCCCGACGGCTGATGTGGCCATTTTAGTTTCAGGACTACCGATGAATGAATATCAATCGTCGCCCGACGGCTGATATTATTTGGGCTGACTACCCTCCGAGCACTACACATTTAGACTACCCTCCGAACCTTGTTTCTTCTAGGACTATCTCATGCACTAACTCCTATATTCTAGGATGTTCCAATATGGAATGCATGTATGCCGCCCAATTCCGCCTAATCACATGCAACAACATATGTAAACATGAATATACCCGCATAAAATTAAATCACACAAACATGTTATGTAATTATCATTTCACACATCAAAATTAGCTCTCTCGGGCTAATGTTCAAAACACGCTACCCGATTCGAATTACTTAACAAAACACATACTCTCACGAAATATATTCTTAAACACTATTTCAGAATAAAGGAAACCCTGCTAATATTCCCTAAAAATCAATAAATCAACTAAGCTCCACCTCAGGAACCCGCAATCCACTCCGGGCCTTCCCGCCCAATCCATGCCAAACACATGACATTTATGGCCCATTTCTCACAAACCCGGACTGCTTATCAGCCCTTAAATTTCAGTTAGTGGCTGTCACTGGCACTTCACATGTCCAACCTCCTGCTTTCACCTGAACCGAATTTCTACCCATTTCCTATCTTATAAACACCCAAGCATAATTTATTCGTAAATTACCATATAAACACCCCAATTCACTCCAACACCCCACCTGACATTCCAAGAATGTCTAAAATTTTCTACACTCTATCCCATGTTCAGGGGACCCATCAACCACCCATTCTCGCATTTTCTCATATCAAGCATGCATTTTAAATGCCAAATTTCCACAAACAGCACCTTAGCATTCCGGGATCGTCACTAGCCCTAACAAAATCTCAACAACTAAATAATTCTATCCTGTTGGGATCGATCAAATCCGCCTCACGCCAAACTAACCGAAACATGGAAAACCCCAAAAATGGGAATAAACGCAAGTAGGGAGAAAATCCTACCTCTTGGAGTTGTCAAAAACCGCAAACCCGGTCCAGCGTAGCTCAAGCCCGCGTAGAACATTTTCCTTCTTGCCCGTCAACCAACTGGCCTGATCATAGATTTTTGGGAGGCGAAGACCTTCTCTCTGTAAAAACTCCATCGGGCCACCGCATCTCCCAATCGAATTGCCTCTCACGTTTTTGCTCACTTTTAATTTGGAGAAGATGCACATGTACATTATTTCTGCCTTTAGTCACTTAAACATTTACAAATGACGCTATGTCCCTTTTCGCATTGATATCTAAGACTATCTCTACGTCCATTTTCATCATTTCCTCTACTCATACCACTTGCGCATGAGTACTTGTTATATGTGACTGGCCACGTCGAAAACCGTTTACTAGCACCGAAACGCAATGCCTCGAAACGTGTCGACCCGACCGCTCCCGCGTAAAATTAAATTTTACGTGCTAACTAGATTTCCTCGCGAGACATCTCTTAACCAGACAACTGCTTATCATCCGAGATCTAAAGAATTAATTATGAATTTTAACCAAATTACAATTTCAGAATTAAATTACGATTTGTCTATTCCAATTATAATTTCAAGTCTTACATTCTCCTCCAGCGAATTCTCGTCCAATTCGAAACGATCTTCATCAAACACACGCATACGCAACACGCACCCCAACATGCATGTAAACCAGTCATTTAAATCTTAAACGACCAAACTACGTACCATCATCCCTAACCAAGAAGGATAGGTGCCCAGATCGTGTCCTCGCCCCACGCCACCCTCCACTCCACAAGGCGGCCATTGCACTCTCACTAGCCTCACGGTCTGGCTACGCAAAAACCCGATCACTCTGCTTATCACTCAATAATAATCGGTCCCTCTCCTCAGTCATCCCATCGTTGTCAACCTCAATCTATCCCCAATCCACCACATGAGCTGGATCTGGAGTATACCCTGAGCAATGAGACGAAATACCTCAGACACCCGACATGCTTGGCGATGACGCTAACCTGCAGACAAGAAGGTGACTACCCTCTCGAGTATCTCGGAAGGTCCACGAATCCCTACGATAACTTTCCACGCCGCCGAACCCGACCACTCCTCCAGCACCTTCAAGAAGACGTGATCCCCAACCTCAAACTCTAAGGGTCGACATCGCACATCAGCATAGCTCCTTTCGTCATTCCAGCCGTGAGAAGACGCTATCGTATCAAGCTCACCTTCTCGCAGATGTTCTGACCGATCGTGACCGTTGATGGAGTTCTCCCACCCTATTCAACATAACCCGCAACCTACATGGCCTCCCACACAATGTCTCATATGGTGTCATTCATACATCCCGATAATTATTCTTGTAGGCGAATTCCACTATGTACTTAATCCCACCCTTATGATTCAGACGTATAACAAGAAGATGTCCTCTAACATCCGTATAATCCGCACAACACGATCCCTACACAACCCGCCGTGTAAACGCTGACCTCTCCAAGGTCACAATCACTGACAATCCAATGGACCGTCAACCTAGTCCATGTCATGAATGACATCCATATACCGAGCCCTTGCCAGCTCAACAACACCCAATGCAATTTCCAAAGGGTATCCAAACCTCGAGTCACCCCCGACTCCTATCACTCAATCCCCAAAGAGTTAACCTCGGTCCACGTGTTTTCATCTCTAGCAACATAACTCTTCTACCACACTTTTTGAGCTCGTTACATTTCATGATTCAACTATGAGTTTTCCCGATCGAGTCCGAAAAGACAAGCTCAACCCACTACCAAGAGTGGCGTAATGACCGTGACCGTGCACCCACACCCGACTTGACGCAATGTTACCTTGCACACGAACGCAATAATGCCCTACTGTGACACCCTATCCCGGGTCCACCATGAGCAGAAATCTCAGAGGTCTTACACTCATAATCCCGACCTATCAGGTAAACTCTCACTCTACATCCTAGGGGAGAACATCTATACATGGCTTCTCTAAAGGCCTTAACCTTCTAGTTCTCCAAACTAAGGTCGTGACGGGGTATGACAACCTCGGCTTAGGTCTCATCATCGATGAACCCGATGGTCGCCAACTCATCCATGTCAAGCCTCGACATCAACAACCAATATGTCTACCACCCTATGGTCCACACGACCGCCAACTCGATCTCGTCCCTCGACTCGACCCACATTCCGGCCCCTTCGCTCATTCAGGCCGCCGGCGCTTGTATAGCACAATCGAACTGCAAATCCTGGGTTCCTCTAACCCTCATTGGGTGCGGAGGAATGAATTGCTTATACTCTCGGGCCCTATGGCTAATCGGGATCGCATATCCCAAAGTCTTCGGGATCCTCGTCTCTGTGGTAATCCCGTCACTCATGCTCAATCCCCGCCCTAGTCCCTCGAAACTAGTGAAGGTAAGCCTCGCCTTCCTAATCCAGAGAAAGCTGATCCTCCTTCTACCAACACCCGTATCCCGAGTGTTCCAAGTATCCTCGATTTATCTCTATGGTCGGTCGTCCCAACCATCGAGTCCATATCCCGAGGCGAAATCCCACATCCCGCCCGAATGGACAACTTCAGCCCATTCTCATCTCAGGGACATCAGCCAATCCCAAGAAACTACGTATCTTCAAGACTGACATTCAGCCCCTCCCAACGCATCACCGCTCACCTTCTAGGTCGACCGACACTCCCGTGCCGACACCACGTGTCCCAACAATCTCACCTCTAGCTTCTCAAAACTCACTATCGAACTTTCAACAAGATCACGATGGTCTCGTACCACCAGAACATAATCCTCAAGGATACCATGCTCCCACTCGACCGAGTAGATCAAGATGTCATCTACAAAGACTACGACACACCGATCTAAATAGGTCGAATATCCTATGCATGAGATCCATGAATGCCGCTAGTGCATTCATTAACTATGGCACCGAACCTCAAAGCTCCATAACGCGTCCTAAACGATGTCTGAGGGATATCCGTATCCCTAACCCTCAGCTGATGTTAACCAGTGCGAAGGTCTATCTTGGAGTAGGCTCGCACTCCTCTCAACTGATCAAATAAATTGTCAATCCTCGGTGATGGGTACCGATTCTTGATCGTAACCTCGGCTCATCCGCCCAGAGCCACGCTAAAAGTATCTCGCTCTTCTTCGCAACCAACCCAGCGCCCACGGGGTGAAGTGCTCTGGCTTGATAAAACCCTTGTCCGCAGTTCTTTTAACCCGGACTCTGAGTTCCCGTAATCCTCATCCCGTGCCATCCTATGCGAGTCATAGAGATGTAGAAATACCAGGTAACTCCATACCCAGTCTACGACTTCGTGAGGCGGTCCAGTAGCCATTCGAAAACATCCCCATACTGCGCACACTACCGAGGTAGATCTAAGTCCTGCCTCCTCGCCCTTCTAGTGGTAAGGCTCTCTAGCTGAACCCGCTTAATCGTCCCCCGACACTTGAACCTCGATACCCGGGGCAAATGTCATGTGTCCCCCGAAACACCATACGAGCACCGTCCGCTGCATGGGCGGTAACCCTCCCACGCTCACACCGATAACGATCCCGTAGTTATCGCCCACCCATCCCTGGGGATGACACGAACTTGACATGTCCATGATTCTCAGTCCGCGTAGCAGTCCCCGAGATCTCTAACTCGCAACCTTTACCCATCATTGTTATTCTCGCCTAATTCCTGTGAAACTCACGACAACCGGCTCCTCTAAGGTCTCTAGAGGTCCTCGCCCATTTCCATCACATTTTGGGCTCATTCTACTAGAACGCAACTAGTCTAATCCAGTCGCTCAGGCACCTACGGCCTCTAACACCTTCGATCTCGCATAAACCAATGGTCTCTGTCATCCTCATCCTGCCTCCTCCCCCGTATGCCTGAGGGATGACGCCGCCCAAACCTCCTCGCTACCAGATCTTCCCGTCTACCCGCTATACTAGCCCCGTGCCATAAGATTCTGCACACCCACACTCTAAAAGTCCGCCGATCAAACACTGGTGGTGCTCGTGGATCAAAGACTCCTATGAACGCTCGATGTCCCCGTCCTCTATTAGCCATTTACACCATTACATGGCAACAAGAATCATTTAACTTTTATTTCGGGGCCAACTGAATGTATGCCAATAGACTTAACAAACCGCGAACCGACCCGCCCATTTCCTATGGCGCTAAATTCCAACCACCCAGCTTCGCATCCAAATCCCTAAGGTCAACACCCATCCTAACCCAAGATTCACCATTTTTCCCATACGCATCACACTACATATAACTTCACACAACCACCGTGCACCATGATTACAAACTGTGAGCTACATCACACAAGTCTCCGAGGAATGAACACGTACCTCGAGACACAAATCATACACATAGCCCAGTTGTATAAAAGAATCAATTTTGCTTTTAAAATATCGTTAACAAAATTTTATTTTCAAAATTTTATTTTTGAAAATTTTATTTTTAAAATTTACTTGATTTTTAAATTTTTTTAAATATTTTTTTTCAAAAATTTTATTTCACAATGAATGTTCATTTGGTGACTCTAGAAAATATCGAGCCGAACTGTGCCAAAACTGAGTCAAAAGAAAACACCCACCCGCCCAAATTGCACACCAGCGCGCACAGCCGCCCGGGCCTCGCCGCCCCCGCGCGCCCGGCCGCGCCGCCGCGCGCCCTCACGCCCATGCCGTGTCCGCGCTGCCGCCGCCTGCCGTGCGGTCGCCCAACCGCCCGCGCGCCATGCCGTGCCGCCGACGGCGCCGCCGTCGCGGCCTCCGCGCGCCCATGCCCCGCGACTCCCACGCCCCCGCCCCTGGGCCGGCCGCCCTGGGCCGCCCTGGGGCCACCAGCAGCCTGGGGCCGCCCCATCCGTGCCTGGGCCGTGGCGCCCCCGCGCCTCGCGCGCCATGCCGCCGGCGTGCCAGGCTCGGCGCGCCCGCCGCCGCACGCCCAGCACCTGCCCCGGGGCCCTGGGCCGCGCCCAACCTGGGCCTAAGCTCACTGGGCAAGTAGCCCCATCCAAAGCCCCGCACCAAAATTTTTTCATGATAATTATATATATATTTTTTTCATTAATTCCAGCAGTATGAAAAACCAATAAAATCACTAAAAATCATTTTTTTATTTAACCCTCTTTTTCTTAAATTTCCTCCCAATAAATTCATAAAATTTTATTTCCTCAGATTTTCTTCAACTTAGAAAATTATTTTCATCACCTAATAAGCCAAATAAATTTATAAAATTTATTCTTCCTTTTCTTTTTCCGCTTAGTACACTGTACAACTCAACATATCTTCTACACATTTATGTGCTAATCACCAAGCACACATCATCCTATGCTATCAACCAAGCATATCACTCATAAAATTCATATCACATAACACTTACAGTTCATGTTATGCACAACCAAGCATGCAGCACACTTCACAAAATCCAATCACACAAAACACACAAAATACGGTAATGTGAGTGTTCTAAGCAGCAACCTCGTGCCCCTAGGTAATCTCATACCTAAACCAACATCAAACCACACCTAGTGGTGATGTCATCCTCAACCATGGCCTAGCTCAGATTCAACCCTAGTTTTCTCACATACCTAATGCTCCAAATTCTAAGACCCGTGGCCTAGACCCAAGTCTCAAGCCTCCCAGTAATCGCTTACCCATGCTCGATACCAAGTCATGACGCCCCAAAACCTCAAACCTGACTCACCCGTCAACCCACGTATCACAAGTGGAGGTCTAAGCACCGACGCCACTTTAGAAAAATCGGGCAGAGTCTCCTTTGTACGGGGACCTCTACCCAAACACAAAACCTGTATAAACATGTCCCAATCAACAATATATGCAATATATATATCCAAAACGGCCACTTGGGCCCATCAACTGTACTCAACACAATATATCCAAACTATATCCAATAGTTTCAAGAGTTAATATTTACTCTAAACAATACATATATTAAGATTAGAGAAATTCCCACACATGTACAACCAACTGCTCACATTCAGCTTTCTTCACAATAAATCTCAGATCTATCAGTCCTCTCGCACGCTCCCCGCACTGCAAAATAAAGGGGGGAACCCACGACCCGGGGCGAGCTAAAAGCTCAAGAGAGAATCGCCTTGCGCCACTCACCACCTAAGCGCAGCAGTACGTTCCACTTAAACACCCATTCAAGCAAATGCATGATCCTACTTGAATGTCTACATGACCAACTCAGATCCCGAGTCCCCACCGACTCTCTCACGCGCCTGCCTTGTATGAGAATTATTGTTTTATTAGTGGGCAAAGCTCTCCATGAATATATATCAATCAGTCATTCCTGACTTTATCGATATATATTATTTGTTTCAGGACTACCCTCCGATGAATAAATATCAACTGGCCAGCCCGACTGCTGGGATATATTATTTAGTTTCAGCGGACTACCTCCTGATGCACGAATATCAACTGGCCGCTCCGACTCGATATTATTTTAGTTTGGACTACCCGATAATTGACATTTTAGACTACCCTCCGAACCTGCTTGGGGACTCATCTCATGCACTAACCCTATATTCCTAGATGTTCCAGCTAGTATATGAATGCATGTATGCCGCCCAATTCAGTCTAATCACACAAATATATAAACATGAATATATTTGCATAAAATTAAATCACACAAACATGTTATGTAATTATCATTTCACACATCAAAATTAGCCTTCTATTAATAAATAAACACAAGCAATTCGATTCACTACTTAACAAACACATAATTCTCAATGAAAATATATTCTTAGGAACACTATTTCTAGAATAGCTAAACCCCTAAGCACATTCCCGAAAAAATCACAAACTCAACTGCTCACCTTAGAACCCGTTAATCCACCTACCCTTCCCTACTAACTATACCAAAACACATGGACATTTACGGCCCATTTCAAACCCTGGACTGCTTTTTACCATCCGAATTTCCAAGAAGTAGTCGCCCACCTGCGTACCCCACATGTCCAACCCTGCTTCACCTTGAACCGAATTCTACCCATTTCCTATCTTATAAACACCCAAGCATAATCTATTCCAGAACATCATATAAACACCCCAATTCAAATTCCCAATGTACCACTGGATCGCCTTAAGAATGTCTAAAATTTTCTAGCAATTCCTATCCCATGTTCGGGACCGATCAACCACCCATTCCTCTCGACATTTTTCATATCACATGCATTTTAAATGCCAAATTTCCACACAAACAGCACCTAGCATTCTCGGGACAAATACGCCCCAACAAAAATTCAATACCTTCAAATAATTTTGCCCCAGTTTTTTGGACCATCAAATGCCCCTCACGGCCTCAAACCAACCGAAACATGGAAAACCCCAAAATGGGAATAAAACGCAAGTAGGGAGAAAATCCTACCCTTGAGTTGTCAAACTCGCAAACCTCTGGTCCACGCGTAGCCGCCTCCGTCGCAGAACATTTTCCTTCGCTCCCTTCGAAATCCAACGGTCCGATCGCGTGTATTTCTAGAGAGAAGGAAGACCTTCTCTCTCTAGAAAACTCCATTGAAGCCACTGCATCTCCCACCGAATTGCCTCTCACGTTTTTGCTCACTTTTAATTTGGAGAAGATGGCCATGTACATTATTTCGTCTTTTAGTCACTTAAACATTTACAAAATGACGCTTATGTCCCTTTTTCTCGTATTTCTGATATTCACTATCTCTACCATTCATTTTCATCACTTTACTCATGCCTCAATTTAAGGTACATATACTTGTTATATGTGACTTTCTGTCACGTTGAAAACCGCTTACCAAGACCAAAACGCAGCTGCTCAAAAAACGTGTCGACTCGACCGCCTCGTAAAATTACGAAATTTGTCATGCTAACTAGATTTCGCGAGATCTATTCCAACTAAGATAACCGCTTCTGTCATCCGAGATCAGAGAATTAATTATGGATTTTTAACCGAATTACAACTTTCAGAATCAAAATTACTTATTTTTGCCCTTATTCCAAATTATAATTTCTGTCTTACGCTTTGTCAAGTACTGATAGCCTTATATGTAGAATTTTGAATTTGTCTTTTGAATTTGTTCTAGATCATTAAGATCTAAAATTCAATAGTTTCGGCTTCGTAACCTATCAACGAGCATTTTCGCATTCGATTTCCTACACCCAACCAATATACTACTCAACTAAAATTATATTATAAAAATGAAACTATAGATATCTATATATATATATATATATATATATATATATATATATATATATATATATATATATATATATATATACATATCTATATATAGTATATATAGATTTATATAAATCTATGTATATAGATTTATATATCTATATATATATATAGATATTTATATATTTATATATATAGATGTATATAGATTTTATATATATATATATATATATATATATATATATATATATATATATATATATATATATATAGATATCTATATATAAATCTATATCTATATATTTATATACAAAAGTGATGGATAAAATTTCGAACGCTTAATTGGTTTTAAACCCAATTTTAACATATAAAAGGAAAGGATAATATATTAGCAGATTGGTTATGACAGATGATATATGTGACTCTGAAAACTCTGGGGTCCGTTGACTGTCTGTCAACCCGATGAATATTTCAGGAATGCTCTGTGACCCGACATTTTTCACGAAATCTGCAGAGTCTCAGAACACCCCAAACCCTGGGTTCATGACTACCACAACCCACTAATGTAAGTGGAGGTCGTTACCCGACGCCACCTTTAGGTGTAACTCCAAGTGTAGTCTCCTCAGACGGAGCTCTACCCAAATACGTAACCCTCAGCAAACCCGCCCCAAGCAAAGCTCAATATAATCCCAAGGATAACAACATGGATAAAAAACTACCACTTTGGCCCATAAACAATATCCATCAACCATATCAAACTATGTCCCATAGTTCTAAGAGTAGTAAATGGCTCTTATACAACATATCAAAATAGGAAAACTCTAATACATATGGAAAAACCATCAAAGCCACACCCTAGCTTCTTCAAAACCTCACTCCTAGATGAGCCGTCCCCACGCCCCATTCCTCAAATAAGGTCCCACGACGGGGTGAGCTAAAGCTCAGTAGGAAAATCGCCCTAAGTGGGCTATCACCACCTATGCAAGCAGTAATGTTCCAATTTAAACAAACATTCAAGCAAATGCATGATCCTACTTGAATGTCTACATGACCAACTCGCATCCCGAGTCCTCACCACTCTCTCACACCCTCGCCTAAGCCTTGTAAGAATTTATATTTTATTAGTGGACAACCTCCGATGTATATATATATCAATTGGGCCGCTCCACGATCGATATATATAAGTCAGGATGCGGACTACCCTCCGATGAATATATATCAATCCTGCCGCTCCGACGGCTGATATATTATTTAGTTAGGACTATCCTCCGATCATTTTACATTAGACAAACTCCTCCGACCATTTTCTGCACTTGTCTCATGCACTAACCCTATGGTCCTAGGATCGTTCTGGGCAGAGCACATGAACTAAGAAGACAAAATATCAATAAATGTAAAACACATAAAGATATATAAGCAAGAGATATATATATAATTAATATGTTTCATATACAAAAGGGTCTGCAATGTGGAATAAATAAAATGGGCTAATACATCATACATCAAAACCTCATCAATAACAACATAATTCGATTCAATTACTTAACCAAACACCCGATTTTCCCGAAAATACATTTTTGTCACTTATTCTGGGAACAAGAAACCCTAGGTTTTATCGCTCTCACACCTCACTAATCCTAGATTCATGTTTTCAACCCGCATTTCAATGTACCACTCACCGCCCCGCTCCAACCAATACAAGATTCAAACCACTACCCACCATGTTCATACCTGACTGGGCCATGGAGCAAATATTTCAGGGTCGCTCCAATCTGCTTCAAAATTTTGTATTAATTCCGGTCCCACAAGCTGACCGATCCAACCGAATCTCTAATCGTCCTCAATCGACCAAACATCCAAAACACTAAAAATGGGAATAAACCCAAGTAGGAGAAAATCCCACTTCAAGGAGTTTGTCAAAACTGCAAACCCGGTCCACGCGCAGTCTGCTCCGCGTAACGTTCTCCTTCAGCTCGTTCCCGCCATCAAATGGACAGTAAATCTAGAGAGAAGTTCCCTCTCTAAACTCTCTCAAATCTACACCTACTGGTTCAAAATGTTTCAATGTTTTTTTGGCTTAAGGTAGGAGAAGGAACTATTCCCTATTTTGTCCTCTCTAAAGAATCCTTAAAATCAAATTCCACACACCATTACGTCCCTCTTTCGATTTGATATTCTAACTATTTCGCCGTCCATTTTATCATTTCTCTACTCATACCACTTATTTCGCATACGAAAGACACGTTATATGCCATTGTCGATCGGTAACCTGGGCTTACGCACCAAACGCGATGCCTCGAAACGTGTCGAATCCGACCGTTTTAAAATTATGAAATTTTACGTGCTAACTAGATTTCATGAGATCTATCCCAATCTGCAATCCGCTTCGCCATCCGAGGTCTAGAGAATTAGTTACGGATTTTTTAACCGTAATTACAATTTTGTAATTAAAATTACGATTTTGCCCTTATTCCAGAAATTGGAATTTCTCGGGTCTTACATTCTCCCCTCCTTAAAAGGAATTTCGTCCCGAAATTCACGACAATTAAAAACACTCACATGCATATGCAACGTATACTTTACCATGCATGTAAACTAGTTATTTAATCAAGCAAACAACTAAAACCACGACATTCATCCTAAACAAGAAGCGGATAGGTGACTCGCACGTGGTCCTCGCGTCCTCCCACGTGAACCTCCACTCCATAGTGTCTCCATAGTACCTTCAATTAGCCTCACTACTTCGTTGGTCAGCAGAAACATGATCACGGCTATCAACACGCGCACCGTCCCTCCGAAGGTCCCATTCATGTCAACTCCAACTGCTCCAACCATCACATGAGTCGGATCCGATGTACTTTCTGAGCATGGAGATCGTTGAAACACCTCATGGACACCTGACATGCTAGCAGAACGCTAACCGTGATGCAATGTCACCCTCTCAAGTATCTCGAAGGGCCCAATGACCCGATAGCCCACGCCGTCAACCTCGACCACCTTCCCTCTGTGCATCACCTCAAAAGAAGACGTGGACTCAACTCGAACTCTAAAGGTCCGGCGTCGCACATCCGCATAGCTCTTCTCTGGTTTGGCCCGAGCTGAGAAGACACTGTCAGACGTTTATCTTCTCGAGGTGTCTCTAATCACCATCATGACTGAGCCTCTCCCACCCTATCCAACATAATCTGCGTGATCCACGCCTCCCATATAGTGCCTCAGATCTGCCATCCTGCATGCTCGCCCTGAAACTCATTGTAGGCGCAATTCCACTCAAGGGCAAATGTTCCTCCCACCATACCCTACGATCTAGGACGACGCCGCAACATGTCCTCTAATACCAGATAGTCCTCTCGTAGACCGAATTCATCCGTCTGAGGGTGGAACGCCGTACCTATCACAACTGCGTAACGATAGCCTTTGGAAATCCTTCCAAAAGTGCGCCAGAACCTCTGGTCTCTATCCGACACTATATATCGGCACTCCATGAATGCGACTATCTCACGAATGTATAACCTAGAATCTCCAAGGCGAAGGTCATCCACGGCCTAGAAAATGTGCCGACTTCGTGAGTCACCCACTATCACCCATACCGGGCCATGCTTCACAAGGCCCGCGCGCGGGTCACAGTCCACGTGACGTGCTCCCACTTCCACTCCGCCACCTCCAATGGCTGAAGTAGCCCTGCTGGCTTCTGATGCTCAGCCTTTACCTGCTGACATGTGAGACATCGTCGAACAAAGTCCCCTACGTGTCTCTTCATCCCACTCCAATAATACTGGCAACGAAGATCCCGTACATCTTCGCGTACACTGATGTACAAGAAATCGAGAGTGCGCGAAACTCCCTAAGAATCTCCTCTCTCAAATCTCGGCCGACCGGGGAACCACTATCCGTCCCTATATCAAGACTCACCATCTCAGATGAACGGTTCCAGCCTCGTCACCCACTGACCGTACTGGTCCCGATGGACACTATCTCCGCCCCGCCACGGGACTCAATCAATTGCTCAAATGTAGACTGCAGGTACCCACTAAACTCCCCAAAGCAATTCTGACCGTCATTGCATCAGAACAACCGACCTGGGCGCCCCGAGCATCCGCCACCCCGAAGCTATACTAGCCGGCCTCGTGACTTCCGACCGAGTGCATCCGCTACTACATTCGCCTTACTGTGGTGGCATGCAAAGTGAAGTCATAATCCTCTCTCAGAACTCCATCCATCCGCTTGCCTCAATGCTAAGGTCTGGCCACAGGAAAATGCAATTTCAGACTTTTATGGTCTGAGTACACCTCGAACTCCTCACCATATAAGTAGTGGCACCAAATCTTCAATGCGAAGACTATGGCCGCTAACTCCATGTCATGGGTGGGGTAATTCTGCTCATGATTTTTCAACTGACGAGAACCATAAGCTATTACCCTCCCAGACTGCATCAAAACACATCCCAATCCTGCCCTCGAGGCATCACAATATACCGTACCCCGTCTCCTGGGTCCTAAGACTCATCAAGATGGGAGTCAAGTGTCTCCTTCAACTCCCCGGGAATGCCTCCGCACGGCAAGCCATCCCACTCAAACTCGACCTCCTTCCGGTCACGGTCATAGTGTCATGACCGAGAAATCCTCACGAATCTCCCACACCACCAATCCCAAGAAACCACGATCTCGAAGACCGACTCGGCCTCCCAACTCATCACCGCCTCGACCTTCCTAGTCGACCGACACTCGGCGCCGACACTCACGTGTCCCAAAATCTCACCCATAGCTGTAACTCGACACTTACTAAGCTCGCGCATGTACCATGGTCTCTCAAATAAATCAGAAACAATCTCAATGATACTCATGCTCCCACTCACCGAGCATCAAGATGTCATCCACTAAGATCACTATTAAATCGATCTAAATAGTGGTTCGAATACCCTATGCATGAGGTCCATGAATGTCGGGCGCATCTGTCAACCAAGGGCATCACCGCAGTCCATAAGGCTCCATACCAAGGCCCTAAACGCCAATTTTAGGAATATCCGTGATCCCTAACCCTCACCGATGGTAACCAATATAAGGTCTATCTCGAGTAGACTCGCGCTCCTCTCAACTGACAAATAAATCATCAACTTCTAAGAATGGGTACCGATTCTTGATCAGAACCCGATTCAACCGGTCGATAATCAACGCACGGCTGGTCTTGTCCTTCTTCTTCGCAAATGTAAACGGAGCACCCACTCGTGAAGGCTCTGGCCTGAATGAACCCCTGGTCCAACAGCTCCTGTGAATCGGACTCGAGTTCCCCAGAACTCAACTGTGCCATCCTATGCGGAGTCATAGGAAACGGGTGAAGTACTAGGGTGTAACTCGATACCAAAGTCTACCACCCTATGTGGAGGTAGTCCAGGTAACTCATCTGGAAAAACATCCACATACTCGCACACTACTGGAGGTAGAGCCAGGTCTGAACTCTCCTCGTCCTCTAAGGTAAGGCTCGCTAGCCAACCCGCCAGCTGTCCCTGACACCTAGACTCGTATACTTTCTGTGGCAAAATGTCATGCTTGTCTCCCTGAAATACCACACGAGTACCGTCCCGGTAGCCAGAATCCCCTCCCGCTAGCTTCACAATCGATAATGACCTCGTAAGTCAAGGCCACCCAATCCACTCCTGTGGATGACACGAACTCCGACATCCATGATCCCCAGTCCATCATGGAGTATATCCCCGAGATCTCCACCAACCTCGACATATCATCTCTATTCACCCTAATCCCTAAAGAACCACATGCTCCTAAGGTCTCAACCTCTAAGCCCAACTCAATCACAATCGACGTGAAGAATGAATGAATGCGAAGCACCTAATCAATAACACTTCGCCCATAAAGTGAGATAGCAGATCCCAGATAACACACTGGTCGATTCGATGACTCACTCATGGCAGTAATCTGGCCAGAGACACGCCCGAACCCCGAGGTCCCCGCCTCAGGGCCCCTGGGTCCCTCCGCCTCTACTGTGCTCCCGGGCCTCTGGGCCCGCTATGAAATATGGGTGCCCGTAGCCCCCCGAACGTGACTGCCTATCCGGGCTCGTACTATGCCGTGGAGGAATGTACCGATCCTTCCTCGGTTCGCATCGACTGGACCGTGATGTCCCAAAACCCCGGGATCTCTCGTCTCCGGGAGGCAACTCTGTCTCATGTGTCCCAGCCGACAATGGAAGCACACCATCCGTCCCGCCCGACTAGCAACTCATCCGCCCCCGCCCGACCGGCAACTCTCCTCCGCCCTCGGCCCGATGGCCGTGACTCCTCAGATCCTCGCGAACTGTGGTGCTCTCGCCTCTTCCCGAACCGGAGGAAGACCGACCGTCCTCCTTACCACTAACACTCGCATCTCGAGTGTTCCGAGCATCCTCCATATCTCTCTCTATGGTCAAGGCCGTCCCAACCATAGAATCCATGTCCTCAGAAGTGAGTCCTACATCTCCTAGCACGAATGACCCTCGCCCATTCTCAAACCTCCTAACCTTGGCCACGTCCGTGGCCATGTAGTCATCCGCAACCGCTAACTCAAAGGAATCGAGCCACGTAGCCCATCACCGGGTCATCGCTCCCCTCGCTTCAGCCTGTGGAGCTCCCCGAGCTTCAGCGTGTCTCAGCTCTCTCGGAAAAAATACTTCGTCACGAATGCCCCGAACTCACCATGTCATAATCTCAGGCCCTAGAAGCTCTAACCCATCTCCACCATATTCCGCCTCGCCTCTCTAGCCGGAATGCGCACCGAGCCGGTCGTGATTCAGGCATCTCCTACGGCCTCCAATACGCTTCTCTATCTCGCATGAACCAACGGCCCCGTCACCACTCCAAGTTCCTCCCCCAAGAAATGCTCTGAGGGTGATGCGCCCAATCTCCGGAGGTTACGACCTCCCCGACTATCTACCACACCAGCCCTCGCACAGCGTACCGCAACACCCACAGCCAACAGCGGCCCCATTAACACCGGGCTACCGATCATATGCTCCATGGTGCCCGACCGCGCCACGCGTGGACGCCCTCGACGTCCCGCCCTACTAGCCATCTACACAATCAACAACACAATCAACAGGCGCCAATAAACAATACAAGATTCCAAGGCATGAACACAAATTTCGAGACACTAATAAAGCACAATAATCAGCGTATATATCAAGTTTCTACATTTATGAAGCAAGGTAGAACCATTTATCCACAATTAACATGGCCACAAGAATCATTTAGCTTTCATTTCAATCTAACTAGTAATGCAGATGTCGACACTAATAGATCACTGACCATGAACTAACCCGGTTCATTTCTACGGCGCAATTTGTTTCCAACCACTCAATTCATCTATTTCAATACAATTTTAGACTCTTGTTCATTCTATTATCAAAACTCCTAAGGTCAAAAAATCCCTAACCTTAGCATTCAATTCTTTTTCCTATATCACGCATTACACCATGCATATAATTTCGCATCGCAACTACCGCAATCACCATTTCTCTCAAATGGTAGTTAACCAATACAAGATTCTAAGGCATAACCACGTACTCCCGAGACACTAATCATACACATAACTCAGTGTATACGCAATCAATTTCGCGTTTTAAAATATCGCTTTTCAGCAAAATTTTATTTTTCAAAAATTTATTTTTTTGAAAATTTTATTTTTCGAAAATTTTATATAAATTTATTTGATTTTATTTTAAATTTTAATTAAATTTAATAAATTTTATTTTTATTTTTTTTTTTCGAAAATTTATTTTACAATGAACAGTGTTCATTTAATGACTCAGAAAAATGAGTCAGAAACCGGCCGAAAACTGCTTCGGCGCACGAGCACCCACCGGGGGCCCACCCAAGGCTGGCCAGTCAAGGCGCCCGCCGCGCCCGCCGGCCGTGCCCCACACGCACCGTGGGCGCCCCACCCATGCTCCCGTCGCCCCAACCACGCGCCTTGCACCTCGGGCTGCCACGCTCGCGCGCCCCCCAAATACCGCGCCCTGGGTCGCACCCGCCGGCCGCCGTCGCGGCCACGCTGCCGCGCCCCAGCCGCCCAGCGCCCTCGCGCACGCTCACATACATCGCCCGCTTCACGCCCGCGCCCAAATGCCAAATTTCATGTTCAATGGGCAATAGCCTACTTTAGGTTCTGTACCAAAAATTTTTTTTTTTTTCCTTTTTTTTTTTCATTAATTCCATTAATTCCAAAGCAGTGATGAAAAACCAAAGAAAATCACTAAAACTCAAATTTAATTAATACTCAAATAAATTTATAGAAATTTATTTAACCCTCTTTTTTTTTTTTTTCTCCCAATAAATTCATAAAAATTTATTCCTCAGATTTCTTCAACTTAGAAAATTTATTCTTTTCACACTCGACATATTTTCTACACATTTATGTGCTATCACTAAGCACACATCGTTTCACTACTCACCTACAACATGGCAACACACCATTCACCAAACAACCCAATGATCACACATGTTACAACTTCAATCATAAAGATCACATGATCACAATCAAAAATACATGCGCTGTTCTAATTTCTATCTTCAGGTAATCTCATACCTAACCTTACATCAAACCACACCAAGTGTGGTGATGATACCCCAACCAGCCCCTAGGTATTCGTATACCTAAGCTCCGATACCAAGTCGTAACACCCCAAACCCGGGGTCCGTTAACCACCTCACAACTCCACGGAATGTGGGGTGGAGGCTCTGGTTACCCGACGCCACTTTAGGAAAATCTGCAGTCTCCTTTGTACGGAGCTCTACCCAAATACGTAACTCGTATAAACCCGGCTCCCAAGCAAGCTCAATATAATCCCAAGGATAACAACATGGATAAAAACGGCCACTTGGGCCCATAAAACAATATCCATCAACCATATCAACCATGTCCCATAGTTCTAAGAGTAGTAAATGGCTCTTATACAACATATCAAAATAGAAAACTCTAATACATATGGAAAACCATCAAAGCCACACCCGGCTTTCTTCAAAACTCGAAGGATGAGAGCCGTCCCCGCATCGCCCTCTTAATTTAAAATAAGGGGGGTCCCATCGATGGGGTGAGCTAAAGCCTGCAGTGGCACCGCCCTAAGCTGGCTACCACCACCTAAGCGCAGTCGTAATGTTCCACTTAAACAAACATTCAAGCAAATGTATTGATCCTACTTGAATGTCTACGACCAACTCAGAGATCCCGAGTCCTTCACCGACTCTCTCACACTCGCCTAAGCCTTGTATGAGAATTTATATTTTATTAGTGGACAACCTCCGATGTATATATCAATCACGTCCGAATAATGATCGACATATATATGTCAGACGGGACTACCCTCCGAAGAATATATATCAACTGGGCCATCCGACTACTGATATATTATTTAGTTAGGACTATCCGATCATTTTACATTATTAGACAACCCTCCGAACCATTTTCTGGGACTTGTCTCATAATTAACTCCATGGTCCTAGGATCGTTCCTGCAGCATATGGAATGCATGTGTATGCGCTCCACATATTTAAACCACATGCAAATATATAACATGAATATATTTACATAAAATTCAATCACACAAAATGTTATGAATTCTAGCATTTCAACACCAAAATTAGTCACTTAGCTACTGTCCAAACACAAGCAATTCGATTCAATTACTTAACCAAACACCTGGATTTTCCCGAAAATACATTTCGGGTCATTTATTCTAGAACAAGAAAACCCTAGGTTTTAATGCTCCCGACACTCAATTAACTGAGATTCATGCCTGAACCCGCATTTCAATACCACTACCGCCTCACTCCAATCCAATACAAGATCCAAAACCACACCCACCATGTTCATACCACGACGGGCCATGGAGCAGCTACGGGCTGCTCCATTTCGTTTCAAAAATTTTGTATTAATTCGGTCCCATGTTTTGGGACCGATCCAACCGCCCCTAATGTCCTCAATCGACTCAAACATTCAAAAAACACTAAAAATGGGAATAAAACCCAAGTAGGGAGAAAATCCTACCTCAAGGAGTTTGTCAAATCAAGAACCGGTCCACGCTGTGAGCCCTGCTCCTGCTGTGAGAACGTCCTCCTTCTTGCCCTCCGAAGCCCACTTTTCAACTGGCCTGACTGCAGGCAAATCTAGAGAGAAGTTCCTCTCTAAAACTCTCAAATCGCACCTACTCTGGTTCAAAATGGTTTCCACGTTTTTTTGGCTTACAGGAGAAGGAAACTATTCTATTTTGTCCTCTAGCAACTTCTTAAAATCAAATTCCACAACACCCATTATGTCCTCTTCGTATTTGATATTCAACTATTTTTACTGGCCCATTTTCATCATTTACCATACCACTTATGGTACATGAGTACATGTTATATGTGGCTTTCACGTATCAAAATCGGTTTACTATGACCTCGAAACGCGATGCCTTTTCAAAACGCAAGCCGAATCCGAATCGGTCTCTTAAAATTACGAAATTTTACGTACTAACTAGATTTCACGAGACGATTCCAACCGAGCAACTGCTGTCATCCGGTGTCTAGAGAATTGTTGATGATTTTTAACCGTAATTACAATTAAAATTAAAATTACGATTTTGCCCTTATTCCGTAAATTGAATTTCTGGTCTTACAGCCTTGTACCTAGAGCTCACCCAAATACAAACTTAGCATACCCGCATATACCGTCCTAAACAACTTAAATACATGCAATATATACCTCAAATATGGCCACTTGGGCCCATAACAGTACTCAATATACATGCCGACTATGAATCCAACTATATACCCAATAAATATAAGAGTTAATATGTTTTACTCTCTCATACAACATATATTAAAATGGCTTACCCTAATACATGTATACATTCAAAGCCACATCCCGCTTTCTTCTAGCGTCACCCTAGGATCGAGCCGTCTCCTTGCATGCCCCCTGCACTGCAAAATAAAGGGGGATCCCACGACGGGGTGAGCTGGGGCTCAAGAGGAGAATCGCCTCTAAGTGGGCTACTCACCACCCAAGTGCAAGGTTCCAATTTAAACACACATCTGCTAAATGCATGATCCTACTTGAATGTCTACAAGTGATCAACCCCAGACCCCCGAGTCCTTTCATCGACTCTCTCACACTCACAAACCTCGTATGAGAATTACTAATTTATTAGTGGGCAACTCCTCCATGAATATATATCAATCAGTCGCTCCGACCATCGGGATATATATTAATTGTTTGTGGACTACCTCCGATGAATAAATATCAACTGGGCTGCTCCGACGGTTGATATATTATTTAGTTTGTGGATTAATTGGATGAATAAATATCAACCTGTCGTCCGACGGTTGATATATTATTTAGTTTGACCAATCCGATAATTTACATTTTAGACTAATCTCTCCTAACCTTGTTTCTCTAAACTCATCTCCATGCACCTAGTCCTATATTCCTAGGATGTTCCAAAGGCATATGGAATGTATGTATACGGGCTTCCACTCCGTTTAAACCACATGCAAATATATATACATGAATATATTTACATAAAACTTAAATCACATCAAATTCAATTTCACTAATAATGATCATACACGTAATTTAATTTAAATCACTTTCTACTTTAAATGAATGCATTTCTCAAAACATATATTTGAGAATGATATTCCGGAATAGTGAAACCTCGTTTACTATTCTGAACACAAACACCTGTCTACCTAGTGAACCCACCACTACCATTCCGGCCCAAAGCATACCAAGCAAATCGCTTAACACACAAACAAAACAAAGCACACCCAAACAGCCATGAGCAGCTACTACGCACTCGACTCAAAAGAAACTTGTAATCAATCTTGGCCCCATAATTTGGGACCGATCGTACGGCCCATTCCCGACCTCAAATCCATTCAACACATGATTAACACCAAGAACTCACAAATTCATACCATTCACATGGAGTGGTCACCACCGTCATCCATTCTCAAAATTTCTATTAATTCGATCCTAAATGTTTGGGACCGATCAACACCCCCCAATTACTTCTATCAACTCAAACATCTTCAGTTACTCAAAATCTTAATAAACCCAAGTAGGGGGAAAATCCTACCCTAAGAGCTGAAGAAACTTCTAAAACCGGTCCACGCTGCAGCCCAAGCTCAGAGATCATTTTTCCTTCTTCTCCCGGTGACCGCCAATCTATTTGACGGTTTAAAACTATCTCTCTAAAACAAATGGAAAATCCATCGCTTCCCTAAAACTCTTGGCCCACCACTGCACCCCTTAGCCTTTTAATGGAAGAAGAAGCACTATTTATTAATTTAACTTCTTGTGACTTGAAAATCAAATTCATAATGACCCTTACGCCCCTTTACCAGATTTGATATCTTGCAGATTCACTTCTACTGGCCCATTTTCATCATTTCTCTACCTATCACTGTATATACATGAGTATGCTATGGTGACTTTTTCGGGCTACATCGGAATCGCTTTTACGGCACCCAAACGCGATACCAAAAACGTGGCCGATTTCAACCTGTTCCCGGAAAATTACGAAATTTTACGTGCTAACTAGATTTTTCGAGACGATTCCAACGGTACAATCTGTTTTGTCATCCGAGATCTAGAGAATTAATTACGGATTTTTAACCGTAATTACACTTTTGTAATTAAAATTACGATTTTGCCCTTATTCCATAAATTGCCCTGGTCTTACATCTCCTCCTGTAAGGAATCCCTGTCCTGAATTCAGACAATCACAATCACTCTCACATGCATATGCAACGCGCTCTCTCATGCAGCAACTAGCCATTTAAATCTTAAACGACTAAACCACGCACCTCATCCCTAAATAAGAAGTGATGGGATGGCCCGCGACGTGTCCCTCGCTCCACGACCTCCACCCATGGCTCCATAGTACTCCTCACTAGCCTCACGGTTCTGCGTCGCAAACCCGATCACGACTATCAACACGCACACCGGTCCCTCCTCGAAGGTCCAACTGTCAACCTTAATCCGTCCCAATCCACCACATGAGCCTCAGATCCGCATACTCCGAGCACGGAGACGTGAAACACCTGTGGACACCTAATATGTCATGCAAAGCCAACCATACGCCACGTGCCATCCTCTCAGTATCCTCAGCACCAATGAATCACATATAGCTTCCTACCTGGTCGAACCCGACTAATTCTCCTAGAATCACCGTTGAAACGCACCACCAACCTCGAACTCTAAGGGTCGACGCTGCGACATCCATGTAGCCTCCAATAATTTCTGGGCCGTGAGAAAGATCGCATCGCATCGGGCGCCCACCTTCCTCGCAGGTGTTCTAATCGCATCGGGGACCAAAGATGGAATTCCTCTCCCACCTCTATCCAACCTAACTGACCCATGGCCTCTGCCAATGCTCTCATACGGCACATCCGTATAACAGATAACTCGCTGTTGTAGGCGAATTCCACTATGGCAATTAATCCTCTTACCCTTATGATCCAGCACACATGTTCGCACATGCCTCTAACACCCGTATGTAATCCATACACGTAACCCATACAACCCGCTTGTAAACACTAACCTCTCCATGTCACAATCACAACTAATGACTGCCAACCTAATCATGCAGCAGATGATGCATCCACACTGTGCCTCACAATTCAACAACACCCAAATACTGAATTGGTGTCCAAACCTCGAGTCACCCCGAATTCTATCACTCAACTCTAAGTCCGTTGACTACCATGCCCTGTGTTTCATCCCCACGATAACTTTGGCTTACACTCGAGCCTCTTACATTTCCCGGTTCAACTATGAGTCTTCATTGGACTTAGTCCCAGTTGCAACTCAACCCACACCCACCAAAAAAGCGGTGAATTTCTAATACCTCGTGCACCCACACCGACTCACACATGTTACCGCGCACACGAACGCAATGATGTCATACTGTGAAAACCAATCCCGGTTCCACCATGAGCAGAATCTCATAGATCTCTCACTCATAATCCCAACCTATCAGGTCAACTCTCACCCTACACCCTAGGGAAGAACATCTATACTTGGCTTCTCTAAAGGCCTTAACCCTAAGCCTAAATCCATGCCGTGTCGAGTATGACAACCCTACTTAAGGTCCTTTACCACGATAACCCGGGCGGGTCGCCAACTCATCCATGTCGTTCGACAATCAACAACCACAGAAGGCCCACAACCAAGGTCCACCACGCCCACGCGCAACTCCGATCCGTCCCTCGACTTCACCTACACTGCCCCGCCTATTCATGGCCGGAAGTGCTTGTATAGCACCTCAACCAACCGTTCCTCTAAACTGTGCATCTAGGTGTGGAGGAATGAATCAGATTTCAGCGTCCCCATTTCGCGAACCGGGATCGCGTTGTCCAAAAGTCTGGGATCCCCGCTCTGGCAACCCACACTATGTTCAATCCGGCCCTAGTCTGAACCACGGGAACAAGTCTTCCGCCATCTCCGAACCAGGAGAAAGCCATCCTCCTTCGTACCAACAATCTGCACTCAGTGTTCCAAGTATCTTCAATCTCTCTATGGTCAGGTCGTCCTAACCACGGGAGTTCATCCCGTAGGCGAACCTACAATCATCCCGAACGACAACTGCCCATTCTGACCTCCTGATACCCCGCTAATCCCAAGAAACTACGACTCAAGATTGGTCCGCCCTCCCAACTCAACACCGCCTCAACCTTCTAGTCGATCGACACTCGCCGATAACCCACGTGATCCTTAAAATCTCCCTCGCAGTCTAAACTGCACTTCACCAAATTATGTACAGCTGATGGTCTCTCAGTAACTGCTAATAATCCTCAAGCGAGCACCATGCTCCCACCGACCGGGAGTGTATCAAATGTCATCTAATGTAAGACGACGACAAACCGGATCTAGATAGGCTGGAACACCCTATGCATGTGAGATCCATGAATACGCTAGCGCATTCGCCAATCCAAAGGTCATCACCGTAAACTCAAAGTGCCCATAACGTCCTAAACGTTGTCTTAGGGATATCCTGGCCTCCTAACCCTCAACCGATGGTAACCAAGCATGTAAGGTCTATCTCGAGTAGACTCAGCTAGCTCCTCCTCACCGGTCAACAAATCATCAACCCTGCAATGGAGCACCGACTCTAGATCATAACCCTGCTCAACCGTCTAGCCAATTCACAAATGGTCTGCCCCTCTTCTTCGCAACTAGAACCGAAGCGCCCCATAGTGAAGTGCTCGATCTAATAAACCCCTTGTCCAATAGCCCTTTGTAGTTGACTCGAGTTCCCGCAACTCAACCCAAGGCCATCCTACGGAGTCAGTAGAGATGGGTTAAATACCAGGGTGTAACTGGATACCGAAGTCTACCACTCCGGAGGTAGCCCTGTGGCTAACTGAAAACATCCACATACTCGCACACTACTCGAGGTAGATCTAAGTCCGGTCTCTCCTCGTCCTCTAGGGTAAGGCTCGCTAGCCAACCCGCTAAATGTCCCTGACCCTTGGACTCGTATACTGTCCGGGGCAAAATGTAATGTTTGTCCCCCTGAACTACCATACGAGTACCGTCCTACATATAGGCTGTGAATCTTCTACGCTCACAATCGAGCAACGCACCTTGTAAAACTATCACCAATCCATCCCAAAGACAGATCGAACTCGATGTCCATAATCCTCGTGTCCACCGTGGAGTAGAGTCCCCAGATCCTAACCTGCAACCTCGACCTATCATTTCCATTCTTCCCAATCCCTAGGGGAGAACTCACATACAACCGGCCCTGCTGTCTCTAGAGGTCCTTCCCATTTCCACCATATATTTGGGGCCCCATTCTTCAGCTGTGAACCAGCCATTTAATCCGGTCGCGCCGAGGTGGCCTCCATAACCTCTAACACTTTCTCGATATGCATGAACCAATGGTCGGCCACCATCGGATTCCCCTGAATGTCGGAGGATGATCGTCTAAACCAGGGATTACTAGGATCTTCTTATCTATTCTTTATACCCGGCTTTGTACTATAGTAATCGGCGTAATACCTACGACACCGGCAAGAATCTGATGATCAAACACGGTGTGCACGACCGATTACCTCGTGGGCGTCCTCACATGTCCTCGTCTTACACTAGCCATTTACCGTTAACACTTGGCAGCAAGAATCATCTGTTTTCATTTCAATCTAACTAGTAATGCAGATGCTGATTACTATTAGACTTGACAACCATGAACGGACCCGTTCATTTTCTAAGTGGCGCTAACTCGACCTCAATTCATTTATTAGATAACATTTTAAGCTTTCACCGTTGTTCATTATCAAAATCCTGGTCGCCAACCTGACCTTAGTATTTACCCTTTTCTATCTGCGTTTTACGGTACCCTGTGTGGCTGCGCGGCGCCTGCGATGCCCTTGCACACCGCGCGTGCGCTGCGCCGTACTGCCTTGTGCGCTGCGGCCGTCAGCCACGCCACTGCGTGCGGCGTGACTGCTGCTTGGCGCCTGCGGCGTGCGCCTAAGCGCCATGCTCGCGCCCGTCGCTACTGCCGCCGTACGCCCAGCCGTAGTACTCCAGCTATTGCCACGCCTGCGCGCCCGTGCGCGCACATGACGCGGCGTAGCGTATCATTTTCTTTGCCATGACCCGGCACGCCCGGTAGCGCGCCGCGCTACTTTTGCCGAAGCGCCTTGCCTCTAGCTCAATGGCGTGGCCCGTTCGATTTTCCAATTTTTTATTATTATTATTATTATTATTATTATTATTATTTTCGATTATTTCAATTTTGGAAAATCACTAAAATTATTATTATTATTTTTCAATTTTTTTGGACACTCAAATAAATTTTAAAAAAATTTATTTTACCCCATTTTCTTCAATTGTACCACTTGTAAAATCTTAGAAAAATTATTTTTCATCGTCATTTTTTTTCCATGTTATTATTGCTTCACTTGAGAAAATTAAGCATGAAATTTTTAGTTATTTATCTTGTTGCAAGCGAAATAATTTTCTAGTTTTCGCAAAACCCACACTGATCTTGTCCAAGCGTACTTGTCAGACACGATACAGACCATTTTACAAATTTCAACTTGACTTGTTCTCCACGCTAAATCAGTGTTCAACATTTTAGTTTATTTTTTCTAAGTGCTGGCACCTGATCAAACATGACACATGATCAATCAACATGTTATAACATCGATCATACCATGCATGATCATGATCAAACACGTGATGTTCTAATTTCTCTCGTACCTTCCTAGGTAATCTCATACCTAACCTACATCATCTGCACAAGTGGTGATGTTAACTATGACCGAGGCTAGCTCAAATCCTCCATCCCATAGGTTTCCCACCTACCTAAGTTCCACATCAAACCACCTAGTGGTGATGGATACCCTACCGAGCTCCTAGGTATTCGTATGCCTAAGCTGCGATATAGCGTGGCCCCAAAGCCAGGGAGGTCCGTTGACCACAGATCAACCGCGGAATATTCGTGAATTAACCGGGTGACTGAGCATTTTCACGAAAATCGGCCGGTATCTCGCTTTGTGGGGAGCTCTGCCCAAATACAAAACTTAATACACACTATCTGTCCCGAACAATCCGATATATACAATATATACCAAATATGGCCACTTGGGCCCATGCGATTACTCGATATACATGCGGAGCTATGAATCGACTATATACCCGATGATTCTGAGAGTTAATATGTTTACTCTCCTTCTGACATATATTAAAATGAAAAGCATTCTAATACATGTATACATCAAAGCCACATCCCGGCTTTCTTCTAGCGCTCAGCCTACAGAATGGCCGGAGTCTCCTTGCATGCTCCACCATTTGTAAAATAAGGGGGATCGGCGGGAGTGAGCTAAAAGCTCGATGGGAGGAGTAAGCCACTAGAAGTGGGTTGCTCACCACCTAAGTCTGGTCACGATGTTCCAATTTAAACACACATTCAAGCAAATGCATGATCCTACTTGAATGTCTACATGATCTGGCTTCGGATCCAGGAGTCACAGGCTCTCTCACACTCGCACAAACCTCGTGTAGAAATTACTAATTTATTAGTGGGCAACCCTCAGAATGAATATATATCAGATTGGTACTCAGAGCGATTGATATATATTAATTATTTAATGGACTACCCTCAGATGAATAAATATCAAATGGGCCGCTCAGGCCCGGTTGATATATTCTTTAGTTTGTGGTACCCTCGATGAATAAATATCAATGGCCGCTCAGAAGCGGTTGATATATTATTTAGTTTGGACTACCCTCCAGATAATTTACATTTAGACTACCCTCAGAACCTTGTTTCTCTGAACTTCGTCTCATACCTCATTCACATATTCCTAGGATGTTCCAGTGCATATGGAATGCATGTATGTCAGTTCCAATTCAGTCTAAATCACATGCAAATATATATACATGAATATATTTACGCAAAACTTTAAATCACACCAAAATTAGCTCACTTGGGCTAATGATCGCCGCAGTAATTTAATTTAAATCCTCGGTTCGACCCGATAAATCTTCAGCGAAAATATATTTTGAGAACACTATTAGAATAGTGCGAAACCTCGTTTACTATTCGGAGAAAATCACAAAACATAGGTTCACTTAGTGAACCTGCAATTCACGGTATTCGGCCCAAAGCATACCAAACAAGCGTTTAACAGGTCGTAAATGGCGCCCAACGGCCATGAGGCGGCCTACGGTACTTAGCAGCTCAGAAAACCTTGCAGTCGGTCCCATAGTGGGACCGTCCCGATACCATTCGACCTCCGTCCATTCAACACATGATTAGCACCGAACTCACAAATTCATACCCATCGCCCGTGGGCGATCCACGGACACTTTCAGTTTCATCTCAAATTTTCTATTAATTCGATCCCAATGTTTGGGACCCCGTCGAAACACCACGATGGCCTCATCAGCTCAAACATTTGAAAAGTACTAAAAATGGGGAATAAAATCCAAGTAGGGAAAATCCTACCTCGAGGAGTTTGAAGAAACTCTCTAAAACCGGGATCATGGCGTGGCTTTGCTCAGCGTAGATCATTCGCTTCTGTGAAGGCAAGCGGCGATTGGGATTTCTTGGCCCAGAAAAATTAAGAAACTCTCTAAACAAAATGGAAAATCTGCTGCTCCCCAAAATCGTCCAGCCCTTTGCACCTGCCTTTGTGAAGAAGAAGCACTATTTATTAATTTAACTTCTTGTGACTTGAAAATCAAATTCCCATAATGACTATCGTCCCTCTTTACGGATTTGATATTATTTTCTATAGACGTCCATTTCATCATTTCTCTCATACCACTTATGGTACGCTTGTTTATGCTATAGTGACTTTTCGTCACGCCGAATCGTTTTCACGGCACCGAAGCGCGATGCCTCGGCGATGCCGACTTATTGTCTCGGAAAATTACGGGGGGAATTTTACGTGCTAGCTAGATTTTGAGAGCGATTCCAGCGGTACAATCTGTTTTGTCATCCGAGATCTAGAGAATTAAATTACGGATTTTTAACGGCCAATTACACTTTATGTAATTAAAATTACGATTTGCCGCTTATTCCATAAATTGGGATTTCAGATAACACAATATAAATGATTGATTTATTTATATTCTTTTTGTGTACAGGAAAATGGCTCAAGGAGAAATTCAAAAGCAAAAAACTTTTCAATTTGGGCAGGTACTTCGCAATGAGTTTTAAACCCCAAGCCTTGATTCGATCTTTGTATTCTCGAAAACCTTTTTGAAAAACATAGGTATTGTTGATAACCTTTGGTCTTTAAAACCTCAAAACTTTCAAAACCAAAATTTAGAATATGCTTATGGAAAAACCATTTCAGCTTTAGCCCAACATTTTCAAAAATTACAGAACCAGTTTATTGTTTTAGAAACTGAAAAATTTCAAATGCTTATGAACCAAGAAAAGCAAGAAAACCAAATTAAAGATTTAAAAACAGAGTTAGAACCTTTGAACAATGTTAGTAAAACCGATTTAATTAGTATGATTAGAAAATGCAGCGACGCTGAGCGGGGTGGTGTGACTACGTCGGCAGCGAAAACTTTCACTAGATGTCGGGTGACCACGACATTTCTCCACGGCATCGGGCAGAGTCTCCTTTGTACGGGGAGCTCTGCCCAAATACAAAACCTGCATATACTACCAATAATAAGCGATTGCAATAGATCAATATCAATATATCCGATCACATGAGTATCGGCCACTTGGGCCTGACGATACTCATAATACATACTAACTATGAATCCAACTATATACTAAATAGTTACAAGGATTACAATATTTTCACTCTTATACAATACATATATTAAAGTAGACATTTCCAATACATGTATATATCATAGCAGCCACGACGGCTTTCTTCCAATCCTCGATCCACTGGGACGGCGTCCCTGTACGCTCATGGCCTGTAAAATAATATCCCTCGTGAAGTGGCCCCAATGCCGGTAGTGGAATCGCCCTAAGTGGGCTACTCTCCACCTAAGTGCAGTGCAATGTTCCAAAATAAACATACATTGACCAATGCATGATTCTGCTTGAATGTCTGCATGTTGCTGACTCAGATCAGAGTCCTCGCGACTCCATCGCACTTGCCTAAGCCACCTCATATGAAAATTATTATTTTGTTTGTTTGTGGACAACCCTCGATGTGTATATCAATTGGGCCGCTCGTGATTATATTATTTGTTTAATGGACTACCTCCGAAGAATATCAATTGGGCCGCTCAGGCGATTGATACTTTTAATTTGGACTACCCTCGATAATTAATATTTTAGACAACCCTCCCGAACCGTTTTCTCTAGACTCATCTCATGCACTCACTCCTATAGTGCAAGGTGTTCCAGTGCATATGGAGATGCATGTATGCCAATTCGATACAGTGCAATTCACATGTAAATATATAAACATGCATATATTTACAAAAGCGATCAATTCACGCAATCATGTAATATAAATTCTCATTTCATACATCAAAATTAGCTCACTTGGGCTAATGATCAAACGAGCAATTTAATTTAAAATCCCTTTCGACCAAAAACATATTTTCACAAAAATATGTTTGAGAGCTCTTGTTTCGAGAATAGTGAAACCCTCGGTTACTATTCGAAAGTCTCACAATTCATCGGTTCACCTTGTGAACCCGCATTTCAGAGCCATTTCATTACTCAATCCAATCAATACCGCATCAACACACAATTATAATTTCACACCAAAATCAGCCGTGGGCTGACCACGGCTGCTCCGTTTTTGGTATCAATTCGGTCCCGAGGTTTGGGACGATCAACGACCACCGGCCTGGAATTCGATTCAAACATTCGTAAAACACTTAAAATGGGAATAAAACTCAAGTAGGGAGAAACCCTACCTCCAGATTTGTCGAAACTCCAACTTTTGGTGTCATATTACATTAGCTCTCATCGCGTAGATCAACTTTACCTTCAGCCCCGACGAAAACCTTTGACATCCAGGTCTTGGCAAAGCTTTAGAACAATTACGGTCTTCCCACATTCTCCAGGAGCCGTCACCACAACCACTGCCCATCTCCCTCGACCACCAGCTTCAATTTTCTCATCATATCCGGTCATAGTTTAGGATCGATGAGCTGTTTGGAATTGCCCGCTTCCACTTTCGAACCCAACCCGGTCGACCAGAACCATACGACCCTCCATTTCGATTCGATTTAGGTTGAGAAAGGGCGAAATCTCGCTGATGTTCTTAGATTGTTTGAAGCGAATATGGTGCTGTAAAAGAGATGAAGTGAATCGTAGAAAGCGTGATCTTACGCCCGTGTGGCTTCTCCCTTGTAGCAGTGTGTCGGCTTCTCGTTCTCTCGCGCAGCGATCCAACTCTCTGGCGCTCGATTGTTTTGATCGATCGGCGATGGTGTATGAGTTCCGCAATTGATTTGGCTCGTTTCAAGATCTCGCCGAATCCCACTGCCCTCTTTACTTCATCCACAACGAGTTTTATCAATTCTTCCCTCACTTTACCGATAATTTCCCCCATATCGAGAGAGTTTGGCTCTACTGTTGTCGATGGCTGAAAGTCAACACAATTCAATATTCTTAACCCTTTTTATTTTCCTTTATTATATTGAAAACGTGTAGCAAGATATCGAAAACATAATACTAATAATAATAATATTTTTTTTTACTATTATTATTATGTTGACTGGGTCTTCGACTGAAAAACGCAAGTACCATACCATTTTATTGAAAATTCATTTAGGATTCCTGTAGCAAGAAACTTCAGTGGGCTTAATCGTGTTTGGTGATGGCTGGATAAGAGTTTTCCATTTTATTATTATATTATTATTATTATCACTCATTTGAATATACATCTTATATTGTCTCATTAGTTCATTTCTTTCGAAAAATTTTATTTCTTTTAGTTCAATTAGCTAAATGAACTTCTTCAAACCATTTTCTGAATTAGATTTTGTAAAAATCTGGGTCCTGAGAGATCCTTTGGCGATTTATCACGAGAAATTCGTAAAATATTTTGGTATCTCGAAATTAATGAAACTTTTACGGGTCACTAAACTTCGCGAGGCAATTCGCAGCGCCGATCGTTTCGTCATCCGAGATCTAGAATAAATTACGGATTTTAGCGAAATTAACAACTTTATGTCGAAGTACGATTTTGCCATTTTCAGTGGAATTTCTCGGGTCTACATTCTCCTCCTTAAAAATTTCGTCCGAAATTAAGAGACGATTACAATCACTCACATGCATGAATACAGCGTGCGCTCTACCATGCATGTAAGCTTCGTCATTTAATTATTAAGCGACTAATCCGCGTAACTTCATCCCCTAAATAAGAAGGATAAGTGGCCATATCGTATCCTCACGCTCCGCGTGGACTCCTCCACTCCGTAGTACCTCCGTAGTACCCTCGGCTAGTCTCACGGTCTTGCGTTGCAAAACGTCCGCGACTATCCAAAATGCACCTTGGTCCCTCCTCGAAAGGTCCCATCGGTGTCAATCTCAATTGCTAATCCACCACATGGGTTTGAATCTGGAGTATACTTTCGAGCATGGAGGCGTGAAATACCTCGTGGACATCGTGCTGGCGGTAAAGCAATGTGCCTTCTAGCGCCTATCCTCTCGAGTATCTCGAATGGCCCAATAAATCTAGGTGATAGCTTCTCGCGCTTGCCGAACCTGACCACTCTCCTCTTAGGCATCACCTTCAAGAAGACGTGGTCCCCAACCTCGAACTCTAAGGGTCGACGTCGCACATCCGCATAGCTGCCTGCTTGACTCACGGCGTGAAAACGTCGTATCAACTCACCTTCTCGGAGGTGTCTCTAATCGAATCGAGACCCGGTGATGGAACTCTCTCCACCTCGGTCAACATAACGATGACACTTGCATGGCCTCCCATCTGAGTGCCTCATACGATGCCATCACAATATACTCGCGTCGCTATTTGTTGTGACGAATTCCACTTAAATGATACTCTTCCCATTACCTTTATGATCGAATATGCTTGCGGCATAATCTACTCTTTGTATAGTCCTCTCGGGGCCGACCATCCGTCCTGAGATTTGAAGCATTGTACTCATACGTCGGTAGGTATTGCCCATAGCCTTTTGGAAACTCTTCAAAGTTGTCAAATCAACCTCGGGTCCCTTTATCGGCATTATGGATCTTGGTACTCCATGTGGCGGACTATCTCTCGAATGCAGTGAGGTAGAATCTCTCCAGAAGCGAGTCATCCGCATGGCTCTAGAAAATAATGCCCGACCGTGAGCACGGTCCACTATCACCCATACGGCGTTATGCCTGCTGCGTCCGTGGCAGTGGGTCACAAATTCCGTAAACGGCGTGCTCCGCCCCTCCGCCCCTCGATGGCTGGTAGCCTGTTGGCTTACGGTGCTTTCGACCTTAACCTGTGACCGCGTGAGACATCGTCGAACAAAGTCCCCCTCGTGTCTCTTCATCCCACTCTAATCTTGGCGGCGAAGGTCTTGGTACATCTTGGCGCCACCTGGTTTCACCTGACAAAATCGAGAGCGGGTGAAACTCACGAGAAACTCCCTCCGTCGGTCAAGCGGGGAACCACTACCCGTCCCTATATCGAAGACTACCATCTGCGTGAACGGTCTAGCCCTCATCACCGTACCTGAGCGCCTCGGTCCACCCCCGATGGACACTATCTCTGGCGATCTGCCACTAGGACTCAATCCACTGCCTTTCAGCCCGAGAGCGGTGTAGCCATTAAACTCCCCCAGTACTTTTGATGCTCAGCTGTCACCCCATGCTTAAATGTCCCACGGGTTTGAGCATCCGCCTCGGAGCTATACTAGCCAAACGCTCCTCGTGACTTAGTGAGTCATCATTACCATTGCCCTTCTTGGGATGGTAATGCAAAGTGAAGTCTTAATCCTGCAGGAACTCGGCGTCCATCTGCGTTGCCTCATATTGAGGTCATTGCGTGAAAAATATACTTGGACTTTTATGGTACGGTATACCTCGAACTCGCCCGTATAAGTAGTGAGCCAAATCTTGAGCGAGACACCCTAAACCGCCAACTCCATGTCGTGGTGTGGGGTAATTCTGCTCATGATTCTTGGTACGAAGCCAGTAAGCTCTTGCCCTCTACGGGTATCAAAAACATCCCAGTGCGCCCTCGAGGCATCACAATACATTGTGTACCCCTGTCCCCTGTCCGGAACTATCAAGATGGGAGTTGAAGTAAGTCTCCTCTTCAACTCTTGGAATGCCTTCTCACATCGGTCATCACAATCAAACTTGACCTCCTTTCGGGTCAACCTAGTCATAGGTGCTGCTATCCTGGAGAAATCACCGATGATTCTCTGTAATACCCGGTAATCGAAACTACATTATCTCGAAGGCCCGACTTGGCCTCCTCGACTCATCCTTTTCGACCTTCTGCGGGTCGGCGACCACTCTGATGCTAACACCGTGTCCCGAAAACCTCACCTCGATTAGCGAAACGCGCTTCGCGAACTTGGCGTGGTGATAGTCTCTCGGCCTGCGTAAACGATCCTCAAGTGATACTCATGCTCCCACTCGTGGGAGTAGATCAGATATCATCCACCCGAGACCGACAAGCCCGGTCTAAATGAGGTTCGGAATACCCTATGCATGAGATCCATGAATGCGGCCCGGCGCGTGATCGATCGGCATCGCTGCAACTCAAGTGCCGCTTGGCGTCTAGCGTCTTGGGATATCGTATCGCCCAACTCCGGTGATGGTAACCCACGTCGCGAAGGTCTATCTTGGAGTAGACTCGCTCCTCTCAGCGATCAAACAGATCTCATCAATCCTCGGCCCAGTGATACCCGATTCTTGATCGTAACCGTTATTTGCACGTAATCAATGCCCTGATCGAAGGTCTTGTCCTTCTTCTTGTAATGACGGAGCGCCATGGTGAAAAGCTCCGATCGCATGAACCCACCCGATAATAGCTCCCGTAGGCGGACTCGAGTTCTGCAACTCAGCGGTGCCATCTTTATGCGGGTAAGTAGAGATGGGTGAAATACTGGTGTAGTCGATCTGCAAATCTCTGACCTCGTGGAGTAGTCCGGGGGTAGCTCATCTGAAAAAAAAAAACATCCACATACTCGCACACTACTTTCGGGGTAGATCTAAGTCTGTCTCCCTCGTCCTCTAGGGGTAAGGCTCGCTATTGACCATTCAATTGTTCTGACACCCCTAGACTCGTATATACGGGGTAACATATCATGCTTGTCCCCATGAAATACACCCTACAATGCAGTCATTATTGTGGCGGTAACCTCCTCGCTCACAATCGTGCGACTACGTAGTGTCGGTCAATCCGCCCGAGGATGACATCGAACTCGACATGTCCATGATCCTCAAATACTGCGTGGTAGAGTCACGAGATCTCCAACTCGCTGACCTCGACATATCATCCTTGGTATTCTTTGCCCTAATCCCTGAGGAGAACTCACATCTGCGGCTCATCTAAGTTCTCAACCTCTAGAGCGTCCAGCTCTCTCTATGGTCGGGGTTGTCCCGACCGTGATCCCTTATCTTGTAGGCGAGGAATCCTTAATCACGGCGAATGGACATCTTGACCCCATTCTGAATCTCTGACCTTAGCCCGGTTGTGGCCATGTAATCATCAACAAATCGGGCTAGCTGCTGAACCCTAGTCACATAATCATCATAGTCATGGCAACCCCACAGCCGACTCTAGGAACTCCCGAACCTTCGCGATAAAAAGTACTTACCCGTGACAGCTCTGGCTCTTGTGTCCTTTAGCCTCTAGGTCTCCTGGGGTTCTTGCCCATTTCCATCATACTTGGGCCTCACCCTTTAGCTGGACGCAACTAGTCTAATCCGGGTCGCGTCAGAGGTAATCTCCATAGCCTCTAACACCTTCTCGTCTGCGTATTGAACCAATGGTGCACCCGCCGTCGGATCTCTCCCACGTGAATGTCGGAGGATGATATGCCAAACCTCACAGGGTTACTAGGATCTCACACATCTACGCTATACCGGCTGTGTGATAGCATTTGTTGTAACTCCCTACGACCTGGTAATAGCCTGGCGATCGAACACTGTGGTGCGGCCCGGTACCCGTGGGCGCCTCTGCGTTCGTCCTCGACTAACCATCTATACGGTTCAATGGCGAGTTAAATCTCAATCTACCGGTATCTCTAGGCATAAACCACGACCCGAGACACTAATCATATACATAAATCAATGTATACACATTGTCCTTGCGTTTACGAATGTCTGAGGCAATCAGTGCATTTAAAATATTGTTTCAACAAACATTTTATTTCAGAAAATTCATTTTTGAAAATTTTATTTTTTTCGAAAATTTTGTCTAATTTTATTTGATTTGATTTTTTTTTTTTTCAAAAATACTTATTTTACTCCATTTTCTTCAATTTTACAACTTGTAAAACCTTAGAAAAATTATTTTCTTCACCTCATTTTTTTTTTTATTCTCCATCAGTAGCCTTCCTTGCTACCTCTACATCTGATAACTAATCTTTGCATCCACACAACTCAAAACTTTTATGAGTTCAACTATAAATCTATTAAAATTTTATTTCCCTTTTCCCAAATAATTTATTATAATTTATTTCATTTCCGAGTTTACATAAACTCCTAAATTTTCTACACTTCATCCTATGCTATATCAACTTGAGCATGTTTTACAATTCACCAATTCACATGATCACACTTCATTTCACCAATTCACACACAATTTTATCGTCACAAACACCCCAAACACATGCATGTAGTGTCTAGTTTTGTCCGTGATTCTGGAAGCAATCTCATACCTACACTTATCATCAGACTCTTTAGTGGTGATAGGATACGAGCAGGAAACTCCTAGGTATTCATTATGCCTAAGCTCGATACCAGCGTGGCGCCCCAAGCCCGGGGGTCCGTTGACTACCCGTCGGCAGCACAAGCACTAGTGAATGTCGGGTGACCACGACATTTCTCCACGAAAATCGGGAGCGAGTCTCAGCTGTACGGGAGCTACACCCCGAATACAAAACACTGCATATAGATATAATCTGGTTTCAAACAAGGCAACAGATCCAATATATCCAATATATCCAATCACATGAGCACACGTAATTCACTTGGGCCCACAAACGATACTCATAATACATACTAACTATGAATCCAACTATATACTAAATAGTTACAAGAGTTACAATATTTTCACTCTTATACAATACATATATTAAAATTAGACATTTCAATACATGTATATATCATCAACCAAAGCCACAACCCGCCTTTCTTCTAATCCTCAATCCCGGACGAGCCGTCCTCGCACGCCCTCGTACTCAGGCCAATATCCCCGACAGGTGAGCTAATGCCCGCAGTGGAATCGCCTAAGCGGGCTACTCTCCACCTAAGCGCACAAGAATGTTCCAAATAAACATACATCCAAGCAAACGCATGATCCTACTTGAATGTCTACATGACCAACTCAGATCCCGAGTCCTCACCGACTCCATCACACTCGCCTAAGCCTCATATGAAAATTATTATTTTGTTTGTTTGTGGACAACCCTCCGATGTGTATAGCACAATCGGGTCAGCCCGACGATTGATATATTATTCAGCTTCTCAGACTACCCTCCGAAGAATATCAATCAAGCCGCCCGACGATTGATACTTTAAATTTACTACTCCTCCGATAATTAATATTTTTAGACAACCCTCCGAACCGGCTTTCTGTGACTCATCTCATGCACTCACTCCTATAGTCCTAGGGTGTTCCAAAGGCATATGGAATGCATGTATGCCAATTCCAATACAGTTTAATCTACATGTAATATATAAACATGCATATATTTACAAACAATCAATTCACACAATCATGTAATGTAAATTCTCATTTCATACATCAAAATTAGCTCACGGCTATCGATCAAACACGAGCAATTTAATTTAAATCATTTCGACTAAAACATATTTTCACAAAAAATATGTTTTGAGAACATCAAGCTTCGGAATAGTGAAACCCTCTGCATTATTCGAAAATTCACACTCATCTGGGCTCACCTTGTGAACCCGCATTTCACGACCATTTCCGTACTCAATCCAATCAATACACGCATCAACACAATTGCATAATTCTCACACTGGGGAATAGCCGTGGAGCAGCCACTAGCCGGCTCCATTTGATTTTTCAAATTGTATCAATTCGTCCTGTCGTTGACTCGATCAAACGGCCCCTAACGGCCTCATTCGATTCAAACATTCGTAAAACACTTAAAATGGGAATAAAACTCAAGTAGGGAGAAACCCCTACCTCACGGAGTTTGTCGAAACTCCAACTTTTTGGTGTCCACGCGTAGCTCTCATCGCGTAGATCAACTTTACCTTCAGCCCCGACGAAAACCTTTGACATCCAGGTCTTGGCAAAGCTTTAACAATTACGCTCCCACATTCTCTGCATGCCGCCACCACAACCACGCCCATCTCCTCGAATTCACCAAATTTCAATTTTTCTCATCATATCCACCCCACCATGAGTTTAGGATCAGGCGAGCAACCACCCGATCGCCCTTCCCTTTCGAACCCAAAAACCCACCACCAACCAGATAATGGTCCTCCATTTCCAGATTCCGATTTAGGTTCGAGAAGGGCCAGAATCTCCATGATGTTCTTAGATTGTTTGAGCGGAATATGGTACTTGTAAAAGAGATGAAGTGAATCGTAGAAGGCAGTGATCTTACCGCCGTATTAGCTTCTCCCCTTCTTCTAACAACCAGACGCCTTCTCGTTCCTCTCACGATCCAACTCTCCGTTGCTCGATTGTTTGATCCGGACGACGATCGGCCGTATGAGTTCATAATTGATTTGGCTCGTTTCAAGATCTCGAATCCCACTACTCCCTTTTACTTCATCCACAACGAAGCCTATCACCCTTCCTCACTTTCCCACAACACTTGATCGATAATTTCCAAATCGAGAGTTTGGCTCACGTTGTCGTATATCGCAAAGTCAACACAATTCCAATATTTACGCAAGCCCCTTTTTTATTTTTTTCCTTTATTATATTGAAAACGTGTAGCAAGATATCGAAAACATAATACTAATAATAATAATATTTTTTTTACTATTATTATTATGTTGACTGGGTCTTCGACTGAAAAACGCAAAGTACCATACCACTATTGAAAATTCATTTAGATTCCCCAGAGCAAGAAACTCAGTGGGCCGCACCGTGTTTGGTGATATCAGATAAGAGTTTTCCTGATTGATATTATATTATTATTATTATCACTATTTTGAATATATAACTTTATATCACTTCATTCGTTCATTTCTTTCTCGAAAAATTTTATTTCTTTTCAGTTCAATTATTTTAAATGAACTTTAACTCAAACCATTTTCTGAATTCCGAGATTTTTGTAAAAATCTCGTCCCTGAAGTCACTGGCGATTTATCACCTGCAAATTCAGAAATATTTTCGATCGTCTCTTTAATTCGACGAACTTTTCAATACTAAATTTCGCCATGAGATTTAATTTAACCCACGCAGTCCGTTTCGTCATCCGAGATCTAGAGAATAAATTACGGATTTTTAACCGAAATTAACAACTTTGTAATCGAAATTACGATTTTGCCCTTTTTCCAGAAATTGGAATTTCTCGGGTCTTACAAAATCAGCCTTGCTTACCGAACAGTTTGACAAACTTTTAATTAAGAACAAGTTCGGACCTGATATTTATAATATTATAGAATCTAACTTTTTAGATAAATTTTATGAAAAAGTGTATAAGAACCAGTGTATATTATATGAACAATTTAGAACCAAAAACAAGAATTAAAACAGATATATACTTACTCATGATCCCGATTTATTTTCGTCAGTTATTTAGCTATGTAAATATGTCTCTTTCGATCAAAAAAATATTTAGAACTTATCCCCGAACTCATGGATCAAGGGATTTTTGGAAGAACATATTTTTAACTAGTTTTTATCAGCCACTTAATACTTTTCGAAAAAATTGAAAAATATTGTTCAATATCTTTTTACAATTGAAACTCATGTAGATATATCTTTTGAAACCATACCACCTTTGTTTTGATAATCACTAAAAGTTCCACTACAATATCTACAAAGTTTTTCTTCTAAATTATTGGTTAATGCTAAAAGAATTCCTCCCCATCCTGTTTGACTTGCATATGTTTGGATTATTTTATATTCACTCTCTAATGGGAGATGTAAAGTTGGCAGATTTTTAACAAATTCTTATCAAATACCTAATAATTTTCCTGAAAAATTGAAAAATATTGTTCAATATCTTTTTACAATTGAAACTCATGTAGATATATCTTTTGAAACCATACCACCTTTGTTTAGAACCGATGGAAGACCTGCTTATCATCATGTCTATATTAAACATAATAAAGAACCCTTAATTCCTCAACAACAACCTGAATGTGAAATGACACGTTCAAAAGAATTTCCTGTATATTACAATAGATTTAGAGATTTTCAAATTTTTGAATTTAGAAAAACTAGAAATAAAAATTTTTATCTTATTGGCGAAACCCCAACCATGTCAATTTGGAGAACCTAACATTGGAAAATTTTCAAACTAAAATTTTTATAACCTCGTAAGAATGTGGATTTTATTAATCCGCCTGCATTCACTGTGAGTTATCATACGTCGATGACGCAAACTCGGGAAAATCTAGACGAAGAGAGTTATCACAATGTGGAGAATGCAATGGAAGGATAAAGATGAAATCAATTCGGCAATGTTGTTCAACTCTCGTAAAACCTAAAGCAAATGCCAGCCTTAGTCAAAGAAAACCAAGGTCGCGCTTATTCTAAGATAGCAAGAAGACAAAAGAAAGATAGAACGTGTAAAGAAAAGAATGAAAAGTGAAGATATTTCCATTTTTTTGGACACTTGTCCTATTAGGCATTAATTGTAAATTCAAGAGTCAAATTTTACTTTGTACTTTTACCTTTTACTTTGTACTTATGTCATTTATTTTATACTTAAAGTTGTCATAGCATTTAAAAGTTAGGTTTATCTCTTGACTTTAATGTCAAGTTGATAACTATGTTAATAGTTTTAGATTTTGTCTTTAGTTATCCAATTAGCTCATAAATTAGAAGATTTGTGTATACGTTGGGAGTAAGGTGAACTTTAAGGGAGTGTAAGAAAGAATAGTTAAGAGTTAGAGAGTGAGAGTGAGAGAGTTTGTACTCAAAGTTTGATTCAATAAAATTTGTAAGTATTTCATTCAATTTTATTTTGTTCTTACATTAATTTCTTTTAAGTTTATTTTATTTATTTAGGGGAACAAAGGGGTGATAAAGGGAAATGGAGTTTCTGATTTTAAAATTGTTTAAATAATAATAATTAACCTACTTGATCCCGTTGTTATTATCTTTCTTATACAAAAGGAAAATTTTTCTAAAAATTAATCTTTAAACCCATGTTTTGTGCGGAATTTTAAAACTAGAGTTCCAGTCTTAACCCAAGGACCCTTTAACCCGTTTTTAGCCGAGGATAGGCGTTTGAGGGAGACTTTGTCTGGTCTTGGTGGGGGGTTTATCCTATGACACGAAGTGATGTTTTATTATTCTTAATTTAAATCAGGGTGTTTTGAGGAGAGATTTGTGAGACAGGTTTTGTTTTTGGTAAAGAAACTCAAAAAGAAGAAGAACCAATCAATTCTTTGGGAACAACAATGGTAAATACAGCAAATAAGGTAAAAACAATAAAATTTCCAACAACTATTAAATTAAAGAAAACTGAAATAAAAGCAGAAAAAATAGGAATTATAGGAGAAGACCCTCAAAAACATTGGAATAGGAACAAAATAATTTGTAAAATAATAAAAATCCATTTAGCTATAAAACTTCGTATTATCGTATGTAACCTCAGATACAAAAGAATTTAAAATACAAATAGAAGAATTATTGCAAAATAACCTTATTAAACCAAGTTTTAGTCCTCATAGATCAGCAGCATTTTTAGTTAGAAACCATAGTGAAGAAAAAAATTCTTCAAAATTATCTACAAAAAGATGGATAAAATTTCAGAACGCTTTAATTGGTTTTAAACCCAAATTTGAACATATAAAAGGAAAGGATAATATATTAGCATTGGTTAAGTAGACAGACATTTATATAATGATTGATTTATTTATGACTAACTTTTGTGTACAGAAAATGGCTCAAAGGAGAAATTCAAAAGCAAAACTTTTCAATTTGGAACCGCATTTTAAATGAAGTTTTAAACCCAAACCTTCAATTTCGCCTTTGTATTCTCAAACCTTTTGAAGAACATAAAGTTATTGTTGATAACCTTTTGGTCTTTAAAACCTCAAACTTTCAAACCAAAATTTAAAATATGGTTGTATGAAATTGGTTTATTACTCTATATATTCAAAATTTTTAACCAGTTTGATTGATAAAGTTTCAAAATTATTTGATCATCTAAATACTATTTCGCACATTACATCTATAAAGTTTTCTTATCTATTGGTTCATCTAACAATTTTGGATTTTCAAATTCTTCTAACATTCTATCAATTAACTCTGAATTCTTATATAAATTTTCTACAGTTTCTATATTTAGCACAATTTCTGGTTCTTCTATGCTTACTACATTAACATGTTCAGATTCATTTTCACTATCAGTCTCTGGTTCTAACATTCTAGTAATTCAAGTTCTTATGCTAGTAGTTCAATTTCTTAGAAAGTAGAAATTAGAAGTAGAAATTAATGAATCCTGAGTTTAAAAAAGAAGAAATTAAATAAAATGTAAGAAACTAGAAATTCGGGCTAGGAGAATAACTAAAGTATATTAGAAGAACATAAAAAGAGAGAAAGAATAAAATGTGAGTGTGGTTTGTGAGAGTACAAAACCTAGAAAAAGTTAAAGAAATTCAAGAGAGAAGAATAGAATTGTGTAACACAACCTTAGGAATTAGGAAAGAAGCTGGAAGACTTTAAACATTTTAATTTAATTAGAAGCAACTTAGATTATATAAAAGAACATTTAGTTAAAGAAGATAAATTTTGTAGAAAAGAAATAGAAAAAATAAAAACTGAACAACAAAATTTGAAAGAACTATTAGAAAAACTTAGTCAAAAAATAGATCAAATACTTGAACAATTAGTTAAGAAACCTAGTAAATTAGAGGAAAATAAAATAGAAAATATATTCCAACAATTTGAAAACTTAGCTTAGAGAAAACCAAAATATAGTGTAGAAAATAAAATCAATCCATTTGAACCTAGAAATTTAGAAGTCAAACCATGGAAATTAGAAGTAATAAAACCAAAAGAAAATATTTTCAAGGAATTTATAGAAGAAAAATTGAAAAGGCAATAAAAGCAAGTAACTCATACAAAACCTTAGTTCAAAGTCCCAAAATAACAAGATTTTTTAGCCAACATACAAAGTAGTTCATTAGAAATATAGTATATTTAGACTTAGCTTCTTCTCGTAAATAAAAACAAAAAACTTTTGAAAAAATAAAACCGATAAATACATGCATTTAGAGCAATTTTGATTAGAATAATGGACTTCATAGAAAAGAAATAGGAGCACTTGTAAATATTAACCTTTTTTAGACACTAGAAATAATTCAATAGATTTAGCTCTTTTAAAGCAAGCAAGTATAAATATGAACCAAAATTATGTCATATAGGTTGTATCCACAGCTTTGTATGTATCTTAGAGAATCACACTTAAAAAATAAAAATAACCATAAATACAAAAGGATATGATATGGAACTTGGTAGCAAAACTAGTGTAGCTATAGGATTTATTGAAAACAACAAATGCTTTAAGTTTAAAATGCATAATGGAATTTGATGATATAGTAAAAACTTTGGTAGTAAACCGTAAACATGATTGAAGCTAAACCCTTAGATACAAATTATTTGTTAGGAAGAGAATGGGAATTACCACAAATAAATAAACCGGAAACAAAATATCCAACCTCTAGTAATATATATCACAATAAAGATGGAAGTGCTAGTATAACATTTGGAAATTATAAAACCATAAAGTAGAACTGTAGGACTGGATAGGTGAAATGAATCTGAACATGTTAATGTAGTAAGCATAGAAGAACCAGAAATTGTGCTAAATATAGAAACTGTAGAAAATTTATATAGAATTCAGAGTTAATTGATAGAATGTTAGGAAGAATTTGAAAATCCAAAATTGTGTTAGATGAATCCAATAGATAAAGAAATCTTATAGATATATGCAATGAATATTTAGATGATCAAATAATTTCAAAACTTTATCAATCAAACCTAGTTAAAAAATTTTAGATATAGAAGTAATAAACCAATTTATAATACAACCACATATTCTAGAAAAAGATGAAAAAATAAAACAAATAATCCAAATCACAAAGAACATGAAGAAAAATAACAAAAGAGAATAAATTGAAAAAGAATTTCCAGGAATGTAAAACAAATAGTTAGACAAGGCCTGCACTTAAAACAAGAATAGAACCTTCTAGTAGTTATTCACAACCAATAAATGAATATAGAACAAATGGACCAATTTTAGATATAGATACACAATGATCTTAGAAAACCATAGAAAACTGGAACAATCTTTAAATTTCGATGGAGTAATTGTAGCTTTCAAACCAATAACAAGAAATATATGAATATTGTAAAGTATTAATTTAGAGGAACTCAGATACACTTTTTAGAAACATGGAACAAGAAAACAAGAGTTATTTTCGTGAAGTTAGAAATAATTTTAGTATATCTGCGGTTTATAAATCTTATAAAATTGTATTTTTAGAACAACCTAAGAGGATTTAATGAACTCAGATATATCTTTATAAGCTCAACAATTAAATTATGTAACTTTCGTGATATAAAAGAATATGAACAAAAATTTAGGAAATATGCAATTTCGTTAAGATAGACGTAATCGAATATTTAAATAAATATATATTAAAAAAAAATACAAGGACCAAAGAGGGTGTTAGATTATGGAATGAATTTTTCAACCTCTCAATACAAAAACTCTCCTTATATAGGCAAAAGAGAATTTGTTAAAAATTGTTAGAAAAAAAGAATGTTTAAATATAGGAGAAAGAAGTCAAATAAAAGAACAAGATTTAAATAAACAACTTTGTAGAATACTAAATTTAGGAGAAGAATTAGATATAGGATGTAGAGATAGATATAGAATATGAGTAAACCAATTATGACATAAACAACCTTTTAGAAGAAAATCTAGAACTTATTATAGAAACCAACCTTTTAATACAAAGATAGAAAACCCGGAAAATACATAAAAAGCAAGGTTAACCACCATAAGAAAAAAACAATGCAAATAAAAGAGCAGGTGGCACATATAAACTTGAAATGTCCCAAATGAAAAATTCACAAATGAAAGAAATAGAAAAACCCAAATTAAAATAAATTTAATAAAAGAATATGAAATAAATAGTGACAATGTGAAGAACTAGCGAGGAATTAGGATTTTAGAGTGACACCAGAAGACCCGAGAAATTTCCAATTTCGGAATAAGGGCAAATCGTAATTTTAATTACAAAATTGTAATTTACAGCTTAAAAATCCGTAATTAATTTCTAGGTTCGATGACTAAACGGATTGCACCGTTGAAATCGCCTCGTGAAATCTAGTTAGCACGTAAAATTGCAATTTTCGAGACATTGAGTCCGAAGACGCTGAGGCATCGCATTTGGCGCCAGAATGTGTTTTGGCGACGAAAAGCGCATATAAATAAAGTATCATGTACCATAAGTGGTAATGAAAGGTGAGAAATGGGATGAAATGGACGGTCAAGTAACGCCGAATATCAAACTTAAGAAAAGAAGGAATTAATTTGATTAATTAGGGCAAACTCGTAATTTTGTGAAGAAGACATCATCTTCTCCACTTAAAGAAAGGCAAAACGTGGAGCTGATTTCGTGGAGATGCAGTGGCACTGAACAAAAATTAGTCTTTTCAGAGAGAGGCCGCCTTCCTTCTCTCAGAAATGAGACATCTGGACCGTTGGATTTCAATCTGAAAGCAAGAAGGGGGAAATGTGCTCTACGCTATAGGCAAGGACCCCCGGGTTTATGAAGCTGACAACCCAAGAGGTAGGATTTTCTCCCTACTCTAAGTGCTTTTATTCCCATTTTTAAGGGTTTTTCCATGTTTCGTTGGTTTGAGGCCGTGAGGGGTCGGCGCTTGATCGGTCCCAAAACCTCGGGACCGAATTGATTTGACTTATTGACACCAATATTGAAACAAGCATGTTACAGCGTCGGGTGTTTTAAATTCATAAATATTTGCTTTAAATCATGTATTGGTATGGGAAATGCCTGAATGAGCAAAGGAGCGGTCCCAAACATGGGACCGAAATCAGGGAATTCTTTGAGACTTTAGGTCATTCGTGACAAATTCGTAATTTCAAAGGGTGTGGTTGTTTAATTTTGTGTATTAAATGGTTGTTTATATGTATTGGGAATGTAAATGGTCGTGGATTTCGGTTCACTAAGTGAACCGTTATGATTTTCTCCTAATAGTAAACGAGGTTTCACTATTCCTAATAATGCTTTCAAAATATATTTTCGTGGAAAATAGGTATGTTTGGCCGAGGATTTGAATTAAATCGCTTGTAGTGATTATTAGCCCATGTGAGCTTAATTTTGATGTTTGAAATGATAATTACATAACATGTTGTGTGATTTAATTTCTTATGCGAGTATATTCATGTTTATATATTTCGCATGTGATTAGGACTGTAGTTTAGATTGGCATACATGATTCCATAGCGCACTTCAACATCCTAGGATTTTAGGAGTTAGTGCATGAGATGAGTCTAGGAGGAAAATGGTTCGGAGGGTAGACTAAAAATATTAAATGATCTGAGGCAGTCCAAACTAAATAATATATCCACCGCCTGAGCGCACCCACTTGATATTTATTCATCTGAGGGTAGTCCATTAAACAAATAATATATATCAATCACTGAGCGCCCAATTGATATATATATATACATCTAGAGGGTTGTCCACTATTAAAACTAATATTCTCATACGAGGCTTAGGCGCAGTGAGAGAGCTCAAGTGGAGGACTCCTGGACTGAAGTTGGTCATGTAGACATTCAAGTAGGATCATGCATTTGCTTGAATGTATGTTTAATTTTGGAACATTGCACCGCACTTAGGGTGGTGAGTAGCCCACTTGGGGTTGCATTCTCCCATCGAGCTTTAAACACCCTCGTCGTGGGACCCCCTTACAAAAGTACCGAGCTGGCGAGAGATCGTTCGCCCTGCAGGCCGAGGGCGCTAGAAGAAAGCCGGAATGTGGCTTTGTTGATGTTTACATGTATTAGAATGCTTCTCATTTTAATATATGTGTTGTATAAGAGTGAATCATTAACTCTTGCATTATGGATATAGTTGGAATATTGTAAGATATAACTGTTTTGGACATAGTGTGATTAGTATTGGCTTTGGGCCCAAGAGGCCGCTTGTAATCGGGTGATTGATGTTGGGATGTGTTTTATGAAGATTTTGTATTTGGGCAGAGCTCCCGCACAAAGGAGACTCTCGCCCTCGATGCGTGAAAAAACAGTCAACACCCGACATTCACGAGTATTCCACTCGGGTCGACGGTAGTCAACTGAATTCCTGGCTAAGGTCACAAACAGACATCGAGCTTTCAGTATACTAATCTAGGAGCTCTGGGTTCATCCATCACCACTTGGGTGGTTTGGGATGGAGGTAGGTGTGGTTTAGAGATGGAGGCTTGGGCTTAGGGCCATGAAATAAAACATCACTGTGTGTGGTCTGAAGGCTGAGTTTAGGTATGAGATTACCTAGGAAAATCACGGGTTAACACTAGGACACTACGTGCACGTGTGTTGACGTGTTTTGTGTGATTGGGTGAATTATTGTGTCAACATGTGAATGTTTGATGAATGGTATGATTGATGTTTATAACATGTTGATTGATCATGTGTTGTGTTTGGATTGTGTGCTTAGGTGGATAGTACTTAGGACAAATAAACTAAAATGTTGAACACTAGGCTTAGTGTGAGAACAAGTTGGTTGAGAAAAATTGTGGTAAAATGGTCCGCACAGTCTGGACAACAGCTCCAGCTTTGGACAAGATCAAGCAGGGGTTTTGTGGAAAACTAGAAAACTATTTCGCTGCACAAGATAAATAACAAAAAATTTCACGCTTAAAATTTTCAAGTAAAGAAGGAAGGCTACTGATGAAAAAAAAATGACGATGAAAATAATTTTTCTAAGATTTTACAAGTTGTACAATTGAAGAGAATGGGGTAAAATAAATTTTTTAAAATTTATTTTGAGTGTCCAAGAAAATGAAAAAAATAATAATAATGATTTTAAGATTTTTCCAACTGAAATAACTGAAAATAATAATAATAATAATAATAAGAAAAATTGCGCACTCGAAATGGGCTATCGCCCATTGAGCAGGCAAGGAGTCAGATGTACAGCGCCGGGCGGCAGATGCAAGGCACTGGTGTGCTGGGCGCCAAGGTGTTAGCGGCGTCACAGCGCCGGGCAAAAGAAGAAGGCACATGGAGGCGCCGCAGCGGCAAGAGCTGGGAGGCGACTGGCGGGGCGAAGTGCAGAAGTGCGCGGGCGCGGCAAAGGCGGGGGAGCGCGGCAGAAGCGCCATGGGGCGCGGCAAAGGCGGCGCAGAAGGCGGGCGCGGCAGGCGCGGCACAGGGCGCGGCGCGCGCGGGGTACTGGCCGGGCGTGGCTGGGCGCCGGGCGCCGCCTCAAGGCGGGCTGGCTTCGCGCGCACGGCGTACTCGCCCATTTTCATCCGCGGACTCGCTTTTTTCCCCGAGTCACCAAATGAACATCGCTGATTGTAAAATGTAAAATTTTTCAAAAAAAAATAATATTTATTAAATTCAAATAAAATCAAATAAAATCAAATAAATTTTGGTAAAATTTTCTAAAAATAAAATTTTCAAAAATAAAATTTTATTGAAAACAATATTTTAAACGCGAAATGATTGCGTATACACCGAAGTTATGTATGATTAGTGTCTCTGGGCCGTGGTTATGCTCTTAGAGAGATACTGTGATTGATTTAACTACCATTGAAATGGTGATCGCGGTAGTTGGGCGCATTTGAAATTATATGCATGTGTAATGCGATAGGAAAAGGGTGAATGCTAAGGTTAGAATTATGACCTTAGGGATTTGGATAATGAAATGAACAAGCTTCCAAAATTTTATTTGAATAAAACGACTAAGTGGTCGGAATTTAGCACCACTCTAGGAAATGGACGAGTCGGGGCTCATGGTCATTAAGTCTATCGGCACGCGTGACATGCACAATTTAAAATGAAAATTACATGAATCGTGTAAAATGGCTAGCAGAGGACGAGGACGCAGAGAATGTCCACTAGGGCAATCAATTGTACAATCGGCATTGATCGCCGGACTTTGCCGGTGGCCAGAGGTGGTATTACAATGAATGCTATAGCACGAGTTGGGTATAGCGTGTAGACGTGAAGTATCCTAGTAACCCCCAGAGGTTTAGGGCGTATCATCCTTCGACATTCAGTTGTGGAAAGCGGATTCGGCGGTGGTAATTATCGTTCATGCGTAACGAGAAAGTGTTGCAGGCTATGGAGATTACCTCTGACATCGGGATTAGCTAGTCAAGGTCTAACTAGAGAATGAGGCCTATATGGTGGAATGGGCAAGGACCTCTAGAGACCTTAGAGGAGCCACATGAGTTCCTCCCTAGGATTAGGGCGAGAATAGGATGAGATATCGAGGCTAAGTAGTTAGAGATCTTTAGGGACTCTACCTCACAAAGTGGACCCGAGGATTATGGACATGTCGAGTTCCCAGATCATCCTCGAGGATGGATTACTGATAGTCATTGTGGTCGCTGCCATCGATTAGAGCAGAGGAGGATACCGCCTACACGTTAGGATCTGCACTCCTCAGAACAGGGGGCAAGCACGATATTTTCCTAGACAGATACTCAGTCCAAGTGTCGTGAATGGAAGAAGGGTTGGCTAGCGAGCCTTACCCTAGAGGACGAGGGGAGACCAGACTTAGATCTACCTCGAGTAGTGTGCGAGTTTGTGGATGTTTTTCCTGATGAGCTACCTGAACTACCTCCACATTGTGGATGTGACTTCTAGACCTAGTTACACCCCGGGTACTTTACCCATCCCATGACTCCTCGCATAGGAGGGCACCCCGCTGAGCTGAACCTCGAGAGTCTCAGCTAAAGGAGCCACCGGACAAGGGTTTATCATACCGAGCACTTCACCATGGGGCGCTCCGGCTCTATTTATACAGCCATGGCAAGACCCTTCGACCGCAGTATCACTATGTGCAACAACGTGCGATCCGTAATCGGTACCCCACATCGAGGAGTGATGATTTATTGGATCGGGCTGAGTGAGTGCGAGTCTACCTGAAGATAGACCTTCGCACTGGTTACCATCAGCTGAGGGTTAGGGAGACAGAGAGTCCTAAGACGGCGCTAGACGCAAGCATGTGGGCACTTGAGTTTACTTCAGCGGATGCTCTTGACGATGAATGCACAATGCATTCATGACCTCATGCATAGGGTGTTCCAACCTCTATCTAGATCTTTGTCGTGGTCTTCGTGGATGACATTTCTCGATCTACTCCTTACGAGTGGAGCATGAGTATCACTTGAGGATTGTTTTACAGCTGCTAAGAGACTATCAGTTGTACGCTAAGTTCAGTAGTACGAGTTTTAGCTTATTGAGGGGAGATTTTTGGAACACGAGGTGTCAGCACCAGGAGTGTTAGTCGACCTAGAGAAGGTTGAGGCATTGATGAGCTGATAGACTCGAATGTCAGCAATCCGAGATAATGAATTTCGGGATTACCGGATGTTGCAGGAGATTCGAGAATGGGTCAAGTCATTCATTCGGGATAGGATCGTAGATCTCACCTACTGATATGGACTCCATGGTCAGACTACTCAGACCATAGAGAGAGATTGAGGATACTGGAACACCTGGATACTGCAGGTAACAAGAGGGGGGATCAGCTTTCTCCTAGTTCGGGAAAGAGGCAGAAGACTTCTGCTTCATATTAGTTTTTGTGACTAGTAACGTGATCGGGAAGACATGAGGATGGGATTTCTCCAGAGACAGGATCCCAAGACCTTGGGACAATGCAATCCCAGCCATACTGGTGAGAACATGATAGCATACAGCTGCTCTCCACACCCCAGTGCGCTGGGAAAACACTCAGCTTCAAGCACCTAACATCACGTAGAGCCAAAGGCCGAGTAAAATAAGTCAGAATGATCGAGAAGCGCAGCTTTAAGCGTGGGCAGAACTCCTTAGGGCGCGGTGGACCTATTATTGCTGACGTTTGACATGATAAGTTGACAACCATCTATGTTGTTTAGTGAGACTCCAGCTCTATTGTCATACCCGACACCACCTTGGATTGAGTTTAGAGGTTAAGGCCTCAGAGTAGCTTCAAGATAGATGTTCTTCCCTAGGACAGGTGAGAGGACCTGATAGGTCGAAATTAAGGAGTGAGAAATCTCTCATATTCTACTCATGGCGGACCCTGCATTTCGCCTCGTGATCAAGTGTCGCAGCATGGAATTATTGTGTCTGCACCCAGAACATCATGTCGAGTCGACGGGGTACCTGCAGGCATTCACCGCTTTTGGTGAGTGTGGGTTGAGTTTGCCTTAGGACTACGTCCAATGAAGACCTATAGAATCCAGAAATGTGAGAGGCTCAAGTGTGTCGAATCAGCTTATATACTCGAGATGAAAACACACCCACAAAGCACACGTAGACTGAGAGTTGAGTGATAGGAGTCAGGGTGACTCGAAGGTTTGAAATACCCTTGAAATCAAATTGGGTGTTGCTGAGTCAGCAAAGTGGTCAGAAGGATGGTTTATGCATGGCATGGACTAGGCTGACTGGCCCATTAGGGTTGTCGTTGATTATGACCTTGAGAGGTTAGCTTACACACCTGGGCAAGGGCTGTGTGTATTATACGTCAGGGCGGTTATATACATATATGCAGTTAAAGGACATAGCCGTGGAGCATGTGTCCCGGGTCATAAGGGCAGAGGAGCACCAACTTTAGTGGAATTCTCACAACTTGATAGGTTATCAAAGCAGCATACTATGGCACCGTATGAGGCATTGTATGGGAGGCCATATAGGTCATCGTTAGGTTGGATTGAGATGGGAGATAGCTCCGTCACGGGTCCTGATCGGATTAGAGACACCTCTGAGAAGGTGAGTTTGATACGATAATTCTAACGGCTCAGAGCCTGCAGAAGAGCTATGTAGATGTGCGACATCGACCCTTAGAGTTCAAGGTTAGAATGTTCTAAGTAGCGCTGAAGCTATCACTGAGGTTTATTAAGCCTTTCGAGATACTCGAGAGGATGTGCACCACAGACGGCTGGACGTTTATCGCCCAAGATGTCAAGTGTCCACGAGGTGTTTCCACGCCTCCATGCTCCTCGATATATATCTTAATCCAGCCTCATGTGGTGGATTGGGACATTGAGGCTGACACTCGATGGGACCTCGAGGAGGACCAGTGGTGCATTGGTCAAGCCGTGATCAAAGCTATGCGACGTATGACCGTGAGGCTAGTAAGAGTGCTATGGTGGCACTATGGAGTGGAGGAGTCAACGTAGGAGCACGAGGACACGATGCGGGCTACCTATCCCTCTTGCTTAGGATGCGGTTTAGTCAGTTAAGATTTAAATGACTAGCTTCTACATGCATGGTAGAGTGCATGTTGTATACGCATGTGTTGATAATGATCAAGCCAATTTGGGACGAAATTCCTTTTAAGGAAGGGAGAATGTAAGACCCGAGAAATTTCAATTCCTGGAATATGGGCAAAATCGTAATTTTGATTACGAAATTGTAATTACGGTTAAAAATCTGTAATTAATTCTTCAGGGTCTCGAGATGACGAAACGATTGTACTAAGAGAAATCGCCTCGCGAAATCTAAATAGCACGTAAAATTTCGTAATTTTCTCGAGACATTGAGTCCGCACGCTGAGGCACGCATACTCCGCCCAGAATCGGTTTCGGCGCGACCAAAAGCGCATATAACAAGTACCTGCAAACATATGGTATGAGTAGAGAAATGATGAAAATGGACCAAGTAATGCCGAATATCAACTGCAAAAGAAGGAATTAATTGGATTAATGAGGGCAACTTAGTAATTTTGTGAAGAAGACATCATCTTCCACTTAAAGAAAGGCAAAATCGCTGAGCTGATTTCGTGGGAGATGCGCGTTGGCTAGCCGGAACAAAAATGGAGTCTTTTCTGTGAGAGAGAAGGTCTTCCTTCTCTCTAGAAATGTAGGTTAATCTGGACCGTTGGATTTCAACGGAGCAAGAAGGGGAAACGTTCTACGCGGAGCAGGCTACACGTGGACCCCGGGTTTGCGAGTTTTTGACAACTCCAAGAGGTAGGATTTTCTCCCTACTTGTGTTTTATTCCCATTTTTAAGGGTTTTTCCATGTTTCGGTTGGTTTGAGGTCACAGGGGTTGAAACATCGGTCCCAAACTCGGGATCGAATTGATTTGACTTATTGGACACCCAATATTGAAACAAAGGGTCGTTACTTGGTCAAGGTGTTTTAAATTCATAAATATTTGCTTTAAATCATGTATTGGTATGGGAAATGCCGAATGAGGGAGCGGTCCCAAAACATGGGACCGAAATTGTAAATTCTTGAGATGCCCTTAGGGTCATTCGTGATACCGTAATTTCAAGGTGTGGTCAGGGTTTAATTTGTGTATTAAATGGTTGTTTGAGGTTATATTAGCCGTAAATGGCCGTGATTTCTGGGTTCACTATGAATCATTGCTTTAGGATTTTCCCAGAATAGTAAATCAGGTTTCATTATTCCTAATAATGCTTTGAAAATATATTTTCGTGAAAATAGGTAATAACAGTGATTTGAATTAAATTGCTCTGCGGTGTGATTATTAGCCCATGTGAGCTAATTCTTGATGTTCAAATGATAATTACATAACATGTTGTGTGATTTAATTTTATGCGAGTATATTCATGTTTATATATTTCAGACATGTGATTAGACTCAGAATGGGATCAAGTATACATGCATTCCATATGCACTTAGAGTTGATCCTAGGATTTTAGGAGTTAGTGCATGAGATGAGTCTAGAGGAAAAATGGTTCGGAGGGTAGACTAAAAATATTAAATGATCGGAGGGTAGTCCAAACTAAATAATATATCGACCGTCGGAGCGGACCAGTTGATATTTATTCATCGGAGGGTAGTCCACAAACAAATAATATATATCAATCGTCGGAGCGGCCCAATTGATATATACACTCCGAGGGTTGTCCACTATTAAACTAATATTCTACAACAGTTTAGGCTGAGCGTGAGAGAGCTCCAGGAGGACTCTGGATCCGAGCTGGTCATGTAGATATTCAAGTAGGGATCAGCATGCATTTGCTTGAATGTATGTTTAATTTGGAACATTGCACCGCATCTTTAGGTGGTGAGTAAAGTCTACCAGCGCATTCTCCATCGAGCTTTGTTTCACTCTCGCCGTGGGACCCTTTTTACTGTGTACCGGAGCTTAAGTAGGAGACGGTCATTCCTGTAGGTCGAGCGCCAGAAGAAAGCCTGAATGTGGCTTTGTTGATGTTACATGATGAATGCTTCTCATTTTAATATATGTGTTGTATAAGAGTGAATCATTAACTCTTGCATTATGGATATAGTTGGAATATTGTAAGATATAACTGCTTTTGATATAGTGATTAGTATTTGGCTCTCAGTTTCCAGATGCTTGTGAATCGTGATTGATGTCAGAATGTGTTTTATGAAGATTTGTATTCAGTAGAGCTCCCGCACAAAGGAGACTCGGTCAGATTGTGAAATGTCAGTCACCCGACATTCACGAGTATTCCACGGCCGACTTGCAGGCTAAATTCGACCCCTAAGCCAAGGCCACAATTCTAGTATATATAGCTTAGAAGATGAAATAGAAAAATTCTTTTAATTTTAAATTATAACTTAGGAAAATTTTGTAAAGATTGCTATAGATGATTTATATAAATGACTCCATTGATTTATTTATGACTAACTTGTGTACAGAAAATGGCTCAAAGGAGAAATTCAAAAGCAAAAACTTTCAATTTAAACCAAGTACTTTAAAATGAAGTTTTAAACCCAAACCTTTCACTTCGCTCTTTGTATTCTCAAAACCTTAAGAACATAAAAGCATTACGATAACCTTTTGGTCCTTAAAACCTCAAACTTTCAAACCAAAATTTAGAATATGCTATGGAAACCATTTCACTGAATAACATTTTAAAAATACAGAACCGCTTATTGTTTTAGAAATCGAAAAATTTCAAATGCTTATGAATCAGAAAAGCAAGAAAACCAAATTAAAGATTAAAACAAAGAAAGAACTTTTGAACAATGTTAGTAAACCGATTAATAAGATGATTAGAAAATCACCACATCAATTGAATAAACTTTTGAATTAAGAACAAGTTCGAATTTGATATTTATAATATTATAGAACCTAACTTTTAGATAAATTTGCGAAAAAGTGTATAAGAACCAGATATTATAATAAGTGAACAATTTAGAACCAAAAACAGCTGAATTAAAACAGATATATGGCTACCATGATCCCGCGATTTATTTTTCACAGTTTAGCTTAGCTTATGTAAATATGTCTCTTTGGACTAAAAATATTTAGAACTGTCCTAAACTCATGGATCAAGGGATTTAAGAAATTATTATTTTAATCAGTTTTTATCAAACACCTAATAATTTTCCTCTCGAAAATCAAAATATTTGTTCAACATCTTTTTACAATTGAAACTCATGTAGATATATCTTTTGAAACCATACCACCTTTGTTTAGAACCGATGGAAGCACTGTACCTGCTTATCATCATGTCTATATTAAACATAATAAAGAACCCTTAATTCCTCAACAACAACCTGAATGTGAAATAAGACACGTCAAATAATTTCAGATATTTACAATAGATTTCTGTAGATTTTCAAATTTTGAATTTAGAAAACTAAATGAAAATTTTACCCATTACAAACCAACTATGTCAATTTGGAGAACTCAGCTACTGGAAAAAATTTTCAACCCAAAAATTTTTATAACCTCAGAAGAACAGGATTTTATTAACTACCAAGGCATTCACCAGTTATCACACGCCGATGACGCAACTGGAAAATCTGTAATTAAAGAGAGTATCACAATGTGGAGAATGCAAATGAAGATAAAGATGAAATCAATTCAGCAAAGGTCATTAACTCTGCAAACTCAGAGTGCCTCAAACAGTTTACTTCAAGAAACCAAGTAGTCGCTTATCTCAAGATAGCAAGAAGACAAAAGAAAGATAGAACGTGTAAAGAAAAGAATGAAAAGTGAAGATATTTCTATTTTTTTTGGACACTTGTCCTATTAGGCATTAATTGTAAATTCAAGAGTCAAATTTTACTTTGTACTTTTACCTTTTACTTTGTACTTTATGTTATTTATTTTGTACTTAAAGTTGTCATAAAGATTTAAAAGTTAGGCTGATTCTGTGACGCCTAAACCTGGGGGTCCGTTGACTACCCGTCAACCCGCGGAATACAAGTGGAGGCTGCCATCTCGAATTTCACTCAGAAAATCGCGTAGCCCCTTTGCAATAGGGAGCTCTACCCAAAACAAAGACTGTAGATATGCACTCATTCTAAACAACAATATATATCCCAACATGGAGTAAAAATGCCTCTGGGCTCATATAAACCAATACTCATAAAATCAATTATCATAACTATTCTTCACCATTCCACAATCAATAGTTGATAACACTTTTTGTTTTATACAAACATATATTAAATCTACAATTTTAATACATGTTATGTCCAAACCATCAAGCCACAAACTCTGCTTCTTCAAACAACCTCGAAATGAGTTGTCTCTCGAGCGCCACCAAAATAAAAAGGGGGTCCCACGACGGGGTGAGCTAAAGCTCAGTAGGAGAATCGCCCTAAGTGGGCTACTCACCAATTTAAGCAAAGTAAATGTCTAAAGTAAACACACACCAAGTAACAATCCTACTTGGAATGTCTACGATCAATCTTCCATGTCACGAGTCCTCACCGACTCACTCACACTTGGGTCAAGCCATGTATGAGAAAATAATCATTTTCAAAACAAAACTTTTAATTGAAAATATATTAACAAATATTCGGCAAGCGCCGTAATTACCCTCCGAGGTGAATTGGTTGGTGAGCTCAAACAAATACGGTCCCCATCCTAAGTGATCCGCTGGCCCATCTCCCAACTCCAATTCTCCTAATATCATCCTTGAAACTCTTCGCAACTACATCATCCGTTTTTTTTATAAAATAACACCTTGTCATGCACTCACACCTAACTCTAGGTACTCATAGCAGATATGAAATGCATTATGCCATTTTCAAACCATTTACACAATATGACAATATGCATATTTTTTAATCAACTAATATTAATGCATTAGTCTAATTTATATTCAACTATTAATTGTAAATTAGGTTTAATGAGTAACCAATCATCTCCAATGGCTTATAACACAATTTATCCTATGTAATTGTGTCACAGAATGCCAATACATTAATTTAATGTATTAACCTAACTAATTCCACACAACGCAGTTTATTCATTTATAGTACTGAGCACACAACACATGGGACAATTCCTATCCATTTCACAAACCCTGACTATTTTTACAGCCCCAACAGAGCAAGTGGGCTGTCCACACAGCCCACACTTACATCGGTTCCTCTTGATGGAACCATTTCCATTCCCACCCTGGCTTCCTAATCACCAAAGCATAATTTATTCAATAAATTATCACAAAACACCCCAATTCGGGCCTCAAACAGGGAAGTGTACGTCCACTCGCAGCCCACTCATCCTACATCGGTTCCACTTTGAAACCGATTTGATAGCTATTCTGCCTCGGTGGGACACTTAACATAGAATTTAATACACAATTTAACATAACAAATACATGAAGTCTGATCTCACATGATGTCACACTTCTGCAAACTCCACTACCTGTCCCATGTTTGGACTGATCCACGCCCATCTCTGCTCTTTTCCAAAGTAACATATGATTTAAAGTACATTTAAAATACACATCCAACACAAACAGCCCACAATTCGGGCACACGATGGTGGGAAAATCCCCAAGAATTTAATACCCAACCATGTTTCGATCCATCATCCGTCCTCACAACTCTAAACCCATCCAAGATCTGAAAACTAAACCGGAATAATAAAACGCAAGAGTTTAAAATCCTAATTCCCTGAGTCATTAAAAACTCGCAAACCCTAGGTCCATGCGTAGGGCCTGCTCACGTAGAACGTTCCCCCTCTTTCTCTATTCAATGAACTAAATCCATCCGATCGTGTATTTGTAGAGATAAGGACCCAGAATCGCACTTCTGAATAAGGGCAAATCGTAATTTTAATTACAAAGTGTAATTACATTTAAAAATCCGTAATTAATTCCTCTAGATCCTGATTTGATGTCTGATTGTACCGTTGAATCGGTCCCGCAAATCTAGTTAGCACGTAAATTCATAATTTCCCGAGACAATCTGAGTTTCCAAGACGCTTTTCAGCATCTATTGAGCCAGAATCGATTTTCAGAAAAGTAATAATAAAGTCACATATAACAAGTACTATGTTCCATAAGTGGTATGAATAGAGAAATTGATGAAATGGACAGCCGAGGTAGTGCCGAATGACAAACTGAAAAAGAAAGGACAAATGGTCATTTTCAGCTCTATGGTACTAAAAGACAAAGGTCAGACAGTCATGTCTCCCACAAATTCAAATAAGAAAAACAGTGATGTGCAAGAGCAGCAGAACGGAAATGGAGTTTTTTTTTAGAGAGATGATGTCCTCCTCTTCTCTTAAAATACGCGCGAATCCGACCGTCATGCCTTCTGGGCGAGAAGGAAACGCTCTACGTGAGTTATGCTACGCGTGGACCCCGGGATTGAGAGTTTTTGACAAACTCCAAGAGGTAGGATTTCTCCCTACTTGGGTTTTATTCCTATTTTAAGTGTTTAATGTAATGTTTCAAGTTGCTCAGCCGTGAGGGTTGATCGTCCTCAAAACTGAACTGAATTGATGAAATTTTGGAAGAGAATGAGCAGCCTGTGACTGCCTTACCTGGCTGATTGGGGTTCACAATGATGTTTGTGTGTTAAATCATGCTTTGATTGAATTTGGGCCGGGAAATGGCCGTGAATTTCGGGTTCACTAAGTGAACCGTTGATTTAGATCTTTCTGTGAATAGTAACCTAGGGTTTCACTATTCCTCAAACAATATTCAAGAATATATTGTAAAATTATGTTTGGTTAAGTAATTCGAATCGAATTGCTTGTGTTGAACATTAGCTCAAGAGAGCTAATTTTGATGCGTGGAAAATGATATTTACATAACATGTTTCAGGTGATTTTAATTTTTTATGCGAATATATTCATGTTTATATATTTGTACGTTGACATCAATTTAACCTATGATACATTTGATTCCATATGTGCACTGAACATCCTGTGAATATAAGTGAGTTAACAAGATTTGCATTTAGAATATAGAGAAACAAGGTCTGAGGGTAGTCTAAAATGTAAATTATCTGAGTATAGTCCAAATCAAATAATATATATCAACCGTCTGAGCGCCTAGCCTGATATTTATTCATCTAGAGGGTCCACAACAACAATACATATCAATCGCCTGAGCTACCAATTGATATATATTCATCTGGAGTGGGGCTTGTCCACTAATAATATAATAATTCTCATACGAGGCTTAAAGTAAATGGTGGAGAGAGCCTGAGGACTCCTAGATCTCGAGTTGGTCATGTAGATGATTCCAAATAGGATCATGCATTTGCTTGAATGGGTGTTTACTTTTGGAACATTGCACCGCACTTAGGTAGGTGAGCAGCCCACTTGGGCGATCTCCCACAGCTTTAGCTCACCCCGCCGTGGATCCCCTTTACGTACGTGGAGGCGAGGAGACTCGTCAGCCCCCGAGGTCGTATTAGAAGAAAGCCAAGTTGTGGCTTGATGTATACATGTAATAGAATTCTAATTTTAATGTATGTATTGTATAAGAGTAAAACATATTAACTCTTGTAACTATCGGGTATATAGCTGGATTCATAGTCTACATGTATGTCGAAGATCAAGTATGGCCCAAGTGGCCATATTTGATATATGTCGTGACATATCGGATCTGCTTGGGACAGGTATATGCAGGTACCGTTTTTGGGTAGAGCTCCCCGCACAAAGGAGACTCCCGTCCGATTTTCTAAAGTGGCTGCCTGGGTAACCCGACCTCCACTTGTATTCCGCTGTCGACCTGCACAACTGACCCCTGCTTCGGGCGTCACAGAGAAGTCAGAGACTCTCTCTCTAGAAATGAAAGGAGAAAGCTACTGCATCCCCAAACTGAAAATCACGTTTTTGCTCTTGCCTAATGTAGGAGATGAAGATTATTACCTTTTTTGGTTTTTACCACTTAAATCAAATCTCTAAAATACCCATTATGTCCCTCTTCTCGATTGATTTCTGACTTATCTCACTGGTCCATTTTCATCATTTACCATACCATTTATATGGTACATGAGTACATGCTATTTGTGCCACACTACTTGAAACTGCATGCTTCCAAACTAGATACCAAAAAACGTGCCGACACCGACTGTCTCAGAAAATTATGAAATTTTACGTGTTAACTAGATTTCGCGAGATGATTCCAACGATGCAATCCGTTTCGTCATTCGAGATCTAGAGAATTAATTACGGATTTTTAACCGTAATTACAATTTTGTAATTAAAATTACGATTTTGCCCTTATTCCAGAAATTGGAATTTCTCGGGTCTTACATTATCTCTTGACTTTAATGTCAAGTTGATAACTATGTTAATAGTTTTAGATTTTGTCTTTTAGTTGGTCCAATTGCCTATAAATTAGAAGATTGTGTATACGTTAGAGGCAGAACTTTCATGAGCAAGAAAGAATAGTTAAGAGTTAGAGAGTGAGAGTGAGAGAGTTTGGTATGTATAGTCATGAACTAAAATTTGTAAGTATTTCATTCAATTTTCTTTTTGTTCTTACTAATTTTTAAGCTTTATTTTATTTATTTAGGGGAACAAAGGGGTAAAAGATAAGGTAAAGGAAATGGAGTTTGATTTTAAAATTGTTTAAATAATAATAAATTTTAACCTACATGATCCCGTCATATTATCTTTCTATACAAAAAGGGAAAATTTTTCTAAAAAATTAATCTTTAAACCCATGTTTTGAAAGTTTTAATTTTTAAAACTAGAGTCTTTAGTCTTTAACTCATGACCTTTAACCCATGTGAATAGGATAGGCGTTTGAGGAGACTGTCTGGTCTTAAAGTGGGGGTTATCCTACATACTAAGGATGTTTATTACTTTACTTCAAACTAGGGTGTTTTGATGAGAGATTTGTGAGATTGTGTTTGCTTTTTTGGTATAAGAGTGGAATTGTATCGTAGCTTATGTATGTTAATTTATTATTATTTAGTGTCTTGAAATTAAATTCAGAGTACCTCCAAAGCTTTATCTTACCCCGTTAAAAGTTATATTGTGATAAAACCCTTTTGAAATATTGTATGATTTTGCAGTATAAAAATTGTGAAATTCTTGTATGTTAGAATGTGTTTATTTTATGTCTTTTATTCCTTATCCACTTTAGTGCTTATAATTTAGATTATGATCGTAAAAGAACTTAGTAATAGAATTTACGTTTCTCATGAAAGAATATAAAAAAAAATTTAGATAAACCGCATGCTTTAAGAACAACTATCAAAAAACCCGACTCAAAGATATCTTAAACCTCAGCTTCTTAAATATTTGTGTGAATACGAAACACTATTAAAGAAACCTACGAAGAATATTTTAGTACCGAAACCATAGTTAAAATCCGAAATAGTTAAATATTATATAGATAATCTTTATGTTATGAATTGCTCAGAGTGCTAGTAGTTCAATTTAGAAAGTAGAAATTAGCGTAGAAATAAGTATAGGAAACAGGGAAGAGAAATTGAATTGAATCCCCAGTTTGGCAAAGTAAGAAATTAAATACTTAAGAACTCCTGTAATTCAAGGAATAACCAAAGTAGATAGGAAGGAACTTTCACAGCAAGAAGAATAGTTAAGAGTTAGAGAGTGAGAGAGAGTTTGTATAGAAAGCTGAATCAATAAATTTTGTAAGTATTTCATTCAATTTTCTTTGTTCTATTAATTTCTTATTATTTTATTTATTTAGGGGAACAAAGGGGTAAAAGATAAGCAAAGGGAAATGGAGTTTTGATTTTAAAATTGTTTAAATAATAATAATTAACCTACATTGATCCTGTTGTTATTATCTTTCTTATACAAAAAAGGAAAATTTTTCTTAAAAATTAATCTTTAAACCCATGTTTTGAAAGCGGAATTTTAAAACTAGAGTCTTTAGTCTTAACTCCACTCAACTGGCTTTAGCCGAGGATAGGCGTTTGAGGGAGACTTTGTCTGGTCTTGGTGGGGGGGTTTATCCTATGACACGAAGTGATGTTGTGACGCCCCAAAACCCGGGGTCCGCTGACTGTCTGGTCAACCTACGGAATACAAGTGGAGGCCTGTTACCCGACGCCACTTGAAAACCCAAGTGTAGTCTCCTTTGTACTGTGAGCTCACCACACAAACCCGTGATAAACCTGGTCCCAATCAATATATGCAGATATATATCCAATACGCCACTGGGCCCATCAACTCGTGCTCAACACATATATCCAAACTTATATCCAATAGTTTCAAGAGTTCAAATGTTTTACTTATACAAATATATATTAAAAATACCAAATTCTAATACATGTAACATCATCAAAGCCACACCCTAGCTTCTCTTTCTCTCTTTATCCAACCTCAAGGACGAACCGTCTTCACGCACGCCCGTACTCCAAAAAGCGGGGATCCTCAGACGACTGGGTGAGCTAAAGCTCGCAGGGAGAACGCCTCCTAAGTGGGCTACTCACCACCTAAGTGCAAAGCAATGTTCCAAAAGTAAACACACATTCAAGCAAATGCATGATCCTAATTTGAATGTCTACATGACCAACTCGTGATCCCGAGTCCTCACTACCTCTCACTGGCTTCTCAGATGAGAACATTTGAGCATGATGGCAACCCTCCATGAATATATATATCAATTGGGCCGCCTCCGACGATTGATATATATTAATTAAGCTCAGGACTACCCTCCGATGAATATATATCAACCTGCCGTCCGACTTGATATATATTATTTAGTTTGACTACCCTCCGAACATTTAATATTTTTAGACTATCCTCCGAACCATTTTCCTCGAGACTCATCTCACGCACTAACTCCTAAAATCCTAGGATGTCTAAGTGTATATGGAATGCATGTATGCCAATCCCATTACAAGCCTAATCACGCAAATATATAAACATGAATATACTCGTGATAAAATTAAATCACACAACATGTTATGTAATCATTTCAAACATCAAAATTAGCTCACATGTGGGCTAATAATCACACACGAGCAATTTAATTTAAAATCACTCGGCCAAACACCTATTTCACAAAAATATATTAAAGTATTCCCGAATAGTGAAACCCTCGTTTACTATTCCCGGAAAATCACAAAACAGCGGTTCACTTAGTGAACCCGAAATCCACGGTCATTCCCTACCAATACATACCAAACAACCATTTGATACACAAGTTAAACCAAACCACACCCATCGGCCTGACTCGTCACTTAATGTACTCTTAAAGTCTCCAGCACTCACAATTTTTGTCCCATGTTAATCCAGCATGTTCACTCCCGCATTTTCCATACAAATACATGATTTAAAGAATATTTATGAATTTAAAACACCCAACAGCCCGAACAGCCATCGTTTAATATTGGGTTTCAATAAACTAAATCAATTCGGTCCCAAGGCTCGATCGATCAAACGGTCCCTCACCGCCTCAAACCAACCGAAACATGGAAAACACTTAAAAATGGAATTAAAACAGTGAGAAAATCACTCTCTTGAGTTGTCAAAACTCATAAACCCTGGGTCCACGCGTAGCTCGCTCCGCATAGAACCGTTTTCCTTCTTGCCTGGCCGAATCCAACTATCCGATTGTCGATTCAGAGAGAAGGAAGACCTTCTCTAAACCACACTCCATGTCCGTTCCAAAGAGCCACGCTCTCTCCCTTTGGGTAACCCACGTTTTTTTTTTGTTCCTTAAATCCTCAAAGAAGCACTATTCTCTGCCTTTAGTCACTTAAATCAATTTTCATAATACCCATTATGTCCTTCTTTTCTCGTATTTGATATTCCTAAGATCATCTCTACATCCATTTTCGTCATTTCTCCACCATACCACTTGGCGGCATGATACTGCTATATGCGCCTTTCGTCGCATCGAAAAACGCTTTATGGCACCAAACGATGCTCGAAAACGCGGTTCGACCTAACTGTCTTCAAAGAATTGCGAAATTTTACGTAAGGTTAACTAGATTTCGCGAGACGAATTCTAATGGCATAATCCTTTCACATCCGAGGTTCAGAGGAATTCACTACGACTTTTAACCGTGAATTATAATTTTATAATCAAAATTACGACATTTCGTTTCTATTCCGTAAATTGAAATTTCTGGTCTTACATTCTAATTCTTTAAAGAATTTCGTCCCAAATTCAGACTATCATAATCGCAAGACTTGCATATGCAACGCCGCACTCTACTACATGCATGTAAACAACATTATTTAAACTTTAAACGACAACTACACTCCATCCCTAAACAAGAAGGGATAGGTAGCCCGCAACGTGCCTCGCCGCGACGTCGACCCTCCACCACACGCCGCCCATAGTATACTCACTACCACGGCTTCAAGGCCGCAAGACCCGACACGCTATCAAAATGCACACCGGTCCCTCCTCAAACCCATCCGTCAACTCCTAATCTCTCCCCAATCCACCACACGGTACCGGATCCGAGAGAGCACCTCCGAGCATGGAGACGTGAAACACCCGTGACACCGACATGCCGGGCGTTAACGCCACCGACACGCAGTGCGTCTATCCTCTCGAAAGACCACAAAGCTTCCAATGAACCTCAACGATAGCTTCCGTGCTCACGAACCCGACACTTCCAGAATCAATTCAAGGAAACGATCACTAACCTCGAACTCTGGTGGGTCGACATCGCACGCCGCAAGATAAATTCCTAGCGTGCTCTAAGTCAAAGAGAAGACGCTTGTCGATCGCTCACCTTCTAAGGTGTCTCTAATCAGATCGGGACCAAGATTTGAGCCTCCCACTTCTGGGCCCAACATAATCTGATATACATGGCCTCCCATACAATGCCTCATATGGTACCATTCAGATACTCGCCTCGTTAACTATCGTTGGTGAAGTGATTCCACTCAAGGGCAATTTCTCCTACCCTTATGACCCAGGACACATGCCCACGACGTGTCCTCTAACATACGTATATAATCCGTACAACGTATAACTCTACACAACCCTTGCTTGGTGTGTAAACGCTAACCTCTTCAAGGTCACAATCACTGACAATCCCATGGAACGTTAACCTAGTCCATGTCATGAATGACATCCATTTACCGAGCCCTTGACAGCTCAACAACATCCAATGAAATTTCCCAAGAGGGGTATTCAAACCTCGAGTCACCCCCGACTCCCATCACTCAACTCTAAGTCTGCGTGATAACCATGTCCATGTGTTTTCATCTTGAGCCACATAACTTCTCGGCTTAAACTTCGAGCCTCTTACATTTCCTGATTCAACTATGAGTCTTCATTGGACGTAGTCCTAAAGACAACTCAACCCACACTCACCATGAGTGGTGAATGACCATACCGTGCACCCACTCCCGGGTCCACCATGAGCAGAATCTCAGAGATCTCTCACTCATAATCCCGACCTATCAGGTCAACTCTCACCCCACATCCCAGGGAAGAACATCTATACTGATTCTCCAAATGCCCAACCTCTAAGCCCAAATCCAATGCCGTTTCGAGTATGACAACCCGGCCTAGGTCTCAATTACTGACAACCCGATGGTTGTTAACTCATCCATGTCAAGCCTGACATCATCAACCAATAGGTCTACCACCCTAAGGTCCACTACGCTTCAATGCCAGAACCCGATCCGTCTCTTAACTCGACCACACCTCAGCCCCTCCCGCCTATCCGCGGTTGGGTCGGGAAGTGCTTGTATAGCACCCCCTTAAACCGGAACTAGTTCCTCCGAATCTCGCACTAGGGTGTGGAGGAATGAATTGCGTATACTCTCATGTTCTACAGCTAACTGGGACTGCGCTGTCCCAAAGTCTTGGGATCCCTGTCTCTGGGGCAATCCCGTCACTCATGCTCAATCCTGGCCCTAGTCCTGAAACTAGTGTGAAGCAGAAGTCTTCTGCCTCTTCCCCGAACTAGGAGAAAACTGATCCTCCCTCTAGCTACCAACACCCGTATCCCGAGTGTTCCAAGTACCCTCGATTTCTCTCTCTATGGTCAGGGTCGTCCCAACCATGGAGTCATGTCCCGTAGGTGAAATCTCTCTCTCCGTATCTCGAAGATTGACATTCGGTCAATCCAAAGGGCATCACCGTAAACTCAAAGGGCCCATAACGCGTCCTAAACGCTGTCTTAGGGATATCCATTTCCCTAACCCTCGGTTGATGGTAACCAGTGCGAAGGTCTATCTTGGAGTAGACTCGCGCTCCTCTCAACTGATCAAATCATCAATCCCCGGTGATGGGTACCGATTCGATCGTAACCCCGTTCATCCGTCTCAGCCAATGCACATGGTTCGCCTCTTCGCGCAACTAACCGCGCCCACAGAAGTGCCTTGGCCTAATAAACCCTCATTCAAAGAGCTCCCCTGCAGGGCTAGACTCTGGGTCTCGTAACTCAACCCAAGGCCATCCTATGCTGAGTCATGAGAGACGGGTGAATATACCAGGTGTAACTCAACACCTGTCTACCTCCCATGAGGTAGTCCGTGCAGCTCATCCGGAAACATCCACACATTCGCAAACTACTCAAGGTGTGATCTAAAGCCTGTCTCACCTCGTCCCTGGGGTAAGGCTCGCTTAGCCAACCCACTTAACCGTCCCGATACTTGACTCGTATCCGATCCGGGGAAAAATATTAAGGTTTGTCCCCGAAATTCCATACGAAAGTACCGGCCCCGCGTATAGGCTATGAATCTCCCAAGGCCACAATCGTATAACAACCTCAGAACCGTCACCAATCCATCCGAAAGATGACATCGAACTCGACATGTCCATAACTCGTGTCCACTGTATAGTGTCCCCAGACTTAACTCGCAACCTCGACATATCGTACCTATTCTCGCCCTAACCCCTAGGGGAGGACTCGCAAACATGGCTCCTCTAAGGTCTCAAGAGGTCCTTGCCCATTTCCAATTATATTCGCCCATTCTCTAGCTGTAACGTTGTTTATCTGGGCCTCACGTGCCTGGGAGGTAATTCCATGGCCCTTAACACTTTCCCCGTTCGCATGAACCAATGGCCTAATCACTCCTGCCCTCCCCATGAATGCCCGGAGGATGATACTACCCTAAACCTCTCGGGGTTATTAAGATCTTCCTCGTTCACATGCCATACTAGCTCGTGCTATAAAGATTCACTGTATCACCCACACAAATTTCAAAGTCCGATCAAACACTCCGATTGTGCCCGACCAGTTAGCCCCCGTGGACGTTTTCTACGCCCTCGACCTCTACTAGCCATTTACACGACAACATGGCAACAAGAGCTTCAGGTAAATTTCTTCTCTTAACTTTCATTTCACCGACCAGCAATGCACATGCCAATAGACTTGACAACCATGAACCGGCCCTGGGCCCATTTCTACAGGTGGGTAAGGAATTCCAACCACTTAATTCGTTTTATTCAAATAAAACTTTAGGCTCTGTTCATTTCATTATCCAAATCCCTAAGGTCATAGTTCATAACCTTACCATTCACCCTTTTTCCAATACGCATTACACCATGCATATTATGTTCTACGCAACTATCGCGCAATCTCGATTTCCAATTAGTAGTTAATTCCAATACAGTGTCTCTAAGGCATAACCACAAACTAGACACAATCATACACATAACCCAGTATTTACGTAACTCCATTTCTGCTTAAAATATTGTTTTCAATGAAAATTTTATTTTCAAAAATTTTATTTTTGGAAAATTTTATTTTTCAAAAAATTTATCAAAATTTATTTGATTTTATTTGATTTTATTTGAATTTAATAAATATTATTTTTTTTTCGAAAATCTATTTTACAATGAATCCGTTCATTTGCTGACTCCAGAAAAACGAGTCAAAACGGATCGAAAATGGGCCGAGTGCACATAGTGCACTACCCAGTACGCCCGCGCCCGTGCCGCGCGCCTGCAGTTTCAGCCTAGCGCTCGCTGCGCTTCAAGGCAGAATCGTCGGGGCTGCCCGCTGCCGCTCACGCTCACTACCTAGCGCTTACGTCGCGCGCCTGGGCCTAGCTTCAAGCCAAGGCCTAGATATGCATAAGGATTCAGATTGTGGTTACTGGCATCAGATGTAATAAGGCCCACCTTGTTTAGCTTCCATCAAGCCACAATACAAATGAATGCAGCCCCAAAATCAAACAATCCCAAGCTCTCGCCAATATGCGTATTGCAATACACTTATGCTTCAGTTTGATCCATCGCCATTGCAACATAAGGCACAATATCACAATACAATTTTCTCTTAGCCTACACCTCTTGCAATACAATTTGGGCAAGAGCTAAATTTCCATTTTTCCGTACAAATTTTTTTTTTTTTTCGCTTTTATTTTTCTATATATTTATTTCCAAAGATTATGAAAATCACTCAAAAAATCACTAAAATCAATTTATTTATTTTTTTCTGTATTTTCTTTAATACTAATAAATTTATAAAAATTTATTTAACCTATTTTCTAAATTTTTACACCCCATAAAACCTAGGAAATTATTTTCACTTCATAACCAAATAAATTTATAAAATTTATTTTCCTTTTTCCAGCTTTTCCACCGAAAAATTTTTTCACTAAATAAATTTATAAAAAATTTATTTTTTCTTCTATTTTCTTCAATTCCCATCCAATAAATTTATCAAAATTTATTTTTCTTCAATTTTCCAACTTAGAAAATTATTTCATCACCTATCAGGCTGGGGTGAATTTTATAAAATTTATTCTTTTTCTTTTTTCCAAATTGTACACTGTACAACTCAAAACATTTTCTAAATATTTTCTACACATCTCCATGTGCTAATCACTTAAGCACACACACCTACTCATCTTAGATACTACATGGCATACACACCATCATTCATGTTATGCATATATTTTTCACACAACATAATCAATCTCATCACACCACATGGTAAGCATACCATTCACACAATTCATCAAATCACCCAAAACACATCAACACACGTGCACGTAGTGTCCTAGTGTTAACCCGTGATTTTTCCTAGGTAATCCCATACCTAAACTCAACATCGAACCACACCTAGTGGTGATGTTTTTACATTTCCATGGCCTAAGCCCAAGGCCTGTCTCTGGCTTCCACACCTGCATCCATCCAGAGCCTGGTGGTGATGGGATACCCAAACCGGAAAGCTACTAATTAGTACTAAATAAGTCCTGTTTGTGGCATGCGAAACGGAGATTAGTTATTTCTGTCGGCACGCGAATACAAGTGGAGGTCGGGTTGCAGGCGCCGCTAGAAAATCGGGCGAGTCTCCTTTGTGCGGGAGCTCTCGAATCTAGCTCTGTATAAACTGTCCCGATCAACAATATATGCAATATGTAATCAAATCTGACCACTTGGGCCCCGTCAAGCGTGCTCAAGCATATATCCCAAACTATATCCAATAGTTTCAGAGTTCAAATGTTTTACTCTTATACAACATATATTAAAATACTCAAATTCTCATACATGTAAATATCATCAAGCCACACCCGGCTTTCTTCTTATCAACCTCGAGATGACAGTCACTTCACACTTGCGCTCCTGTGCACGAAAGAGTTCAGTGAGTGGAAGCTGGCTTCGTGGGAGGCCAGCCTGCAGTGTTCTCACCACCTAAGTGCGTTTGTGTTCAAAATAGCTTACACGTTAAGAAATGCATGATCACTTGAATGTCTACGCGGTAACTCGGATCGAGTCCTCACCAACTCTCTCACACTAAGCCTAAGCCTCGTATGAGAATATTCGTTCTATTAGTGGGCAACCCTCTAGATGAATATATATATCAGTTAGGCGCTCAGACGATTGATATATATTAATTGTTCTAATGGACCCTCGTGAATATATATCAAGCGGGCGCTCCGACGGTTGATATATTATTTAGTTTGTGGACTACCCTCGGAATGAATATATATCAAGCTGAAACGCTCAAAGTTGTCTCTGCTAGAATTTAGACCTCCGATCATTTAATATTTTAGACTATCCTCAGAACCATTTTTTCTCGAGACTCATCTATTTTTAAATCTACTGAAATCCTAGGATGTTCAAAAGTGCATATGGAATATATCATAATCCCCATTCTGAGTCTAATCTGTAATCTCTAAACATCAGATATACTCGCATAAAATTAAATCATGACATGTTATGCAATTATCATTTGAACATCAAGAGTAGCTCATAGGCTAATAATCACCTGCGACAATTTAATTTTAAATCACTCGGCCCGAACACCTATTTCACGAAAATATATTTTCAAAGCATTATTAAGGGGCCAAAGTTGAAACCCTCGTTTACTATTTGAAAAATCCTAATGACCAGTTCCTTGATGAACAAATCTGATCATTAAGACCCGATACATACCAAACAACCATTTGATACAAATTAAGCAAAGCCTGAAGTGCGGGTACATGGAATATTACAAAAGTCTCGAAAATTTCCTACGATTTCGGTCCTATGTTTTGAGATAGATCCACAGCCCATTCATTTATATAATCATGATTTAAGCAAATGTTTATGAATTTAAAACACCAAACAGCGTAATACTGAACAATATTGGGTTCCAATAAAGGTCAAATCAATTCGATCTGAGTTGGGATCGATCAATATTTCATTCAGGCAGCAGAAACATGAAAACATGAGTAGAATAAAGCATAAGTAAGGAAAATCTACCTCACCAGTTATTGAAACTGTAAACAAGGGGTCAACGTAACTGCTCATATGAGAACGTTTTCCCTTCTTGTAAAGTGAAATCAATAGTCAGATTGGGATCTTGGGAAGACCTTCTCTCTGCATTTGCCTCCATGTAGTTCAGCCCACTTGCCCCTCTCCTTTGCAACCGTTTTGTTCTTTAACTTTGGAAGCTATTCCTTTTTGTCTTTAGTCACGCCAATCGAATTTCCTGTACCACGTTTATGTCCTTGCTGATTTGATATTAGACATATCTCGGCGATCCCATTTCGTCATTCTCACCTCATACCCTTATGGTACATGATCATACTATATGCGCCTTTAAATCACCATGAAAAAAGCGTTGCTTTTTAAGCAGCGATGCGAAAAACGATATCGACTCAGTATACCGGCAAATTCTGAATTTTCACGTGCTAGATTTCGTGAGCGATTCCCAATGGTACAATCAGTTTGTGTCAGGGTCCTAAGAAGGAAATTGAGTACGGACTGCTTATGTGCCATTTCTTCAATCAAATTACGATTTGCCCTTATTCTGAAATTGTTTACCGGGGTCACTTTCTTCTGAGAATGTTTTATTATTCTTAATTTAAATCGAGGGTAACATAAGATTATCTATATAATATTTAACTACTTAGTTTCTTCTATGGTTTAGTACTAAAATGTTCTTGTGGTTTCTTTAATAGTGTTTTTCGTATTCACACAAATATTTAGAGACTTTGGTTTTGATATCTTTAGTCGAGTTTTTGACAATTTGTTCTTCTAAAGCATGCGGTTTATCTAAATTTTTCTATATTCTTCCGCTGAAGATTCTATTACTAAGTTCTTTTACACGATGTAATCTAGAGTATAAACAGTGGATAAAGAATAAAGACATAAAATAAACACAATTTCTAACATACAAAATTTCACAGGTACCTTTTAAATCATACAATATTCAGAAAGGTTTTATCTGATATAACTTAGCAGGTAGATAAACTTTGGTACTCTGGAATTTAATTTCAAAAGTTTTTAAATAATAATAAATTAACATACATCAGCTCTGATACCATTCTTCCCTCTTATACCAAAAACAAAACCTGTCTCACAAATCTCTCCTCAAAACACCCACAGTTGTAAATTAAGGCAATAAAACAATAAACTTGGGTAATGTAGGATAAACCCCACTAAGACCAGACAAAGTCTTCTGAAAAAGCATCTATAAGGCTAAAACGGGTTAAAGATGTGATTAGACTAAAGAACTCTAGTTTTTAAAATTCATCTTTCAAAACATGGGTTTTAAAGGAATTAATTTTTAAGAAAGAATTTTCCTTTTGTATCAGAAGAGATAATAACAACATGGGATAATGTAGGTTAGTAAAGTATTATTTAAACAATTTAAAATCAAAACTCTCCATTTCCTTTTAACTATCTTTTACCCATACTATTCACTAAATAAACCAAAATAAACTTAAAAAGAAGTGTGTAAAACAGAAATAAAATTGAATAGAAATACTTTACAAATTTTATTGGAATCGAAACTTTAGTACAAACTTTCTGCCAACTCTCAAAAAAACTCTCTATCTTAACTATTCTTTTATACATGAAAGTTCTCCCTTGAGCCATTTTCTGTCTGTAAAAAGTTAATTAAATAAATAAATCAAATCATTTATATGGAAATATATGCTGCTTAAACCAATCTTTTACAAAATTTTCCTAGTTATTGTTTAAAATTAAAAGAATTTTCTATTTCATCTTCAAACTATATATACTAAGAATTGTCATAAATCTATTCACCCAACTAGTTCTTTCATTATCCTTATTATTTCATATTCTTTATTAAAATTTATTTTAATTTGGGTTTTTCTATTTCTTTCATTTATTTGTAATTTTCATTCAGGACATTCAGGTTTTATATGACCTTCTTCCATAATCTTTGTTTGTGGAAAAGAAAAAACACTTTTACTATAATTGGTTCTTCTTGCTTTTTATCGATATTTTCTCGGAGTTTTCTATATCTTGTATTAAAAGTTGTTTCTATAATAAGTTGCCTAAGTTTTCTTCTAAAGGTTGTTTATGTCTATTGGGTTGCTATATTCCCTATATCTATCTCCCATCTATATCTAATTCTTCCTCCCCAAATTTAGTCTTCTACAAAGTTGTTTATTTAAATCTTGTTCACATTGACTTCTTTCTCTATGTTAAACATTCTTTTTCTAACCAATTTTTAACAAATTCTACTCTCTTGCCTATATAAGGAGAGTTTTATTCGAAGGTTGAAAATTCATTCCATAATCTAACACCTCTTGGTCCTTGTATTTTTAACTATATATTTATTTAAATATTCGAACATTAAATCTATCTTAGAATTGCATATTTCCTAAATTTTTTATTTATATTATGCAGTATTTCATTCAATTTTATTTTTATTCTTGTTATTTTCTTTTAAGTTTATTTTATTTATTTAGGGAACAAAGGGGTAAAAGACAGCAAAGGAAATGGGTTTTGATTTTAAAATTGTTTAAATAATAATAATTAACCTACATTGATCTGTTATTTATTATCTTTCTTGTAAAGGAAAATTTTCTTAAAATTAATCTTTTAAACATCTTTGTGGAATTTTAAAACTAGAGTCTTTAGTCTTAACCCACGTTTGTAGTTTTGTGAAGATAGCGACTGAGAGGCTTTGTGCAGGTCTTGGTGGGGGTTTATCCTGAAGTGATGTTTTATTATGTAATTGTCGAAATTGTTTTGAGGAGAGATTTGTGAGACGGAGTTTTTTGTTGGAGGAAGGTAGTAAGTGATTACATCTTGCCCAAAAAAATAGGCTGTCTCTCTCCTCAGCCTGATTTAAGTAAGAGCTCAATAAATGGCATCATTAATCTCATAAAATAAACCACATAAAGGCAAGAACAAGTCCTCAACATGTCTCATTAAAACGTGGAGTTAGTTTTAAAGTTTAAACTCAATGGGTTTAAGATTAATTTTTGAGAGAAAATTTTCGCACATAAAGAGAAAGACAATAACAACGGGACCAATGTGGAGTTAGTATTATTTAAAACAATTTTAAAATCAGAGCTTCATTCCCTTTAACATCTTTACGCTGTTCCTAAACAAATAGAGCTAAACAAAAGTAATATCAGAACAAAATAAAGTGAATGAGACTCTACAAAACCTGAATCAAACTTTGAGTGCGAACTCTACTCACTCTCTCTCTAACAATACTTAGTGTCCTTAGGATAAACCCACAAGGCAGACAAAGTGCCATAGCTATCTGCAAAGCAAACGGGTTAAGGTCATGAGTTAAGACTAGGGAACTCTAGTTTTAAAAATTCCGCTTTCAAAACATGGGTTTAAAGATTAATTTTTAAAGAAAAATTTTCCTTTTGTATAAGAAAGATATATATGAGGATCAATAATAGAGTTAATTATTATTATTTAAAGCAATTTTAAAATCAAACTTAGCTCACTTTGCTTATCTTTTACCCCTTTGTTCCCCCTAAGTAAATAAAATAAACTTAAAAGAAATTAATGTAAGAGGCAAAATAAAATTGAATGAAATACTTTCAAATTTTATTGAATCAAACTTTAATTACAAACTCTCCTCTCACTCTACAACTCTGCTATTCGCTGCTTGCTCATGAAAGTTCACGCCTCTAGCGTATTTGTCTGCATTATGACAAATTGACCAACTAAAAGCAAAGTCTGAACTATTAACATGATTATCAGCGACATTGATCAAAGAGATAAACCTAACTTTTAAATGCTATGACAACATTTTAAAATAATGACATAAATACAAGTAAAGGTAAAAGTACAAGTGAAGTGACTCTTGAATTTGATACAATACCTAATAGGACAAGTGTCCAAAAAAAAAAATAAAATCTCTTCACTTACCCTAACTTTTCTTCACCAGTTCTATCTTTCTTTTATATTCTTTTCATCATGAATACTTTGGCACTAGTTTTCTTGACTAAGGCTCTTTGAGGGCTACTTTGATTTTGAGTTGACGTTGCTGATTGATTTCATCTTTATCCTTCCATTGCATTCTCCACATTGTGATAACTCTCTTCGTCTAGATTTTCCGAAGTTTCAGTGTATTTGACGTAGTGCTCTGGTGATCATGTTTGGTTGACAAAATCTGTTCTTAGGGTTATAAAAATTTTGGGTTGAAAATTTTTCCAATAGGACAGGTTCTCCCAATTAATGTGAGTTTGAGTTTTGCTTAATAAGATAAAGTACTATTTCCGTTTTCTGAATTAAAATTACAGTCTCTAAATCTATTGTAATATATAGGAAATTCTTTTGAACGTGTCATTTCACATTCAGGTTGTTGTTGAGGAATTAAGGGTTCTTTATTATGTTTAATATAGACATGATGATAAGCAGGTACAGTGCTTCCATCGGTTCTAAACAAGGTGGTATGAACCAAAGATATATATGGGGTTTAATTGTAAAAAGATATTGAACAATATTTTTCAATTTTTCAGGAAAATTATTAGGTATTTGATAAAAACTAGTTAAAAATATGTTCTTCAAAATCATAGATCACATGAGTTGAGGGGATAAGTTCTAAATATTTTTTGATCCAAAGAGACATATTTACATATTTAAATAAACAACGAAAAATAAATCAGGGATCATGGTAAATATATCCACATTTAATTCCTTTATTTTGGTTCCTAAATTGTTCATGCAATATAAGTCTGGTTGCTTATCATTTTTCATAAAAATTTATCTAAAAAAGTTAGATTCTATAATATTATAGAAATATCAGTCTGACTTGTTTCTTGATAAAGTTGTATCATTATTGAGTAAGCAGTGTGATTTTCATCATACTATTAAATGAGTTTTACTAACATTGTTCAAGGGTTCTTCTGTTTACTAAATCACTGACTAGTTTCTCTTTTATGGTTCTGTTTGAAATTTTCAGTTTAAAACAATAAGCGGTTACCTTGTTTTTACAAGAAAATGTTGTTTAAAAAAATGAAATGGTTTTTCCACAGCATATTCATTTTGGTTTTGAAAGTTTTGAGGTTTAAGACCAAAGGTTATCTTAAATAACTTTATTTTTAACGAAAGTTTGAATACAGCGAAGTGAAGGTTTGAGTTGCTTTATTTAAATAACAGTTCCAAATTGAGTTTTGCTTTTGAATTCTCCTTTGAGCATTTTCTGTACACAAAAAAGTTAATTAAATAAATAAATCGATCGTTTATATGATACATGCCTTAACTTAATCTTTTACAATTTTATAGTTATGTTTAAAATTAAAAAGATTTTTCTTTCATCTTCTAAATATATATACTAAATTGTGTCTCAAAATCTAATTCACTAACTAGTTCTTCATTGTCACTATTTATTTCATATTCTTTAAATTTATTTTTAATTTGGGTTTTTCTATTTTCTTGTTTGTGAAATTTTCATTCGGGACATTCAGGTTTATATGACCTTCTTGCCTAAATAACATTGCATTTATTTTTACTATAATTGGTTCTTCTTCTTTTTATCCAATATTTTCAATTTTTCTATATCTTGTGTATTAAAAAGTTTAGTTTCTATAATAAGTTCTAGATTTTCCTTCTAAAGGTTGTTTTTATGTCTATTAGGTTTTCATATTTACTATAATATCTCTATCACCATATCTAAATTCTTCTCTCGTTGATCTCTACAAGTTGTTCAAATCTGTTCTTTGTGTTTGCTCTCTATATTTAAACATTCTTTTTCTAACCAATTTTTTAACAAATTCTACTCTTTGCCTATATAAGGAGAGTTTTGTATTCGAGGTTGAAAATTTCATTCCATAATCTAACACTCTTGGTCCTTGTATTTTTTAATATATATTTAAATATTCGAATTATTACATCTATCTTAGCAAAATTGCATATTTCCTAAATTTTGTTCATATTCTTTTATACGAGAAAGGTTACATAATTTAATTGTTGAAACATAAGGAAATCATAATCTGAGGTTCATTTAAATCTCTTGGGTTGTTCTATTGTTTATAGATTTGTAACAGATATCCTTTAAAATTATTTCTTCTGAAAACCTTCTTGTTTTCTTGTTCCCATGTTTCTAAAAATTGTATCACAGTTCCTCTAAGTATTACTTTTACAATATTCATATATTTCTTGTTGGTTTTAGAGCTACAATTTTTCGTAATTTAAAGATTGTTCCCAGTTTTATAGTTTCTAGATCGTATTCATTATCTATCCAAATTGTTATTGTTCTCATTATTTAACTATTTGTAAGATCTTAAAGGTTTTCTATTCTTGTTAATTATGGGCATATCACAACTATTTACTGTTTTTACATTCACATTCTTTTTCATTTATTCTATCTTTTATTATTTTCTTATATTCTTTAAAATTCAGATTATTTGTTATTTTCATCTTTGAATATGGTTTGTATTATAAGTGGTTTTATTACTTCTATATCCCAAAATTTTTTAACTAGGTTTGATTGATAAAAAGTTTGAAATTATTTGATCTAATAATTATTGCACATTATATCTGTCAGAGTTTTCTTTATAATGGTTTTATCTAACAATTTGGATTTTCAAATTTATTTAACATTCTATCAATTAACTACGAATTCCTATAAAATTTTCTAGTTTCTATGTTGCTTATGATTTGGTTATTTATTAACACTATTAACATGTTAGATTCATTTTACTCATCGGTCTACAGTTCATATTTATAGTTTATATTCAAATGTTATACTAGCACTTCATCTTTATTGATATATAATACTAGAGGTTAGATATTTTGTTTTAAGTTTATTTATTTGTGGTAATTCCCATTCTCTTCTAACAAATAATTTGTAATACAAGGGTTTAGCAACTTCAATCTTTTACAGTTACTACCAAAAGTTTTACTATATGTCAAATTCCATTGCATTTAAACAAAACATTTTATTGTTTTTCCAATAAATCTATAGCCATAGTTTTCTGAGTTCCATATCATCTTTGTATTTATGGTTATTTTTATTTTTAAATGAATTCTCTAAGATCTATACAAAGCGTGAAAGGATTCTTACTAATAATTTTGGTTCATATTTATACCCTTGCTTGGCTAAGAGTAATTCTCATTAGTTATTTCTAGTGTCTAAGGTTAATATTTAAGTGCTCTCATTTAACTGTAGAATCCAGTATTCCTATTAAAATTATATAAATGCATGTATTTATCGGTTTCTTTTCTGCTTTGTTTATTTCATGAAGAAGTAGTCTAATATACTATATTTCTAATGAACTTCTTGTGTCTTTAAACAAAAATCTTATTTGGGACTTTGGCTAAGGTTTTTGTATGGAGTTACTTCTTTGTGCGCAATTTTTCTTCCTGTAATTCTTGTTTCTTTTTGGTTTATTGCTTCTAATTTCCATGGTTTTGACTTCCTACAATTTTTCTAGTTCAAATGGATTGATTTTATTTTCTACACTATATTTTGGTTTCTCTAAACTGGTTTCAATTGTTTGAATATATTTTCTATTTTATTTTCCTCTAATTTACTAGGTTTCTTATTTATTGTTCATTGATCTATTTTTTGTTTAGTTTTCTAATAGTTTCCTTTCAAATTTTGTTATTGAGTTTTTATTTTTCTATTTCTTTTCACACAAAATTTATCTTCTTTAACTAAATGTTGCTCTTTTATATAATCTAGTTACTTCTAATTAATTAAATGTTTAAAGTCTTCCAGCTTCTTTCTAAATTCAGTTGTAATTACATAATTCTATTCTTCTCTCTTGAATTTCTTTAACTTTTTCTAGGTTTGTATGTCACATTCACCTCATTTTATTCTTTCTCTCTTTATGTTCTTCTAATACTACTTTTGGTGTTCTATTTGAGTACCTAGTTTCCTTAAATGTTTAATTTCTTCTTTTTAAAACTCAGGATTCAGCTAATTTCTACTTCTAATATGGACAGAAATTAATTTGGAATAAGGGCAAAAAACGTAATTTTGATTGCAAATTGTAGTGGTTAAAAAATTCGTAATTAATTCACAGATACCGGATGATGGCTTAGTTTAAGTTCAGGAATGATGCGAAATCCCCAGTTAAGCGCGTCATTAACGATTTGTTAGAACGTTGATCTGGCGCGTTTACAGGCATGCATTTGGTCGCGTAGTGGTTTTGATGTGGCTTCATAAATGTACTCGTAGCCGCCGCCAGTGACATGATGAGAAATGATGAAAAGTGACGAGTGGATAATCTTAGGAATGGCAAATCACGAGAAAGGGACATAAAGGTCGGTTTTTAATGTTGTATTAATGATAAATAAAGATGGTCTTCTTCTCCGATAAAGAGTGGTAAAACATTGAGAGGAAATTTCGGTGGATGCAGTAGCTTTAGGTTTGAGGGTTTTAAGAGAGGCTTTCTACAAAGTATAACGAATCAGACGAGTTGATTGTGAGCAAGAGGGAAAAGCGCGTTCTCTGGCGGTCACGAGCTGCAGCGTGGACCAGGGTTTCAGTTTTGACAACTCCAAGAGGTAGGATTTTCTGCGTTTATTCCATTTTTCTGGTTTCGATGTTGCGGTTGGTTTGAGGCCGTGAGGCAGTTTGATCGGTCGAAAACTTGGGGCCAGAGTTGTTAGAATTTTGGGATTTTGAGAGGCGTGTGTCGGAAAATAGGAGTGGGCTGTTAGGGTTTTAAATTCCAGATTTTTGCATTAAAATGCATGTATTTGTATGGAAAAAGGCCGGGAATGGGCCGTGGATCAGTTACAAACATGGGGTTGTTGTGTTTTACCCAGAATTTTGAACAATCAGTGAATGCGAGAAAGCATTAATGTTTGTTGATGACATTAGAATTTACCGATTAAATTTTTATTTTGGTGATAAGGAGACGAAGCGGGAAGGAAATCGGTTCCACCAGAAGGCCGATTAGCCAGGAAATCTTGGACTGCCAGTGGACAGCCCACTTGCTCATTTTGGGGCTGTAAAAATAATGGAACGTGAAATGGATGGAATTGTCCATATGTTGTACTTGAAATGGTATGAAACGAATGGCTTGACATGTGTGAGACTGGTGAAGTTAGACATTATTTTAATGGATTCAGTTCGTGACACAGTACATGGAATTAAATTGTGTTATAAGCCGTGAAAATGGTTATGAGTTGTAATTGAGCTGTTGTTGATGGTGATGTGTTAAATTACATGAGTGTAATTGTAGTTGATTGATATGCATATTGACGCCATTGACTGTAAATGATTTGAAAATGGCATGTGCATTTTTCATATGCCTTCGGGTAACCTAGAGTTAGGTGTGGAAGTGCGCGACAGGTATTTTTATAAAAAGCGGATATGGTTGCCGAAAAGGAATTTCAAAAGGATGATATTAGGAGAATTGGGTTGGGAATCAGGCGACGGATCATTTCGGATGGGGACCATGAGCGTTGAGCTCACCAGCAATTCACCTCGGAGGGTAGTCCACGTATTTGTCTGGAATATTTCGGTGAAGTATATTTTCAAGAACAAAAGTTTTTGTTTTGAAATGATTATTTTCTCATACATGGCTTAGGCAAGTGTGAGTGAGTCGGTGAGGACCATTGACATGGCCCAATCATGTAGACATTCAGTGGATCATGTAAATTTTGCACTTGAGTGTGTGTTTGCTGGAGCATTACCTTTGCACTTAGGTGGTGACTAGCCCATAGGAAAGCGATTCTCTCGAGCTTGCTCACCAGTCGTGGGACCCCTTTATTTTGGAATACAGGCGCTGGGAGCAGCTCACATTTAGAGTTGATTTGAAGAAGCCGGTTTGTGGCTTGATGGTTTTGGACATAACATGTATTAGAATTGTAGATTTTAATATATGTTTTGTATAAACAAAAAAGTGTTATCAACTATTGAATTATTGGGAGATAATTGAAGAATAGTTATGATAATTGATCTTATGAGTATTGGTTTATGAGCCCAAAGAGCATTTTTACTCCATATTTGGGATTATATTGCATATATTGGATTGTTTGGGACAGGATATGCGGGTTATGTATTTGGTGACTCAGTGCAAGGGGCTCTGCCAGATTTTCTAAAGTGGCGTGGGTAACGGGCCTCCACTTGTATTAAGCGGAGTTGACGGGTGAATCAACGGACCCCGGGTTTAGTGTCTGACTTGAGTATCGAGCATATGTTTATAAATACCTAGAGCTTAGTGTTGATAAGCTGGGGCATACGATTACCTAGGGCTTGAGGGACTTGGAGTGCAGACCACGGGTCTTGAATGTGAAACCTATCAGGTGAGGTGGAAGCGACGTAGTCTTTAGAGATAAGAACATCACCACTAGGTGTGGTTGATCGAGTTTAGGTATGGGATGCCTGAAATCACGGGACAAAACAGGACACTACGGGCACGTGTTTGTGTGTTTATGATTGGATTTGCAGCCAGAGGTAACTTGCATGCTTGATTGTGCATAACATGAATTGTAGGTGTTATGTGATTGAAATTTTATGAGTTATATGCTTGGTTGATAGCATAGGATGATGTGTGGAATATTTTGGGTGTTTACAGTGTGTAAACTTGAACCAAAGAAATAAACAAAAATTTTATAAATTTATTTGGTTTAGAGGTGAAGAAATTTAATTTTAAGGTTTGATTAATAAGCGAAGAAATTTAAATAAAATAAATTTTACTAAATTTATTTGGAGTTGGATGATGAAATCAAAATTTTAATAGAATTTGAGATGGAACACTAGGGTTAGTGTTGTCTAATGAGGCTTTGAGGAAGTGCGGACTATTTCGAATTAAATGAAAAAAAAATGCAGGTTTTATAGTGTAAGCGGGAAAAGGAAATTAAAGAAAATAAGTTTTATAAATTTATTTGGTTATGAGGTGAGGAAAATAATTTTCTCAGGTTTTACAAGTGTAAAATTGAAAGAAAATGAAAGAAAATAAATTTTATAGAACTGTATTTAGTGGAGAAAATTTTAGTGAAAAATGGAAAAGAAATAAATTTTACAAATTTATTTGGTATGAGAATAATTTCTAGGTTTTATATGGTGTAAATTTAGAAAATGGGTAAGTATTTTTATGAATTTATTTGAGTGTCCAAAAAAAAATGTTTTAAATGATTTTTTAGAGATTTTTCAATTTACGGAAATAATGAAAAAAATCATTTATAATGAAAAACGAAAAATTTATTCGACGAAGAATTTTTGATGACTCTTGCCAGATTGTGTGTGAAATGAAATTTTGTGGTATTGTAAAGGCAAGGTTTATTACAACAAGAACTGAGGGATGAAGTGTATTCAATACATTATTGTATTGAAATAATGTTGGATTATGTGCGAGAGGAAATAGTGAGCTAGGATTGTATTGCAAGATGGAATGTAGTTGGCTTCAGAAGCTATATTGCAGCTACCTTATATTGTGTGCGGAGAAAGAAGGCTTGAGGGTGGTTGCCATTGCAATACTATATTGCCTTTGTGACTTAGAGGAAGGGGTTAGATTGTATTGCAACATGAAGAAGTGTATTGCAATAGGAGGGCTTAAGGAGAATTGTATTGCAAGACAAGGGTTCTTTGAGTGTTGCAATACAATTTTATGTTGTGATGCCGTGAACGATCTTTTAGTGAGCATTAAACATTATTAGGTCAGTTGCAGATAGTAAATTTGAGAAAAAATTTTTTGAAAAAATAAAATCCAAATAAATTTTGATAAAATTCTCGAAAATAAATTTTCAAAGAAATTTTGAAAATAAATTTTGTTGAAAACAATATTTTTAAATGCAAAATTGATTGCGTATACCTTGGTATTAATACATGATTAGTGTCTCGGCGCGGTTATGCCTTAGAATCTTTGTATTGGATTAACTACCATTTGAAATGGTGATTCTTGTGATGATTGCGTAGGAAATTATATGCATGATGAAATGCGTATAGGAAAAAGGGTAAATACTAAGGTTATGGGTTTATGACCTTAGGAGTTTGGACTAATGGAAATGAGCAGTGCGTCTCTACTCTTGCAATTGTTGACTACTAAGCGTAGTGTTTAAATTGGATGCATCATGTTCATTATTCAATGCATCTTGAATAGGTTTTAGTCACGTCAAGCTTCACGACTTGGCATAAGTTGGGCGCTGAAACGTGTATGATGAAAAATTTTCCTAGATGTGGAGAGATTTGACTTTCTAAGGTCGAGTTAGCGTGAGCGTGTGGTGGACCTTAAGGGTGGTAGACATGTTGGTTGTTGATGTCAGGTTTGACATGGATGAGATGACAACCATCAGTTATCGATAGTGGGACCTTAGCCCAGGGTGTCATACCCAGGCGCGGTCTTGGAGTTAGGTAGGTTACATATGCACACTGGTGGATGCATAATGCGTGGAATTCGGACGAAATTTTTAGGAGGGAGAATGTAAGACAGAAATTCCAATTTGCGGAATAAGGGCAAAAACGTAATTTTGATTACAAATTGTAATTACGGTTAAAAAATAATTAATTTTCTAGATCTCTGATGACGAAACGGATTGCACCGCTGAATCGCCTCACAAATCTAGTTAGCACGCAAAATTCGTGAATTTGCCGAGATACGGAAGTCTGCGACGCTTCGAGGCATCGTATTTCTCGTGCCGTAAATCGGCTGGCGCACGAAAGCCATATAACAATATACTCATGTACCGCGGTGGTATGAGTAGAGAAATGATGAAAATGGACGGCCGAGATAATGCCGAATAGCAAATCTGAGAAAGAGGGACATAAAGGTCATTTTTTTAATGTTAATGACTAAATGACAAAATAAGGAACATGGTCTTCTTCTCCAAATCAAAGGTGGGCAAAACGTGAGAGGAAATTTCGGTGGATGCAGTAGCTTTAGGTTTGAGAGGATTTTAGAGAGAGAGAGAAATTCTCTCTAGAAATACACGCGATCCGACCGTTGGATTTCGACGGAGCAAGAGGGAAAACGTTCTACGCAGAGCAGCTGCTGGACCCCTGCCTATTTAGTTTTGACAACTCCAAGAGGTAGGATTTTCTCTCAATTTGCGCTTTATTCCCATTTTTAAGGGTTTTTCGATGTTTCGCTTGGTTTGAGGCCGCTAGGTCAGGAAAGTTGATCGTCCCAAATCTCGACTGAAGTCATAGAATTTTTTGGGATTTTTGAGAGGCCGTGGGATCGTCTGCCGTAAAATAAGTGGGCTATTGGGGTTTTAAATTCTGTGATTTGCATTAAAATGCATGTATTTGTATGGAAAGGCCGAATGTGTCGAGGGACGGCCCCAAAACATGGGAATCGAATTGTGGAAATTTTGAGATTTTGGCCGTCCGCGGAATGCCTTAAATCACAGGGTCAAGCAGTTAGAATTTATGGAATAAATTTACTCGTGATAAGGAGACCTAAATGACGCCCCAAAACCCGGGGTCCGTTGACTATCCGCCAACCCGCTTTAATACAAGTGGATGTCTGGTTACCCGACGCCACTAAAACTCCAGAGTCTCCTTGCACGGAGCTCTACCCAAATACAATTTCAGAATAACCGCATTTACTCCGGGGTCTCCAAACAATCCAATATATGCAATATAATCCTAAATACGAGTAAATTGCCTCTTGGGCTCATAAACCAATACTCATTAAAACACATATCACAACTATTCTCCAATTTTCTCCCAATAATTACATAGTTGATTACACTTTATACAAGCATATATTAACATCTACAGGTTATGTCCAAAACTATCAGCTTCACAACCTAGCTTCTTCAAATCAACCTCAAATGAGTTGTCTCCTCGAACCCTCTCAGACCTCTCTCGAAAATAGCTGTGTCCCATCGACGCGAGCCAGTGCTCAAAGAGGAGAATCGCCCAAGTGGCTACTCACCACCTAAGTGCAATGTCTAAAGTAAAACACACTCAAGTAAATACATGATCCTACTTGAATGTCTACATGTCATCCCCATGTCACGAGTCCTCACCGACTCACCACACCTGCCTAAGCCATGTATGAGAAAATAATCACTTTCAAAAACAAAACTTTGTTCTGAAAATATACCACCGAAGCATTCAGAAAAGTATGGACTACCCTCCGAGGTGAATCGTCAGAGCTCCAAATGGGCCACGGTCCCTATCCAAATGATCTGTCAGCCCATCTCTCCTAACTCCAATTCTCCTAATATCATCCCAAATTCCTTTTCGCAAACATATCCGTTTACAAAATACCTTGTCATGCACTCACCTAATTCTAGGCTACTCAAAGGTATATGAAATGCATTATGCCATTTTCAAAATCATTACACCATATGTCAACATGCATATTAATCAACTATACTCACGATGTAATTCAACACATCAAGCATCACCCAATTTAAATTTCAATCGAGCACTATAATTTCATCTTAATGGTTTATGCTCACAATTATATTCCATATAATTGAGCAAAATCACAATTTTTATTCCCAACATTCTATACACACAATTATAGTCTCATATAATTGTGACCTCATGTTAATCCTCATTAAGCATCAACCTATTGATATCTACACTACACCAAATCAAGTCACCTTACTCATACAATTTCATACCAAAACACATGGACACTTCCCCCAGCCCATTTATCACAAACCCGGACTGTTTTTACAAATCTAAAACAGTAAGGGTCATTCACTCGGCAAATTTCCACATGTCCAACCTCGGTTCCACTTTTGTAACCGAATTTCTTACCCATTTTCTATCTTATAAACACCCAAGCATCATTTATTGAATAAATTATCACAAAAGGACCCATAACAAACTGCACGTTGTCTAGATTGCCCAACCCATTCCCAAAATCTAACACTTCGGTCCTATGTTTTGCACATCAAGCTGCCCATTCCCGGCCTTTATCATCTCAAACTTGCATTTTAATGCCAAATTCCACACAAACAGCCCACTTCAGTTTCTGGACAGTCACGGCCATCTCCACAAATCTCAAAAAAATTCTAACAATTCGGTCCCATGTTTTGGGACCGATCAAACGGCCCTCACCCGCCTCAAACTAACCCAACATCAAACCCTTAAAATGGGAATAAAACGCAAGTAGGAAAATCCTACCTCTTGGAGTTGTCAAAACTCACAACTCGGGGGTCCACGCGCAGCCCGCTCCAGCGAGAACGCTTCCTCTTCCTCGCTCCGTCGAAATCCAACTATCCGATCATTTTCTATTTCAGAGAGAAGGAAGACCTTCTTCTCTCTAGAAAAGACTCCATTTTCGCTTCGTGAGCTACTGCATCCACGTTTCTCATCTCTTCACCTGAGGAGATGAAGACTATTCTCTAATTTGTCTTTTGTACTAAAAAAATCAAATCTCTAAATGACATGTATGTCCTCTTTCTCGCATTTGATATCTCTAGACTCATTTCCATTCATCCATTTTCATCATTCTCTACTCATACCACTTATGGTACATGAGTACTTGTTATATGCTGCCTTTCACGCATCGAAAACGACATGACCCGAAATGCGATGCTTCGAAAAACGTGTCGACCGACCGCTTAAAATTACGGCCCCATTTGCAACGATTTGCAGACGCATTCCAACTAGCATAATCCGCTTCGCCATCCGAGATTCGTAGAATAAATTACGGATTTTTAACTGTACTTTCAATTTCAGAATCAAAATTACGCTGGGCTCTTATTCCGTAATTGGAATTTCTCTGGTCTTACATTCCTTCCTTAAAAGAATTCGTCTGAATTCCACGCACATACAATATCCAACCATGTGCATATGTAACCCATCGAACTCCAAGACTGTGCTCCGCATGATGACCCTAAGGTCAATGACATCGGCTAACCCGATGGCTATCAACTCCTATATGTCAAGAATGACATTAACAACCAATACATCTACTCACCCTAAGGTCCACCACGCTTCATTGCGGCAACTCTATCTCAGAAAGTCAAATCTCTCCCTTAAGCATCTCTAGGGAAAATTTTTTCCATCATATTACCACTTTCTAAAGACCTCAACCTCTATGCTAAGCTGTGAAGCTTGTATCAGGACTTAACCTATCACACAAGATGCATTAATGAATGAACATGATGCATCCAATTTAAACACTACGCTAGTCAACAATTGCGAGAGTAGAGACGTACCCTGCATATCCGACTAACTGAATCGCCGCCCCGAATACTCATGAGATCTCTCGCCTCTAGGACACTCTCGCCTCATATGTCCAGTGTCAAGGCACGGTAACACGTCATTTGTCCACCCGATCCAACTCGACCTGTAAATCCCGCGTGGTCGACCTCGACCTACGCCTAACCCCCGGGCCCATGCGTCCGTCCGCCGGCTTACCTGCGCTAGTGGCATCCTCGGGACCGATACCGATCCTCCGACCCATACTGTGGTATGGAGAAACCAACCGTAGTCAGCCTCGTCCCACGTACCGACCGGGATCGCACCACACCCAAACATCTGATCCCCGCCTCCGGGGGGCAATCCTCCTCATATGTCCGGCCGCCGCACGATAGCATACCATCCGCCCATCCCCGACCGGCAACCCTCACTGCCCACTCGATGATCGGGACGGTGAACCCATACCCGGGATTCCCGCTCCGTGGACAATCCGTCAGTGGCCCAGCCGCCGGCAACACATCATCCGGGCCCCGCCCGACTAACTGCTCCCATCCCGTCTCGTCCCCGCGACCCTACCGTCCCGATATCCTTGCGAAATGTAGTCTTCTGGGCTTTCCTGATCGGGAAGAAGATGGGTCTTCCTTCCTCTCTTAGTACCAACACCCATCTCGATGCCTCTCATGTCATCCACTCCTCCTCCTCGCCTAGTGGAGGTCGACACGCCTGCCGCCGAAGACGTCGACCCGCCCGACTCACTATCAGACATGCCTGCAAGGGAGCATTTATGGATCACATCTCTGACATTTCAAGAAAGGCCTCAGCTGATCAAAAAAGTTTGTCGTCAAACGCCGAGGTGCCTCGATCAGCGCCTGCGGGACGGCTCCTACAGCCCTTGCCTCTACCTACCATTCATACAATCAACATGGCGCAAACTAATATATAATACACAAAGATTCTAAGTAAGGCATAAACACAAATGTGACAATTAATCACACATAACTCAAAGCGTATACGCAAATCAATTTTGCATTTAAAATATTTGCTTTCAACAAAATTTTATTTCCAAAAATTTCATTTTGAAAATTTTTATTTTCGAAAATTTTATCAAATTTATTTGATTTTATTTTATTTAATTAAATTTAATAAATATTATTTTTTTAAATTGATTTACAATGAACAATGTTCATTTGGTGACTCGTGACTCTGGTCGAACCGGGCCAGCCGTCAGTGCACAAAACCCCAGCACGGCCTCGCAGCCCGGCCTGCAGCGCCTGGCTGCCGCCGTCTTTTCTTGAAGCCGTGCCAGCGCGCGCGGCGCTCCGCCGCTGTCGGCTACGCTGCCGCGCGCCCCGCCCAGCTGCCCGGCGCCGCGGCGCGCCCTCAACGCCCACGCCACCTTGGCGCTGCGCGCCTCTGCCCGCTGCGCGCCCGGCGCCCGCTGCTCGTAGCCTCCCGCGCTAGCGTGCCGCGCCGCGCTGCGTGCCTGCCGTGCAGCCTTGTGGCGCTCTGCGCTGCTCTCCCGGCGCGAAGCCTCATGCTGATGGGCGGTAACCCATTTCAATTTACGCACCATTTTTTTTTCCAATTTTTTTTCTTCTCTCATTGCTTTGGAAAATACCAAAAAAATATATTTATTTATTTTCTTTCATTTTCAGTACACCAACCAAATTTATTAAGAATTTATTTCCTCGAATTTTCTTGACTTGAAAATTACTTTCATCACCTAATAGGCCAAATAAATTTATAAAATTTATTCTTTTCATTTTCTTTTCCAGTTTACACATTGTAAACTCCAAGGTTTGTTTTCCAACATGCCTATGTGCTATCTACCTAACCACACAAACATCCACATCACACATACAACATGTCATACAACCATTCATCAATCCACATGATAACACACAAAACACACATCACGTGTCCTAGTTTTTGTTAAATTGCCTTTTCTAGGTAATCTTATACCTAAACTTACATGAGCCACACTAAGTGGTGATGTTCTCATCTCTTAAAGACTATGGCCTTAAGCCCAATTTCCCTCAATCCCTAGGTTTTATACCTAAGTTCACATTCTAAGACCCAGTGGCTTTAGACCCAAGTCCCTCAAGCCACCAGGTAATCGTATACCTAGCTTATAGACACTATGCTGGTATTTATAAACTGCTTTCGATACCAGGCGCGCCCCAAAACCGAGGAGTCCGTTGACTATCAGATCCAACCCGCAGATACAAGTGGATGTCGAGTTACAGACGTCACTTGAGAGAAAATAGACGGAGTCTCCTTTGTACGGGGAGCTCTACCCAAATACAATTCTTGTAAATAACCTGCATTTACCTGTCCCAAACAATCCAATATATATGCAATATAATCCCAACATGAGTAAAATTGCCTCTTGGGCTCATAAACCAATACTCATTAAAACACATATCACAACTATTCTCAATTTCTCGATAATTACATAGTTGATTACACTTTTATACAAGCATATATTAACATCCTACGAGTTATGTCCAAAAACCATCAAACCCTGGCAGAAACTGCTTCAAAATCCAACCTCAAAATGAGTTGTCTCCTCGAGCGCTCTTTGTACCTGAAAAATAAAGGGGGGTCCCACGACTGGGTGAGCTAAAGCTCAGTAGGAGAATCGCCACCCCAGTGGCTCTTTCGCCACCTAAGTGCGTCTGTGCTCAAAGTAAACACACACTCAAGTAAACACATGATCCTACTTGAATGTCTACATGTCATCCCCATGTCATGAGTCCTCACCGACTCACTCACACTTGCCTAAGCCATGTATGAGAAAATAATCATTTTCAAAACAAAACTTTTGTTCTTGAAAATATACTAAGTATTCGGTAAAAGTAATAAGGACTACCCTCAGGGGTGAATTGGTTGGTGAGCTTTTGCAGCTTGGTCATGGTCCTCATCAGAAGCAAATCTGTTGGCCCATCTCCCAGCCCCAATTCTCCGAATATCATCGTGAAATTCCTTTGCCAAACATATCGTTTTACAAATACCTTGTCATGCGCTCACACTAATTCCACAGGCTACCCGGTGCATATGAAAATGCATTATGCCATTTTCAAAATCATTTACCCTTATGTCAACATGCATATTTTCAATCAACTATAATTACACGCATGTAATTCAACACATCAAGCATCACCCAATTTAGCTCAATTGAGCAATTCATAATTTCATCTCCAATGGCCTATGCTCACCATTATATTCCATATAATTGAGCAAATCACAATTTTTATTCCCAACATCCTATACACACGAATTATATTCCATATAGTGGCGACCTCATGTTAATCCTCATTAGCATCAACCTATTGATATCTACACCACACCAAATCAAGTCACTCATTTCATACAATTTCATACCAAAACACATGGACAATTTATTTACATTTATCCTGAGCAGATTTGTTTTACGGTTCAAACGATAAATGGGCTTGTCCACGGGCGACCCACATGTCGACCTCGGTTCCACTTTTTGTAACCCGAATTTCTTGCCATTTTCTATCTTATAAACATAAAGCATCATTTATTGAATAAATTATCACAAAAGGACCCATAGCCGGTCCGTAACGATTCTAGATTGCCCCGAATCGGCTCCCAATCTAACGCCGGTCCTATGTTTTAGGGCCGATCAAGCGGCCCATTCCCGGCCTTTATCATCTCAAACTTGCATTTTAATGCCAAATTCCACACAAACAGCCCACTTCAGTTTCTGGACAGTCACGGCCATCTCCACAAATCTCAAAAAAATTCTAACAATTCGGTCCCATGTTTGGGATGGAGTCAGCTGCCCTCACGGCCTCAAACTAACGAAGCATCGAAAACCCTTAAAAATGGGAATAAAACGCAAGTAAGGAGAAAATCCTACCTCTTGGGTTGTCCGAAACTCACAAACCCCGGGGTCCGCGTAACTGCTCCGGCGTAGAGCGTTTTCCCTTCACGCTCGTCGAAATCCAGCGGTCGATCGCCTCTATTTCTAGAGAGAAGAAGACCTTCTCTTCTAGAAAAGACTCCATTTAGTTACGTGAATCTTGCATCCCACGTTTCTCATCTCTTCAATTTGAGGAGATGAAGACTATTCTCTAATTTGTCTTTTGTGACTAAAAAAAATCAAATCTCTAAATGACATGTATGTCCCTCTTTCTCAGATTTGATATTCGGCACTATTTCGGCCATCCATTTTCATCATTCCTCTACTCATACCACTTATGGTACATGAGTACTTGTTATATGCGCCTTTCGTCGCATCGAAAAACGATTTACGGCACCCGAAATGCGATGCCAGCGTGTAAACTCCGTGTTTGGAAAATTACGAATTTGCGTGCTAGCTAGATTTCGAGGCGATTCAGCGGTACAATCCGTTTAGGTCATCCGAGATCTAGAGAATAAATTACGGATTTTGCTCCGTAATTACAATTTTGTAATCAAAATTACGTTTTGCCATATTCCGAGAGGTGGAATTTCTCGGGTCTTACGAGGAAGCGGGAAAGAATCGAGTTCCACCAAGAGGAACCGGTGTAGGAAATGAGCCCGTGGACAGCCCACTTGCTGCAATTTTGGAGATTTTGTAAAAATAGTCCGGGGTTTGTCATGAAATGGATAGAATTGTCCATGTGTTATTACTTGAAATGGTATGAAACGATAGCGATATGTGTGGAACTAGATAGGTTAAGACATTATTTTAATGGATTAGTTCAATGGCTTACAATTACATGGGAATTAAATTGTGTTATAAATACGTGAAAATGGTTATGAGTTGCTCAAGTGAGCTACATTGGGTGATGAGTGATGTGTTAAATTACATGAGTGTAATTATAGTTGATTGAAAATATGCATATTGACATATTGTGTAAATGATTTTGAAAATGGCATAATGCATTTTCATATGCACTGGGTAACCTAGAGTTAGGTGTGAGTGCATGTGTAATACCCGTAAATTTGGCTATTTAAATTATTTCCATAATTGTTTTAATATTTATTTTGATTTATTAAAATATTAATTTAAGTTGATTAAGGGCTAAAATTGAAAGGGGGGCAAAAACTACCAAACCAAAAACCCTTTTCTCTCTCTCCCCAGGCACCTCACATTGTGTCTGCGGCCTTCGTCGGTAGTCTCGACCTGCGTCGGAAACCATCGGCTAACCGAGGAAAAGCGACTCCCATCCGCCGGCCACCCTTGCGCTGCTCGATCTGCTGACGCGTTCTCGCCGGAATCCGCGCCTCTTCTCTTCTTCTCAGTGGCTAGCGCCTCCGTCAAACCACCACGAGCCACGTCGCGGCGCCACCACCACCACTACCGTGGCCGTGACTTCCTCGTTTCTGTGCGGCGCCGGACCTTCCCACTCTCGTGGTGGCGCGTCACTCCTCGCGCCTTAGGTGGTACGCCTCGCCACAAGCTTGACCCTTTTGGGCGTGTTTGGCCAAACAAAGGCCATTTTCGAGCTCGGAGACCCCAAAACCTTAGGGAGGTATGGTCGCCATTCAAACTTTAATCGTAGTGAATTCTAGAGATAAACTTAAGAAGAAAATTACATTTTATGCATTTTGAGTTGTTTAAGCGTCTAAAAATTATGCAAAAATTGTTTTGGACTCCCCTAATCCCGACTACGCTTAGGTACCCTCAGTTTAATTTAAACGAAGTTGAATTTTTCGACGCAGTCGACGGACAACCTCGGGGAAGCGTGCCGGGCGAAAGTTCGTCCCATTTCAGTGGATTCGACCCGGTGTGATCCGGTTCGCATTCGAGCGTCGGTAAAGAATCTATACCCAAAAACGCGTGTGAGCTCTAATTGTATAATTGTTCGATATTCGTATTTTAATTGTGCGTAAAGGTTATTTTAATATTGAAAATGCCTTATTTATCGTTTAATTGCTCATGTTTGTGTTTTGAAAAGATGTAACCTAAAATATATATCTGTAAGTGCGATGTTGTGTTTAATCTTATCCTAGTAAATTGAAACCAGCGTTGATTTTTGATTAAACGTATTTTAATTATATCAAATTTAGCCTTAAATATAATGAATTATCGGTATAAATTGTATCAATTGTATTTATCGCGAATTGTTGACCTTTGTGTTGGATTGCGCTCGGCCAGGTAGTTTATGTAGTTGTGGCGGCTCGGCATTGGATAAATTGTGGATAATTAGGGTGTATTTTTTATCGGTTACGGACCCGTTTCACGGGAGTTAAGTCCGAGTTTTAGGGGAGGTTCTGTAGAATTTTCGGTGGGAACATAAATCTGATTTCTATGTCGGTTTAGTCGTGAGTTTTAAGTCGAGTCCTAGGTATATTTAAATCTTAATCTTATTTATCAATAACGTCTTTTCCATTTTAGATTGTCCGGCGGCTCGGCGAACGACTGGCGAGGCGCGGAGGCGATTAAGTCAGGCCTTATTTCGGTGAGTTGATATCGCATAGTTCACGAGCATCATGCATGCATGGCATAACATTTATGGCATTAGGCTGCACACCCATCATCCGCGACATGATTATTATGGTAGGTGTGGCCTGGTAACTAAATTATTGATTCGTTATGAAAATATATGCGCATATGAGGCGTATGATGATGGATGTGAGTGTATTGTTGGGTGCGATATTGCTGTGCATTGTATGTGAAATGTTTGTAATAGAGACTATAGCCCGGGACATACCACCTAATAATAGGTTTACATCGGGACCGTATCAAATTATCATCGGACATAATCTGCAGTTATGTTTATGTATATGAGTTCCTTTGGTTGAGCGTTTCTCTCGGGGATCTCGGAGAGTAGGAGTCCACCCCAGTTGAGCGTTACTCTCGGGCGCCGGCTATGGATTATGGTAGGATAGTTCTTTGGAGTGAAGGACCACTGGTTGAGCATTTCTCGGGCGCCAGCTATGGTTTTGTTGGTTTAGGAGTGTCAGCGGAGTTAGGACCACTGGTCGAGCGCCTCTCGGGCGCCCGGTCACATTGGTTGAAGGCCCAGTGGCTTTGTAGTATGGGAGTATAGGGTCGGCTAGAGTTCGATTATTGTGATGATAATGTGATGATATGAAACTTGATGTGTGCATGCATACATATGTGAGTGTATCGTTATATAATTCACCGATGTGATATATATATATATTATATTATGTTGAAATTCTATATGTATGTATATCCTGTTGGTTGTAGATGTGGTATAGGTATGATATTAACTCACTCGGGTGACGGTCTCAATTTATTTTCGAATGCTTGTGCGGTCCTCCCTTCTTGAGATCATGAGAACCCGCCCGGGTACTTTCCTTCACGGCAGTTTACATGTACTCTTCAAATAATGTTAATCTTTGTCTATTTAATCTAGGTGTCAAATTGCTGGAATATTAGTATGTTTTGTAATTAGGATAATTCGTTCATTTGTGTATCTTGGCGGTGTATGTGGGATCGGGACTTTATTCTCCCTATTGATGTTTGACATTTGAGCATATTATAAATATGCATGTGGATATATATGTATAGACAGGTGATCGTATGATAGTCGGCATGAATATTTCAACAAGGCTTGCTACGGGTTTCGGTGGCCTTATGCCTTCCATTCCCTAGTGCGGTCAGCTGAGGATAGTCGTGACAAAGTTGAAGACTATCGGAAGCGTAGGTTTCATTTCCTATGGCACAGAGTCCTAAGTTTCGATCTGCTACGGAACGAGTTAGTTCGTCCTTGTACGTCACCATTGCATCTAGTTTACGCCGTCCGTTAGGGCGTCATTTATTATCGATAGTCTTTTTGTTTACCCCGATTATGAGACGGAGATCAGGTTAATACGGCAAGCTACTTGATGCTGACGGCCGGCGGCTGCGAAATTTGCGATCCCATGGTGAGCGGGAGGCCCGAAGATGGGGTATCCCGCCGGCCCAGATCCACCGGTTCTGGAGAGGGGCGAAGGAAGCGAGGCCAGGCCGGTGCGGCGACAGGCGGTGCGGCTGATGAGCCCGCGAGGCCGAGGAGCCCGCGAGGTTAATATACCTCTCGAACGCGGTTCGAACCTGAGATGCACAATGTCGGCTCACTATGGAGCATTTTTGGCGGGCGTATGGCGGGGTGCGAGCGGCTCTCCGGCAACTTATGGAGCATGGCGGCGCTGTAGTTCTCAGCCGGGTGGACCAGGATTTGACCCAGATCACATTCCTTTGTTCCAGTACACCAGGCTTAATGAGGTTGTATTTGATGGGGTATCTGGTGACGGTAGGACTACGGGCAGTGGAGAAGAGAGCATTTGATGAGCATGCGATAGACGGACTATTGAGATGAGGGTTTCTCCCTCAAGGGCTTAGCATTGCGTGAGTGCAGTTACATCAAGCCGTCTCTTGAGGGTATGACATGGGCTCAGTTCGAGGAAATTTGAGATAACTACATTTCTTTGCCATGAGACAAAGTCAGGAGGCGGAGTTGAAGCGGTGAGAGATGATATGTGCGCCAGTGGAGTACACCAGCGAGGTTCATGTATCTTAGTAAATTTGCTCCGGGAGTTGGTGCCGGCGGAGGCTGCGAGCAGTAAGTACATCCGCGGAACTCGGACCACATTTCCATATCCTTGGTGCGGTCAGTGTAATAGCAGGTCAGCGATTTAGCGAGACGGATGGGCCCGACCTTCGCCTTCATGTATCTTGGTGGATGGTGCTAAGAAGAAGACATACGAAGAACAGAAGCTAATTGCTTGCTGCTTGTGCGGTATTATGGCGTGGTACAAAGTACTTGGTGGTGGTCGACGGGGCGGTTTGGGTGGTCCTGAAGGGTGACGCAACGAGGAAGGGTTATAGAGGCCGGTTGGACAAGGGTTTAGGCCCGGTGGGTATAGTTCAGGGGCGAGTTCGAGGCTCGAGGAATGCAGCGGCCCAGTTACGGCACCCGGTATGTGCCGATGGTGTGGCGGATACATCAGGGTGCCAGTATGGCGGCTAGTGGAGCTTGTTTAGGTGTGGAGAGTTGGGCCCATATGGCCCAAATCATGTCTAGATTTCCCGGCCCGTGAGCCTTTCCTCGGGGTTGCTGCGGCTAGTGTTACCGCCCGGTTCATTGGACGGCGCCTAGTCCTTCTCGGCGGGTGCGGTATAGTGGCGACGGGGCCGTGGATATGGAGGTAGGCGCTCGAGGGGCGGATTTAGTGGCGGGGCCGAGTCGGGTTTGAGCTCCTACCGGTCACGGGTGTGATCGGGCCGGAGTTTTGCGGCTGCTCCTCGGGGCCTTGAGGGCGTCAGTCTTGCTCGCATCAGTGCCCATTACGTGCAGTATACTAAGGCTGAGGTGTTATTAGATCAGGGTGCCACACACTCCTTTGTGTCCCCTAGTTTTTGCAATTGGGCTTGGTGTTACGCCGACCCGGACTTGAGACTTTCGGTTATCGGTCGCTTTCCCTGCAGTGATGCCTTAGAAATGGAATGTTACTTTCCATCGTCTCAGATTTACGGCAGTGACGGAGACCTTGGAGATCTTATTTTGTTGGATGTGATGGATTTGAGGTTATTACGGGTATGGATTGGTTGGCCGAACTATGCGCACGGTTGCAGAGAGAACAAGTGATTTTCGGATTCGGGGGGATTCGGAGTTTGGGTTTCGTGGTGGCCGGATGCCGGTATAATTTAATTTCGGCCATTCTGCGCTGCTTGGGCGGATGTTACGGCCGGGGGTGCGGGTTATACGGCTGCCCATGAGGACACGGCCGGTAGATAGAGGCCAAGTTGATGATGTCCACATCGCTTGTGAATTTCTGATGTTTTCCAGAGGAGTGCCCGGGAGACCCCTTTTGGGGAGATAGATTTTGCATTGATGTTATGGGGCGCAGGCTTCTATGTACCTATAGGATGGCACTGCGAGTTGAAGGAAGGCTGGGAGGCTTGATTCTGAGTTTGTTGACAAAGGTTTTGTCAGGCCTAGTACTTCTCCTTGGGGTGCTCTGTCTTGTTGTAAGAAGATGGTTCCTTGCGACTGTCGCCATAGACTACGAGCAGTGAGCAATGACAATCGTAATAAATAACTCCGCTCCCGAATAGATGACTTGTTTGATCGACTTGAGGGTGCGTAAGTATTTTCTAGATTGATCTACAGTCGGGGATATCATCGGTAGGAAAATAAGACATGAGGATGTTAACCGACGATCGGGCGAAGTCGGCCGTATGAGTTCCACTAGTGATGTCTTTGGACTCACTAATCTTGCCGCGACCTTTATGGATTTGATGAACGAGTGTTCAAACCGCTTCTGAATCGCTTTGTAATTGTGTTGAGATGATATCTTAATTGTATTCGGAATGAGAGGGAGCATGTAGAGCATTGCAGGATATTGCGAGACTTTGAGGGGCAACAGTGCCAAATTCTCAAGTGAATTTTGGGCTGGATAGTCTTAACCTTCTTGGGTTGCATGTAGTATGGGAAGGTATTCAGAGTGGATCCCGAAGATAGGCGGTGATGGATTGGCGAGACCAACCGGTGGCCCGGAGTTCGGGCTCACGGGTTTAGCGGGTTATTATCAGCCGTTTCGTGCGGGATTTTGAGGATCGCACCCTTGACCGCCGGTTAACCCGGAGGAAGAATGTGAAGTTTCGATTAGACGAGGCTCGTGAGGGCGGTTTTTGAGGCGGAAGGATTATTTGACCTCTGCTCCAGTGTTGGCATTACCTTATGGTATAGGAGGTTATACAGTGTATTGTGACGCTTCCAGAGTCGGATTGGGGTGTGTATTGATGCAGCATGGTAAGGTGATTGCCCAGCACGCTGGCGGTGAAGAGGCACGAGCAAATTACCCATCATGACTTAGAGATGGCGGCGGTGATCTTTGCATTGAAGATCTGGAGACACTACATGTATGGTGAGACATGTGAGATTTTCACGAGGATCCACAGAGTTTAAAATATATTTTCGACGAGAGGGAGCTCATTTGGGACGAAGATGGGTGGGTTGCTTAAGGACTCTATGATTGTACAATCCAAGATCACCTGCAAGGCTAATGGTGGCGCATGCTGAGAAGTCATCAAAGCGCCTCTTGCCCAATAGTGCAGAAGCCGACATTCGACTAAGGAGTTGTATGAATCAAGGATCAGGTTTACGCTAGAGGTGTTGGAGTCTCGACACTTTTAGCACATTTCGCAGTCAAATCCGCTCTAATGGATGTAATTAAAACAAATTTCGCTGCGTAGGACCCACAAAGCTGATGAAGATTGGGGTGGATGAGGTTCAAGCAGGTCGCGCATGATTTGTGATCGGGGATGATGGCACGTTGAGATCGGTACTAGGTCATAAGGTCCCCGATGTCGATGGACTCGTAAACGAGATTATGAAAGAGGCCCATCATACGCCCATGCATTCATTCCTGATCCACTAAGATGTCTATGATCTTAAGGGTAAACTACTGCGGAGTGGTAAGGAAGAAGGATGTAGCGGAGTTCTCAGATCCAAGTGTTTGACTTGCCGCTGTGTCAAACTTGAGCATCAAGCCGTGATGGGCTTGTTGCACGACCCCATTCCGCAGTGAAATGGGAGAATATTATCATGGACTTTGTGACTGCCACCAGAACTTCAGTATGATTCTATCTGGGGTGATAGTCGATCGAATGACTAAGCTCAAGACACTTCTTACCAAAGGAAGACGACTTTTTCCTCGTAGCCAAGATGCCAGGTGTATATTGATAGGATTGTTAGTCTTCACGGATTCCAGCCAATCAGGTCCGACTGCAGGGCCCCGCTTCACTTCTAGGTTTCGCTTAAACTCTGCGAGGAGCTCGTACTCGATTGACTTTAGCATACTTTTCACCTCGTGACAGATGGATGTACCGAGAGACTATTCGCACGCTGGAGGACATGTTAAGGATGTGCGTGATAGATTTTGGAGGCCAATGGGATTGCATTTACCTTGTTGGAGTTCGACAACAAATGCTATCATGTTAGATTCCAGATGGCGCTTACGAGGCATTGTATGGCAGGAAGTAGATCGCACATCGGAAGGTTAAAGAAGGAAATTAAAGGTGTCCTCGAATCGTTCAAATCACTAAAAGATTCATCATTCGAGATCGATTGAGGACCGCTTTCGCTGGCATTAAGAGCCATGCATCCCAAGAGGAACATGTGGAGCTCAGCAGGTGAAAGATGTATTTCTGGCTACTTCCGACGCGAGGCGTGACGAGATTTGGTAAGAAAGGAAATTCAAGACTCAAGTACGTGGCCATTCGAGATCAGGATGAGTCAGATGTAGCCTATCGACCGGAGTTGCCACCACTTCGCCAATATTCATCCCATTTTCCATATATCTATGCCGGCGGGCACGGTCGATCCTTCACATGTGCTACAGCCCAAGTAGTGTAGATCAGTGGAGGATTTGACATGCATGAGGAGAAAACCTGCAGCCGCATTGCGGGATAATTGTGTTCGCCAACTCCGATCGAAAGTCATTCCGATGGTCAAAGTCTTATGCGGCGTAATCATTCGAATCAAGAATGCACGTGGAACTGTTAAACAGATGCGACGCTCATACCCATATCACCCTGTCTAAGAATGAGGTATGTTTCATTCCTAAATTCGAGGGACGAATTTTCTTAAGGGGGAGAGAAATGTACACTGTAAATTTGGCTATTTAAATTATTTCCATAATTGTTTTAATATTTATTTTGATTTATTAAAATATTAATTTAAGTTGACATATTAAAATTGAAAGGCAAAACTACTCAAACTAAAAACCCTTTTCTCTCCCGACACTCACGGCACGTCCCCGCTACATGACCCATTGTCTCCGCCACCGATCCGCCCATCCGACGCCGGGAAAGGCAAACCCATCACCCGCACCGCTTTGCCTGATCTCGCTTGAAACCGCGCTCTCGCCGGAATCACGCCGTCCTTTCTCCTTCTCCGGCCGCGTCCGTCCGACCACCCTGAGCCACCGTCGCGCCGCCACCACCACCCCTTCTCGACGCCGGCAAGCTTCCTCGACACGCGCAGCCACCGTTCCTTCCCCCTCTCGTGGTGGCGCGTCACTCCTCGCGCCTTAGGTGGCTGCTCACCTAGAATGTTCGTGTTTTCTGGCCAAACAAAGGCCATTTTCGAGCTCAGGACCCCCAAAAACCTTAGGGGGAGGTATGATTCGCCATTTCAAACTTTAATCGTAGTGAATTCTAGAGAGATAAACTTAAGAAGAAAATTCTGTTTTTATGCATTTTGAGTTGTTTTTAAGCGTCTAAAAATTATGCAAAAATTGTTTTGGACTCCCTAATCCCGATCTACGCTAGGTACCCTGGATGACTGGTTTAAGTTGAATTTTTCCGCCATCAAGCTGGGCGGCGGCGACTAGGAAGCGTGCCTCCCGACAGAAAGTTCATTCCGCTCCGTGGTTCACTTGCAGGATCAGCCAGATTCGAGCGTTTAGAAGAATCTATACCCAAAAACGCGTGTGAGCTCTAATTGTATAATTGTTCGACATTCGTATTTTAATTGTGGAAGGTTATTTTAATATTGAAAATGCCTTATTTATCGCTTAATTGCTCATGTTTGTGTTTTGAAAAGATGTAACTAAAATATATACGCCTTATCGATGTTGTGTTTAATCTTATCCTATGTAATTAGGAACCGTTGATTTTGATTAAACGTATTTTAATTATATCCTGAGTTATCCATGTATAAATATAATGAATTATCCGGGTTATAAATTGTATTTCAATCAGATTTATCGCGAATTGTCGACTCCAGGTTGATCAAGGCCGAGCCGTGGATTTGATTCGTAGTTGTGTCCACTGATTGGATAAATTGTGGATATTAGAAGTGTATTTTTATCGTGTTCCTGACCCATTTTACAAAGAGTTAAGTCCGCTTTTTAGGGAGGTTCACACTTTCTATGAGAACATAAGTACGCTTTCTATGCTCGCTTAGTCCGTGAGTTTTCTCTCGTCGAGTCTAGAGTATATTTAAATCTTAATCTTATTTATCAATAACGCCTTTCCATTTTAGATTTGGTCCGACAGCCTCCGCCGTGACACTCGAGGCGTAGGAGCGATTCCCGAGATCCGACATACCTGCCGAGTTGGATATCATATAGTTTACGAATATCATCCGCATGCATGGTATAACATTTATGGCATTAGCTACACCTATCATCACTTACATGATTATTAATATTGGAATCAGATTTACTATGGTAACTAAATTATTTAGTTCAAGTATGAAATATATATCTCGCATATGAGACTGCAGATGATGGATGGAGTGTGTAATGGCTGGGTGCGAGACAGCCAGGTATCAGATGAAATGTTTGTAATGGGAACCATAGCAGACATACCAATTCCAATGGGTTACACGACCGCACCCTAATAATCGACTATGATGCGTATTTATGTTTATGTATAAGGAGTTCCTGGTTGAAATAAGCTTTCTGGGATGCTTGAGGTAAGGTCCCCGGGTTGAAGGCATTTCCTGGGCGCCGCTATGGATTATGGTATAGTTGTTGAGCAAGGACCCCGGGCTGAAAGCATTTCCTGTGGCGCCACTATGGTCACTGGGTTTAAGTCAATCGAGTTAAGGGACCTCGGTCGAGCACTTTCTCTAGGCGCCACCACATCGATTTGAGAGAGCCGTATGGCCTGTAGTATGGGAGCATAGTATCCTGGCTGTAGCTCTGACATTGTGATGATAATGTGATGATAAGGAAACTTGATGTGTGTGCATGCATACATATGTGAGTGTATCGTTATATAGTCTCAATGTGATATATATATATATATTATATTATATTGAAATTCTATATGTATGTATATCCTGTTTGTTGTAGATGTGGTATAGATTATATGATATTAACTCACTCTCGAGACTGACAGTCTCAATTTATTTTCGAATGCTGTGGAGTCCTCTTCTTGGATCATGAGAACCCTTGAATTCTTTCCTTCCACCCCGGCGGTTACATGCCTCTTCACGATAGTATTAATCTTTAATACATTTAATCTAAATTGTCAACTACGATTACTTTGGAATATTAGTATGTTTTGTAATTCGAGATAATTACATTTCATTTGTGTATGATGGCGGTGTATGTGGGATCGGGACTTTATTCTCCTATTGATGTTTGACATCTGAGCATACTATACAAATATGCATGTGGATATATATGTATAGACGGAGTGATCGTATGATGATCGGCATGAATATTTCATGAGGCTTGCTCACGGGTTCGGTGGCCTTATGCCTTCCCATTCCACTAGTCGCGGTCATTTGAGTTAGGTCGTGGCGACGCGATGGGCTGTTTTATAAAAGCGCGGATATGGTTGCGAAAGGAATTTCCAAGGATGATATTAGGAGGAATTGGAGATGGGAGATGGGCGCGAGATCATTTCGGATGAGGACCATGGTACATTTTAGGAGCTCTGACGATTCACCTCGGAGGGTAGTCCCCATATTTGTCTTAGAATATTTCGGTAGTATATTTTCAAGAACAAAGAGTTTTGTTTTGAAAATGATTATTTCTCGTACATGGCTTAGGCAAGTGTGATTGAGTCGGTGAGGACTCGTGACATGGGGTGATCATGTAGACATTCAAGTAGGATCACGTATTTACTTGAGTGTGTGTTTATTTTGGAGCATTGCATGGGTGGTGAGTGATGGCCCACTTAGAGGCGGATTCTCCTCGGGCTTTGTCACCCCAGTCGTGGGACCCCCTTTATTTCAGGAGTATAAGGCGCTCGAGGAGGCAGCTCATTTGGGGTTGATTTTGAAGAAGTAGGTTTGTGGCTTGATGGTTTTTGGACATAACGCTGTATTAGAATTGTAGATTTTAATATATGTTTGTATAAAACAAAAAGTGTTATCAACTATTGAATTATTGGAGATAATTGAATAGTTATGATAATTGATCTTATGAGTATTGGTTGTAATTACGAGACATTTTACTCGTGTTGGGATTATGTGCATATATTGGATTGTTTGGAGACGGATATACGGGTTATGTTGGTGAGCTCCCAGTACGAGGATACTTGGAATTTTCTAAAGTGGCGTCGGGTGCTTGAGCCTCCATATTCCATCAGGTGGCGGGTAGTCGAAGCGGATTTGGAGTTTTTAGGCGTCACATCTAATTTCTACTCTTATTTCTACACTAATTTCTACTTTCTAAGAAATTGAACTACTAGCATAAGAACTTGAATTACTAACATAAAGATTATCTATATAATATTTAACTATTTCAGTTTTAACTATGGTTTCAGTACTAAAATATTCTTCGTAGGTTTCTTTAATAGTGTTTTCGTATTCTGAATATTTAGAACAGAGTTTTGAATATCTTTAGTAGGGTTTTTGATAGTTGTTCTTAAAGCATGCGATTTATCTAAATTTTTTCTATATTCTTTTACGCTGAACGTAAATTCTATTACTAAGAAGTTCTTTTACGATCATAATCTAAATTATAAACACTAGGTGGATAAGGAATAAAAAGACATAAAATAAACACACAATTCTAACATACAAATTTCTGATTTTTATGCAATGTGATGATATTTCAAAGGGTTTTATCACGTATAACACTAGCGGGTAAGATAAAGCTTTGGTACTGCGGAATTTAATTTCAAAGTTTTAAATAATATGAGTGCTTGCCATCGGCTCGTGCCATTCTCTTTTTATGTTCTTCTTCTTTTTATCCAATATTTTCCAGGTTTTCTATATCTTGTATTAAAAGGTTGGTTTCTATAATAGTTCTGTAGATTTTCTTCTAAAAGGTTGTTTATGTCTATTGGGTTTGCTATATTCCCTATATCTATCTCTACATCCTATATCTAATTCTTCTCCTAAATTTAGTCTTCTACAAAGTTGTTTATTTAAATCTTGTTCTTTTATTTGACTTCTTTCTCCTATATTTAAACATTCTTTTTCTAACCAATTTTTAACAAATTCTACTCTACTGCCTATATAGGATACCATTCTTCCCTCTTATACACTTTTTCATAAAATTTATCTAAAAAGTTAGATTCTATAATATTATAAATATCAGGTCCGAACTTGTTCTTAATTAAAAGTTTGTCAAGCGTTCGAGTGGCAGGCTGATTTTTCTAATCATACTAATTCATCGGTTTTACTAACATTGTTCAAAAGGTTCTAACTGTTTGTTTTTAAATCTTTAATTTGGGTTTTTCTTGCTTTCTTGGTTCCTCTTTAGAATTTTTCGATTTCTAAAACAATAAGCGGTTACCTTAATTTTTGAAAATGTTGGGCTAAAATGAAATGGTTTTCCATAAGCATATTATTCTAAATTTTGGTTTTGAAAGTTTGAGGTTTAAAGACCCGAAAGGTTATCAACAATAACTGTGTTCTTCAAAAGGTTTTGAGAATCTGGCGAGAATTGAAGGTTTGGGTTTAAAACTTCATTTAAAGTAACGGTTCCAAATTGAAAAGTTTTTGCTTTTGAATTTCTCCTTTGAGCCATTTTCCTGTACACAAAAAGTTAGTCATAAATAAATCAATCATTTATATAAATCTGTCTACTTAACCAATCTTTACAAAATTTTCCTAAAGTTATTTAAAAATTAAAAAGAATTTTTTTCTATTTCATCTTCCTAAGCTATATATACTAAATTGTCACTCTCAAAATCTAATTCACTAACTAGTTCTTCATTGTCACTATTTATTTCATATTCTTTTATTAAATTAATTTTAATTTGGGTTTTTCTATTTCTTTCATTTGGCAATTTTTTCATTTCAGGACATTCAGGTTTTATATGACCTTCTTGCCCACATAAATAACATTTACATTGTTTTTTACTATAATTGGTTCTTCTTCTTTTTATCCAATATTTTCCAGGTTTTCTATATCTTGTATTAAAAGGTTGGTTTCTATAATGATTACAGATTTTCTTCTAAAAGGTTGTTTATGTCTATTGGGTTTTGCTATATTCCCTATATCTATCTCTACATCCTATATCTAATTAACTTCTCTAAATTTAGTCTTCTGAGTTGTTTATTTAAATCTTGTTCTTTTATTTGACTTCTTTCTCTATATTTAAACATTCTTTTTCTAACCCGATTTTAACAAATTCTACTCTCGCCTATATAAGGAGAGTTTTTTTGTATTGAGAGGTTGAAAATTAATTCCATAATCTAACACCTATGGTCCTTGTATTTTTTAATATATATTTATTTAAATATTAATTATTACATCTATCTTAGCGAAATTGCATATTTCCTAAATTTTTGTTCATATTCAACATATCGAAAGGTTACATAATTTTAATTGAACAAACATAAGATATAATAAAGTTCCATTCAATCCTCACAGGGTTGTTCTAAAAAATACAATTTTATAAGATTTATAAACACGGATATACTAAAATTATTTCTACTTCACGAAAATAACTCTCTTGTTTTCTTGTTCCATGTTTCTAAAAAAAGTGTAATACTGTTCCTCTAAGTGTACTTTTACAATATTCATATATATTTCTTGTTGGTTTTGAAAGCTACAATTACTCCATGAATTTAAAGATTGTGAGCCCCCAGCAGGGGTGGGTTCTTGACTACCCAGTCAGCCCTGCGGAATACTCGTGAATCGCCGGGTGAGCCGCAGACATTTTCCACGGCAATCGGGCGGGAGTCTCCTTTATGGGAACTCTGCCCCAGATACATAACCTGCAAATACATATCCCAAACGAGTCCAATATATTCACAATCATGATGAGGCTGGCCACTTGGGCCATAAACAATACTCATCCTTTCTGACAATATATCAATAGTTTCAAGAGTTAATAATTTACTCTTATACAGCATATATTAAAATTAGAAAATTCTAATACAATCATGGATATCAGTCAAACTAAGCCCTGTCCAGGCTTTTCTTCTAATCTCAGTCTCTAGGACTGAGGCGAGTCCCCCTCGCACGCTCTCCCGGTACAATAAGGCAAGGGGGTCCCACGGCGGGGGTAATTTAAAGCTCGGTAGGAGAATGTCATGCACAAGTGGGGCTACTTCGTAGCTAAGTGTGGTCACGATGTTGAAGTGAAACACCGCGTTGACGAATGCGTGATCCTGCTGAGATATCTGCATGATAACTTCCGGATCAGAAGTCTCATAGGCTCTCTCACACTCGCCTAAGCCTTGTATGTAGAGTGTGTTTTTATTAATTGGGCAGCCCTCAGGTGAATATATGCTCCGATTGGGCGCTCAGGCAGTTGATATATATATATTATTGTTTGTGAATTTGCCCTCCAGATGAATAAATATCATTGGGCCGCTCAGAGCCGGTTGATATATTATTTGGTTTATGGGCTATCCTCTAGATGAATAAATATCAAGCTGGGCGCTCAGACGGTTGCAAATATATTTAGTTTGGACCACCCTCAGATAATTAACATTTTAGACTACCCTCAGAGACCTTTTCTCTGGGCTTCATCCTATTGCACTCCTCACATAAATCCTAGGGTATTCTAGTGCATATGGAATGCATGTATGCTAGTTCCAATACAGTCTAAACCACATGCAAATATATAAACATGAATATATTTACATAAAACTAAATCATACATGTTATGATTTTATCAATTCAAACACTAATAATTAGCTCGCGAAATTTGTGTTTCAGCTCATAAGCTGGTCGGTCGAATTACTTAACGAACACATATTTTAATAAAAGTATAATTTTAGAACACTGTTTTGGGAATAGTGAAACCCTCGGTTACTATTCTGAAAATCACAAATCAACGGTTCACCTTGTGAAGCGCAATCCTGACCATTCAGGCCCAATGCATACCAACAACCATTGATACACGAAATCAACCACGTTCTTTGAGCTTAGCCCACGTACGTTTACGGCTCAACATTTTGGTTTCTAATTCTCTCATCGGTCGGTCCCAGGTTTGGGGATGATCAAACAACCCCTCACGGCCTCATTCCTGAAACATTAGTAAAACATTTAAAATGGAATAAAACCCAAGTAGGAGAAATCCTGCCTCTTGGAGTTTGGCCAAAACTCTCATCCCAGGAATCCGTGTCTTTGTTTCGCGTAGAGCGTTCCTTCTCGCGCCGAAAGGCCAGCGGCAGGTGGATGCATGTGTTACAGAGAGAAGTGGCTCTCTCTAAAAAAATTTAGAAAAAACCCGACCTTGACAGCCTCCTCCCGTTATTGCTCGGCCTTTGCCCATTTAAGGAGATGATACTGTTCATTTTTGGCATTTTGTGACTTAAAGACTTTTCTAAAAATGACGCTTATGTCCCTCTTTTCCCAGTTTTGATATTCGGCACTATTTCGGCCGTCCATTTTCATCATTTCTCTACTCATACCACTTATGATACATGAGTACTAGTTATATGTGACTTTCGTCGCATCGAAAATCGTTTTAAGGCACCCAAAACGCGATGCATCGAAAAAGCGTGCATACTCAAACTGTCTCGAGAGAAAATTCACGAAATTTCGTGCTAAGCCCAGATTTCGTGAAGAGACGATTCAGCGGTGCAATCCGTTTCGTCATCCGAGATATAGAGAATTAATTACAGATTTTTAACCGAAATTACAATTTTGTAATCGAAATTACAATTTTGTAATCGAAATTACGATTTTGCCCTTATTCCAGAAATTGGAATTTCTCGGGTCTTACATTCTCCCCTCCTTAAAAGGAATTTCGTCCCGAAATTGGGGACAATCCACAATCGCTCAGCGTGCGTATCTGGCGATGCATTCTAAGTAAGTATAAGCTAGTCGTTAAGTCTGCTTGACTAAACCATGTACCCTCGTCCTAAACGAAGGGATAGGTGGCCCGCATGTCGTATCCTCGAGCTACCACGTTGACTCCTCCACTCCACAGTGCCGCCATAGCACTCTCACTAGCCTCACAGTCTTCTTTGTCATAAAACACGATCTGGTATCTTAAATGCCTGCAGTCCCTCCTCAAAGGTCTCATCAGTGTCGACCTCAATCGTCCACCGATCCACCACGTAAATTTGGATGGAGTATATATATCGGGAGCATGGGCGTAGAAACACCTCTTGGACACGACATCTTGGCGTGCGCTAGCAGAATGCGCGCGGTGTCTATCCTCTCGGTATCTGAAATGCCCGACCTCGGCGATAGCTTCGCTTCTTAGGGCAACCACTCCTCTCTTAGGATTCACCTTGAGACGTGATCATGACCTCGGGCTACAGAGATTGGCATTAGTACATCTGCATAATTCTTACCAGGCTGCGATAGGTGAGAAGGCGTTGTCGTATCAAGCTCACCCAGCCTTCTCGAAGGTGTCTCTAATCAAATCGGGACCCAGGTGATGGAGCTCTCTCGCCTCGGTCAACAAAGCGATGATCATGGCCTCATCCCTGATACCTCATACGGTACCATCGTATACTACTTTATGCTTGTTGTTGTAAGGCGAATTCCACTAAGGAGCAAATGCTCCTCTACCCTTATGACCCGGGACACATGCTCACGGCTCGTGTCCTCTAACACATGTATATAATCCACACAGCATTATAACCTACTGCTGACCCTTGCCCAGGCGTGTAAGCTCGACCTTCCGAGGTCCACGATCAACGACAATCCAATTGTGGTCGACCTAGTCCATGTCATGAATGACGTAGTACGAGCCCTCGTAGGGCTCCAGCAGCACCGCTAGCGATTTTTTTCAAGGGTATCCAAACCTCGAGTCACCCCGACTCATCACTTTCGACTCACGATGCAGCGTGATAACCATGTCCGTGTGTTTTTTTCATCACGATTACATAACTCTTGGCTTACATGAGCCTCTTACAATTCCTAATTCAACTATAGGTCTTCTTTTGGACGTAGTCCTAAGGGCAAACTCAACCCAAACTCACAGTGGTGAATGACCGTCACCGTGCACCTGCCCACACCCGGGCTAGACGGGATGTTACCGTGCCACCTTGAACTCAATAATTCCATCACTGCTGACCCACGATCACGGGGTGCCATGAGTAGAATATGAGAGATCTCTCACTCATAATCCCGACCTATCAGGTCGACTCTCACCCTACACCCTAGGGAAGAACATCTATACTTGGCTTCTCTAAAGGCCTTAACCTCTAAGCCCAAATCAATAATAGGTGCCGAGTGCCAGTGACTCAACCTAGGTCTCGGTGCTGACGACGATGGGCGTGACTCATTCATGTGGCTTGGCGTTCGACAACGATAGGTCTGCCACCTAAGGTCCACCGTGCTTCAGTTAACGCAACTACGTCGTCACGACTTGATCCACACTCTGGCCCCTACGGCCTATCTATGTTCTTCGGAGTAACTTGTATAGCACCCCAGCGAAACTAGTTCCTTTAACCACTAGGGTGTGGAGGAATGGCTGTATACTCTCTGTCTACGGCCCATTTGGGGCGCATTGTCCCAATCTTGGGATCCACATCCACTGAAATCGAATCACTCATGCTCAATCGACCTAATCCGAAACTAGTGCGACGAAGTCTTACGGCTCTTCCCGAAGCCCAGAAGAGGCTCAAGTCCTTCCTCTTTCTCTGACACCGTATCCGGGAGTGTTCCAAGTATCTTGATCTCTCTCACATGGTCGGTAGTCCCAACCGTAGAGTCATGTCCCATAGGTGAAACCCTATAATCTTGTCTCAAATGGACAACCGGCCCATTCTCAGTCTCTAGTAATATCGGTCGATCCCAGCTTCATTATCTCGAAGATTTACATTCGGTCTCTCCAAACTCATCTACTGTCTCGACCTTCTCTAGGTCAGACTGACACTCTGCAGTGTTATATCAAATCTCCCCCTTAGTAATTTAAAGCTTCGCACTTCTTGAACTTAGCGTCACGGCTGATGGTCTCTTAACAATTTGTAAAACAATCCTCAAGCGATACTCATGCTCCCACTCTGACTGGGAGTAGATCAAAATGTCATCCACGAAGATTACGACAAACTGATCTAGATAAGGTTAGAACACCCTATGCACGAGATCCATGAATGCCGGTAGCGCATTCGTCAATCCAGAGGGCATCACTGTAAACTCATAGTGCTCATAACGCATCCTAAGCGTCTTAGGGATGCTCTGTCTCCTAACACTGGTGATGATGACCGGTCACGAAGGTCTATCTTAGAATAGACTCGCGCTCCTCTCGGCCCAGTGAATAAATCATCGATCCTCGGTAATGGTGCAGATTCGGATCGTAACCTGTTCCCTTGCACATAGTCAATGCTACGGTCGAAGGGTCTTGCCCTTCTTCTTCGCAGCCCCTAGAGCCGAAGCGCCCCGTAGGCGAAGTGCCGATCACAATAAACCCTTGTCCAGTACGCTCCTTTTCTTTGGACTCACAGTTCTTCTGACTCGGCCCGGTGCACATCATCTTGGAGTCATAGAGATGGGTGAAATACCCGGGGTGTAACTTCGATCACAAGAAGTCTACTACCCTCAGTGGAGGTAGTCCAGGTAGCTTATCTGGAAAAACATCCACATATTTGCACACTACTCGAGGTAGATCCAAGTCTGATCTCTCCTCGTTCTCTAGGGTAAGGCTCGCGAGGCCAACCAGTTCTTATCCACGACACTTGGACTCATTATCTTGTCTAGAAGCGAAATGTCATGTTTGTCCCCACGGAAATACCCTTGTGAGTGCAGATCTGCGTGTGAGGCGGTAACTCTCTGTCTGATCGATAACAACCACGTAGGCGTCGACGATCCATCCACGAGGATGACATCGAACTCACACGACGTAATCACATAATCCTCGAGTCCTTTGTGAGTAGAATCCCGAGATCTCGGCTTTCATGACCTCGACCTATCGTTCCTTATTCGCCACTAATCCCTAGGAGACTCACGTACCACGGCTCCTCTAAAATCTCTAGAGGTCCTTGCCCATCTCCATCTTATTTGGGCTACGTTCTGATTGAAACGCTTGACTAGTCTAATCTGGTCATTAATCGAGAGGTAATCTCCGCAGCCTCCCCAACACTTTCGTTCTTGCATGAACCAATGGTCTTCCATAAGCCAGATCTTTTTCCCCTGTGAATGTCGGATGTCATACAAACCTCTACGGGGTTACTAGGATCTTTCTGTCTACATGCTATTCCCGGCTGTCTTATAGCATTGTTGTAATACACACGGCCTCGGCAAAAGTGTGCGATTAAACAACGGTGGTGCCCGACCGGTACCCGTGGAGCGTCCTCCGTGTCCTCGTCCTCCTACTAGCCATTTACGATTAACATGACAGCTTAAAAAGTCGTTTAGCTTTCATTTCAGTCTAACTAGTAATGCAGATGCTGATTACTAATAGACGTGACAACCCTGAACTAACCCGTTCATTTCCTAAGTGGAGCTAAATTTCAACTACTCGATTTATTCATTTCAATAAGGTTCTAAACTTTCTTGTTCATTTCGGTACTTCCCAAATCCCCTAAGTCGTAACCATAACCTTAGTATTTACCTTTTCACTATCTGCGTATCGCGTGTATAATACCTCTGTAACTTCTGGCGCGATTTCGATTTCAATTGGTAGTTAAATCGACACGGTGTCTACAGGCATAACCCACGTAGGACACTAATCATACCACATAACCTAGTGTATCTGTGATCAATTTTGCATTTAAAAATATTGTTTTTCAACAAAATTTATTTTCAAAAATTTCATTTTGAAAATTTTATTTTAAATTTTATCAAAGGTATTTGATTTTATTTGATTTTATTTGAATTTAATAAAAAAAATTCGAAAATTTATTTTACAATGAACAGTGTTCATTTGGTGACTCAGGAAAATCTGGGGTCGAGCCCAGGGTCCCAGCCCAGAGCGAGAGCGGGCCGGGTGCACGATTGCGCAGCGGCGGGCGGCCCGGCTGCGCACCCATCGAGGCGCCGGGTACGCCCGGGCTGGCGGTAGTGCTCTGCGCGCACGTGCACCCGGCCCGCGCGCCCTGGCGCCCACGGTGCCCGGCGGCGCTGTCGCCGTTACTGCGCACCACCTTGCGGCCTGTTGCCGCGCCACGGCCTTGCGCGGCTACCACTGCGCCTCGCGGTGCGCCAGCGCACGCCAGCGCTGAGCGCTCGTCTTGTGTAGAAGCTCTTTGTCAGGCCTTTGCGCCAATGACCTAGCCCTAGTTGCCCTAGCCTTGCAATATACTTGGGCGGCCCAAAATTCAATTTTTCTGCACAAAAATTTTTTTTTCCCATTATAATAAATTTTTTTTTTCCATTTATTTCCAGAAATTGGAAAATTCACTAAAATCACTAAAATCATTTTTTTTTTTTTGAACACTCAAATAAATTTATAAAATTTATTTTCCCCCATTTTCTTCAATTCTCATCAAATAAAATTAGTAAAATTTATTTTTCTTGACTTTAAAATTTCTTCTCATCCTCCAAAATCCAAATAAATTTAGTAAAATTTATTTGATTTAATTTTCTTCGATTTTACCTTTGCAAAACCTTAAAAATTAAATTTCTTCGCGCTAAGCCACGATAAATTTTCCAATTTATTTCCATTTATTCTCTTTGCTCGATTTTACACAGCAAAAACTCCTAAATATGTTCCAACACCCATGTGCTGTACTTAAGCACCACGACAATTCTGCCCACAACAACATGGCATACACACCATTCATCCCAGCTTTCACATGTTCACCTGATAATTCACCAAATTAATTCACAAAATCACACAAAACACATCTGCGTGCGCGTAGTGTCTAGTTTATCCGTGATTTTACAGTAATCTCATACCTCGCCAGAACATCAAACCACACCTAGTGGTGATGCTCATCCTCAATCATGGCCTAAGCCCAAATTTTCTATCCATAGGTTTCCATATACCTATACTCCACATCAAACCACCTAGTGGTGATGGATACCCAACACGAGCTCCCTAGGTATTCGTATACCTAAGCTCGATACCAAAGGCTGTGGCATGGCAGGAATTCAGATTGACTACGAATCAACTGCGGAATACTCGTGAATGTCGGGTGACCAGAGCATTTTCCACCCCGAAAATCGAGGCGAGAGTCTCCTTTGTACGGGAGCTCTACTAATACATAACACAACAAATACATCCCCGAAGCAGTCAATATATTCACAATATGAGTAAGACGGCCACTTGGGCCCATAAACAATACTCATCATACTACGACAACTATATCGATAGTTTCAAAGTTAATAATTTACTCTTATACAGCATATATTAAAATTAGAAAAATTCTAATACATGCGAATGTCGTCAAACCAAGCCCGCAATCAGAGCTTTTCTTCTAATCTCAGTCTCTAGGAATGAGCACGTTTCATACGCTACATGGGCAGAAATTCCAACTACGGAATAAGGGCAAAATCGTAATTTTGATTACAAAATTGTAATAACGGTTAAAAATCCGTAATTAATTCTCTATATCTCAGATGACGAAACGGATCATACCGTTGGAATCGTCTCGCGAAATCTAGCTAGCACGTAAAATTTCGCAATTTTTTGAAAAGCGGTCGGTCGGCCGCGTTTTTGAGGGCGCTCGGCGTCTCGGTCGCCGTCATCCCGATTTCCGATCTTCAGAAAGCTTAGCGTATAACATCTCTTTTATGTACCATAAGTGGTATAGTGGAGAAAATAATGAAAATGGGTGGTAGAGATAGTGCCGAATTTCAAATCTGAGAAGAGGGACATAATGGGTATTATGGAATTTTATTTTAAGTGACTAAAGACAAAATAGCAAACATGGCTCATCTTCTTCCTCAAATTGGAGACAAAAAAACGTGGGAGGCCATTTTAGGTGATGCAGTAGCTGATTTCTTGAGAGCTTTTTAGAGAGAGAGAGTGCTTCTCTCTAAGATCTGAGACGTCAGGCCCAGTTGGCGGTCGACCAGATGAAAAGGGGGGAAGCGTTCTCACGCGGGCGAGCTACGCGTGGACCGGAGATGCAGAGTTTTGGTAACTCAAGAGGTGGGATTTTCTCCCTACTTGCGTTTATTCCCATTTTTAGAGTTTTCGATGTTTCGGTTGGTTTGAGGTAGTGAGGGCGTTTGATCGGTCCCGAACATGGGACCCAGTGTTCGATTCCACGAGATTTGTGGAGATGGCGACTGTCAGATTTAGTGGGCTGTTGGTGTTGGAATTTTGCATTAAAATGTATGCTTTAAATCATGTAATTATAGGAAAAAGGCCGGGAATGGGTTGTTGATCGGTCCCAAAACATGGGACCGAATTATGGAAATATTTTTGGACGTTTGGGACTGTCCGTGACTGCCCAGAAACTGAAGTGGGCTGTTTGTGTGGAATTTGGCATTAAAATGCAAGTTTGAGATGATAAAGGCCGGGAATGGGCCGCTTGATCGGCCCTAAAACATGGAGCGAAGTGTTAGATTTTTGGGAGCCGATTTGGGCAATCCCCAGACCTTTATTCTGGGTATTATGGGTCCTTTTGTGATAATTTATTCAATAAATGATGCTTGGGTGTTTATAGAACGAAAATGGGTAGAAGTCGGTTCCAAAAGTGGAGCAGGGTTGGACAATAATATGGGCTGCCGGGTGGAGCCTTTTGGGGTTGTAAAAAGCAGTCCGGGTTTGTGATAAATGAAATTTGAAATTGTCCGTATTGTGTTTTGGTATGAAATTGTATGAAATGAGTGACTTGATTTGGTGTAGTGCAGAAATCAATAGGTTAATACTTAATGAGGATTAACATGAGTCACAATTATATGGAATGAGCAGCGAGCATAAACCGTGGAGATGATTATGGGTTGCTCAGTAGGCCGACGGGTGATGAGTGATGTGTTAAATTACATGAGTGTAATTGTAGTTGAGTTGAAATATGCATATTGACATATTGTATGCGTGATTTTGAAAATGGCATAATGCATTTTCATATGCCTTTGGGTAACAGAGTTAGGTGTGAGTGCATGACAAGGTATTTTTATAAAAGCGCGGATATGGTTCTCGAAGGAATTTCAAGGATGATATTCCGGAGAATTGGGTTAGGAGATGGGCTGACGGATCATTTGGATGAGGACCATGAAACATTTGGGAAGCTCACCCGGCTTGATTCACCTCGGAGGGTAGTCCACTTTATTTTCACCAGAATATTTCGGTAGTATATTTTCAAGAACAAAAGTTTTGTTTTGAAAATGATTATTTTCTCATACATGACTTAGGCAAGTGTGAGTGAGTCGGTGAGGACTCGTGACATGGGGTGATCATGTAGACATTCAAGTAGGATCATGTATTTACTTGAGTGTGTGTTTTACTTTTAGACATTGCACTTAGGTGTTGAGTAGCCACTTAGGGCGATTCTCCTGCGAGCTTTAGCTCACCCAGTCGTGGGACCACTTTTTGTATTTCGAGTGCATGGGCCTGAGAAGACAATCCATTTGAAGAAGCGAGTTTGTGGCTTGATGGTTTTTGGACATAACATGTATTAGACTTGTAGATGTTAATATGAAATTTTTGTATAAAAAGTGTAAATCAACTATGGAATTATTGGGAGATAATTGGGAGAATGATTTGATATGTTTTGTAGTATTGGTTTATGAGCCCAAGAGGCATATTTACTCATGTTGGGATTATATTGCATTTATTGGATTGTTTGGAGACGAGGTAAATGCAGGTTATTTCCTGCGAGTTTTGTGATGAGATTAGAGCTCCGTACAAAGGAGACTGCCAGATTTTCTCGTGGCGTCGGGTAACGGAGCCTCCACTTGTGATACAGCAGTTGGCGGATTAAGTCAACGGACCCGCGGGTTTTGGGGCGTCACAGCTTGGTATCAGAGCTTAGGTTTATAAATACCTAGAGCTTAGTGTCGATAAGCTAGGTATACGATTACCTAGGGCTTGAGGGACTTGGGTCTAGGCCACGGGTCTTAGAATGTGGAGTATAGGTATATGGAAACCTATAGATTGAGGAATTGGGGCTTAGGTCCTAGCCGAGTAAGAACATCGCCACTAGTTGTGGTTCGATGTTGAGAATAGGTATGAGACTACCTAGGAAAGGCACGGAACAAAACTAGGACACGGCATGTGTGTTTTGTGTGTGATCATGTGGATTGATGAATGGTAGAATGTATGTGTTTGGTGTGTTTGACATGTGGTATGTGTGATGTGAATGTTTGTGTGCTTAGGTAGATAGCACATAGGCATGTTGGAAAACAAACCTTGGAGTTTACAATGTGTAAACTGGAACAAGAAAATAAGTAAAATAAATTTAAGCAATTTATTTGGTTTGTTGGGGAAAAAAAAAATAATAATAATAATATAGATTAAATAAATTTTAATAAATTTATTGATTATCTTGGAGAATGAAAGAAAATAAATAAATATATATTTTTGGTATTTTCCAGTGGTTGAAGAAAAAAAAAGTGGAAAAAAAAAATGGTCACGAAGTGGAAATGGGTTCTTGCTTGAACTGCGGAGCATGAAATTTGGTATTTGGAAGTGGGCGTGTGATTTGACGTGCCGTGAGCTGGGCGTCTTCAGACATCTGACTGTTGTGGTAGTGGAGCATGTGAGTGAGCCTGTTGTAGGTAATGACCATTTGGCGACCCAGGGCGTATGGGGGGCGGTCAGGCGATCTTCGAACCCCTGTGGTGTCTGTGAGCAGTATGAGGCGGTGAAGACGAGCGCCTTGGCTTGCGGCGAGACGGCGCGTGAGCAAACATAAACCTTGCGGGCGTCTGGCCAGTGTGACAGGCGGTAGGGCGCGCGGAAGCCTTGACGGTATGTGTGGCTTGGCCAATGAGGCGCCTTGGCACAGGAGTGGCCCCCAGGCGATGCTGTCTTGCCTTGAGGCCCAGGCTTAACTGGCCCCGGTCGTTTGGGCAGTAGTGCACCGATGCACACATTCGATTTGACTGGTTCGATTAGGTTCACGACTCGGTATTTTCTAAGTCACCTAATGAACCTTTGTTCATTGTAAGATAAATTTTAAAAAAAATATATTTATTAAATTTAATTAAAAATAAATCAAATCAAATAAATTTGATAAAATTTTGAAAAATAAAATTTTCAAAAATAAAATTTTTGAAAATAAAATTCGTTGAAAGCGATATTTTAAATAATTGATTGCATATACAACGATTATGTATGATTAGTGTCTCGGGCTGTGGTTATGCCTTAGAGATACTGTATTGGATTAACTACCATTTGAAATCGGGATTGCCCTAGAGACAGGGATCCCAAGACTTTGGGGCGGCCACGGTCGAGTTAAATTTGTAGAAACGAGGAGAGTATACGCGTTCATTCCTCCAGCGCCTGGTGAGGTTAGAGGAACTAGTTTCGATTCGGGGTGCTATCTGATCACTCCAGCGACACGAGATAGGCGGGGGCGAGTGTGGGTTGAAGTCAAGGACAAATCAGAGTTGCGCAGCGAAAGCGTGGTGGACCTTAGGGTGGTAGACATGTTGGTTGTTGATTGTCAGGCTTGACATGGATGAGATGACAACCATCGGGTTATAAGTAATTGGGACCTTAGCCGGGTCATCATACCCGACATGGTCTTGGAGTTCGGTAAGGTTACATATGCACATGGTTGGATGTGTATGTGCGTAGAATTTTGGGACGAAATTCCTTTTAAGGAGGGGAGAATGTAAGACCCGAGAAATTCCAATTTCTGAAATAAGGGCAAAATCGTAATTTTGATTACAAAATTGTAATAACGGTTAAAAATCCGTAATTAATTCTCTATATCTCGGATGACGAAACGGATCATACCGTTGGAATCGTCTCGCGAAATCTAGCTAGCCGCGTAAAATTTACGCCAATTTTTTGAAACGTTCGGGTCGGCCGCGTTTTTCGAGGCATCGCGTCTCGGGTGCCGTAAATCGGTTTTCGATGCGACGAAAGCCACATATAACATGTACTTATGTACCATAAGTGGTATGAGTGGAGAAATAATGAAAATGGACGGCCGAGATAGTGCCGAATTTCAAATCTGAGAAAGAGGGACATAATGGGTATTATGGAATTTGATTTTAAGTGACTAAAGACAAAATAGCAAACATGGCTCATCTTCTTCCTCAAATTGGAGACAAAAACGTGGGAGGCCATTTTAGGTGATGCAGTAGCTGATTTCTTGAGAGCTTTTTAGAGAGAGAGAGTGCTTCTCTCTAAGATCCGACGTCAGGCCGTTGGCGGTCTGACGGGCGAAGGAAGCGTTCTACGCGGGCGAGCTCACGCGTGGATTACGGGATGCGAGTTTTTGACAACTCCAGAGGTAGGATTTTCTCCTACTTACGTTTTATTCCCGTTTTAAGGGTTTTTCATTTCGGTTGGTTTGAGCGTGAGAGCCGTTTGATGGGATCCCCGAACATGGGACCAGAGATTATTCGAAATTTTGAGATTTGTGGGATGGCGTGACTGTCAGATTTAGTGGGCTGTTGGTTTTAGATTTTGCATTAAAATGTATGCTTTAAATCATGTAATTATAGGAAAAGGCCGGGAATGGGTTGTTGTTCGGTCCCAAAACATGGGGCCGAATTATGAAATATTTTGGACGTTGGGAATTTGTCGTAGCCCCTTGGCCAGAAGTGGGCTGTTTGTGTGAATTTGGCATTAAAATGCAAGTTTGAGATGATAAAGTAGGGAATGGGCCGCCTTGATCGAAGCCACAAAACATGGAGCGAAGTGTTAGATTTTGGGAGCCCGATTTGGGCAATCTAGACAACTATTCTGGACGTATGGGTCCTTTTGTGATAATTTATTCAATAAAATGATGCTTGGGTGTTTATAAGATGAAAATGGGTAAGAGGGTCAGGTTCGAAAATGTAGGCAGAGGTTGGACATGGAGCTGCCGTGGGCCGACCCACTTGCATTTTGGGGCGTAAAAGCAGGTCCGGGTTTTGTGATAAATGGGCTGAAATTGTCCATGTTTTGGTATGAAATTGTATGATAAGGTGACTTGATTTGGTGGTGTAAATCAATAGGTTAATGCTAATGAGGATTAACATGAGGTCACAGTATATGGAATATAATTCAAATATCCGCCCTGAATGATGTTCTTCGTTTAATGGGATAGTGATCGTTGATATAAATGATGTTGGTGATATAATGAGCATGTATTAATGGTACGACGCATGCCGCGCTCGCGAAGTGCCGGATCGATGCAGTCGCGCGAATATTTCGCCGGACGTGCGATCGTTCCGTGGACATTATCCGGTGATGCGGGACTCGCTCGCGGGCTTCGATGGGTCGCCAGCGCGTTGACTCGCCAACCATTCACGCCGGTGGTCCGCCATTTGTTCGATAATGCGCTGAGCAGGCTTTGGCAGAAACATTCTTTCTCATCGTAGCCAGATCTGGTGATGCGTCGATCAGTGACTAAATGCATAGTAATGTATCAAATTATTCAGAGAATCTGTATCTTTGCTGGGTGTGTTTACTTTGGAGCATTGCTTTGCACTTAGTGTGAATAGCCCGCAGGGCGATTCTCCCTCTTGAGCCAACTCGCCCGTCGTCAGACCATATATTTAGGTACATGGAGCGCTCGAGAAGGCGATCCATTTGAAGCTGGGTTTGTGGCTTGATGGTTTTGGACATAACATGTATTGTAGACTTGTAGATGTTGTATATGTTTGTATAAAAGTGTAAATCAACTATGGGTTATTGGGAGATAATTGGAGAATAGTTGATATGTTTTTATAGTATTGGTTTGTGAGCCCAAGAGGCATATTTACTCATGTTGGGATTATATTGCATTTCTATTGATTGTTGGGACGGTAATCTGAGTTATTCTGAGGTTTGTATTCGGGTGCGAGCTCCTTCAAGGAGGCTCTGCCCGATTTTCTGAAGTGGCGTCGGGGTGGCGGCTGCCTCCTTGTATTCTGGGTTGACGGATAGTCCAAACGGACCCGGGTTTTGGGGCGTCACACGGCTCCGTGCACATGGAAATAAAGGGGGTCCCGGCCAGGTGAGCTAGAGCTCGATGGGAAGTCGCCCTAAGTGGAGCTCACACCTAAGTGTAGTGCAATGTTCCAATTAAACACACACATTCAAACCGATGCATGATCTCTTGAATGTCTACATTGACTTCGGATCCAGGAATATCAGGCTCTCACGCTCCCAAGCCTTTACGTGGGTGTTTTATTGGTGGGCAACCCTCAGAATGGAATATATATCAATTGGGCTCAGACGGTGAGATATATATATATTGTTGTTTGTGGACTACCCTCAGGTGAATAAATATCAAGCCAGGTAAAAAGCTCAGACGGTTGATATATTATTTGGTTTGTGGACTATCCTCCGATGAATAAATATCAAGCTGGGTAGCTCAGGCGGTTGATATATTATTTAGTTGGACTACCCTCTAGATAATTAACATTTTAGACTACCCTCCAGGCTATTTTTACTACAGACTCATCTCATGCGCTCACTCTATAATCCTAGGGTATTCTAGTGCATATGGAATGCATGTATCTTTAGTTAAATCTGATGCAATAATCATGATATATAAACATGAATATATTTACATAAAACTAAATCATACAACATGTTATGATTTTATCAATTCAAACACTAATAATTAGCTCACTTGGGCTAATGTTTCAAACCTGACAATTCGGTTGAATTACTTAACTTGAAACACATATTTTCATAGTATAATTTTAGAACATTTGTTTCGGGAATAGTGAAACCTCGGTTACTATTCGAAAAATCTAAATCAACGGTTCACCTTGTGAACCCCGCGATCCCAAACCATTCGGCTGATGCATACTGACAACCATTCAATACACAAATCCAACACAATTTATACCCCGAGCAGCATACCCATTTACGGCTCAACATTTTGGTTTCCAAAAATTCTCGTCAATTCGGTCGAGGTTTGGGGCCAGATCAAGCAACCCCTCGGCCTCGTTCCACGAAACATTAGTAAAACATTTTAAAATGGGAATAAAACCCAGTAAGGAGAAATCCTACCTCTTGGAGTTTGTCAAAAGCTCTCAATCCAGAGGTCGCGCGTAGCACACTCGCGTAAAGCGATTTCGCTCTCGCCCAGAAGGCCAGCAGACGGTCGGATGTCGTATTTTAGAGAGAAGTGACTCTCTCTCTAAAAAATTTATGAAAAAACCCCAACCGACAGCCTCCTCCAGGTGCATCAGCCTTTATTTAAGGAGATGATCTTTGTTCATTTTGGCATTTGTGACTTAAAGACTTCTAAAAATGACGCTTATGTCCCTCTTCGGTTTGATACCGGCACTATTTATTGTCCATTTTCATCATTTCTCTACTCATACCACTTATGATACATGAGTACTAATTATATGTGACTTTAATTCATCAAATGTTTTCGAGCACCCCAACCTTTATTCATCGAAAAGCGATGCATATCCATTGTCTCGAGAAAATTACGAAATTTTCTGCGTGCTAACTAGATTTGGTGAGGCGATTCTCAACGATTGCAATCCGTTTAGATAAATCAGAGATATAAGAGAAATTAATTACAGATTTTAGCGAGTACAATTTTGTAATCGAAATTACAATTTTATGTCGAAGTGCGATTTTGCCCTTATTCCCGAGAGTGGAATTTCTCGGGGTCTTCTGATTGTTCCCGATTTTCTATGGTTTTTCTAAGATCATTATTATTATCTATATCTAAAATTGGTCCATTTGTTCTATATTCATTTGTGGTTGTGAATAGCCCCTAACTAGAAGGTTCTATTCTTGTTTTTAAATTACGAGGCCTTGTCCTAGCCATTTACGTTTTTACATTCTGAAATTCTTTTGTTTTATTCTCTTTTGTTATTTTCTTCATGTTCTTTTGAGATTTAGGTTATTTCAATTATTTTCATCTTTTCTAGAATATGTGGTTGTATAAATTGGTTTTATTACTTCTATATCTAAGAATTTTTAACTAGGTTTGATTGATAAAGTTTCGAAATTATTTGATCATCTAAATAATTATTGCACATTATATCTATAAAGTTTTCTTTATCTATTGGTTCATCTAACAATTTTGGATTTTCAAATTCTTCTAACATTCTATCAATTAACTCTGAATTCCTATATAAATTTTCTACAGTTTCTATATTTATGATTTGGTTCTTCTATGCTTCTTGCATTAACATGTTCGATTCATTTTCACTATGAGTCTCTGGTTAAATGTTTTTATGGTTTTATAATTTCCAAATGTTATACTAGCACTTCCATCTTTATTGTGATATATATTACTAGGGGTTGGATATTTTGTTTTACAGTTTATTTATTTGTGGTATTCCCGTTCTCTTCACTAACAAATAATTTGTATCTGGGGTTTAGCTTCAATCATGTTTACAGTTTTACTACCAAAAGTTTTACTATATCATCAAATTCCATTATGCATTTTAAACTTAAAGCGTTGTTGTTTTTCGATAAATCCTAGCTACACTAAGGTTTTGCTACGAGTTCCATATCATATCCTTTTGTATTTATGGTTATTTTATTTTTCGTGAATTCTCTAAGATCTATACAAAGCGTAAGGATACAACCTATAACTTGACATAATTTTTGGTTCATATTTATACGCCTTTGGCTAAAAGAGCTGCGTCCTATTGAATTATTTCTAGTGTCTAAAAGGTTAATATTTACCAAACATCTATTTCTCTTTTCTATGAAGTCCAATTATTCCTATTAAATTACTCTAAATGTGTATTTATCGGTTTTATTTTCAAAGTTTTGTTTTATTTACGAAGAAGCTAAGTCTAAATATACTATATTTCCTAATGAACTTCTTTGTATGTTGGCTAAAAATCTTGTTATTTTGGGACTTTGAACTAAAGGTTTTTTGTATGGAGTTACTTCTTTTATTGCCTTTTTCAATTTTTCTTCTATAAATTCCTTGACATTTTCTTTTGGTTTTATTACTTCTACAATTTCCATGGTTTGACTTCTAAATTTCTAGGTTCAAATGGATTGATTTTATTTTCTACACTATATTTTGGTTTTTCTCCTAAACTAAGTTTTTCAAATTGTTTGAATATATTTTCTATTTTATTTTCCTCTAATTTACTAGGTTTCTTAACTAATTGTTCAAGTATTTGATCTATTTTTTGACTAAGTTTTTCTAATAGTTCTTTCAAATTTTGTTGTTCAGTTTTTATTTTTTCTATTTCTTTTCTACAAAATTTATCTTCTTTAACTAAATGTTCTTTTACACGATCATAATCTAAATTATAAACACTAGGCGGATAAGGAATAAAAGACATAAAATAAACACCTGTTCTAACATACAAATTTCACAATTTTTATGCAAATCATACAATATTTCAAGGGTTTTATCACAATATAACTTGCAAGAAAGGTAAGATAAACTTTGGTACTACGGAATTTAATTTCAAAAGTTTTAAATAATAATAAATTAACATACATCGGCTACGATACCCGTTCTTCTTACATATCTGAAAGCAAGGCACATCTACTTAAATCTCTCCTCAAAACACCTTGATTTAAATTCAGAATAATAAAACATCACTTCGTGTCATAGGATAAACCTTTGAAGACCAGGACAAGTCTCCTCAAACGCCTATCCTCGGCTAAAACGGGTTAAGGTCATGGGTTAAGACTAAAGACTTCTCTAGTTTTAAATTCCGCTTTTCAAAACATGGGTTAAAAATTGTTTTTAAGAAAAATTTTTCCTTTTTGTATAAGAGGAATAATAACAAACGGGATCGATGTAGGTTAATTATTATTATTTAAACAATTTTAAAATCAAAACTCCATTTCCTTTGCTTATCTTTTACCCCTTTGTTCCCTGATAAATAAAATAAACTTAAAAGAAATTAATGTAAGAACAAAATAAAATTGAATGAAATACTTACAAATTTTATTGAATCAAACTTTGAGTACAAACTCTCTCACTCTCACTCTCTAACTCTTAACTATTCTTTCTTGCTCATGAAAGTGCACTCCTAAATACCTGATCTTCTAATTTATAGGCAATTGGGTAGTAAAAGACAAAATCTAAAACTATTAACATAGTTATCAACTTGACATTGAAGTCAAGAGATAAACCTAACTTTTAAATGCTATGACAACTTTAAGTACAAAATAAATGACATAAGTACAAAGTAAAAGGTAAAAGTACAAAGTGAAATTTGACTCTTGAATTTACAATTAATGCCTAATAGGACAAGTGTCCAAAAAAAATAGAAATATCTTCACTTTTCATTCTTTTCTTTACACGTTCTATCTTTCTTTTGTCTTCTTGCTATCTTGAGATAAGCGACAGTTTCTTGACTAAGAGGCTAGCGAGCGCTTTTCGATTTGCGAGTTGTTCTTGTGCGAATTGATTTCATCTTTATCCTTCCATTGCATTCTCCACATTGTGACAACTCTCTTCGTCTAGATTTATATATATATCTATATATATATTGATATCTATATATCTATATATATATATATATATATATATATATATATATATATATATATATATAGATATCTATATACCTATCTATATAGATCTCTATATAGATATATATCTATATAGATAATATATATATATATATATATATATATATATATATATATATATATATATAACCAGGGATAGGCGTTTGGGGAGACTGTGCAGTGCTTGGTGGGGGTTTATCGCATGTGCGAAGTGATGTTTATTATTCTTAATTTAAATCAAAGGTGTTTGAGGAGAGATTTGTAGGGACGAGGTTTGTTTTTGGTATAAGAGGGAAGAATGGTATCATATCTATATATATAGATGTATATAGATATATATATAAATCTATATATATAGATTTATATATATCTATATATATATTGATATATATATATATATATATATATATATATATATATATATATATATATATATATATAGATATATAGATATAAAAAATCTATATAGATATATCTATATAGATATGTATATATCTTTATATATAGATTTATATATATATATATATATATATATAGATATATCTATGTATATATCTTTATATATAGGTATATATATATATATATATATAGATATATCTATATAGATATGTATATATCTTTATACTATAGATTTATATATATATATATATATATATATATATATAGATATATATATATATCTATATATATATATATATATCTATATATATATATATATATAAATCTATATATATATAGATATATCTATATACCTATATATATATATATATATATATATATATATATATATATATATATATATATATATATATATATATATATATATAAATATCTATATATAGATAGATGTGTAAGGCAGAAATTCAATTTACGGAATAAGAGCGAGTCGTAATTTTGATTCTGAAAATTGTAATTACGATTTAAAAATCTGTAATTAATTCTGCGGATCTCGGATGATAAAACGGATTGCAGATTGGAATCGATCTCCACGAAATCTAACTAGTCGTAAAATTTCATAATTTTACGAGACATTGGTCGGCACGTTTTCGAGGCATCGGCGTTTAATTTAGTAAATCGGTTTCGATGCGACGAAATCCACACATAATGTACTCATGTACCATAAGTGGTATGAGTAGAGAAATGATGAAAATGGTCTACTTAGAGGTAGTGCAGAATGTAATCGAGAAAAAGGGGCGTAAATGTCGTTTTGGAATGTTAATAATTAGATGCCAAATTAGAGAATAGTCTTCATCTCTCCCATTTTAAAACAAGCCAAAACGTGACTTTCAAACCAGTAGAGATGCAGTAGGCGTGGAGGAGGACCAAAAATGGTGATTCTAGAGAGAGTCTCGACCTGCAGAAATCTGATCGGGCCAGTTAGTTTCGACGGACGAAGGAGCAGTTACGCGGAGTAGGCGCTCTGCGTGGACCCAGGGTTGCTAGTTTTGATCCTCAAGAGGTAGGATTTTCTCCTACTTGTGTTTTATTCCCATTTTTAAGGTTTTTAGATGTTTAGTTTAGTTTGAGGCTGTGAGGGGCCGTTTGATCGAATCCTGAAACATGGGACGGGTGTGGGAATTTTCTTGGGATTTTTGGGGTTGGCCGTGACTGCCCAGAACTGAAGTGGAGCTGTTTGTGTGGGTTGGCGTTAAAATGCATGCTTGAGATGATAGGAGCCGGGAATGGTAAACAGTCGGCCACAAAACATGGGGCAAGTGTTAGAATTTTGGGAGGCGATTTGGGCGATCTAGATTGTTTATTACGGACTGTTATGGGTCTTTTGTGATAATTTATTCGATAAATTATGCTTTGTTTTATGAGGCCGTGTGGGTAAGGAGTCGGTTAAAGTGGCTTAGAGATTAAGACCAGTAAAGGCTGCCAGTGGACTGACCTTCTTCAGATTCGGAATTTGTTAAAAGCAGTCCCGGGGTTGTCGAATTTGGTAGTAAATGTCAGTGTGTTTCGTATGGATTAGGCGGGAATGGCGAGTGGATTGCGGGTTCGCGAGGTGAGCCAGTTGATTTAATGATTTTTCGGGAATATTAGTAGGGTTTCGCTATTCGAAATAGTGTTACAGAATATATTTTTCGTGAAATTATGTGTTTGGTTAAATGATCGATTCGAATTGCTTGTGTTTGAACATTCTTAGAAATTTAATTTTGATGTGTGAAATGATAATTACATAACATGTTTGTGTGATTAATTTTATCACGAGTGTATTCATGTTTATATATTTGCGTGTGAGTGGCCCGAATTGGGCGGCGTATGCATTCCATATGCCTTTACGGAACATCCTAAGTTATAGGAGTTAGTGCATGAGATGAGTCTAGAGGAAAGTAGTTTCGGAGGGTAGTAAAATATTAAATGATCGGAGGGTAGTCAAAGTAAAATAATATATCAAGCGTCGGACGGCCAGGTTGATATTTATTCATCGGAGTAGTCCATGAGCTAAATAATATATCCCAGCCGTCGGGCTGGCCCGAGTTGATATATATTCATCGGAGTAGTCCACAAACAGATTAATATATATCAATCGTCGGAATGACTGGTGATATATATTCATTAGACGGTTACCCACTAATAAAATGATAATTCTCATACGAGGCTTAGGCGAGTGTGAGAGAAGTCGATGAGGACTAGGATCGAGTTAGTCATGTAGACATTCAAAGTAGGATCATGTAATTGCTTGAATGTGTGTTTAAATGGAATTCTTGTTCTGACTTGGGTGGTAGGAGAGTAGCCCATTTAGGGCGATTCTCCTACTGAGCTTTAGCTCACCCCGTCGTGGGATCCCCCTTTTTACAGGTACAGGGAGCGTGCGAGGAGAAGGCTCGTCCTAGAGGCTGAGCGCTAGAAGAAAGCCGGAATGTGGCTTTGTTGATGTTTACATGTATTAGAACTCCTTAAGTTTAATATATGTATTGTATAAAGTAGTTTATTAACTGCGAAACTGTGGATATAGTTTGGATATGCGTATTAGTCTTGTTATGGGTAGAAGTGGCCATATTGGATATATATTGCACATATATTGGGCCCATTTGGGACGGTATTTGCGGGTGTGTATTTGGGTAGAGCTCCGTTACAAGGAGACTACGCTGGGTGCTCTAAAGTGGCATCGGGTAACCGATGTCCACTTGTATTCCAGCTGACTTGACGGGTGGTCAACGGACCCCGGGTTTGGGCGTCACGGCAGTATCGAGGCTTAGGTATCACGGTACCTAGGGAGCTCGGGTTTGGGTATCCATCACCACATGGGTGGTTTGATGTTGAGTTTAGGTATGGGATTACCTAGGAAAATCACGGGACAAAACTAGGACACTACGTGCACGTGTGTTGATGTGTTTTGTGTGATTTGGTGAAGTATTGTGAGATTGATGAAATGTTGTGTGAACATCTGATGATTGGTGTGTATACCATGTCATGTTGTGTGTTGGTGTGCTTGACATGTTTTAGGTGTTGAGAGTTGTGAAATGATGTGTGCTTGGTGATTAGCACATGAATGTGTAAAAAATGAAAAGAATAAATTTTATAAATTTATTTGGCCTATTAGGTGATGAAAGTAATTTTCTAAGTTGAAGAAAATCAGATAAAAATAAATTTTTAATAAATTTATTGGATGAAGATTGAAGAAAATGGAAGAAAATAAATTTTTATAAATTTATTTGAGTGGAGAAATTTTTTTAGTGGAAAAACTGGAAAAGAAAATAAATTTTATAAATTTGTTTGGTTAAAAGGAGGAGAAAAATAATTTCCTAGATTTTACAAATTGAAAAATTGAGAGGAAATGAAAAATAAATTTTTACAAATTTATTTGAGTATTATGGAAAATGAAAAAATAAAATAAAAAAATGATTTTGTTATTTTGTGATTTTAGTGATTTTTCAATTTTAAAATAAATGAAAGAAAAAAAAAGATATAAATTTTTGTGCGAAAAAATTAGGCGGGAATTTCTCTCTTTGCTTGAGTGTGTCGTGACCTCTTTGTATCGTATTTGTGGAAGGTATTTGGGTGAAATTTGGGGGTTAGTATTGCGATACAAATTATGTATTCTATTGAGACAAAATTAATTTGGCCAGTAGCCAGCAACCAGTATGAGCTCTTAAGCCTTGGCCTCTGTGTGAGTGTCTGTATGAGGCGTCTATTGAAGCGTCTTTCTGTGTGGAATATGAACTTCGAAGCCTTATGAATAGTATATAGTACGTCTGTATTAGTAGCAATACATATTTAAGTATATAATGAACAACTTATTATATTGATGTGATGCAGTCTGTAGCGCGGTAGCGTGTGGCGGCCCAGGCGGCGGCGGCCTTGACCATGGCTGACTGGCGTGGCACAGGCGGTTGGGCATGCTAATTTGGGTCGAATTTGGGCGGTTGGGTTTTGGGAACTGGCTTTCGGTCGACTCGGTTTTGGCCAGATTTTGACTCGATGCATTCTGATCAATTTTTGAGAGAGGAAAAAAAAATTCGAAAAAAAATATTTATTAAATTAAAATAAAATCAAATAAAAATTTGATATTTGAAAATAAAATTTTCAAAAAAATAAAATTTTTGAAAATAAAATTTTGTTAATGATATTTTAAACGCGAAATGATTGCGTATACACTGAGTTATGTTTATGATTAGTGTCTCGGGGCTGTGGTTATGCCTTAGAGACACTGTATTGGATTTAACTACCAATTAAAATCGTAATTGCGCGGTAGTTTCGTAGGAAATTATATGCATGGTGAAATGCGTATAGGAAAAAGGGTGAATACTAAGGTTAGGAATTTTGACCTTAGGGTTTTGGGTACTAAAATGAACAAGAAAGTTTAGAACCTTATTGAAATGAATGAATCAAGTGGTTGAAATTTAGCACCACTTAGGAAATGAACGGGTCAGTTCAGGGTTATCAAGTTTATTAGTAATTGGCATCTGCATTGCTAGTTAGGCGAAATAGAAAACCATGAATTGTGTTGCCATTTGACTTGTGTAGATGGCTAGTGAAAGAGCGAGGGCGTGGAAGAATCCGCGAGTGCGGGTCGAACTGTCGGTCGTTTGCGTTGTGAGACTTTTGCCGGGGGTACGTAGGTATTATAGCGAATGCTATAGCATAGGCTAGTATAGCAGTTAGATAAGAAGATCCTAGTAACCTTCAGAGGTTTAAGGGCGTATCATCCTCAGGCATTCATAGAGGGGGAAGATCGTGGTGGTATACCATAGGTTCATGCCGAGATCGAGAAAGTGTTAGAGAGCTATGGAATTACCTTTGGCGCGGCCGGATTAGACTATGCGTTCGCTAGAGAATGAGGCCCCGAGAAATATGGTGGAAATGGGCAGGACCTCCTAGGAACCTTAGAGGTCGTTGCATGTGAATTCTCCCTAGGGGTTAGGGCGAGGAAATAGGTACGGGTCTCATCGAGGTTGTGAGTTAGAGATCTCGGGGACTCTACTCACTGTGGACACGAGATTATGGACATGTCGAGTTAGGGTCATCTGAGGATGGATTAGGCGATATGGCACCTTAAGTCGTTATCGATTGTAAAGTGTAGGAGGATTGCACGCACACGCGGTACGTACTCTATGGTGTTTTCAAGGGGACAAGCATGAGATTTTGCCGCAAACGGTATACGAGTCCAAGTGTCAGGGACAGTTAGCGGGTTGGCTCGCAAGCCTTACCCTAGAGGACGAGTAGAGATCAGACTTGGAAATGCACCTCGGAAATTGGTTTGCGAGGGTTTGTGGATGTTTTCTAGAGGGAGCTACTGGACTACCTGCTCCTTAGGGATGTAGACTTCATTGAGTTACACCTGGTATTTCACCCATCTCTATGACTCGCCCCTTATGATGGCACGGTTGAGTTACGAGGGACTCGGGGGAGTCAGCTACAGGGCTATTGGACGAGATTATTAGGCAGGAAGCACTTCATCATGGGCGCCGGTTCTAGTTGCGAAGAAGAGGCGAACCCTTCGGCCCGTGCATTGTTCACGGGTAGTTGAACAGGGTTACGATTCAGAATCGGTACCCATTACCGAGGATTGACAATTTATTTGATCAGTTGAGAGGAGTGCGAGTCTACTCCAAGATAGGCCTCCGCACTGGTTACCATCAGCTGAGGGTTAGGGAAATGGATATCCTTTAAGGCGTTAGGGCGTGTTATGGGCACTTTGTGTTTATATGATGATGCCTTTTGGATTGATGAGCGGCGCCCGGCGTGGACATTCATGGTTGTCTCATGTATAGGGAGTTCCAACCTTATGTCCCCGATCCCGGTTTGCGCCGTGGTCTTCGTGGATGACATTTTGATACACTCAGTCAGTGGGAGCATGAGTATCGAAGCGAGGATTTACGGTTGTTAAAGAGACCTTATGCCGTCAGGTTATGCAGCGGAAGTTGACAGACACACCACCCTACCCAGGCGCGGGCGTGCGGGCCACTCCTATCCCCAGCCGTTACCTTTGCGACTAGAAATTCTGTGAAGCGGCCGTATTAACTTGCTTAAACCTCTATAAAAATTTTTTCTTTTATTTATAACTTAGGATTTGGTAAAATCTTAGCGACGAGGAGAAAAACTTAGTGACATGACGTTTGCACATAGTCTAGAATTCAAAATCTGTATACGTATCAATTTACACTATATCCAAAATATGGCAACCGACATACCATCACATTCCCATCACACTAAACTATGTACATACATATGTTCCATATACAATTTCAAAAGTATATTCTTACAAAATAGTATTAATACCACGACATAAGCGTGTCGGGACCAATCCTATTGTGCTCCGGCGTCTTGATACTGTGCACGGAAAATAGTTTAAAATGGAAACTAATGAGCTAAGCAAAACTCGTGAGAGTGTATGCACATAAAAGGTTTTGCTTTTCCGGGAAGCTGTCTTAAAAATGTAAGAAACTCTCTTTTACAATTATTTTCCAGAAAGCCTTTCTTTTTGCTTTCTTTGCTTTAAAAGTTTTCAAAACTTCTTTGTTTCTTTACTTCATTTTGCTTTTCTTTAAAAGCTTGTAAAACTCTTATTTCTTGCTTGTAGAAGTTTATAAAACTTCTCATAATTTTTTCTTGCTTGCTTTGCTTTATCGTGCTTGAAAAGTTCTTAAAACCTTTCTGGTATTTGCTTTAAAAAGTTTCTCGAACTTTTTCATAAAAATAGACTTGGCTCGGCCCCATGCTTTGAAAATAAAACCACGAGGGCTTAGCTCGGCGATGCGTTTGAAATCTAAGCGGGAGCTTGGCTGACCGTTTGCTTTAAAACTGCTGGGAGCTTTGGGCGGCCCAGGGAGACGATGGTTGATTTTTCAAAGCGGCGTATCATGTACTCAAACATCGGCTTGATGATTTATTTTTTTGCTTATCATGCCCTAGTGAACACGGGAACCTATGCTCCACAGTGCCGGTGGAAGGACCTTTGTCCGCGTCACCTTTTCATTTTCCGGTGAATATGGTGGAATTGACCTCGTGTCGCCATCACCATACTTAGTTAGAGCTCATAACCTTATATACCCCTGTACGTGCCACGGTCTCCTTTAAATGCATGGTGTATGTCCTAAGTTTGTAGGCCAGGGCAAAACTACGCATGTATGAAATCCTAACACCACCGTGCACGTGCGGAGATATCCCGACCGGTTTGCTTTGCTTAAACTGGGAGGCCTTACTACAGCGCCTTTCATTGCTTGCTTGCTTGCTTGCTCTTTGTAAAATGGTTTTACACTTTGAAACCATTTGCTGCTGCGCATGGTTTAATTATTCAAAACCATTTGCTTGGTTGCTTGCTTGCTTCAAAAATGGTTTAACTTTTCAAAAACCACATTTACTTACTTGCTTGTAATTATGGTTTAATTTAAAACCAATGCTTGCTTTTCAAAAATGGTTTAACTTCGAAACCATTTGCTTGCTTTTATCTCATTGCTTGCTTCTTGAAAATGGTTTGCATTCAAAACCATAAAATACCAGTGTAAGAAGCAATTTGTAATAGCATAATAATAATAATAATACACTAATGCCATTTAGAAAAATGAGTTTAAGAACACTCACCTCTTGGCACAGCGGCACGAGCCACCGAGTTCCACACTTGCTCCAGCCTTTACTTTAACCTCTGACTCCCCAAACGAATACGACGACAAATTAATCGCGCCAACTTAACGTACTTCTAGACTTGAGTCACACTCTTCGCATACTCTTTTAAAGCTAGGTGCTAAAAAGGGTTCTATTCCAACTGGAATTACCCAGTCGAACACCGAAACTCAGGTGCAGCGTTCGAAACAACCGGACTACTCTATGTCCAAAACTGATGCAGGAATTTTCCTTGCACATGGCCCCACTTTGAGTGAATTTTTAGGCCACTTAGGATAAGAATTAGACGATTCATACTTCTTAAGTTTTGTTCTCCTTGAAGTCTATTTTATGTATCCACTTGAATCACTCAAATCGGATAAGAAATGAGGAAGTTATGGCTGCGAAAATACGAAACTGGTCGAAAAACGGGAAAACCAGAGACATGTTCTACCGGTAAGGACTTAAAGTTCTGGGTAGGACTATTGACAAAAAATGACCGAGAAGCAAAGTTCTACCGGTGGGACTTCCTATTGTACAGGTAGGACTTACCCGAAATGCCAAGTTTTTGTTATTTCTCCCACTTTTGATGCCAATTCACTCCATATAACTTCTATAATTCATAATACCTCAAAAACTAACTTGGAAATCATCTAAAAACAACTCCACAACATGTGAATTGGTGTTTGGAAACTCAAACCAAAACCTTGGAGTGAAAAATCAAGAACACTACTAAGGTCACAATTCTTTTTAACATCATGTAATTTGATGATTCAAGTTTCTTTTATCGGTGGGGGTTTTACTCACATAACTTGACAATCAAAACTTAATATTGCTCTTTGCACAAAACCTAGATCAAAAGGAGAGCAATCTCCATACCCAAGCCTAGAAATCTAATACACTTGATTCTAAGACAAAGGCATACCTGATTTTCGATCCTCTCCTCTTCTTCTTCTTCCTTCTCTTCCTCTTGCTCTTGGCTCTCTTCTCCTCTCCTGAATCGTGAAGCCACAGCAAAGTGTGAGGAGACCAAAATGAATCATTTTGTTTGTCTCCCACATTTAGCCTCATATTTTTGCCTTAATTGCAATTAACCCTCTTCTTTTAATTATTGCAATTGTAACTTGTACTATTTCTACTATGGCCCATCTCTACACATAAATTTGCAGTTTTCATATTCTTTTTTGCTAATGACCACCATTTCACCGCGGTTTTTAATACCGCAAATCCGGGTTCCTATAATTTCTCATTTCATATTTTAGTCTCCCAAATATTTCGGTGTGACACTTGGTGCTCTTATACACCGGTGTCATGTCACGTGGGCTCTCTCGGGACGGGGTGTTACAAAATCGCCTCCTCATAGGGAACATTTTAGATCCTCGAAATGAAAACTAAAACTCAACAAAAGGGAAGGAGCATGCCTCATACGGAAAATAAGTGAGGGTATTGATGGGCGCATGGGCCTACGGCTCCCAGTAAGGCTGCCTCCCTCTCATGATTCTTCCATAGACTTTAACCTAATGGAATCACTTTAGCTACGACACACGTTCCTTGCGTCTGATGCCGCCGCGGTATCTCCTCATAAGTCGAAGTGCTCCTTTACGCGCGGTTGCTCTCTCGATATGTGAAGGATCAGGGATATATTTCTGACATTGATACATGGAAAGTATCATGAATCCTTGACAACTACGGGGGTAACTTCAATGCAGTAAGCTACCCACGGCCCCACTTTGCTCACGATCTCATAAGGTCAGTATACCTCGGACTAAGCTTGCCTCGTTTCCCACAATCTCGACACACACCTTTCCAAGGTGAAATCTTCAAAGACTTTTATCACCTATTTCAAGCGCAAGTCTATACGGCGATTGTCGCATAAGCTTGCATTACATCTGCTGTATCTTTAAGTTGTCGCGAACAACTTTTTCACTTTCTACGAAGTGATGCGTACTAGTTCGGGGCCTACTAGTCTTCTCCTATGAACTCGTCGACTGCTTGAGTCACACATTTCTGCCATACAACTCCTGGAAATGGAGCCATATACATCTTGGATTGATAGCTATTGTTGTAGGCAAACTCCATTAATGCCAAGTGGTGTCCCTGACTTCCTTTGAATTCCATCACCGCAGCTCTTAGCATATCCTCCTAACGTCTGAATGGTCCTCTCTGTTGTCCATCTGTACGAGGATGAAATCTTGTGCTAAAATGTGAAGGCGGTACCTAGCATTGCTGTAAACTAGGCCAAAACCTATATGTGAACCTGGGGTCTCGATCACGTGATATCAATGGGAACGAGGAAGTCTTGCTTATCTACGTCCCGCATCTGACTTGGCGACTTTTACAAGAATCTTCAACATTAGCGGTAGGAAATGGCGATTTCGATCGATCGATCAGCTATCGCATATCGCATCATGTTGCCTACGGTGGTGGAAGACACGTCACAAAATCCATAGTGATCTTCTCCCGTTTCCATGCTTTGGAATGAGGAGTAGCGTATCTTCCGCGGGCCTCGATGCTCTGCCTTCACTGGCGGCCGGTTTGAGCGCACGGAAGCGAGCTTCGCGATCTCTTTCTTCATCCATTCCACGGTAATGTTCTTTCAAAGTTCTGTACATCTTGGTACTACCTGGATGCATAGCATACGCAGATGAATGTGCTTCTTCCATAATTTCTCTTTCGATTCGCCATGCTCGCACACCCCATTCTCGACCTTTCATATCATGCCATCATCACGATGCGAAACTACGTTTTCTTCCCTTTTACATCTCTTTCTTTAAGCTTAATCATATGTGGATCCTGCCCGATTGCCTGGCCAGAATGGTCACGAGGCGCGGTCGGCACATGAATGTAGCTGGTGGCACAAGGCTCCAGGGATCTCAACCTCGATATCACCTAAAGCTCGAGATCCACCAATAGTGGAAGATACAACACGATCTCATATGAGGCAAGAACCACGGTCGCCTACTTTCGAGGCATGCGCTTTCACGACATTAGCTTTTCTGGATGGTACTCGATAGTACGGTCGTGGTCCTTAATCAACTCAAGCCATCTTCTTTGCCTCGAGGTTTAACTCTTTTGGGTGAAAATATATTGAAGACTTTTATGATACGTAAAGATCCTACAATGAGCACCATATAAATAATGTCTCCATATTTTTAAGGCAAAAACCTACGGCTGGCATGACTCCCACAAGTGGGTATTATTCGAATGGTCTCTCGTGCTTCTTTAGGCGTCTGAGGCATGTGCAATCACCCTATCATTACGCATCAAAACACAACTTAAGGCCTTGCACGGAAGCATCACTATAAACCCTGAAATCCATCTCTTTCCATTGGGTAAAGCTAGGGCGGGCGGGGTCGTCTATCTTTTTCAACTCCTGAAAACTCTTTTGACAGGGCATCTACCGTCATACTTGACTATCTTTTCATGTCGGCTTGGTCGGTGGAGATTTCTTATCTTGGAGAACCCTTCAACAAACTTCTGTAATACCTGCTAAACCCGAGGAAACTTCGACCTCACGACATATTAACGGTGGTTTCGATTTACCACTTGCTTCTATTTTACGGGGATCCCACACTCACCCTCTGGCTAGAAATTACATGACCAAGGAATGCCACCTTGTCGAGCAAAACTGACACTTGCTCAACGGCATATAACGTCTCCCTTAGGGTTTGTAATACAATCCTCGCGAGGTGCTTTCACGAATGTTCCTCGAACTACTGAATACTGCTTAAGATATCATCGATAAAAACTATGACGAACCTATCCAGATACGGTTGGAATACTCGGTTCATCAAATCCATAAACATTTAGCGGAGCATTAGTCGAGCAAATGGCATCACCAAAAACTCATAATGCCCATTGGCGTGTCTGAATGCGATCTTAGGTACATCACTCTCACGAATACTGGCCCGGTGATACCCGGGCCTCGAATTACATCTTGGAGTATACTCGAGATCCTTGGAGTTGATCAAATAACTCATCGATTCTAGAAATTGAATGCGATTGCGGATGGTAACTACGTTCGGTACACTTGTATCTATACAAACCGCAAACTCCATCTTTCTTTTCACGAAGAAGCCCGGAAGGCTCCCCATGGGGATATCTCGGTCTAATAAATCCTGCTCAACAATTCTTCTAGTGTGAGCTTTAGCTCCGCAACTCTGCGAGGAGCCATCCTATAAGGAGGAATGGAAATGGGCTCAATCCCTGGGATCAAATCAATAGTGAACTCCACCTCTCTTTCTGGAGGTAAACCTGCAATATCATCAGGAACACATACGGGAACTCTCACTGCTTCGGAATCTCGTCGATATAGTCCGCTCCTTCCCTGTCTCCACCACGTAAGCTAGATAACACGACATCCTTTCTGCATGACATCTTACGTGTCTTTGTCATGGCGGAGATCATACAAGAAGATAACTCTCTCGTAAATCCTGCGAGACTTTACCTCGATTTCACGGCATGTTCGGCTTTGCTTCCTTTTTATAACAATCTGTTGTTTCCCCGTGGCGTAGCGATCACGTCACCCGAGAACCACATCAAAGTCCCTCATATCTAAAGGCTAGAGATTCGTGGGAACTCCTGTCCCTTTCGATCGAACTCTACTATCTCGACTACTACGTGCGCAGTAATGGATCTCCGGTGGAAGGAAACTCTCATACGACCCTCTAATGGTTGGGTCTCTATGCGGGAAACGATCTAGAATGGCTTGGATGCGAAATGAATCTGCGTAGCTCCCCCAGATTACACTAAGGCCCTTATGCATCATGCTTTCGAATAGAAATAATACCGTGACCACATCGGGAGCGCATCTTGCATCTTCTTGAGTCCACCCGGCCTTATACTGCGGCACCGGTGCGAGGGGCTGCGTACGTATCCACTGGGGCCTTGCCTCACCTACCACGGCGCTCTACTGCGGCTGTCTTGGCCTGCTGGGAAACCTCTCCCACGGTAGGCTTTTGTGTGCTTCATCTACCGAGAATGCTTGGGGTAGCTAGGCGGCCCGCGATGTCTCCGCACGTCGGTGAGGGACACTCCTATAAAATGACCTTCTTGGCCCACCCGGTCGACTTTCTCTCGTGCGAGATCTCATGCACTTTCCATGGTGTCGCTTCGGCACATATGACAAGCGGGAGATACTGCGGGTGCCCGCGCTAGCAGCCCCCCGGGGGGCCTCAGCCGATCCACACGACTAGAGATGGCTCCCTCGGCTTGCACCTCGGCCTCTATAACCTGCGCTCTTGCTTTTCTTTCTACGTGCGTCTGAGATTTGTTGGGGCGTGCACGGTGCACTCCCTCTTGCTCTTACTCACGTCTGCTCGATACATGGGCGTAGTGCTGCTCAACTCTCGGAAGCGGCCTCGACTAAGTCCCAATCTATTACAGCGGGACCCGCGATAAATGCACTACGATTCTGTCTTTGTAGTCACGATAAAAACCTCTCTTGCGTTCGGGTTCATGCGCGGCGAATGGCGGGAACCAATCTAACTAGTTCCGAGAACTTCTTTTCATACTCGGATAATGACATGTTTGTACGTTCTAGCGAAGAACTCCTCAATTACAGATCGCGTGACTTTGAGGAAAGAATCGGTCGATTAATTCTTGTTGAAGTGAGTGCATGCTATTCCATGTCGAGGATACCTTCTTTCTATACGGCATCCCATCAATCTTTTATTTGTCTTCCATTAGAAAAGCGGAAAACAAGACCCTTTGCTCATCGGGTGCAGCCCGTAACTCCATAAACTTTGTTTACACCGGTCTAACCTAACCGAGCGCACGGATCACCCAGCTGGGATCATATGGCGGCGCCCGATTTTTGTACTTTCTCTGATGGCCTCCCGGTTCTTCCATGGCCTCTCTAGTGGCGATTGGAGGTTGCGGCTAGCTGTCGGTGTGTGCTACTATACGTGCAATACATTGCCACTACTCTGTAGTAAACATTCACGGCACTTGAGCTCATACGGTGGCGCGGATGGTCGAAGCGACTTCTTCTTGGAGGTTGATTCATAAGATGCGGTAGTGGAACCACAATACGTGCTCGTCCCTCGGGTACCCGGGGCCGGCTCGAAGCTACTGGAGCCACTCTCCCTAGGGCCGGCCTCGTCTCTTCATTTATAGTCTTTGTATTACCAAAATAAACCATTTAATACTTTGAATCACTTGATATGTATGTGTACTTTCTAGTTGGAACATGCATGGTTGCCATTACTTATGCTCGATGATACCACCTTGGCGGTATCCAGTTTCCTGAAGTCGGTTGTGCCCAGCTTTGCTGCGATACCACCACGACACACCGCCCCTGCAGGCGGCCGGCGTGCGCGAGCCGCTCCTGAAGGCGACGTTTTACCTTTGCGACTAGAAATTCACGTGAAGCCGGCGCGCGTGTGCTTTGCTTAAACCTCCCCATAAAAATTTTTCTTTTATTTATAACTTAGGATTTGGTAAAATCTTAGCGATTGGAAAAACCGACAGCATGGTGCGCATAGTCTAAATTCCAAATCTGTATGTCCCAATTTACACTATATCCAAAATATGGCAGCTTGACATATCACATTCCCATCACACTAAACTATGTACATACATATGTTCATATACAATTTCAAGGCATATTCTTACAAAATATTATTAATACCACGACACTTAAAGCGATGTCGAGGGACCAATCCTATTGTGCTCAGCGTCTTGCGTACTGTGCAAAGGAAAATAGTTTTTAAAATGGAAGCTAATGAGCTACTTGACCGGTGAGTGTGTGTCTTTTATAAAGGTTTTGCTTTTAGAAAACATCTTAAAAATGTAAAACTCTCTTTTACAATTATTTTCGGCTTAACTTTCTTCCTTTCTTGCTTTAAAAGTTTTCAAAACTTTTCTTTGCTTGCTGCTTTTATTTTGCTTTCTTTAAAAGCTTGTAAAACTCTTATTTCTTGCTTGCTTAGAAATTTATAAAACTTCTCATAATTTTCACTTTACCTTGCTTGCTTTTATCGTTAACCTGAAAAGTTCTTAAAACGCTCACGGAAACATTTGCTTTTAAAAAGTTTCTCAAACTTTTTCATAAAAATGGGAGCTTGGCTGACCGCATGCTTTTGAAAATAAAAACCCACGGAGCTTGGCTCAACGTCGTTTGAAATAAACGGGAGCTTGGCTCAGCGGATTTGCTTTAAACTCTCAGGAAGCACGGCGACCAGGGAATATCGGTTGATTTTCAAAGCGGCGTATCTCATGCTTATAAAACATCAACCAATGGAGGCCTATTTGCGCTTATCATGCCTGAAGACACGGGAACCTATGCTCCCGCAGGTGCCGGTGGAAGGACAACTGTCCCGCGTCACACTTTTCATTTTAGGTGAATATGGTGGAATTGACCTCGTGTCGCCATCACCATACTTAGTTAGAGCTCATAACCTTATATACCACAGTACGTGCCCGCGATTCTCGCTTTAAATGCGGTGTATGTCCTAAGTTTTGCTTGAGCCGGGCAAGCACAATGCATGTATGAAATCCTAACTGCGGGTACACGTGCGGAATGCCTCTGACTTAGGTTGCTTGCTTAAACTAGGGAAGGCCTTGTTTTCACAACCTTTCATTGCTCTTGCTTGCTTGCTCTTTGTAAAATGGTTTTACACTTTGAAACCATTTAACGCTGCTAGCAGAAAAATGGTTTAGTATTCAAAACCATTTTGCTTGGTTGCTTGCTTGCTTCAAAAATGGTTTAACTTTTCAAAAAACCATTTACTTTACTTGCCTTGCTTGCTTAATTATGGTTTACGATTTAAAACGATGCTTGCTTTTCAAAAATGGTTTAACTTCAAAAAACCATTTGCTTGCCTTTCCAACTCATTGCTTGCTTTACTTGAAAATGGTTTGCATTCAAAACATAAAATACCGGTGTAAGCAATTTGTAATAATAATAATAATAATAATACTCTAGTATTTAGAAAAAATGAGTTTAGAACACTCACCTCTTTGCTTGCTTAACTTGAGCACAGTTCCACACTTATCCCGCCTTTACTTTAACCTACAACTCAAACGAATACGACGACAAATTAATCGCATAACTTAACGTACTTCCTAGACTTAGTCACACTCTTCATACTCTTTTAAAGCTAGGTGCTAAGGAAGGGTTCTATTCAAGCTGGAATTACCCAATTAGAGCACTTAAACTCAGAAGGTCGTTCGAAACAACCGGACTACTCTATGTCCAAAACTTGATGCAGGGAATTTTCCTTGCACATGGCCCACTTTAGTGAATTTTAGGCCACTTAGGATAAGAATTAGACGATTCATACTTCTTAAGTTTTGTTCTCCTTGAAGTCTATTTTTGTATCACTTGAATCACTCCAAATCAGTTAAGAAATGAGGAAGTTATGGCCGAAATACGAAAACTGGTCGAAACAGGAAAACCAGAACATGTTCTACCGGTAGGACTTAAGGAGTTCTACCGGTAGGACAACCCAAATGACAGAAGCAAAGTTCTACCGGTAGCTTCCTATTGTACGGGTAGGACTTACCGCTTTGTTATTTCTCCCACTTTTGATGCCAATTCACTCATATAACTATAATTCATAATACCTCAAAAACTAACTTGAAATCATCTAAAAACAACTCACAACATGTGAATTGGTGTTTTTGGAAACTCAAAGCAAAACCTTGGGTGAAAAAATCCAAGAACACTACCTAAAGGTCCACCAATTCTTTTTTAACATCATGTAATTTGATGATTCAAGTTTCTTGCATCAATTGGGGTTTTACTCACATGACGTGTAATATTGCTTTCTTTTGCACAAAACCCAGATCAAGGAGAACTAATCTCCATACGAAGCCCTAGGGAATCTAATACACTTGATTCTAGACAAAGGCATACCTGATTTTCGATCCTCTCCTCTTCTTCTTCTTCCTTCTCTTCTCTTGCTCTTGCTCTCTTCTCCTCTCACCAATCGGTAGCCCCTAGCAGTGTGAGAGTAATGAATCATTTGTTTGTGCCACATTTAGCCTCATATTTTTGCCTTAATTGCAATTAACCCTCTTCTTTTAATTATTGCAATTGTAACTTATGCTATTTCTTATGGCCATCTCTACATAATTTTGATTTTTCATATTCTTTGCTAATAAACCATTTCACCCTTGGTTATACCACAATCCAGGGTTCACATAATTTCTCATTTCATATTTTAGTCTCAAAAATATTTCGTTGTGACATGGTATATATACCCTACGGTGTCATGTAGACTCTCTCGGGACGAGTGTTACACGGTAAGTCGCAGTTCGACTGCGGGGTGAGATTTTAAAGGGACACGTGGGTATCAGCACGGAAGTGTCGGTCGACTACAGAAGGTTGAGGCCGTTGATGAGTTGGCGAGAGGCAGAATGCCAATCTTTGAGATACATAGTTTCTTGGGATTGTTTGGGTGTCTAGAGATTCGAGAATGAAATGAAGTTATTGTCCCATTCGGGCGAGTTGTAGGATTTCGCCTACGGGACATGGACTCCATGGTTGGGGCGATCCTGACCATAGAGAGAGAAATCGAGGATACTTGGAACACTCGGGATACGGGTGTTGGTAGCGAGAGGAGGATGACTTTCTCTAGTTCGGGGGAAGAGACGAAGACACCTTCACAATGGTTCGGACTAGGGCGAGTTGAGGCATCGGTGGCGAGATTGCCAGAGACAGGGATCCCAAGACCTTGGGACAATGCAGTCCCAGTTAGCCGTAGAACACGATAGTATACAGTGCGTTCCTCCACACCCTAGTACGGGTCAGAGGAACCAGTTTCAGTTTCGGGGTGCTATACAAGCACTTCCAACAACACATATAGGCCAGAGGGGCCAGAGTGTGGGTCGAAGTCAGGGACATATCAGAATTACGCAGCGGAAGCGTGGTGGACCTTAGGGTGGTAGACCTATGGGTTGTTGATGTCAGGTTTGACATGGATGAAGTCAACCATCGGGTTGTCGATGGTGAACCACTAACTTAGGTTGTCATACTCGACCACGGCATTCGATTTGGGCTTAGAGGTTAAGGCCTTTGAAAAGCAGTATAGATGTTCTTCCCACTAGATTGTAGAGGTGAGAGTTGACCTAATAGGTCGGGATTATGAGTAAGAGATCTCAAAGATTCTGCTCATGGTGGAGCAAGGGATTAGTTTGTCCTGATGTGACATTATTACGTTATACCGCGGTAACATCAGTCAGTATGGTGTGGGTGCACGGTATGGTCATTCACCACTCTTGGTAGTGTGGGTTGGTTGTCTTTGGGGTGCGTCAGTGAAGACTCATGGTTGAATCGGGAAATGTAAGAGGCTCGAAGTGTAAGCCGAAGAGTTGTGCTCGAGATGGCGTGACGCCCCGAGCGGGGTCAGTTGACTGCCCGTCGACCCGCGAATACAGTGGAGGTCGGGTTGCAGGGCGCCACTTTAAAGTAGAGGCAGTCTGCTTTGTACGGGAGCTCTATAGCGATCTTGTATAAAACCTGCATTACCTTCCCAAACGGTCAATATAATCCCGAGGATAACAACATGGATAAAACGGCCTCTTGGGCCCATAAAACAATATCCATCAACCATATCAACCATGTCCCATAGTTCTAAGAGTTAGTAAATGGCTCTTATACAGCATATATCAAAATAGAGAATTCTAATACATATGGAAAACCATCAAAGCCACACCCGGCCTTCTTCAAAACTCGGCTCTAGGATGAGCCATCCCCTCGCAGCTCGGTACTGTAAAATAAAGAGGATCCACGGCGGGGTGGTAAAGCTCATTAGGAGAATGCGCCCTAAGTGAAATTTACCCCTACTTTTTAAGTGCGGTCTGATATTTCCAATTTAAACACACATTGAAAATGCATGATCCTGCGAATGTCTACATGACCAACTCAGATCCCGAGTCCTCACCGACTCTCTCTCACACTCGCCTAAGCCTCGTATGAGAATATTCGTTTTATTAGTGGAAGCTGACCCTCGGAGTGAATATATATCAGTTAGGCAGCTCTCGACCGATTGATATATATTATTTCTATTTAATGGACTACCCTCTAGATGAATATATATCAAGCTGGGCGCTCAGAGCCAGTTGATATATTATTTGTTTGTGGACTACCCTCCAGATGAATATATATCAAGCTGGGCCGCTCAGGCGGTTGATATATTATTTAGTTGGACTACCTCAGATGATTAACATTTTAGACTACCCTCAGAACCATTTTCTCCTCTAGACTTAATTCATGCACTCCTCCTATAATCCTAGGGTGTCAGTGCATATGGAGATACTATGTATGCAGTTCCATTACAGTCTAATCACATCTGAAATATATAAACATGAATATATTCGCATAATTAAATCCTACAAATCATGTTATGCAATTATACATTTCATCACATCAAATTAGCTCACTTGGGCTAATGATCGAGCACGAACAATTTAATTTAAATCACTCACGACCAAGCATATTTCATAAAATATATTTTAGAACCTTTGTTTTGAGAATGATGAAACCTCGGTTACTATTCTCGAAAAATCATAACAACGGTTCACTTGGTGAACCCGCATCCCAACCATTCTGACCTTTTTCCATACCAATACATGATCGACACCACCACCATACCCATTTTTTCACACCAAATCAGCCGTGGGCGACTCTGTTTTCAGGTACAGTTTAAAATTATGTGTCCCGGTCCCATGTTTTGGAATGATCAGCAAACCCTAATGGCCTCGATGGGCTGAACATTAGAAAAACACTAAAAATGGGAATGAAGCCAAGTAGGGGAGAAAATCCTACCTCAGGAATTTGAAACTCACTAAAGCAGTCCACCGTGGCACGTTACTGCGTGGTCGTTTTCCTTCTCACCCCAAAATTCGCCCAGCGGTCGGATGGGTGTGCAAACCTAGAGAAGCGCTCTCTCTCTAAAACTCTCAGCATGGCTCCAGCGTAAAAGAACTCCTCCCACTCGTTTTTCGTTTTGCCCTTTTGATTAAATGAAGAAGAACGCATTCCTGATTTCATTATCTGAACAATGATAATTGATTATTACCTTCTTTCTCAGTTTGACATTCGGCACTATCTCGGCCGTCCATTTCCATAATTTCTCTCTCATACCACTTATGGTATGAATACTTGTTATATATGACTTTTACGTCATCGAAAATCGTTTCACGGTGCAGAAAGCAACGATGCCTCCGGCGATGCCGACTTTCATTGTCTCAGCAAATTCGCGAAATTTTACGTCTTGCTAGATTTCGCGAGGCGATTTCAACGGTGCAATCAGTTTTGTGTCACGAGATACAGAAAAGTGAGTACGGATTTTTAGCGTAATTATAATTTTGTAATCAAGTACGATTTTGCCCTTATTCGAGAATTGGAATTTCTCGGTCTTATTCTCCCTCCTTAAAAAGGAATTTAGTCCGAAATTCAGGGCGATCATATCACTCATGCGCCCATGCAACGTGCATTGTACCATGCATGTAAAAACCCCAGCCATTTAAATCTTAAGCGACTAAACCACGTACCTTCGTCCCTTGAGCGAAGGGATGGTGGCCCGCATCATGTCCTCGCTCCCCGCGTGAACTCCTCCACTCCGCGGTCTTAGCCACCCAGCACTCACTAGCCCTCGCTTGGTCTTGCGTCGCAAAACGTTGATCTTTGGTATCCAAAATGCACAGTGGTCCCTCCTCAGGTCCATTACAGTCATTGACCTCGATCTCTCCGTCCACCATAAGTGGATCTGGGTATATTAAACATGGAAGCGTAAATACCGTTGAAGCACCCAACATCTTGACGTGCATGGCCGTGCATAGCGGTACCCATCATCTCGAGTATCTCGAAAGGTCTAATAAACCTCGGCGATAGCTTCCCGTGCTTGCCGAACCTGACCACTCCCCTCTTAGGTATCACCTTCAAGAAGACGTGATTACCAACCTCGAACTTTAAGGGTCGACGTCGTACATCCGCATAACTCTTACTTGGGCTCGGCGGGTGAGAAAGGCAGCTAATAAATATCAGCTCACCTTCTCGAGGTGTCTCCCAATCGAATCGGGATCGATGATGGGCTCTCTTCCACCTCGGTCGACATAACGGTGATCACGGCCTTCCATCTGTTGCCTCATATGGTGCCATTCGTACACTCGCCTGTGCTTCATTGTTGTAGAGCGAATTCCACTAGGGCAATTTATCCTCTACCACTTATGATCCGGGGACACATGTTCGCGATATGCCCTCCCAACTTACCGTATGTAATCCATACAGTAATCTACACGAACTCTTGCTTGGTGTGTAGCGTAACCTCTCCAAGGTCCACGATCATTGACAATCATGGGTAGTCAATCTAGTCCATGTCATGCATGACATCCATTCTGAAGCCCTTACCAGCTCTGACAACACCAGTGCGATTTCCAAAGGGTATCGACCCTCGAATTACGGCTCTATCCTCAACTCTAAGTGCGCCGCGATAACCATGTCCTGTGTTTCATCTCGGGCACATAACTTCGGCTTACACTTGAGCCTCTTACATTTCACACAGTTCAGCTATGAGTCTCATTAGGCGTAGTCTAGGAAACGGCTTCGACCCACCTCACCATGAGTGGTGAATGACCATCTATGCACTCACTCAGGTTCCACCATGAAGCGAGAATCTGAGAGATCTCTCACTCATGTAATCCCGACCTATCGGTCTGACTCCCACACCACAGGAAGAACATCTATACTTGGCTTCCTCTAAAGGCGCTAACCTCTAAGCCCGAATCCAATGTCGTGTCAGTACTTAATGACCGGCTATCATCTCGATTGCAGCGGTGATGGTTTGTCATCTCACCAGTATCCAAGCGACGCTCGGCTGACCCGATAGGTCTGCCACCTAGGTTCCTGCGCTTCGACTGCGCAACTCATCATCCACGACTTATTACCTGGCCCTTCGCTGTCTGTGTTCTTTGGGAAGTGCTTGTATAACACCCGGCTGAAAGCGCGGTTCCTCGACCGTACTAGGGTATGGAGGAATGAAGCGTATACTCTCATGTCCTTCGACTACTTTGGTGCATTGTCCCACGAGAATACGATCCTGTCTCTAGGGCAATGTAAGACCAGAATTCCAATTTACGGAACCAAAGGGCAAAATCGTAATTTCGATTACAAAATTATAGTACCCCCGGTTAAAATCCGTAATTAATTCTCTAGATCTCGGATGAAGCGAGTTCCATAGTTGGAATCATCTACGTGAAATCTAGTTAACAACGTAAAATTCGTAATTTTCGAGGCAGTCGAATTTACGTTTTCGAGGCATCGTTCAGTCTGCGTCATCCCGGTTTAATGCGTGAAAACCACATATATATACTCATGTACCATAAATTAGGTATGAGTAAATGAAATGAAAATGGATAGTAGAGGTAGTCTTAGGAATATCGGTCCCCGGTAAGGGACATAAATGTCATTTTTGGAATGTTAATGAAATTTAGATGACAAAAGAGCAAATAGTGCTCATCTTCTTCCTTAAAACACAAAGCAAAACGTGAAACCCAGGGGAGATGCAGTGAGTTCTGATTTGAGAGGTTTTAGAGAGAAGGTGCTTCTCTAAGATCCGAGGCGATCAGAGCCGTTGGCGGACCAGACAAGAAGGGAAAGCGTTCTGCGCGGACGGGCTCTGGCGTGGACCCCCGAGGTTTGCGAGTTTTGACAACTCAAGAGGTAGGATTTTCTCCTACTTGTGTTTTATTCCATTTTGAGGTTTTTCGATGTTTCGGTTAGTTTGAGGCCGTGAGGGAGCCGTTTGATCGATCCCAAAACGGGGCCGGTGTGGGAATTTATTTGGGATTTTCTCTTGTGGCGTGACCCAGAAAAATTCCAATTTAGAATAAAGGGCAAAATCGTAATTTCGATTACAAAATTGTAATTTCGGTTAAATCAGTAATTAATTCTCTAGATCTCGGATGACAAAGCCCAGTTCCTGGGTTGGAATCATCTCGTGAAATCTAGTTAGCGCGTAAAATTCGGTAATTTTCGAGACGGTCGAATTTACACGTTTGAGCATCGCGTTTAGTGCGCGTAATCGGTTTCGGCCTTCACGAAAACCACATATAGCAATAATACTCATGTCGCAGCTAAGTGGTATGGTGGAGGAAATGATGAAAATGGGCCAGTAAATTAGTCTGAATATCGATTCAGTAAAAGAGGGACATAAATGTCATTTTTTGGAATGTTAATGAGCTAGATGACAAAAGAGCAAATAGTGCTCATCTTCTTCCTTAAAACACAAAGCAAAAACGTGAAACCCAGGGGAGATGCAGTGAGTTCTGATTTGAGAGGGTTTTAGAGAGAGAAGGTGCTTCTCTCTAAGATCTCGGGCGATCCGACCGTTGGCGGACTCCAGACAGAAGGGAAAACGTTCTGCGCGGACCGAGCTGCGCGTGGACCGAGGTTTGCGAGTTTTTGACAACTCCAAGAGGTAGGATTTCTCCCTACTTGTGTTTTATTCCCATTTTAAGGGTTTTTCGATGTTTCGGTTAGTTTGAGGCCGTGAGGGGTCGTTTGATCGGTCCCAAAACATGGGACCGAATTGTGGAATTGTTGGGATTTTCTCTTGTGTGGCGCGGGGAAATAATTAGAGTATTTGGTTGTGATGAGTGTTAATTTGTGCATTAAATGCTTGCTTGATATGCTTTGGTAGGGAATGGCGGGTGGTTGCGGGTTCACTAAGTGAACCCCGGTGTTTTGTGATTTTAGGGAATAGTAAGCGAGGGTTTCACTATTCGAGAGATAATGTTCTAAAAAAATAGATATTTTTTGTGAAGTACGTGTTGGCTAGGGAGTGATTTGATTAAATTACTCGTGTATGATCATTAGTAGTGAGCTAATTTTGATGTGTGTGATTTAAAGTTTTATGTAAATATATTCATGTATATATATTTGCATGTGATTTAGGCCAATTAGGCTGGCGTACATGCATTCGTATCTTATTTAGGCAATCTACAGAATATAGGATTGAGTGCGTAGAGATGAGTCCCCAGAAGAAACAAGGTTCGGAGGGTAGTCTAAAATGTAAATTATCGGAGGGTAGTCAAACTAAATAATATCAGCGTCGGACGGCCCGAGTTGATATTTATTCATCGGAGGAGTAGTCCACAAATTAAAGAATATATCCCAGTAGTCGGGCTGACCAGTTGATATTTATTCATCGGAGGGGTAGTCCCTGAAACGAATTAATATATCAATCGTCGGACGCGATTGATATATATATTCATCCGAGGTTGCGGCTAATAAATTAATAATTCTCATACGAGGCTTAGGCGAGTGTGAGAGAATCGATGAGGAGCTCGGGATCTACGAGTTGGTCGCGTAGACGTTGAGTAGGATCATGCATTTGCTTGAATGTTTGTTTAAGTGGAACATTGCTGCGCACTTAGGTGGTGAAGTAGCCAGCCAGGCGATTCTCCTGCGAGCTGGCTCACCCCGTCGTGGATCCCCTTTTGCAATTACGGGGGAGGCGTGCGAGAGCCAGTTCTTCCTTGAGGTTGTATTAGAAGAAAGTAGGGTTGTGGCTTTAATGTATACATGTATTAGAATTTTCCCAATTTTAATATGTTGTATAAAGTAAAACATTTGAACTCTTGTAACTGTGGGTATATAGTTGACTTCATGGTTAGTATGTATTATGAGGATCATTGTGGGCCTAAATGGCCATATACTCATGTGATTTGATCTCTTGGCCATATTGGATATATATTAGATTTTGGGACAGTATGTCTGCAGTCTTGTTTTTAGGTAGAGCTCCCCGTACAAAGGAGACTACGCAGTTTCTAAAGTGGCGTCGGGTAACGACCTCCACTTATATTAGGTGGGTTGTGGGCCAGTCAGGACCCAGTTTTGGGGTGTCCATGACCGATCCAGGTCACTCATGCTCGATCTTGGCCCTAGTCACGAAACTAGTGCGACGAAGTCTTCTACCTCTTCCGACTTAGGAGAAGGCGATCCTCCCTCTCGTACCTTTCGCGTCAGGAGTGCTCGGCGTCCTCGATCTCTCTCTCCTCTATGGTCAGGATGTCGACCATGGGTCCATGTCCGTAAGAGGCGAGTCTCACGATCTTGTCCCCAAATGGACAACTGACCCATTCTCGTGTCTCTTGTAATACCCGACCCGATTCCGAAACTCGTATCTCGAAGATTGACATTCGGTCTCTCCCGACTCATCGATGCTGACCTTCTCTAGGTCGTGACACTCTGATGCGACACCATGTGTAGTACAACCGATGGTCTCTCGCAACCGGCAATGCATTCCTCAAGTGATACCTTATGCTCCCACTGGATCGAGTAGACTGTACGTCATCACGAAGACTACCACAATCGATCTAAATAGTTGGAATACCCTATGATGAGGTTCATGAATGTCGCCGCACATTCATCAATCCGTAGCGGCATCACCACAACTCAAAGTGCCCATAACGCGGTCCTAACGCCGCCTTAGGATATTCGTCTCAACCCTCACCGATGGTAACCAAAGGCGGTTAAGCCCATTCCTGGAGTAGACTCGCACTCCTCTCAATTGATCAAATAAATCATCAATCATCGGTAATGGGTACCGATTTCGAATGTGAACCGCTCAACCTGTCTGCAGTCAATGCACACAAGGGTCTTGTCCTTCTTTCGCAAATGTGAACCGGAGCCCATGGTGAAGTGTTCGGCCTATCGAACCCCTTGTCCAAGAGCTCTTGTAACCCACTCCGAAAGCCCTCGCAACTCAACCGGTGCCATCCTATGAGTCATAGAGATGGGTGAAATACTGAGGTGTAACTCAATATTGAAGCCCATCCCTATGAGGAGAGAGTCCAGGTACTCCTCCGAAAAACATCCACAAACTCGCAAACTGGCTGAGGTGGGATCTAAGTCCGCCTCACTCGCCCTTCAGGGTAAGGCTCGCGAGCCAACCCGCTAACTGTCCCTGACACTTGGACTCGTATACTGTCTGGGGCAAAATGTCATGCTTGTCCCCCTTGAAATACCACAGGAGTACCGCCTGCGTGTAGGCGGTAATCCTCCTACGCTTACAATCGATAACGACCCCGTAAGCTATCAGCCAATCCATCCTCAGGATGACCTCGAACTCTGACATGTCCATAATCCTTAGGTCCATTGTGAGTAGAGTCCTCGAGATCTCTAACTCACAACCTCGACATATCGTGTTCACTTCGCCCCAACCCTTAGGGAGAATTCACATGCAACGGTTCTCTAAGGTCTCAGAGGTCCTGCTCCATTTCCACTATATTCGTTTCATTCTCTAGCTTAGAACGCAGTTTAGTCTATCCTCAATGCTGGGCCGAGGTAATCCCACAGCTTCTAACACTTTCTCGATTCGCATGAACCTAAGTGGTATACCACCATCGGATCTTTTCCCGAATGAAATGGATGATACGCCCCAATCCTCCGAGGTTACTAGATCTCCCTGGCTCCACCGCTACTAGCCCCGTGCACAGCGCCTTACAACACTTACGGCCTTCTACGGCGCCCGTTGATCAAATACAGCGGCCGGGTCAATTGTCGCCCATCAGCGCCCCGTGGACGCCCTCTAGCGCCCCACCCTCACCAGCCATTTACACAATCAACATGGAAACAAAATCAATTAATTTTTCTATTTCAAATTAATTAGTACGCAAATGTCGGACACTACTAGATTGACAACTATGAACTAAATCCGTCGATTTTCTGCAAGCGGTACAAATTCCAATCCACTTAATTCATTTAATTCTATAAAATTCTAGGCTCTTGTTCATTTCAAGACTCCAAATCTCTAAGGTCATAATTCCCAACCTTAGCATTCACCCTTCTATACGATCACACCATGCATATAATGACGAGAACTGGTCGTGCAATCACCATTTCAAATGGTAGTTAAAATCCAATAATATTCTAAGGCATAAACTGATGTTCTCAGACACTAATCACATAACTTATATACGAATCAACTTCATAGCTTAAAATATCGCTTTTTACTAAATTTTATTTTCAAAAATTTATTTTTGAAAATTGTCTTTCCAGTAATTTATCTAAAATTATTTGATTTTATTTGATTTGATTTGATTTAATAAAATATTTTTTTTTTCGAAAAATTTTGTAATGAATAAGAAGTCCATTTAGTGACTCAGAACAAGACGAGTCAAACCGGCCAAAAATGAGTCAGGTGCACAAAACCCCACCCCGCCCAACCGAGCACACCAGTGGAGCACCGGGGCCGCCAGCCGGCCGCCTCACACAAGCCAAGCCGCGTCAAGCCGCTACGCCCCACTGGCTGGGCCCATAGCCGTGGTCCGCGCGCCGGCAGCCGCGCCGCCCAGCCCGGCCAGCGGCCCGGTCGTCGCGCCCCGACGCGCCCGCGGCCTGGGGCCGCCCGGAGCCCTCCGCCCACGCACGCCCGCCGCGCACGCCGGCCGCTCAGCCGCCTGGGCCGCCACGCCATACAGCCTGAAGACGCCCTCGCGCACACGCCGTCGTTTCAGCCCAAATGTCGCTACAAGGATCAGACAGCTTATTAAGACTCAGACAGTAATACACCCAAGCAAATTTCTACTAGCCCCTAAGTTGCAATGACACTTTTTTTATTGCAATACAAATTCCTTTTTCAAATTTTTCCTCGCAATACAATCTCATTAACATACACTTTCACTAGGTTGCAATACAACATTTTTCTGTAATACAATTTGACAAGAGTCAAATCTAGATTTTTTTTTCAATTTTAACAATAATAATTAATTAAAAATTTTTTTCATTTATTTCGTAAATGGAAAACTCACTAAAATCACTAAAATCATTTTTTTCTCATTTTTCCATACTTAATACTCAAATAAATGAGTAAAAATTTATTTAACCCTCATTTTCTTAAATTTTACACCATATAAAACCTTAGAAAATTATTTTCACTTCATAACCAAATAAATTTATAAAATTTATTTTTCCAATTTTTCACTCGAAAAATTTTCTCCACTAAATAAATTTATAAAATTATTTTCTTCCCATTTTCTTCAATTTTACCAGTACTTGTAAAATCTTAAAATTAAATTTTCAATTTAAACCAAATAAATTTATGAACTGTTTTTGTTTAATTCTTTGGTTCAAGTTTACACACTGTAAACACCCAAATGTTCCATTACATCATCCTATGCTATCAACCAAGCATATAACCTATAAAATTTCAATCACATAACACCTAACAATTCATGTTATGCACAACCAAGCATGCAAGCACACTTCACAAATATCCGATCACACAAAACACTTCAACACACGTGCACGTGGTGTCCTAGTTTTGTCCCGTGATTTTCCTAGGTAATCCCATACCTAAACTCAACATCGAACCACACCTAGTGGTGATGCTCTCATCCAACTATGGCCTAAGCCCCAAATTTTTTATCTATAGGTTTCCATATACCTATACTCCACATCAAACCAACTAGTGGTGATGGATACCCAAACCCGAGCTCCCTAGGTATTCGTATACCTAAGCTTCCGATACTGCCGTGACGCCCCAAACCCGGGGTCCGTTTGACCACCACAACCCGCGGAATACATAAGTGGAGGCCGGTTACCCGACGCCACTTTAGAAAATCTGGCAAGAGTCTCCTTGTACTCTGAGTCACCCAAAATGCGATTGTATAAAACCTGCATTTACCTGTCCCAAACAATCCAATATAATCCCAAGGATAACAACATGGATAAAAACGGCCTCTTAGGCCCATAAAACAATATCCATCAACCATATCAACCATGTCCCATAGTTCTAAGAGTTAGTAAATGGCTCTTATACAACATATATCAAAATAGAGAATTCTAATACATATGGAAAACCATCAAAGCCACACCCGGCTTTCTTCAAAACTCGGCTCCTAGGATGAGCCGTCCCCCGCACGCCTCCTGGGCACTGTGAACAAAAGGGGATCCCACACTCGGGTGAGCTAAAGCTCATGAGGGAGAATCGCCCTAAGTGGGCTACTCACCACCTAAGTGCGCGGTAATGTTCCATTCTAAATACACATTCAAGAAAATGCATGGATCCTACTTGAATGTCTAAGCATGACTTCAACTTGTATCCCCAGCCTGCTCGACTTTCACACTCGCCTAAGCCTCGTATGAGAATATTCGCTTTATTAAGGTTCCTCCATGAATATATCAATCGGGGCGTTCCGACGACATATATATTATTTGTTTTGTGGACTACTCCTCGATGAATATATATCAACTCATGTATCTGACGTTGATATATTATTTTGTTTGTGGACTACCTTCCGATGAATATATATCAACCGGGCTGCTCGACGGCTTTGATATATTATTTAGTTTGACTACCCTCCGATGATTAACATTTTAGACTACTCCTCCGAACCATTTTCTTCTAGACTTAATTCATGCACTCACTCCTATAACCCAGTGCAAGCCCTAGCCGCATACTAATGCATGTATGCCGCCCATTACGCCCAATCACATGCAAATATATAAAACATGAATATAGCCCGCATAATTAAATTCACACAATCATGTTATGCAATTATACATTTCATCACATCAAAATTAGCTCACTGGGCTAATGATCAAACACAATTTAATTTAAATCACTCGACCAAACGCATATTTCCATAAAATATATTTTAGAACACTGCTTCGGGAATAGTGAAACCCTCGGTTACTATTCGAAAATCCAACTTAATCTGCTCACTCTGGGTGAACTCCGCATCACACTCCGCCATCTCCCGACCTTTTTCCATACCAATACATGATCAATACCACTATTGGCTCCATTTTTCAGCACCAATCAGCTTCGGAGCAAAGCCTACGGGCGCCCACTGGTTTAAAAATTGTATTAATTCGGTCCCATGTTTTAATCGATCCAACAATTTAATGGCCTCACCGACTAAACATTCGAAAAACACTAAAACGTAATAAACCCAAAGAGGGGAGAAACTTCACCCCGATGAGTTTGAAGAAACTCACTAAAACCCAGTCCACGCCAGCCTCGTTATGCGTAGATCGCTTTCCCTTCCTCACCCCAAAGTCCAACCATCGGATCAGCAAAACTCAGAGAGAAGCGCCTCTCTCTAAAACTCTCTCAAACGCAGCTCACTTTAAAAGAACCCCTCCCACTCGCTGCTTTTGCCCTTTGATTAAATGAAGAAGAGCACTGCTCACAATTCCATTTTACTCTCATATATTTAATCAATAAAATTGATTTTATTACCTTCTTTTCTCCGCTTGACATTCGGCACTGTCTCGGTCCATTTCCCCATAATTTCTCTCTACTCATACCCTATGGTATGATGAATACTTGTTATATATGACTTCACAAGATCAGAAATCGCTTACAGACCAAACGCGATGCTCAGAAAACGGCCGACTGATCACCTCAAGAAATTGCGAATTTTGCTGCTAGCTAGATTTCACAGATTTATCTCCCAATCTGCAACTGCTTCGCTATCCGAGATCTAGAGAATTAATTACGGATTTTTAACCGTAATTATAGTTTTGTAAATCAAAATTACGATTTTAAGTTCCTCTTATTCTTAAATTGAATTTCTGGGTATTACAAAAATACACGACAAGGTTATCACGTTGCACTTTATTGAGTGATAGAGTCAGTGACTCCGAGGCTCGAATACCCTTTCGAAATTTCATTGATGTTGCCGAAATGGCAAGGCTCCTGTGAAATGGATGATATGCATGGTGGATTGAGTTGACAAATTCATTGGATTGTCGTTGATTGTGACCTGGAGAGGTTAGCTGGTTACACAATTCCAAGCAAGGGTTGTGTGTAATACGTGTGTATGGATTACATAATGGTGTTAGAGGACATGTTGCGAGCACGTGTCCTGGATCATAAGGGTAGAGGATTAATTACCCTATGGAATTCACTACAACAATAGTTATCAAAGTAGCATAAATGAATGGTACCCATATGAGGTACTGTATGGGAGGCCATGTAGGTCACCTATCCCTTCTCAAGCAGGACGGGGTCGCATTCATTAGCTTCGCTGAAGATTTAATGATCAGTTTATACGCATGATAGATGTTACAGACATGCATGCGATTTGACTGTCCTAATGGGATCTAAATCTTTACGATGCAGAATCGTGAAGACCCAGAATTCAATTTTGGAATAAGGGCAAATTGTAATTTTGATTACAAAATTGTAATTCATCATAAAAACTGGTAATTAATTCTCTGATCTCAGATGACTAAACGGATTGTACCGCTGAACGTCTAAATTAGCTAGCACGTGAAATTTGCTAATTTTCTGAGATGCTCGAGTCGGCACGCTTTTCTCGAGGCATCGCTCGCTGTCGTAAACCTGTTTTCGATGCTATCAAACCCACATATAACATGTACTACTACCATAAGTGGTATGAGCAGAGAAATGATTAAAATGACGTCTATGAAATACGAATATCAAATTCGAGGAAAAGTGGGACATAAATGTCATTGAATGTTGTTGAGCTAGATAAATTAGAGAATAGTAAGCCATCTCTCCCATTTTAAACAAGCCAAAACGTGACTTTCAAACCAGTGGAGATGCAGAAGTGGAGGACCAAAATGAAAGATTCTGCAGTCTCGACTTCTCTCTATAACACACGCCAATTCCGACCGGCCAGATTTGATCGAAAGAAGAAGGGAAAACGCTTCAGACGCAAAGCAGCTACGCCACCCTGGCTTCATAGCTTTGACAACTCCAAGAGGTAGGATTTTTCTCCCCACTTGTGTTTTATTCCCATTTTTAAGGGTTTTTCGATGTCGTTAGTTTGAGGTCGTGAGGGGTTATTATTGATCGGTCCCAAAACATGGACCACTGTGGAATTTTCGGGATTTGTCATTGACTGCCTGTGAATCAAGGGCTGTTTAGGAATTTGCATTAAAATGCATGCTTCGAGATGGAGGAAGGCCGGAATGGGTCATTGGACGTCTCTAAAACATGGGACCGAAGTGTTAGAATTTTCGAGGCGATTCGGGCAATCTAGACACCAAGCACGATCAAGAGGGTCTTTGTGATAATTTATTCAATAAATTACGCACACATGGTAATTCGTAATGGTATGAATTCGTTCCAATATGGAAACCTGAGAGGTCGGGATGGCGGGCTGCCCAGGACAAATTTTACCGCTGGTTTCGGGACCGCAAAAACAAATTCCGGTTTGGTGGAGATTCGGGGCCATAAATGTCCATGTGTTTTCGTATGGATCACCGAATTGCCGTGATCGCGGGTTCACAAGGTGAACCGCTGGATTGTGATTTTTCTTAATATTAACCGAGGGTTTTTACCATTCCTAAATAGTGTTCTAAGAACATTTTCTTGAAATTATGTGTTTGAAGCAAGTAAATTCAATCGACCATTTATGTTTAACATTAAATTTTCAAGAGAGTTAATTTCATGTGAAATGATAATTACATAACATGTTCAGGTGATTTAATTTTTATGTAGTGTATTCATGTTTATATATTTGCATGTGAGCAGACTAATTGGAATCGGCATACATGTGCATTCCATATGCACCGAACATCCTAGGATTATAGGTTGGGCAAAATGAATGTCTGTATGAAAGCGGTTCTATAGTCTAAATATTAAATGATCGGAGGGTAGTCCAAACTAAATAATATATCAACCGTCGGAGTGGCCCAATTGATATTTATTCATCGGAGGGTAGTTGTAAGACCCGAGAAATTCCAATTTCTGGAATAAGGGCAAAATCGTAATTTCAATTACAAAATTGTAATTTCTGCTAAAACTGTAATAATTTCTGTATCTCCGACGGGAAAACGATCATACCGTTGAATCGTCAAAATCTAGTTAGCACGTAAGATTTCACTCCTTCGAGACAAACTAATTTACACGCTTCGAGGCATCGGTTCTAAAAGCCGTGAATCGTTTTCAATGCACGAAAAGCCACATAGCATGTACTCATGTACCATAAGTGGTATGGTTAGAGAATGAAATCTGATTGTTTATGAAGGCTTAATATCAAACTGGAAAGTAGGACAAAATGGTAATTATGGGAGTTGATTTAAGTGACTAGAAGACGAAATAGCAAATAGGTCTTCTTCTCCAATTAAAGCAAAGGGAAAAAACGTGACGGAAGCAAGATTCTTCAGCAGCCACCAATTTTGAGGTTTTGCAGAGAGAAGCACCTCCTTCTGTGTTATTCATGATCGGACCGCTTACGGCCGACGGAGCAAGAAGGGGAACGCTCTATCATGTGAAAGTTGCACGCGCTGACCCCTGAATAAGGAAGTTTTTGACACCCAAGAGGTAGAATTTCTCCTACTTGAGTTTTTACTCCCATTTAAGTGTTTTTTTGATGTTTCGTTAGTTTTGATACACAGGGTTGAGCTCGACGGTCCTAAAACATGGACCGAATTGTTGGAATTTTTTGGAATTCTTTGACCATCCGAGACCGCCCGTAACTGAGGGCTTGCTCGTGTCTCTTTAATTCTGAATTCTTCTTTAAATCATGTGCTTTGATGTGAATAAATGCCTGGAATGGTTAGCATGGTCGGTCCCAAAACAGGGATCGAATTATGGAAAATATTGGACATTTGGCTGGCCCGTGAACCCTTAAAATCAGTGGCTGCTTAAAGAGATTGTGCTTTAAATTTATGTTGGTATGTATGAGACCGATTAGCTATGGAAATCGGTTTCTAAAAAAAAAATTTAGAACCATGTAGGATGAGTGGGCTGCCCGCACACTCTAATTTCCCTGCTTTGGGGACCGAATTGATAGGCTAAGAGACTATAATTTATTCAATAAATTATGCTTGGGTGTTTATAAGATAGAAATGGACGGAAATCGTTCCACCAAGAGGAACCGACGAGGGAAGTATGGGCTGCCCGTGACAGCCCACTTCATTTGGGACTGCAAAACAAATTCCGGTTCAGGTGAAATGGACAAAATCATCCATGTGTTTCTGGGGCATTTTAATTTGTGTGAATTGAATGACTTGAAGGTGTTGTGTAGAAATCAATAGGTTAATGCTTAATGTGATTAACATGAGGTCACAATTATATGGAATATAATTGTGCGGTATAGGCCATCGGGAATAAAATTGTGATTTGCCCAATTATATGGAATATAATTGTGAGCATAGGGCCATTGAGATGATTATGACTATTAGCCCAAGAGAGCTAATTCTGATGCTTGGAATTGATTAATTACATGACATGATTGTGTGATTGGATACAAAGTAATATATCTGCTGTTGATATGTTTGCATGTGATTAGACTATATTGAACTCGGCATACATGTGATTCCATATGACCGAACATCCTAGAATATGGGGAAGGAAGGGGTGCATGGTATAAGTCTAGAGAAGTCGTTCCGAGGAGTAGTCTAAAATGTAAATTCGAGGGTAGTCCAAATCAAATATATATCAACCGTCGGAGCGCCCAGCTTGATATTTATTTATCGGAGGGCGGGCCCAATCGACATATATCAACCGTCTGAGCGCCCATTGGAGTATTTATTCATCTGAGGGTAGTCCACAACAAATAATATATATCACCGTCGAGCGGCCCAATCTGATATATATTCATCGGAGGGTTGTCCACTAATGTAATAATTCTCATACAAGGCTTAGGCGAGTGTGAGAGAGCCGGTGAGGACTGATCCGAGTCGTCATGGTATGTCTGCTAGGATCATGCATTTGCCAATGTTTGTTTAAATCGAACATTGCACCGCACTTAGGTGGTGAGAGCCCACTTAGTGGCGATTCTCCCATCGGTTTTGAATTTCACTCCCGCCGCGACTCTTTACAGGTACAGGAGCGTATGAGGAGACGGTTCATCCTAGAGACCGTGATTAAAGAAAAGCCTGATTGTGGCTTTGGCTCGACGATATGTACATGTATTAATTCTTCTAACTTACTGAGTATGTATTGTTTAAGAAAGAAAATATTAACTCTTGAAACTATTGACATAGTTTGACATATGTGTTATTATTGATGGGCCCAAGTGGGTCAGACATATATAGTTTATATTGCTGGATTTGGGACAGTTTATGTTAGGTGTTTTGTATTCATGAGCTCCCATGACAAAGGAGAGACTCATTCCATTTCTAAAGTGGCGCTGGCAACCCGACTCCACTTGTATTCCGCTGGTCGAGGTAGTCAACGGACCCCTGGATTGGGCGCCACAAGATCATTAAACTAAAGAATATATCAAACCGTCTGATGCCCAATCGATATATATTTACCTGAGGGTAACCACAACATTCATATATCAACCGTCGGAGCGGCCCAATCTGATATATAGTCGGAGGGTTGCCCACTAATAAAATAAACACTCTCATACGAGGCTAGTGAGTGTGAGAGAGCCTGAGACCTCGGATCCGAGTTGGTCATGTAGACATTCAAGTAGGACTATGCAATTGCTTGAATGTGTTTAAATTGAACATTGCACGCACTTAGGTGGGTGAGTAGCCCACTTAGTATGATTCTCCCATCGAGCTTTTAGCTCACCCACTGGGATCCCCTTTACAGTACATGAGCTATATGAGAGATGGCTCTGGCCCTAGAGGTCGAGCACTGAAGAAAGTCAATGTGGCTTTGTTGATGTTTACATGTATTGTAACTCCTTAAGTTTAATATATGTATTGTATAAGAGTAGTTCATAACTCTGAAACTATCGATATAGCTTGGATATGCATATTGAGTATCATATGGGCCAAGTGGCCATATTGGATATATATTGGCTATATTAACGTTTTCGATGTATTTGGTGTGTATTGTATTTGGGTAGAGTTCTCGCACAAAGGAGACTCGCCCGATTTTCTAAAGTGGCATCAGTAACCCGACGTCCACTTGTATTCCGCGGCCGACGGGTAGTCAACGGACTCTGCTTCTTTGGGGGCGCCACAGATATATAGATTTATATATCTATATATATATATAGATATCTATAAAAGATAGTATCTAGTCAGGATATGATAGATATTTATATAAATTCATGCATATAGATTTATATAAATATCTATGTATATACATCTATTTAGATATATATATATATCTATATATATATAGATTTATATAAATATCTATGTATATACATCTATTTAGATATATATACATATATATTTCCATATATATATATAGATATTTATATATCTTTTATATATAGATGTATATAGATTTAGTATCTTTATATATGGATGTGTTATAGATTTTTTATATCTATATATAGAGAGAGCCTATATATTATCTATATATATGGGATGTATATAGATATATACATCTATATATATAGATATTTATATATCTATAAAATCTATAGGAGGTAATATATATCTATATATTCATATAGATTTTATAGGGATATATAAAATATCTATATATATAGATAGATATATAGAGTTGTCACGCCCTATTCCCTTGGCCCGACCTGACATGGATCCTCAACCAAGTTCGGTGCGAGACTCAGATCGGACTCTTTCCCGATTTTTTTTTTTTTTTAAAAGCTAACTAGCACTCAGGGTATGGCTCCAGATCTTATACCAGACCTCAAAATATTATATACATATAAATGAGTCCATTTCATATACAAACTCGAACTTTACATTTACAAACCGCAGCACTAACCTACATGTAAAGTGAACCTCATAAGTGTGTCGCCTACCAGATGGATGTTTGCCGATGTCTTCCGGTACCTACACGGATTAGAACCCGTATGTTTTTACGCTGGGTAAAACATTTTTATATATACACATTTAACGATAACAATGTATAATATAAATTTCATGAGTTTATATTATGAGCCATACGAAAAATTTCTTCTTATAATTGTGCTTACGCTATCTCTGGGACTTCCCGTAGGGGAGTTATGATCTTATTCTATGCACATATCCTTATGAATAGACTTTCTATGTGCATTCAGACTCCCGTAGGAGTTACGTAATCCTATACTTATACTACGGAACATATCCTTGTACTCAGATCTTATACGAGCTATTCTCGTATTTCGATACGTATACCCGTAGGTACTATAGATTAAAAGAGTACCAGAGGTACTCACCGGACTCTATGTTTCTAGTCTACCAATACCGAGTACTCATAGGTACTACCGAGCTTTATACGTATACGTGACTTATCGATACGTGAGCACCCGGTAGGTACTAATAACTTATTCAAATGCGTGGAGTATCCGTAGGTACTCACAAGTGATTCTATTCAATACCGAACTCGTTTCAGATACGTGGAGTACCCGTGAGGTACTACAACATATCAGATAATGGATGTAACTTAATCAATGTCGGAGTACCCGAGGTACCATGTAATTGCATCATACACAGATTAACTTAATCAATGCAGAGGCCCATAGGTACTGCTGGCTGCACATCGCACATTGTGACATAATTTATTCAGATATGGACTATCGACATGTGAGTACCAGAGGGTACCACAGACTTATACGCAGACGTAACTTATCAGATATTGTGACTTTATTAGATACATGAGTACCGTAGGTACTGGCGTGATCTATTCAAATACGTGATACCCCAGTACTCACTAAACTCATCGCATCGGGACTTATTCAGAGACGTGAGTACCCATAGGTACTACAGGACTAAATCAGAGACAGAATTAATCCTAATTAACACAGGAGCACCGTGAGGTAATTTACGTAACATTTTCGATACGTGAGTACCAAGAGGTACTACGAGCTGGTCTGGTATTGTGGAGTACCCGAGGTACTCTCTAACTTATTCGCAGACAGACTTTGTCAAATACAGGAGTACCCGTAGGTACTACAGGACTTATCGGATACAGGACTTATCAAATACAGGAGTACCCGTAGGTACTACAGGACTTATTCAGATGCAGGACTTATCAGATACAAGAGTACCCGTAGGTACTCATGTAACTTAACCAGATGCACTGTAACTTAATTAAATACAGAGTACCCGTGAGGTACTACTGCATCATTTTCGCATACGTGAGTACCCATAGGTAATTGACAAAGAGCTAATCGTATTCAGACAGTAACTTACTGGGGATACGTGAGTACCCGTAGGTACTGCGTAACTAGATCGAGATGTGACTTATTCAGATACGGGATATACAGAGGACAGGAGTACCAGAGGTGTCGACTTATTCAGACAGGAGTACCCGTAGGCACTACGTAACTTTATTCGCATGTGAGTACCCGAGGTACTACGTAATCCTATTCGATGCAAGAGTACCGTAGGTACTACATAACTTATACAGATGCGTGAGCACCGTAGGTACTACAAAACTTATATTGTGACAGCAGAGCACCAGAGGTACTACGTGAGCTTATACAAATACAAGAGTCACCCAGAGGCGCCACAGCCTCATCGGAGAGTTTGCAGATGCAACGTGAGGGCAGCCACAATTTTTCTGCAGATTTGATCGATGTAATCGCTTGACTTCCTAGACACCAGCAATATGGAATGAGTAAGACACGCACAATAAGTACCAAGATACTATACGCGACTAAGTGCCGCAGCATTAGTCAAGTCGTGAGTGCCTTAGCACTCATCAGACAGAGTGCCGTAGCACTAATCGTCGTGAGTGCCGAGCACTAATCGGCGGTACCGGCACTAATCAGGAGTGTCGGAGCATTCAATCGAGTACCAAAGTACTAATCAGAGTGCCTGAAGCGCTTAATCAAAGAGTACTGGCATTAATCAGAGGCCATACTAATCGGGAGTACTGGCATTTCAACTGGGGGAGGCTGAAAGACTAATCGAGTACCGGGCAGCTAATCTCAGGAGTGCCGGCACTAATCAGAGTACCGGCATTAATCAGAGTGCCGAGCATCTAATCGTAGGAGCACTTAAGACACCAGAGCGGGCACTAATCGTGAGTACCGGGCACTAATCAGGAGTGCCGGAGCACTAATCAGGAGTGCCGTCAGGATAGGAGTGCTGTGTCATTTAATAACTGGTCTTAGGCAATTTTATAATCATATGAGTTCGGTGAACTTACTATCTTATAATAGGCCATTGTTAGCCACTTTACGCGCTCACGCCATATCGATCTATATGCCAAGGTATGATGAGCATGTAATCATACCTTATTCGTATATTCTTATTCTTCTATGAATCTACTTTACCTAGGAATTGAGTCAATTCATTCGACGTCTAAATCAAGTTATGTGGCATTTTCATGCCAACTAGTCGATTTAATGATTTTACCAGGACAGATTGAATTACTCATTTTTTCGAGGTCTTAACTTCATATTTTGACACTAGGTCCTTGTACTTATTTAAAGATAAGATATTAAGGGTTCTATTCCAACTGGAATCACCCAATTCGGAGTACCGGAACTCAAGATACGTCCGAAACAACTCGGACTACGCTATGATCAACTGATGCAGGAAATGGGCTTGCACATAGCCCCACTTTGAGGATTTTTCGACCACTTAGAGTCAGAAGTTGAGATAATTCCTTCTCTTGGGAAAAGTTTGTCCTCCCTTGAAGTCTATTTTACGTAGCCACTTTAATCACTCAAATCGATAAGAAATGAGAAGCAGGCCAAATTCACGAAAACTGGTCGAAAACTGGAAAATCAGAACAGCCCTACCTAGACTCTTGTTCTACTCAGATTCCGCTGAAAATGACTGTAACTGAAGTTCCCACCGGCAGGACTCCAAGTCTCACCTCGAGACACTGGAACGTCCAGAATGTGTTTTCTCACATTTTTCTATACTTGTGATCCATAGATCACTCCTACTCTTCAAACACACATCAAATTCATTCCAATTTCACTTTGGAATCTCTTTTATACTCAAATCATCTTTCAATTTCATATCATTCTTCAAAAATCCATCATGGATTTCTTTCCAAAACCTCATAATAAGGGTTAAAAAACCCATACACAAACCAAATGATGATGTTAGTTAGGTTTATTCTAAACCCTAACTCAAATACCTCATTCAACCATTTAATCCATCCTGTACGAGAGGATTCTATGATTATCTTGTACAATCTAAGGTTTTATCAACCTTACTTTCCACAATTTTGGGCTAAGATGAAACCCTAGGAAAACCTTAGGTTTGAGCAAAATAATCATCCTACAACCCCAAAAGATACATGCCAACCTCATGGAAATCATAATCAAGGCTGGTTATACCAAAAATCCAAGTTCCATACTCGGGCTTGCTCTGGTCATGAATCCTCCTTCTTCCTCTCTTTCTCTCTCTTTCCTCTTCTTTCTCTCCCTTCTTCTCTCTACGGTCCTTCCCCTCACCTGAGACCAAATTGGTCTTTAAAACATGGATTTGCTAAGGCCATGTTTGGCCCTCCAACAAAACCCATTTTTGGGTTAATCCTCTAATTGCATTTCTCAGCTTCATGAATTCTTCCTTGAAATTCACAACTTCATGCATATTCTAGTTTAACCCTACATCTTCCTCTTTATGACTCATATCCTTTTTTTGCAAATTACAAGATTGCCCTTGTATCTTGTAAACTTCCGGTTTCTCAATTTATTTCCGAAAATTCCTATTTAGCTTATAATATACCCTACACAAGTCCGAAAACTACTAGGGTATATTTCGGGGTGTTACAAGTATTATATATATATAGATAGATATATAGTATTATATATCTATATATATATATATATATATATATATATATATATATATATATATATATATATATATATATATATATATAGATATATAGATATCTATGTGTATATATATCTAAATAGATGTATATACATAGATATTTATATAAATCTATGTATATAGATTTCTATATATCTATATATATATATATATATATAGATATATAAAATCTATATACATAGATTTATATAAATATCTATGTATATATACATCTATTTAGATATATATATATTACATAGATATCTATATATATATACATATAGATATATAGATATATAGATATATAAATCTATATAGATATAGATATATATATATATATATATATTTATATATATATATATATATAGATATCTATATAGATTTATATATATAGATATATCTATATAGATCTATATAGATATGTATATAGGATAGTCTATATATATATATATATATATATATATATATATATATATATATATATATATATATATATATATATATATATTGTGACGCTCAAAATCCCGGGGTCTCGTGACTACCACCCCATGGAAGAGCTGAATGCCGTGACCTCGACATTTTTCACGTGAAAATCGCAAGAGTCTCCTTTGTACTGGAGCTCTACCCAAATACAAAATCTTCATAAAACTCCGTCCCAACATCATCACCTGATACAAACGGCCTCGGGGCCCAAAAACTTATCACTAATCACACTATATCCAAACAGTTATATCTTACAATATTCCAACTATATCCATAATGCAAGAGTTAATGATTTACTCTTATACAACACATATATTAAAAATGAGAAGCATTCTAATACATGTAAACATCAACAAAGCCACATTCCGGCTTCTTCTAAATACCACCCTGTGGACGAGCCGCTTCCTCGCACGCCTCTCACTGCAAAAAGCGGGGATCCCACGACCCGGGTGAGCTAAAGCCTGCAGGGAGAATCGCCCCTAAGTGGGCTACTCCACCACCTAAGTGCAACAATGTTCCATTCTTAAACACACATTCAAGCAAATGCATGATCCTACTTGAATGTCTACATGACCAACTCGCATCCCGAGTCCTCACCGACTCTTCTACACTCGCCAAGCCTTTGTATGAGAATTATTATTTTATTAGTGGTCAACTCCTCCGATGTATATATATCAATCGGGCCGTCCGACGATCGATATATATATTGCTCGTACTACCTCCGATGAATATCAATTCGGGCCGCTCCGACGCATTGACATTTTAAGCCTGCGGGACTACTCCGATAATTAACACATTTTTAGACTATCCTCCTAAGCTGCCTTTCTAGACTCTATACCATGCACTAACTCCTATCTCTAGGATACCAGTTAAAAGATATGAAATGCATTATGATGCCATTTCAATAATTCATACAACACATGTAAATATATATATTACGAATATACTCGCATAAATCAAATCAGTACAATCATGTTATGTAATTATACAACTCATATATCACATCAAATTACTACTTGGGCTAATGATCAAACTCATCTCCACGATTTGCCATTTTCACACAATTATATTCCACATAATTAGACCTCATGTTAATACATAAAGCTTATGCATTAACATTTTAAAATCAACACAATGTGGCCTACAAACACAATTTAATTTCCATGTAATTGTGTCATTGTACCAACACATTAAAATAATGTATTAACCTATTTAATTCCACACAACTCAAGCCATTCATTTCTATACCATTTGAAGTACAACACATGGACAATTCTTATCCATTTCAATAGAACCCTGGACTGCTTTTAATACCCCGTAGGTCTCAAAGAAGGTCAGCCCACGTGGCAAACTTACCTGTCTAATCTCGGTTTCACTTTGAACCGAAATTTACCCATTTTCTATCTTATACTACCTAAATAGAATTTAATGCAGCAACTCCATATAGCAGCTCACAATACTGGACTGTCACTGATGTACCCCAAGAATCTCCAAAATTTTTGATACTATATTTCTTGGCCCCGTGTTAGACCGATCCACAACCCATTCCTCAAAGATTTTCCATAGAAATACATGATTTAAAGTAAAATTCTGGAATTTAAGAGACCCAAACAGCCCCTAATTTTCTGGGCAGCCACGATGATGAGAAATTCTACACTCTGAATTCTGGCCCCATGTTTTGGGACCGATCAAACCGCCCTCACGGCCTCAAACCAACCGAAACATCGAAAAACCCTTAAAAATGGGAATAAAACGTAAGTAGGGAGAAAATCCTACCTCTTGAGTTGTCAAAACTGCAATCCGTGGTCCACGTAGCTCGGCCTCCGCGCAGAACGTTTTCTCCCCTTCAGACCAAGTTCATTAAATCCATTTGACGCGATAACCTAGACATGAGGTGCTTCTCTCTCTAGGAACCAATTATTTTTCGTAATTCAAATAAGCTGTCGGATCTTCCTCACGTTTGCTTTTGTTTAATTCTGGGTAAGACTTGGTCATATGTGCATTATTTCGTCTTTTAGTCACTTAACATTTACAAAAATGACGCTTTATGTCCCTATCTTCTCAGATTTATTCGGCACTATTTCTACTTATCCATTTTCATCATTTCTCTACTCATACCACTTTATGGTACATGAGTACATGTTATATGTATTGGCCGTGATCAAACCGATTTACTTCAGACTAAACGACTGGGGCAAAAACGTGTCGATTCCGACTGTCTCAGAAAATTATGAAATTTTACGTGCTAACTAGATTTCGCGAGACGATTCCAACGGTGCAATCCGTTTTGTCATCCGAGATCTAGAGAATTAATTACGGATTTTTAACCGAAATTACAATTTTGTAATCAAAATTACGATTTCGCTTTATTCCGTAAATTCAATTTCTTGCTCCATATATGGATATATATATATATATATATAGATAGATATCTATATAGATTTATAAATCTATATAGATATCTATATATATCTAAAAGATATAGATATCTATATGATATATAAATCTATATATATAGATTTTATATAAATATGTATGTATATAAATATATAGATATAGATTTATATATAGATATCTATATATATATATATATAGCTATATATCTATCTATATATATATAGATATCTATATATCTATATATATCTATATATCTATATATATCTATATTGTGACACCCCAAAACCCGGGGGTCCGTTGACTACCCGTCAACCCGCAGAATACAAGTGGACGTCGGGTTACCCGATGCCACTTTAGAAAATCGGGCAGAGTCTCCTTTGTACGGGGAGCTCTACCAAAATACAATACCTGCAAATACCTGTCTCAAACAGTCCAATATATGCAATATATATCCAATATGGCCACTGGGCCCATAACAAGACTCAATACGCATATCCAACTATATCCAATAGTTTCAAGAGTTAATAAACTACTTATACTAACAATACATATATTAAAACTTAAGGAGTTCTAATACATGTAAACATCAACAGCTTCATCTCATTTTCTGGAAGGCTCACCCCAGATCGAGCCGTCCCTCGCACCCATGTACCTGCAGTTAGAGGATCCCACGACGGCGAGCTAAAGCCTGCAGGAGAATCGCCCTAAGTGGGCTACTCACCACCTAAGTGCAGTGCAATGTTCCAATTTAAACACACATTCAAGCAAATGCATGATCCTACTTGAATGTCTACGTGACCAACTCAGATCCCGAGTCCTCACCGACTCTCTCACACTCGCCTAAGTCTCGTATGAGAATTACTAATTTATTAGTGGGCAACCCTCCGATGAATATATATCAATTGGGCCGCTCCGACGATTGATATATATTAATTCTGTTTGTGGACTACCTCTCCGATGAATATCAATCGTACATTCGACTCCGCTGATATATTCTTTAGTTTGTGCACTACTCTCCGATAATTTACATTTTGGGGACCACTCCTCCGAACTCAAGTTTAGGACTCATCTCATGCACTCATTCCTATTCCTGTGATGTTCCAAATGCATATGGAAATGTATGTAAGGCTTCCAATTCGGCCAGATCACATGCAAATATATATACATGAATATATTTACATAAAGCTTTAAATCACACATCAAAATTAGCTCACTTGGGCTAATTATCATACACGAGTAATTTAATTTAAATCACTCGGCCAACACGTACTTTCACAAAAATATATATTTTAGAACACTATTCCGGGAATAGTGAAACCCTCGTTTACTATTCCTGGAAAATCACAAAACACCGATTCACTTAAGGAACCTCAATTCACTCACTATTCCTACCAGCATATCAAGCAAGCATTTAATGCACAAATTAACACCTATCACAACCAAACAGCCCCTAATTATTTCGGCGCCACGGCCACAAGAGAAAATCCCAAATAAATTCTCACACCGGTCCCATGTTTGGGATCGACCAAACGGCCCTCACTCGCCTCAAACTAACCGAACATCGAAAAACCCTAAAAATGGGAATAAAACACAGGAAGGGGGAGAAAATCCTACCTCTTGAGTTGTCAAACTCGCAAACTCCGGTCCACGCCAGCTCGCCCGCAGAACGCTTCCCCGGCTCCATCGAAATCCAACTGGCTTCGATTTTTATAAATCTAGAGAGGCTTGCTTCTCTCTCTAAAAATTGAATTCGGTCACATCGGACCTAAAAATGGCTTCCACGGTTTTCCTTTTTGCCTAATGTAGAAGAAGGGGAACTATTCCCTATTTTGTCCTATAGCAACTTAAAATCAAATTCCACAATACCCATTTTGTCCCTCTTTCTCAGATTTGATATTCGGCACTATCTCGGCCGTCCATTTTCATCATTTCTCTACTCATACCACTTATGGTACATGAGTACATGTTATATGTGGCTTTCAACACGAAAACCGCTTTACTCAAGACCGAAACGCGATGCCTCGAAAAACGCGCCGAATCTCGACTCGCTCAAAGAAATTCAAGTAAATTTTACGTGCTAACTAGATCACAGATCGATTCCAACGTAAAACTCGCTTTCGCCATCCGAGATCTAGAGAATTAATTACGGAGTTTTAAATCGTACTTTCAAAATTACTTCGATTTTGTTCTTATTCCAAATTGAATTTCTGTCTTACATATATATATATATATATATATATATATATATATATATATATATATATATATATATATATAAAATCTATATACATCTTTATATATATAGATATATAAATATCTATATATATATATAGATATATATATATAGATATATAAATCTATAGATATTTATATACATATCTATATATATATATATATATATATATATATATATATATATATATATAGATATATATATATATATATATATATATATATATATATAGATATATATAGATATATAGATATCTATAGTTTCATTTTATAATATAATTTTTAGTTAATTAATTATATTAGTTAGATTATAGAATCAAAATCTCTGAAAATACTCATTCAATAGGTTCTGAAACAGAAACTATTGAACTCCTAGATCTTAATGATCTAGAACAAATTCAAAAAGACAAATTCAAAATTCTACATATAGGAGCTTATCCAGAAGCCCAAACTCCTTAACCAAATTTAGGTTAGACAACCTATATGCATATGTCTTCGTGATGCAAGCATATAAATAAATTTCGTGGATTCCCTTAGGTTACTAAACAAATACATCATTCGGGACCGGTGTATTTCAATTCGTTATTCAAAACCTAGAGTTAGACTGTATGAATGATAAGAGCATTCATAAAGCCTTAACTCTAAACATCCAAACACAAAATTATGATATGGATCCTAGATCCAGAAACATACTTATAGTATACAGAGTATACTATAAAGTAATGACTTCAGTAGTCAATCCAAATTGCCTTTTGTCCTCACCAAAAGATCAAACATTAATTTGCAAGCAAAATGAGAAAATTCAACAAACATAATCTAAAACTCCATTCCATGGAATGTTTAATACAATCCTCCGAATGGAATATTAAATAACTTCTTAGCTCCAAAACCAATTGAACAACCAAAACTCTTATCCATAATAGAAGATGGTCAAGGAAATGTTCAAATTAATTTTGAGCCAAGAAAAGAAAATATAACAAGATCATACTCTGCAAGGTCTTCTAATTCTTTCTTAGAAATTAGGACTCCTTCTAGAAGATCAACAGCCCACAATTTAAATCTAGGTTAAGTAGACTATTATTCATCTACCATTCCAGATGAAATATATGTAAAGGATCGGTCCAAACATTCAAAATTCTCCAGATAGGTCTCCAACATTTTCTCAAATGATGTCACCCAATGATGAGCCCTTTCAGCTCAACATGATATTGTTGAACTAAAATTAACCAATAATTTTACGGTTTAACCAATAATTTTTCTAAAACTAAAATTATAGCTTCTATTTCTAAATCTGTTGAACTAAGGTTCTTTTGATAATCACTAAAAGTTCCACTACAATATCTACAAAGTTTTTCTTCTAAATTATTGGTTAATGCTAAAAGAATTCCTCCCATCCCGTTTGACTTGCATCCGTTGATTATTTTATATCTACTCTCTAATGGGAGATGTAAAGTCGCGCATTTTTAACAAGTTCTTTTATCTTTTTGACTAATTTAATATCTTCCTGGTTAAAATATTTTTGCCCTGTATTTTTTGTTTTACTATAAAGAGGTCCAGCTAATTGACTTAGGTTTTTAATGTAAGGTCTAGCATAATTTAATAATCCTAAAAAACTTTGAAGGGTTTTTAAATCTTCCAGCTTTGTCCGGAAAATTATGGATTTTCAGACTATATGTTCTTGAAGTTTAACTTCTGACCATTTTCTAATTCTAATCCTAAAATTCAATTTGATTTTTAAATAACTTTATTTTCTTTCTACTAACTATCAAACCATTATTTATAAGTTCTTCAAAACATGTTCTAAATGTTTTATATAAGTGACCATGAGGCCCTGGAAAAAACAAGAATATCATCAATATATACAAGAATAAAAGAGTATTTAATAAAAATTCTATCCACTTCTGTCTGTTGAAATATCTGAGGAGCGTTCTTTAATCCAAATGGCATTACATTCCATTTATATAATCCACAAGGACAAGAAAACGCAGTCCATGGTTTGCTATCTTCATCTAATCTCACTTGCCAAAATCCACTCTTACAATCTAATTGAGAAAATATCTACATCCTTGAATAGAATTAATTAAAGAATCTTTATTTGGTGTTTTATCTGCATCATCATAAGCATTATCATTTAATCTTTTGTAATTAATTACCATCCTAGCTTTTCCTCTTTTTTCTTCACTATGGTTTCTAACTAAAAATGCTGCTGATCTATGAGGACTAAAACTTGGTTTAATAAGGTTATTTTGCAATAATTCTTCTATTTGTATTTTAAATTCTTTTGTATCTACAAGGTTACATGCAATGTCTGAAGTTTTTATAGCTAAATCTGGATTTTTTATTGGTATTTTACAAATTGTTTTGTTCCTATTCCAATGTTTTTGAGGGTCTTCTCCTATAATTCCTATTTTTTCTGCTAAGCCTTAACTCTAAACATCTAAACACAAAATTATGATATGGATCCTAGATCCAGAAACATACTTATAGTATACAGAGTATACTATAAAGTAATGACTTCAATAGTCAACCCAAATTGCCTTTTGTCCTCACCAAAAGATCAAACATTAATTTGGCAAGCAAATGAGAAAATTCAACAATATACCTTAAAACTATTCCATGGGAATGTTTAACACAATCCTTCCTCGAATGGAATTTCAACAACTTTAGCCTCCAAAACCAATTGAACAACCAAAACTCTTATCCATAATAGAAGATGGTCAAGGAAATGTTCAAATTAATTTTGAGCCAAGAAAAGAAAATATAACAAGATCATACTCTGCAAGGTCTTCTAATTCTTTCTTAGAAATTAGGACTCCTTCTAGAAGATCAAATGTTCAGTCAAATTTAAATCTAGAAGAAGTAGACTATTCATCTACCATTCCAGATTTAAAATATACAAGGACTGAACCAAACATTCAAAATTCTCCAGATAGGTCTCCAACATTTTCTCAAATGATGTCACCCAATGATGAGCCCTTTCAGCTCAACATGATGACAGCAGAGAATATGTTTGAAATAGATAAAGAATATCTAAGAAATGAAGCAAAATCTAAAGAACATAAAGAGAAAGGCAAATGGTTTTTCTCAAAATTATCTCAAGAAATAAAGAGAAAATTCTGTAAAACAAATTTAAGATCAAACCACAACAATGGAAATGAATATGTGACGCCCCAAACCCGGGGGTGTCCGTTGACTACCCGTCAACCCGAGGAATACAAGTGGACGTCGGGTTACCCGACGCCACTTTAGAAAATCGGGCAGAAACCTTGTACGGAGCCTACCAAATATTACACTGCATGAACCTCGTCCTATACCCAATATATGCAATATATATCCAATACGGCCACTTGGGCCCATAATACAATACTCATCACAATATATTCAAACTATATCCAATAGTTTCAAGAGTTAATGAATTACTTTATACAACATATAGTTCAAAATTAGGGAATTTCTAGTACATGGAAAATCATCAAAACTACACCCGACTTTCTTTCTAATCCGATCTCTAGGATCTGAGCCGTCCCTCGCACGCTCCCCGTACCAGAAATGTGGGGTCCCACGACGGGTGAGCTAAAGCCTCGCAGGGAGAATCGCCAAGTGGGCTTACTCACCACCTATGCGCAACAACTAGCACCACACACTAAGCAAAATGCATGATCCTACTTGAATGTCTACATGACCAACTCGCATCCCGAGCCCTCATCGACTTTCCTCACACTCGCCTAAGCCCCATGAGAATATTAGTCTTAATAGTGGACAACCCTCCAATGTGTATATATCAATTGGGCCCCGACGATTGATATATTATTTATTTGTGGACTACCCTCCGATGAATATCAATTGGCCGCTCCGACGATTGATATTTTAAATTTGGGCTACCCTCCGATAATTAATGTTCTTAGAAAACCCTCCGAACCTTTCCTCTAGACTCATCTCAGCGCACTCACCCTAAAACTTAGGTGATCCAAGGCATATGGAATGCATGTATGTTAGTTCCACATAGTTTAATCGCATGCAAATATATAAACATGAATATACTCGCATAATTAAAATCACATAACCATGTCATGTAATTATCATTTCAAACATCAAAATTAGCCCACTTGGGCTAATGATCATACACGAGCGATTTAATTTAAATCACCCGACCAAACACATATTTTCACAAAAATATATTTTGAACATCTGCTTTCGAATAGTGAAACCCTCGGTTACTATTCCTGAAAAGTCACAACTCAACGGTTCGCTTAGTGAACTCGCAATCCACGGCCATTCCCGGCCCAATGCATACCAAGCAAACATCTAACACATAAATTACACAAACCATACCCAAACAGCCCCTAAAGTGCCTACGGCCGCACTGCTCCAAAAATCTGTGATCAATTCGGTCCCAGTGTTCGGGATCTATCAAACGCCTGGCCCCTACTTTTTCATAATATCAATACACCATTTATTCAATAGATGATCAAACATGGCACCCAACAGCCCTTCACGTCACTATTATAGGTTTTGGGTTTCAATAAATTCACACCCGGTCCCAAGTTTTGGGATCGATCAAACGGCCGTCAAGGCCTCTTAAACTAACCGAAACATCGAAAAACACTCAAATACCGGGAATAAATCTGCAGGGAGAAAATCCTACCTCAAGATTTTAGCTAGAAACTCCGATCCCGAGTCCACGCGTAGCCCGCCCGTAGAACGTTTTCCTTCTTGCTCGAAGACACCACAGTCTGATCGTCTGCATTTCTAGAGAGTGTTGCAGACTTCTCTAAAACCACCATTTTCGTTTTCTTCCTAACGTGATCTCCCTCCCTTTCATTTCACGCTTTGGCCTTTCCTTTAATCGAGTAAGAAAGACTATATTTATTTTGTCACTTTGTGACTTAAAATCAAATCCTAAATGACCATTTTGTCCGCTCTTTACAGTTGATGGTCGGCACTACCTCGACCATCCATTTTAAATCATTTCTATACACTCTTACCACTTATGATACATGAGTACTTATTATATGTGACATTCGTCACATGAAAGTCGATTTTCTGACACACGAAGCAACGATGCCTCACAAACGTGTCAACTCATTGTCTCGGAAAATTGAGTTTTCACGTGCTAGCTAGATTTTGCTGAAGCGATTCCAGCGGTATAATCCGTTTCGTCATACGAGACCTAGAAATTCAATTACGGTTTTTAACGAAATTACAATTTTGTAATCAAAATTACGATTTTGCCCTTATTCAGTGGAATTTCTTGGGTCTTATTTCTCCCACTCCTTAAAAATTTAGTCCCGAAATTGAAGCGATCATTATCAAACATATGCATGTGCAACATGCACTCTACCATGCATGTAAACGCCATTTGAATCTTAGCGACTAAACCCACGTGCCTTCATCCTAAATAAGAAGGGATGGTGTGCCTCGTGTCTTACGCTCCCACGTTGACTCCTCCACCCCACAGTGCCGCCATAGCACTCTCACTAGCCTCTCCGTCTTGCGTCGCAAAACCTGATCACGGCTATCAACAATGCACACTGGTCCCTCCTCGAAGGTCTCGTAGTGTCGATCTCGATCTGTACGATCCACCACATAATTTGGATCGGGTATAATTCGAGCATGGGGCGTGGAAACACCCACCATTGGACACCTAACATCTTTGGCGATAGCATGCTTGATGCATAGCGGTCACATATCTCTCGAGTATCTGAAGGTCGATAAATCTCGTGATAGCCTCGAACACTTGTCGAACCTGACCACTCCTCTCTTAGGCATCACCTTCAAGAAAACGCGATCACTAACCTCGAACTCTAAGGATCGACGTCGCACATTAGTATAGCTCTTCTGCCGGCTCTGAGCCGTGAGAAGACACTATCGTATCAAGCTCACCATCTCAGAGGTGTCTCTAATCAGATCAGGACCCGGTGGTGGGCCCTGCCCACCTCGGTCCAACTATGATGATCTACATGGCCTCCCACACAATGTCTCATATGGTGCCATTTGTATACTTACCTGATAACTATTGTTGTAGGCGAATTCCACTAAGGGCAATTGATCCTCTACCCTTATGATCAGGACACATGTTCATGATGCCCCTCTATTGTGTATGTAATCCATACACACGTAACCCTACACAACCCTTGCTTGGTGTGTAAACGCTAACCTCTCCAAGGTCGCAATCACTAACAATCCAATGGACTGTCAACTCAATCCCATACCGCCATGACACATCCATTCACAGAGCCCTTACCCATTTCGGCAACGCGTTACAATTTCAAAGGGTATCGAACCTCGAGTCACGCCGACTCCTATCCTCAACTCGGTCTGCGTGATAACCATGTCGTGTTTCGTCTGATTACATAACTCTTCGGCGCTTTGCTTGAGCCTCTTACATTTCTGATTCCTTCTGCAGGTCTTCCTTGGGCGTAGCCACAAAGATAAACTCACCGCTCACGAGAGTGGTGAATGACCATACCGTGCACCCACACGGGCTCGATGCGTGCTACCTGTGCACCACGAACGCGTGTGCCATCTTTGCGACACCCAATCCAGGGTCCACCATGGGTAGAATCGAAGTTTCTCGCTCATAATTCCGACTATCTGGTCGACTCCACACCACATCACAGGAAGAACATCTATATCGGCTACTCTGAGGTAGCAACCTCTAAGCCTAAGTCAATCTTTGTGTAGGTGTGCTGACAGCCGGCTAAGGTCTCAATTACCGACAACTTGGAGTGGTTTGTCAACTCATCCATGTCAGAGCTGGCCTCACAGCAAATAATATCTGCCACCTTAAGGTCCATGCATTCCATTTGCGCAACTCCGATCATCCCGACCGACCCACACTGCGGCCCCTACGGCCTGCTCCGGTCTTCTTTGGGGTGCTTGTATATTCCCAGCTTGGCTTGGTTCCTCTGACCCGTACTAGGGTGTGGAGGAATGAACTGTATACTCTCATGTCCTACGGCTAACTGGGACTGCATTGTCCCAAAGTCTTGGGATCCATGTCTCTAGGGCAATCCCGTCACTCATGCTCAATCCTGGCCCTAGTCCTGAAACTAGTGTGAAGCGAGTGTACGCCTCTTCGAACTGGGAGAAAGGCGATCCTCCCTCCTGGCTGCAACTGCCGTGTCAGGTGTTCCAGAGTATCTCGATTTCTCTGCCACATGGTCAGGGCCGTCCCAACCATGGAGTCCATATCCCGTAGGCGAAGTCCTACGATCCTGTCCCGAATTAACAACTTCAACCCATTCTCATGTCTCTCGTAATACCAACCAATCCCAAGAACTACGTATCTCGAAGATTGACATTCGGTCTCTCAAGCGCATCCTTTGCCTCGACCTTCGGCTCGTCATTGACACTCCGATGCGTTTACATGTCGAATCTCACCTCATTAAGCTAAACTCGCACTTACGAACTTAGTGTCACGGTGATGGTCTCTTAACGGTGTAAAAAATCCTCAGTGATACTCATGCTCCGCTCACGGCGGGAGCGTCGAGCGTCATCCCACGGTATGACAAAGCGATAAATAGGGTTAGAACATCCTATGCATGAGATCCATGAATCTTGCTAACGCGTTACCGTCCAATCCTGAGGGCATCAGTAAACTCAAAGTGCCCATAACGCGTCCCTAAACGTCTTAGGGATATCTGTCTCCCAACCCTCGGTTGATGGTAACCCGGTCACGAAGGTCTATCTTGGGGAGTAGACTCGCTCCTCTCAGCCCGATCAAACAAATCGGCAATCCTCGTATTAGATTACGGAGTTCTTGATCGTAACCTTGTTCAAATGTCGATAGTCAATGCACAGTTGAAGGGTCTTGTCCCTGCCCGCAGTGGGACGAGCCCTGTGGTGAAGTGCCTGATTCCCCAATAGTTTCGCTGTCCGATAGCTCCTTTTCTTTGGACTTGAGTTCTATGACTCAAGCCAGGTGCCATCCTATGTGAAGTCATAGAGATGGGTGTAGTACCGAGGTGTAACTCGTGCAAAGTCTACATCCTATGTGGAGGTAGTCGGTGCTCATGCGGAAAAAAACATCCACATATTCACAAACTTCGAGGTGGATCTAAGTGCGGTCTCACCTTGTCCTCTAGAATTAGGCTCGCTAGCCAACCATGTATCTGACACTTGGACTCATATCTTATCGGGCCAAAATGTCATGCTTGTCCCCTGAGTTCCATGCGGTGCAGATCCTGTGTGTAGGCGGTAGCTCTCCTACGCTCCTGATCATTAACAACCTTGTAAGCTTGTCAACCAATCCATCCCGAGGATGACGCTGAACTCACGACATGTCCATAATCCTCGGGTCAACATGAGTAGAGTCCCAAAGGATCTCTAACTCGCAACCTGATATCAGTTCATATTCTCGCCCCTATTCCCTAGGGGTTACTACGTGCTTGGCTCCTCTAAGGTCTCTAGAGGTCCTTGCCCATTTCCACCATATTTGGGCCTCATTCTCTAGCTAGAACGCAGCTAGTCTAATCCGGGTCGCGTCAGAGGTAATCTCCATAGCCTCTAACACTTTCTCGTTCTGCATGAACCAATGGTCTACCACCATCGGATCTCTACCCAGCCAGATAGTCGGAGGATGATCGTCTAAACCTCACGGAGGTTTTAGGATCTCCTTGTCTACACGCTATGCCGGCCGTGCGATAGCATTGTTTATAATACCTACGACCTCGTAGTCTGGCGATCAAACCTTGGTGGTGTTTGACCCCGATACCAGTGGACGCCCTCTACGTCCTGGAGTCCTCGACTAACCATCTATCTTAGTTCAATGGCAACAAGAGTCATTTAATTTTCACTTCAGTCTAACTAGTAATGCAGATGCTGATTACTAATAGACTTGACAACCATGAACCGACCCGTTCATTTCCTAAGTGGTGCTAAATTCCAACCACTCAATTTATTTATTTCAATAAGGTTCTGAGTTCTCTTGTTCATTTCAGTATCCAAATCCCTAAGGTCATAGTCCATAACCTTAGCATTCACCCTTTTTCCTATACGCATTACACCATGCATATAATTTTCTACGCAACTCTTTGCGCAATCTGATGGTAGTTAAATCCAATCTGAGTATCTCTAAGGCATAACCATGGCCCAGGGACACTAATCATACACATAACTAGGTGTATACGCAATCAATTCGCGTTTAAAATATTGTTTTTGTGAAATTTTATTTTCAAAAATTTTATTTTTGAAAATTTTATTTTTCGAAAATTTTATCAAATTTTATTTTATTTTATTTTATTTTAATTAAATTTAATAAATATTATTTTTTTTTTTCAAAAATTATTTTGTAATGAACAGTGTTCATTTAGTGACCTTCCGGGAACAATGCTGCAGGTCGCGGTTCAAAAGCGGAGTCGGGGCGGAGCCGGGTGCGCTGTGCACCAACGGCGGTGACCCGGTGACACGCCCGGCTGCGCGCTCGGGCACCCCCACGTAGCGCGCCCCGCGTGCCACGCCCGGCGCCTCGCGGCCACGCTGTGCGCTGCCAGCGCTCACCGTTCACGCTGCGCTCAGCGCGCACTTTGCGCCCAGTATGCGCTCGCGGCGCGGTACCTGCTTGGCGCGGCGCTCCTTCTTGGCGCTCGCGCCCGACCTGCTATCGTGGCCCCGGTGAGCGTATTGCAATACGGTCAAGCCGCCTCGATCTGTCTGATTTTGTATTGCGATACAATTTTCCTGCAGCCCTTCTCTTGCAATACAATCCTGCAATACACTTCCCTACAGCCAGCCTTCTCTTGCAATACAATAAACTGTATTGCAATACAGTTCTCCAGCAGCCAAGCTGCTCAAGTCACAATACAATTGTTGTATTGCAATACAAATTTACAGCCTTCTCTCCTATTGCTTGCAATACAATTTTTTTTTTCACAATGTAATTGGGCAGTAGCCCAAAAACGATTCTGCCCAAATTTTTTTTTTTTTTCTTTTCATTATAATTATTATTATTATTTTCCATTATTTCCAGCAATTGAAAAAATCATAAAAATCAATAAAATCATTTTTTTTTTCCATTCTCTTTAACACTCAAATAAATTTATAAAAATTTATTTTGTCCCATTTTCTTCAATTTCACACCATATAAAACCTTAAATTATTTTCTACTTTCATATAAAATAAATTTATAAAATTTATTTTCTTTCCAGTTTTCAACGAAAATTTTCTCCACTCAAATAAATTTATAAAAATTTATTTTCTTCCATTTTCTTCAATTTTACCAACTGTAAAATCTTAGAAAATTATTTTCTTCAATTCTCATCAAATAAATTTAGTAAATTTATTTTTCTTAAAAAACTAAAATTTCTTCTCATCTTCAACACTCCAAATAAATTTAGTAAAATTTATTTTATTTAACTTTCTTCAGTTTTACACTGTAAAACCTAAAAAAAATTAAATTTCTTCACCTCTAAACCAAATAAATTCTTCCAATTTATTCTCATTTATTCTCTTTGTTCCAGTTTTGTACACAGTACACTCCAAATATTTTTCTAAGATATTTCCTTAACTCATCTATGTGCTAATCACCAAGCACATAACATTATAACAATTTACAACATGGCATAGACACCATCACACAATATTTCATCAAATCACACAAAACACATCAACACACGTGCATGTAGTGTCCTAGTTTTGTTCCGTGATTTTCCTAGGTTATCTCATACCTAAACTCAACATCGAACCACACCTAGTGGTGATGCTCTTTCTCAACCATGGCCTAAGCCCCAATCCTCAATCTCTAGGCTTCCATATACCTATACTCCACATCAAACCACCTAGTGGTGATGGATATCCAACCCGAGCTCCCTAGATATTCGTATACCTAAGCTCTGATACCAAGCTGTGACGCCCCAAACTCGGGGTGTCCGTTGACTACCCGTCAACCCGAGGAATACAAGTGGACGTCGGGTTACCCGACGCCACTTTAGAAAATCGGGCAGAGTCTCCTTTGTACGGGGAGCTCTACCCAAATGATACACCTGCATGAAACCTGTCCCAAGCAGTCCAATATATGCAATATATATCAATCTGACCCTTGGGCCCATAATACGATACTCATCACATTATATTCAAACTATATCCAATAGTTTCAGAGTTAATGAATTACTGCTTGCTCTGACATATGCAAAATTAGGGAATTCTAGTACATGTGGAAAATCATCAAAACCACACCCGACTTTCTTCTAATCCTCGATCTCTAGGACGAGCCGTCCCCTCGCACGCTCCCTGTACCTGTAAAATAAAAGGGGGGTCCCACGACGGGGTGAGCTAAAGCTCAGTAGGAGAATCGCCCTAAGTGGGCTACTCACCACCTAAGTGCAGTGCAATGTTCCAAAGTAAACACACATTCAAGCAAATGCATGATCCTACTTGAATGTCTACATGACCAACTCCCGGATCCAGGCCCTCACCGACTCTCTCACACTCGCCTAAGCCTCGTATGAGAATATTAGTCTTAATAGTGGACAACCCTCCAATGTGTATATATCAATTGGGCCGCTCCGACGATTGATATATTATTTATTTGTGGACTACCCTCCGATGAATATCAATTGGGCCGCTCCGACGATTGATATTTTAAATTTGGACTACCCTCCGATAATTAATGTTCTTAGAAAACCCTCAGAACGCTTTCCTCTGAGCTCGTCTCACATGCACTCTCACTCACAAATCCTAGGGTGATCCAGTGCATATGGAATGCATGTATGCTAGTTCCAATACAGTCTAATCGCATGCAAATATATAAACATGAATATACTCGCATAATTAAAATCACATAACCATGTCATGTAATTATCATTTCAAACATCAAAATTAGCCCACTTGGGCTAATGATCATACACGAGCGATTTAATTTAAATCGCAGGCCAAACACGTATTTTCCGCAAAATATATTTTTAGAATAACATTTCGGGAATAGTGAAACCCTCGATTTACTATTCCCGAAAATCCTGACTTCAGCGGTTGAAACAGTGAACCCATAATCCACAGCCATTCATTGATGCATACGAAACAAACATCCCCAACACCTGAATTACACAAACCACACCCGAAGCATTTTAAAGCGACTACGCACGCCAGCTCAAAATGTATCAATTCGGTCCCATGTTTTGGGACCGATCAAACGGCCCATTCCCGGCCTTTTTCATATCAATACACCATTTATTCAATAGATGATCAAACATGGCACCCAAACAGCCCTTCACGTCACGGCTATAGGTTTTGGGTTTCAATAAATTCAATAAATTCGGTCCCAAGTTTTGGGACCGATCAAACTTGGCTTAGATTCGAGGCCTCAGGCTAACCGAGAAACATCGAAAAACACTCAAAATGGGAATAAATCCCAAGTAGGGAGAAAATCCTACCTCAAAGTTTGAAGAAACTCCAGATCCGGGAATCCCACTTTAGCGTAGCTGCCCGCGTAGAACGTTTTTCCTTCTTGCCCCGAAGACCGCCGACGGTCGGATCGTCCGCATTTCTAGAGAGAAGTTAGAGACTCTCTCTCTAAAAACCACCATTTTCGTTTTCTTCCCCCTACTGCATCTCCCTCCTTTTCATTTCACGTTTTGGCCTTTCCTTTAATTGGAGAAGAAAGCCGCCTCGCTGTTGTCGGCTGTGACTTAAAATCAATCCTAAATGACCATTTTTGTCCTCTTTACCCGGATTTGATGTGTACTACACCTCGGCCATCCATTTTCGTCATTTCTATACTCATACCACTTATGATACATGAGTACTTATTATATGTGACATTCGTCACATCGAAATTCGTTTTACGGCACCCGAAACGCGATGCCTCGAAAAACGTGTCAACTCCGACTGTATCGGAAAATTACGAAATTTTACGTGCTAGCTAGATTTTGCTAGACGATTCCAACGGTATAATCCGTTTCGTCATCGAGACTGAAAATTAATTCGCAGTTTTTAGCAAAAATTACAATTTTATGTGAAATTACGATTTGCCCTTATTCCGAATTAGAATTTCTTGAATCTTCAATTCTTCAATGTTCGCGTATTTTGTGTTATACTTCAAAACAATATAAAATATCCATTTTCACAAATCAATATGTTCCAAAAGGAATGAAGTCAAATACTATTTACGAAAATAGTATCAACTCATCCCCCTTTGGAAGAAATAAAAATAAAAGCTCAAGGTGTAGAAATAATAGCCTCACCTTTCAAACAAATTGATTTAAAGGAAGATGAAAACAGAATGACAAAATTAAAAGATATAAAAAGCATTCATCAACAAAATAATTTTACAAATCAAATACTAGGAACACTTTCAACTCAACTAAATAGGATTGAAAGTAAACAATTTACAAAAAATTACAAACCTGAAAAGGAAGAAAAAGAGGAAAAACAAGAAAATCTTATTTTTGAAACCAATAAAGCCTGTCAAAATCTTTTGAACTTTTTATAAGGTAAAACATTTGAAGATCTATATATCTATATATAGATATGTATATAGATATCTATATAGCACTATATATGAATATATAGATATCTATAGTTTCATTTTATAATATAATTTTTAGTTAATTAATTATATTAGTTATTTAGTTAATAGTTATTTTAGTTATATAATGTTTCAAACTTAGTTATTTACTATAATCTTATTTTAGTTATATAATGTTTGAAACATTTTTATACTATAATCTATATTTTTATACTATAGTTTTATTTTAGTTTCACAAAAATTGGATTCAATGAGAACCAAAGATCCTTCTTCTTCAAAAGATCAAATAAATTTTCTAAATTAGGCCCAAAAGCAGAATCCTACTTTAAACACCTTATAAATAATTTATCCTAATAAAGAAGATGATCAAAATAAATAGATTAAAAACATAGCACCAAGATCAAAAAATTTTACCAAAGACCCACACCTCCAGATTTACAGTTTGAAGAAAGCCATTTAAAACAAAACAGTTATAATAACTGTGAAATATATTCTTGGAATATAGATGGACTTTCTGAACATGAAATCTTGATTGTTCTTCGTCAAATGCAAATGGCGGCAGCGCCTGTTACTTGATTCCCTCACAGTTAAGCGTTGGTCGACCCGGTGTCGTTTGGTCGACCATAAATCGGTGGTCGGTGGTCCGGTGGTGGTCCCAGAGGTGCTTAAGAATCCAAATTACTGTAGAAAGGGTAGAAATGTCAAATTTTATCAAAAAATTTGTAGGTACTAGTTCAAATACTAGTTCATCCAGGATAGATGAACAACTTAGGCATATACAAGAAAATACTCAACAATTTGAAAACAAACTTTCTGTTTCTATAGGAATTAGAACAGTATATAAAATTGGGAAATGCAAAACAAAATATCGAAAGAACTATAAAATAGGAACTTTGAATTTAAAAAAGATTATAGAATTAAAATCTCTGAAAATACTCATTCAATAGGTTCTGAAACAGAAACTATTGAACTCCTAGACCTTAAGGATCTAGAACAAATTCAAAAAGAAAAATTCAAATTTCTCCATATAGGAGCTATCCAAGTAGCAGCCAAACCCTTAACCAGGTTAGGGTTAGACAAACCTATATGCATATGTCTTCGAGATGCAAGACATAACAAATTCCAGGATTCCCTTCTAGGGTTAATGGAAACAAATACATCCTTTGGACCGGTGTATTTTACCTGTTATCCAAACTTAGAGTTAGACTGTATGAATGATAAGAGCATTCATAAAGCCTTGACTCTAAACATCCAAACTCAAAATTATGACATGGATCCTAGATCCAGGAACATACTTATAGTATACAGAGTATACTATAAAGTAATGACTTTGGTAGTCAATCCAAATTGCCTTTTATCCTCACCAAAAGATCAAACTTTAATTTGGCAAGCAAATGAGAAAAACTCAACAGTCATAATTCGAAAACCAATTCCTTGGGAATGTTTAACACAATCCTCAGAATGGAATTTCAAACAACTCTTAGCCCCAAAACCAATTGAACAACCAAAACTCTTATCCATAATAGAAGATGGACAAGGAAATGTTCAAATTAATTTTGAACCAAGAAAAGAAAACTTAATAAGATCATACTGCAATTCTTCCTAATTCTTATTTAGAAATTAGAACCCCTTCGAGAAGATTCGATATCTGATCAAATTTAAATACAGAAAGTAGACTATTCCTCTACTCTTCGATTTAAAATACCTGAAAATAGACAAACATTCAAAATTCTCCAGACAGGTCTCCAACATTTTCTCAAATGATGTCACCAAATGATGAGCCTGCACAGCTCATGATGATGACAGTAGAGAATATGTTTGAAATAGACAAAGAATATTTAAGAAAAGAAGCAAAATCAGAAAAACATAAAGAAAAAAGAGAATCGTTTTTCTCTAAATTATCAAAAGAAATAAAAGAAAAATTTAGAGAACAATGGTATCAAACTATGGAAACAATGGAAATGAATATTCCAATGTTCACATATTTCAATGTTATGCTTCAAATAATCGAAATAAAATACCCCTTTTCACAAATAAATATGTTCCAAAAGGAATGAAGGCAGTACTACTTGAAAGAAGATAGTATCAACTCACCCTCCTTTGGAAGAAATAAAAATCAAAACTCAAGGTGTTGAAATAATAGCCTCACCTTTCAAACAAATAAGCTCAAATGATGATGAAAATAGAAGTACAAAATTAAAAGACATAAAAGGTATTCAACAACAAAATAATTTTTCAAATCAAATTTTAGGAAAAATTTCCTCTCAATTAAATAGAATTGAAGGAAAAATGTTTACAAAAATTATAATTAGAACAACTTTGAAAAACCTTCAAAGAGAAAACGATTTAATCCTTTATTTCAACTGATAAAACCTCTCAAATTAGGAAGATATAGTAATAATAATGATGAATTAATAAAAATTTTAACACAAAAATTGGATTCAATGAGAACCAAAGATCCTTCTTCTTCAAAAGATCAAATAAATTTTCTAAGTGGAACTGAAACAGAATCCTCTGCTTCAAATACACTTATAAATAATTTATCTGATAAAGAAGATGATCAAATAAATAGATTAAAAACATGGCACCAAAGATCAAAAAATTTTTATCAAAGACCCACACCTCCAGATTTACAGTTTGAAGAAAGCCATAACTGTGAAATATATTCTTGGAATATAGATGGACTTTCCGAACATGAAATCTTGATTGTTCTTTGTCAAATGCAAATGGCAGCAACTGCCTATTTACTTGATGGTGAAGATCATAATGCTGTCCAATTACTCTTAACAGGGTTTACTGGCACATTAAGATTTTGGTGGGAAAACTTTCTAACTGACAGAGAAAGAATTTTAATTTTAACAAGTGTCAATGATGAAGGTGAGCAAGATGCTATTATAACCCTCATCCATACAATAACAAAACATTTTGTGGGAAATCCAAAAAGCTTTGTTGAAAGAAATACTGAAATTTTACAAAATCTTAAGTGTAGAACACTTAGTGATTTCAAATGGTATCATGATGTGTTTCTAGCCAAAGTAATGACTAGAGCAGATGCTAGGCCTCCTTATTGGAAGGAAAGATTTTTGTTTGGTCTTCCAAAAGCCTTAACTGCAAAAATCCAAGAATCTTTAAGAGATAAATATAACGGACAAATTCCTTATGATACTCTTTCTTATGATCATAAGTGAAGTGAAAAATGAAGGTCTCAAGTTGTGTACTCAAGCCCCAAGGCTTCAATTTCAACAAAAAGACTAAAAGCTTCTAAAAGATTTAGGTTCTTTTTATTCTCGATATAGCATTGAGATACCAATTCCCTGATCAGCTTTCCAAAAAAAATCAAAACCTTATAGGGAATTACCTTATAAAAAATTTAAAAAATTTAAAAAGGATAAAAAGTTCAAATCCAAAAAACCCCCTGAAAATAAAAAACATCATAAAAAAGAAGTCAGATGTTTCAAATGTGGTCAAAAGGGTCATATAGCCCCTAATTGTAAAAACAAAGTAAATATTTTTATCGGATAATGAAAGAATGTTATTCTGAGAATGTGCTTCATCCTCTGAAACTATTAAATCTCAAACAAACTCTGAAAATGAAAGGGAAATTGAAAAAATAGAAAATTGTTTTATGTCAAAACTAAACATGATAGCACATTGAACAAAAATTTATTAGAAATGATAGACAAAATTGAAGATAAAGAATCAAAGCAAAATACATAAGGAAAATATTAGAACAACAAAATAAAGAAACCAAAGCCCAGGTAAATTTATCAAATGCTTATCAAATGAAGATATATTTCAATATTTTAAAAGAACTGCTGACTTTACAAGATTTCTGAGAAGAAGTAAAACAAGTAGAAACTCAAATAAGTAGATTAAAGATTATACTCAAAACTTAGGAGAAAGATTAACTAATTTAGAAATTCAAAAAGAAGATATAACAGAAGAAATAAATGAAGAAATCGAAACTTTTGTACATAGTATGACTATTGTACAAAAACAAAAGATGGTATAAAATAACTTTAAAAATCAATCCTAATTACAAGCGGTTTAATTGCTTTGATTGATTAAGGAGCTGATTTAAATTGTATACAAGAAGGATTAATTCCTACTGTATATTTTGTAAAAACATCTCAAAAGATTATCAACAGCTAGTAGTGATCCTTTGAAGGTTCAATACAAAATACCACAAAAAGGTCATATTTGCAAAATGGTATTTGTATTAAAACTTCATTCTTACTAATTAAAATAAAATTATCAGATTGTTTTAGGAACTCCGTTTCTAACACAACTTTATCCTTTTCAGGTTAATGATAAAGGATTAAAAACCAAGTATAGAAATCAAGAAATTCTTTTTGAATTTATAAGAGAATAAGTAAGAAATAAATCAAGTACAAGATTTTATTTCTTTAATTCAACAAAAACAGCAACATGTAAAATTTCTTCAAAAAGAAATACAATATAAAAGAACTGAAGAAAATTTACATTCAGAACCAATTCAAGAAAGAATAAAAAATATTCAAAAACAAATAGAAGAAAATCTTTGTTCTTCTATACCAAATGCATTTTGGAATAGAAAACAGCATATGGTATCATTACCATATGAAAAAGATTTTGATGAAAAACAAATCCAGTCTAAGGCAAGACCTATTCAAATGAATTCAGAACTCAGATATTGCAAAGAGATTAATGATCTCTTAAATAAAAACTCATAAGACCAGTCATTACCATGGAGTTTGTGCGACTTTTTATGTCGAAAACCAGAACTTGAAGAGGAACTCCAAGGTTAGTGATAAATTATAAACCATTGAATAAAGTCCTACAATGGGATTAGGTATCAATACCTAATAAAAGGATTTAATTCAAAGTTTATAATGCAACAATATTTTCAAAATTCGATATGAAGTGCAGTTTGGCAAATTTAAATTAAATGGAAGACGAACAAAGCACCGACATTCACAGTTCCATTTGGACATTATGAATGGAATGTAATGCCGTTTGGCCTTAAAAATGCTCCTTCAGAATTTCAAAATATGATGAATGAAATATTCAATGAATACACTAGATTTTCTATTGTTTACATTGATGATGTTCTCATATTTTCAAATTCAATAGAAGAACATTTCAAACATTTAAAAATTTTTCAAAAAATTGTAAGAGATAATGGTTTAGTTATTTTACGCAGCAAAAAATAAAATTATTTCAAACAAATATTAGGTTTTAGGTTTGACATTCATCAAGGTCAAATAAAACCCCATACAAAACAATAGACTTTGTAACAAATTTCTGATGAAATCAAAGATAAAACAAGTTACAGAAAGTTTTAGGTAACTAAATTATGTGGCGAGTTTACGATAAGTTTTAATAAAACCTTTATTCCAAGGTTAAGAAAGAAATCTTTACCTTCAGTCTGAAGAACATACCCAGGTAGTAAAACAAGTAAAATACAGTTAGGAACTCCCTTGTTTTGGTGTCAGCCCTACGAGGAAGCCTTTCTATCTAGCAGAGACGAAGCCTCATTTTATAGGATATGGTGAATCTTAAAACAAGATTTTCAAAACAAAATTTCAATTATTTAGATTTCACTGCGGTGTTTGGAGTAGTCCCTGAATTAGATTACTCAACGGTTAAAGAGATTTTAGCCATTGTTTTATGCATTCAAAATTTCAAAGTGATGAAATTTTCAATAAAAATTTCTTTTAAGAGTTGATTGCAAAAGTCACGAGATTTTCTAAAAGATGTTTCAAATCTAGTTTCAAAGCGATTTTTGCTAGATGTAAGCAATTTTATCTGTTTGATTTTGAAATTGAATTTATAAAGGATCTTCGTCTTTACCTGGTTAACTGGGAATTTTTACGGGGAAAATGGCCAGGCAAAAAGCCAGTCCTATCAAACCCACTTGAGGCCTCTTATGCAATGAAAAGGCCTCAAACTTCAAATTTCCTTAGATCTTCATCGTTTGAGTCTTGAAATCCCTCAACCCCATCTTTTCCAAACTCCAACTCCAAAATTTGCTTACCAAACAAAAGAACAAAAAATGTTGTTACAAATTTTAGGGCGATCATATATCGGTTTAGATGAGATTGAAATCAAAAGATTTTCAAAATGAGAAGTATTTCGATTGGCGAAATACTCAAAACCCGTAAATTCTACGAATTTATACTCGTAGATACGGAGTCTTTACAAATTTCTCATATCATGAACCCTGAGGGTAGTGATATTGCTTACTCAAAATGCAAAATTTTAAAGGTTTTAAATGAAAAAGATTGGGGTCAAAATATTTTTACCCATAAAAGATTTTCTGAGCATTTTGATCCTCAAACTTTTTGATTTTATAGCTATAATCTTGGTACCATGTTTGTATCGGGCCAAAAAACTCATTCTGGTTTTTTAACTGAATGAAAAGTTCAAAAAATCTTTCAATTGGTTTCGGGATTGGTGGCTTCTTGTAGACTAGCTGACATTTTCCACTGAAATCACCAAAGTTTGATTATTTCAAAGCAGTGAAAGCTTTCCCTCCTGAAATTATTTATTCACTTTTCTTTTGTTCTCAAATTGAGAATCATAGTTCTTTGTTGGGATTTTTGTTCTTACCAATTCCATCCAAGCCCATTCCCTAAGTTTTTGGCTAGGGAATTTAAAATCAAATGGTGGGCTGCCTTCAAAATTTCTGAAGCCCAAACCTTTGATGTTGTCAAAAGATGGACTGAAGCCCAAAAGCCCAAGTTGAAAAAGCCTTCAACCTCAAAGTCCAAGCTTACAGGGCATATCTTAAAGTCGAGAAGATCTGTGAGAGCCCTTTCCAGGCTTGGCGACTCGGACTCGATGGCGAGGTGATGCGACCTGGTACTTCCTCCGATAAGCGAAGACATGTGCTTGGCTTCCCCATTCCTCCTTGAGTAATGGGGTGCTTCATTTCAAAGCCTTTGCCTCGGAGAAAGGACCAGGCTCAAAAAATTCCAAAACTCCAAATTTGGATAACTCCTCTTAGAAGCCGAGTTCAATGAAGAATGGAGAATTTGGATACACAAATGGTGTGATAGCATCTTAGAAAGCTAAGGTGTGAGACTTGACAAAACTGTTCCCAACTATCCAAGCAAAAGATCCACTTGAGATGAAGACAAAATGAGGTGACCTTTAAAAGCAAGAGTGACCTTTCAAAGTGACTCTTGAAAGAAAGACAGTGACCCTTGAGTCACATGAATCTTGTGTGGACGTCAAAGTTTTATTTCATGTCCAAAAAATTTCCTATATAAGGAGGGGTTGTCTCCTTAGCTAGGCAGGATAAGTTCAAGAGAGTTAGAGAGAGAAGCTCTGAGAGCCTTGTATCCAGCTCATCACTGTTTTCCAGTTCAAAAAGCTTTCAACAAAGTTTGTAAGTTTTCAAAGTTCAATAAATTTTCAATTCAGTTCATGCATTCTTTATTTGATTCAAAATTGCACATACTTTATTTGCATGTTTATTCAAATATTTTCAACTTCAAAAGTATATCAGGCTGGAAACTTCAAACCTCCGAACCTTCTGAATTGGAGTTTCTTGAAACAGTGATTACTTGTGTAGTACTTTTGAAGATTCCAAAATTGTATTACTCTCTGCTCAAATTTTAAATATATCTATATAGATCTATATAGATATGTATATATATATATATATATATAGATATCTATATAGATTTATATATAGATATATCTATATAGATCTATATAGAATATGTATATGAATATCTATATATATATATATAGATATGTATATATATATGAATATCTATATACATATCTATAGATCATAGATATATCTATATATATAAATCTATATAGATATCTATCTATATATATGTTGAAAATAAATTAAAAAGATAATTGATACATACCAGATAAACAATTACAGCGGAATATATGAAGATCTTGTTTGCTTCTTTGGATCGGATAGTGACTATTACATAAAATGGTACCCACTCATTTTCACAATCCCAAGTTCTTCTTTGTTTTGGTAGAGATTTGAGAGTGCGATGTTTTCTTGTCTTCTTTTTTTTTTTTGAGAAGATGATCCGTTATTTGTACATCTTTCTTCTTCTTTTATTAGCATGGGTTAACTTCCATTTAAGCGCAATTTTAAATTCAAAGTGAGTTGGGTCATGGATCATGGGTCATGGATCCATTTTAGGCGACGCGACTCCTAAGTATCACGACATCTCCCACTCGCACAAAATGGGGTCCATTACTCTCTGTTAATATCATATAAAGGAACATCATCTCTTATGCTCTCTACCAGATTCATACAAGAAAAATAGATCGATGTGACCGGCCTTGAGAGCTCTTTGCTATACATCACATTAGGAATATATAGCTTCTCGACAAACAAAGATCATGAAGTAGACTTAAGTATGTCTGGTACCCTAGATCATTTTTATCACATTAGTCTCAAATGATCTCAACCTTATATATCATATATACGTATTCACAATTATAGACCTTTACATAATTGGTATACGATGAATACAAACAAAATGTGATCGTTTAATGATCTTGCCTCTTTTCGAATCTCTTAACTTTAATTTAATTTGCTTGCCATTAGTGCAGTTATTTGAATCTCTCACTTAGTCCTTTATGGTAACACTCCTAAAATAGCAAGTATTAAATTAAGTCTTAGAGTGAATAGAGTCATAAGGGTATAAATATAAGGCTCTTATTCCTTAAAGTCTCACACATCAAAATTTGAGATGCGAGCTTTGATTATTTATATTGATATATTTGCACACATGGTATGAAACACGTGCTACGGTATTTTCTCCTTTCCCATGGAGTGTATGTCTTTATGTAATGTATTAATACCGTACAGATAATGGTTCAGACATTCTTAATGTCTAACTGGAGTTCTCTTGTCTACTTCTTTCATGTTCATTAGAACTCAAATCTGGCAACATAGACAGATAAAGTGAAATTTTTTTATTATTAATTCACTTACAATCTTTAATAAGATCTCATCTTGTTTGTTAACAAGGCGACATTCATATTTTAAGCTTGGCTCTCGATTATCACTTAGATAGTAAACAACATTGTCACAAATCTCTCATCAACTTCACAAAATTAATGAGAGCGATTACGCATTAATGAGAGGCTAATCTCTTTATCTTATCCGACATACTTTTCAATAAATCGAGTGAATAAAAAGATTAAACCTCACACATAATGTGTGGAAACGCAACAAACATATTTATTATTTGAACATTAATACAACATGAACATTGTTTAGAAACATTACAATAAGTATATCATATTCACAATCCTTGAGATTTCACATGCTTTATAAATATATCTCGAGGAATTGGTTTGTCAAGGGATGCGCAGCCATTTCACGCGTGGGTTTCTTCATGTTCACCTTCTTGTATTGCAACCATGTCTTTTACAAAGTTATACTTTATATTTATGTGTTTGGTTTTGCCATGATACTTAGGGTCCTTTGTGTATGCTATTAAAGCTTGGCTATCACTACAGTTCCTTTAAAATTGAATCGACACTAATAGCATTTAAACTAGTGATCAAAAAAAACTTTTGAGCCACAATGCTTCTTATGCTACTTGTGAGCTACAAATTCAGCTTCATTATGTGGACAAGGCTATGCGGGATTGCTTCTTGCTACTCCGGCGATATAAGCGCCGTTGTTGAGTAAGAAGATGTACCCAGTGGGCTTTCTCTCCATCTAAGTCCTCCCAATCAGCATCAGTGTAGCCTTTCATTTTGCAGATCATTTCCTTCGTAACACAATGAATAAGTAGCAGTTCCTTTTTAGGTACCTTAGTATCCTTTTAAGCTGCTTTCGATGTCTTAGTCACAGGTTGGGTGATACCGACACTTACCATATAGCGATAAAACAAATATCAAGTCTTGTACACATCATGGCATACATCAGACTTCCAACCGCACTTGTATTTAGGAACTTTTCTCATGCTCTCTTCTTCTTGTGGAGTTTTAGGACACATTCTTCAGCTAAGACCTTCACCTTTAGGAATTGGGTATCGATGGGTTTGGAATCTTTGCATTTGGAATCGTTCAAGGATCTTATTGATGTACGACTCTTGTGATAGAGACAATAATTTCTTTGAACGATCTCTGGAGATCTGAACTCAAGAATATAAGCAGCTTCACCCATATCTTTCATCTCGAAATTGGATGATAACCATCCTTTAATTTCATTGATATACTCCTTCTATTACCAGCTATAAGTATATCATCAACATATAATGACATAATTATAAACTTGTCCATAGATCTTTTTATATATACACAATGATCTTCGTGAATCATAATAAAACCATTTAATATGATCTGTTGTATTTGTGAATCTTAAAACCATTTAATATGATCGTATTATGGAAGCGAGCCACTACCATTGTCTTGAAAGGTACTTTTGACACCTGCGGACTTCAAAGTCTACAAACTTTATTTTCTTGGCCTTCGTTAACAAAACCTACAGTGCTGCATGTAGATTTCCTCTTCTAAATCACCATTTAGAAATCTGTCTTTACATCCATTTGATGTAGTGGTCCCATACTTGCCCTACGATAGCTGGTAATGACGAATTGAGGTGAATCTTACAACAGGAGAAAAAGTTTCCTCTCAATCATTCTTTACATTGTGTGTAGCCTTTCGCTACTAGTCTAGCCTTATATTTATCAATTGTGCCATCGACCTTACGGCTTTATTTTGAGAACCCATTTATTCCCGATGGCGCGGGTCGCGCTTTGGAGAGAGATCTGGCTTTCAAGTTCTGACTTGCCGTTTGCGATCTCTCCAGGGCTCCATTTCTGCCATATCATTGTTTTATCAGTTTTCTTATGTCAAGGCCGGACCTCGTGACATTCCTTGGCTGCGTCTTTATCCGCGTAGCCAACATTGTTCTTTGAAGAGTATTTATGCCACCTGTTAACGCGGCCCGAGAATGCCTTACATCTACCACTACATTACTTGTTTGGGTTACGGAAGAGCAGTTTATCAATATCACTCAAATTGCTCCCACTTGGACAGGGATCATTAGTTGTTTAAGTACTCCCATTTCGGATTACTTCTATTTTGATCAAGATCATTATCATTGCTTGGAGTTGGAAACATGGCTACAAATGCTCCCATTCGAATGAGTGGTCTTTGATCACCAAAATCCATGTGGTCTCATGGAAAGACAAGTCTTTATTGATATCACCTTGTTGAGGAAAATCATTCTCTAAGAATGTGACATCTAAGTGATTCAAGAATTATGTGAGACTCCCATTTATTGTGTTCACACCTAAACACATTACCCTTTCGAATGTTAAAGTATCATAAAGATACATTTCTTTCCCTCGGGCACTAGTTTACCATGTGGGTGCGGTATTAGAACATAAGTTGCACATCCCCCGAGGTCTTAAAACACTTAGGTCAAGTTTTCTTTTGTCCGCCCTCGCCTATGGAGTAGTGGGAACTGATTTGCTAGGCACACGGTTAAGGATAAATGTGGCGGAGTTAATGGTCACGTCACCCAGTGGGTGACAAATTTGCACGTGCCATGTCCTTAGACCTAACCATTTCAAGGAGCGTTCTATTTCTTCTTTTCCCATGACACCATTTTTGTTGTGGAGTCCTTAGAATAGTCAGGCGATGTTGAATTCCTTTTTCATCACATAGTTGTCTAAAGCCGTCGAACGAATAATTACGACCTCGATCGGTTCTTAATGCTTTTATTTTTCCTATCTAATTGATTCTCAACTAAGCTCATATAGCTTTGGAAGCAACTTATTGCCTCTGATTTATGACTTATCAAATAGACAATACCGAAGTGAGTATAATCATCTGTAAATGTGATGAAATAATAAGCCCCATGCCTTGCTCTCACATTCATTGGACCACATATGTCGGAATGGACCAATTGCAGGGAAGTACGCTCACGGTTCCTTTACCAAATGGTTTTACGGTACTTTTACCCGACCGGGCGGTCTTCACAAATAAACGGATCTACTTTGTCATAGTTAGGCGGTAGCCTTGTTTAACTAGCCTATCTATTCGATTTTTGACCAATATGGCCAAGCCGGCGTGCCATAAAATTCATCTATCTCGAGTATGTGAAAACTTATCATAGAATAACTCAAATTACATTCATAATAATCAGTATTCATGACAATAAAACCATTCAATACATAACCAGATCCATAATGAGTAGTTCCTAGAACAATTCAATATTGATTTTAGCCGAGGTGCACATATTAAAACCTAGTTTTAACGGAACCCGGCTCTTTGAAATTAAATTTATTAAATCTGCTTGAACATAGAGAACATCATGCGATAGTAAAGTTCGGCCACCTCCTTAAGTAAGCTTTGCGTGTGCTATTCCTTAATTTGCAACTCTTGCATTGTTGCCCACATAGATCCACTTTGCTCCGCAATTGTCGCGAGAATTCCACGAAGGTCTCTCATCCTTGCTACGCTGGTCCGTTGCCCACTGAATTACCTGATCGCGAAAGGATAATATGCGTTAGAAAACAGAACTAGCTACATAAAGTTCACTAACTTTAGTATAGCCAAATACCTTCTGAGGTTCAGGGCAATCTCGTGCAAAATGCCCTTTGATATTACAATTGAAGCACTTGATCTTGGCCATGTTTTTCTTCTTGAAAGAACGTTTTCCTTTCCTGTGTTGGTCATTGCCATGTTTCTTGTTAAAATGAGCTTTCTTCTTGTTTTTGTCTTGGAACCCACCTTGATATTTGCGCTTTCGCCCATAAGCTTTTCTTGAGCTAGATTCAGCCATATACACATTTGTATTAAGTTTGGAAGATTCAATTCTTTCTTCTTCTGGCTCGAAGATGGCGCACCATCATCGGTGTTAGGATATTTTAAGATTTGTGGGTCAAATGCATCTTCATATGCTCGAGGGCGAGGCAAGGGCGAATTACGACTTAGGACTTGTTGCTGCGTCGGTCAACACATGACCGGTGTCTTTAACTCACAAATCATATTTGAGCATCTCAACGTAAATGCTTTTTCATTGTATGATCCCGATTTCTTTTTGTAGGTGTCAGATTTGATCGTGAGTGATGCGAGATTTAGTTCTTGTTCGCAGCACCAAACTTATTTTTTAAAGCGGACCACATGTCCATTGCCAAGTCATAACTTCTAAATTCTCGCATGATATCATTTTCCATACTGCTGAGCAACGTTATGCGAGCTAGAGAATTCTTTCGCTTCCAGGCTTCATAAGCCTCCGGTCCTTTATGTTGGGCCGTATTCCTGCCTCGAGGCTCGTCAGGTACAATATTGAGTACCTCAGAGCTTAACACTCTTCCGGCCACATATTGAATCTTCATGCTCCAAATCTCATAATTATCACCATTTAGCTTTTCACCTTTGTTAAGCTCAGCGACAATGTTTTTGGAGGCAGAAGACATTGTGTTTGTAGAAACACGAAGTTCTATGGTAAGACATAAATTGCACAGTATTAATGTTTTATCCATACACATATATCTACCTAGTATCTAATTAATCGCATTAGAAATAACTCACATGGGTTTTAGGGTAAAGGTCACTACGTTTCCAATCTTCCTCTAAATCCTAATGTGAGATACCTTAAATCGATTAATTAGAGCGGGTACTCTGAAGACACTTATCAGCGATGCGATTTCAAGTACACAAATTATCATAAAATTTCAATATAAATGCATAAATATTGAAAACAAACTCAAAATTGCTAGAAATAAATTGAAATTTTATATGATATATATATAAAATATCAAATAACTTCTAAGTTAATGAAATATTAAACATCCATAATGACCTAAGCGATACGAACTTAACTGGAAGTGAGCTAATGAAGCTATTCTTTAGTTCTCTAGGAAACTTAATCTTAGGCTTATTCTTTCTACCAGGAAGATTATGAGGAATTTTTAAGGTAGTAATTTCCCATATCCTAAGTTCCCTTTTCACATTTAGGCTTTTTAAGTAGATCAATACAAACTTGTGAACAACAAAGTTATCTTGTTTGTTCCACTTCCTTATTCTTATCTAATAAGAAATCTAGAATGCCTTTTTGGTAATATGTTGGTAAAGCATTTCTCAAAACCTTCAATTTCATCCAATTAAGACTCATCTTTAATTCTCCTGCCCAAATCAATTCTTGAACTTTTTCATGAAGCTTGATTATATAATTCACAACATGTACAAAGTCTTCCTCAAAGACTGCTGGATTAGGTTGGAGATTTTTGAGCTCTTCAGTCAGCCTAATGACTTCTAATCTTTGCGCATAAGTCCGTATGACTCGCGGTGTGCGAATGAGTCTAACCATTATTTTTCTATATATATACAGAAAAAAAAAACTCAATTAATTTACCCTAAATAATAATTGCACCAAGAAGGAATCACAAAAATAATGTCCAACTAACCAATTGTAAATTATATAATTTTAATTTAAACAACTATTAGTATATTATTTTATCACTTATTTTGATAAAATAATACTAATTCATATATTAAAAAAAATGAAATGGATACATTTATCCAAAATTAAAATTCATATGATTTTAAATAAAGTGAATGGGTATACTTTATTGGGTATAATTCGTGTGTATGAGGGTAAAATGAATGGACTCTTAATTGGGCCCTGGTAAGTCCCCGGGCCTTAATCCGCAGAGATGCGGGCCCAGTAATGGGTATACTTCAGTTGATGCCTAGTTGAAATTTGAGACATGTGTAGACTTAAGGCTTCAGAGTCTTTGTGGCCGTTATTTCAGTTATTCACTTGGGCCCATTGGGCTAACTGAACGGGGCTTACACTCTTAAATAAAAACTGCTTGTAGTTTAAATTGCTTCCGGTAAATTTAAAACTGCTTTCAGTTTAAATAAAAACTGCTTCAGTTTAAATTAAATAAAAACTGCTTGTAGTTTAAATTTTAAAAGCGCCGAGTTTAAATAAAAGCTGCAATAGTTTAAATTTAAAAGCTGCTTGATTTAAATAATAAAAAAGCGCCCCGGTTTAAATAATAAAAAAAACTGCTTCCGGTTAAGGCACTCCACTCCGGTGGAATCTCTAACTCAATTTTTTTTTAAATATTTAGTGAAACTTTTTGCAGGAAATATGCTTTTTACCAGAAATGCAGAAAACTGAAAACTACATTTCTATATTCCAATCTCTCCATACCAGAAAGAATATACTAAGAATATACATTTCTTTATTCCCCATGATCTCTATATACCAGAAATGTCAATATAGAGATAATTATAAGAGATGTGCAGAACAAGATGAAATGAAAAATATACAGTTCCAAGTGATGATAAAAATTCCTCGAGATGAAAAAATATTCCTCTCGTTTTTTATTTATTGATATTTATTGATTATTATAATCATCATCACAATTTAATCTTTGCATGTGAATAATTAAAAATAAAAAAAACACGATTACCATAAATTCATGAATCGAATCTCTCGACAATCATTCGACAATTCATCATTAGAACACATCAAACTTAAGTTAAATTAATACGGAAAGCGAAACATAAGCTCGATACCAATGTTGAAAATAAATTAAAGAATACATTGATTTATGGGTATATATAGCAAATTACGAATATATGAAGATCTTGTTTGCTTCCTTTGGATCATATAGTGACCATTACATAAATGAATGCCACTCATTTTCACAATCTAAAGTTCTTACTTTTTGTTTGGTAGAGATTTGAAATGCAGTGTTTTTCTTGTCTTCTTTTTTTTTTTTTTTGAAGATGATCAGTTATTTGTACATCTTTCTTCTTCTTTTATTAGCTACGATTAACTTCCATTTAGCACAGAATTTAAAATTCAAAATTGAGTTGGGTCATGGATCATGGGTCATGGATCCATTTTGGGCGACCCAACTCTAAAATCCAACAATATATATATATATATATATATCTATATATATATATATATATATATATAAATACTATATATATATATATATATATATACTATATATATATATATATATATATTTTTAAAAAAATTCAAAAAATCTAAAGATAAAAAATTTTCAAAGAAAACCCCTGAGAATAAACAAAATAAAAACATCATAAAAGAAGTTATAGATGTTTCAAATGTGGACAAAAGGGTCCTTGTACTATTTAGTAAAAACAGAAATAAATATTTTCATCGAGATAATAAAGAAGAAGAATATTATTCGAGAGATAATACTTGGTCGACGATAAACCTCAAACAAATTCTGAATATGGAAAAGAAATTGAAAAAATAGAAAATTGTCTTTGTCAAATAAATATGTTAACAGCTGATCAAAAATTACTTCTTGAAATGATTGATCAAATAGAAGACAAAGAAGCTAAAGCAAAATACATAAGAAAAGTTTTAGAACAACAGAATTCAAAACCAAAGCCAAAAATAAACATTTCAAATGTTTATCAAATGAAAGATTTATTTCAATATTGTAAAAAACGAGACGCAGCTTTGAATTTGCGGGAAAAGTAAGCTGATGAAAAGGAATTCAAATAAGTGAATTAAAAAATTATACACAAAACTTAGGAGAAAGAATAACCAATTTAGAAATCCAAAAAGAAGATTTAACTAGTGAAACAAATGAAGAAGTTGAAACTTTTGTACATAGTATGACTATTGTACAAAAACAAAGATGGTATACAAAGATAACTTTGAGAATCAATCCTGATTTCAAAGAGGTTTTTATAGCCTTAATTGATTCAGGTGTTGATTTAAATTGTATCCAGGAAGGATTAATCCCTACTAGGTACTTTATAAAAACAACTCAAAGATTATCAACTGCTAGTAATGATCCCTTGAAGGTTCAATACAAAATACCACAAGGTCATATTTGCAAAAATGGTATTTGTATTAAAACTTCATTCTTACTAGTTAAGAATATAAGTCATCAAGTTGTTTTAGGAACTCCTTTCCTAACTCAACTATATCCTTTTCAAATAGATAATAGAGGATTAAAAACCAAATTTAATGGTCAAGAAATCCTTTTTGAATTTATAAGAGGAATAGAAGTTAAAGAAATAAATCAAGTACAAGATTTTATTTCTTTAATTCAACAAAAACAAAAACATGTAAAATTTCTTCAAAAAGAAATACATTATAAGAAAACTGAAGAAAATTTGCATTCAGAACAAATTCAAGAAAGAATAAAAAATATTCAAAAACAAATTGAAGAAAATCTTTGTTCTTCACTTACGAAGTACTTTTTGGAATAAGAAAGCGACATATGGCACATTACCATATGAAAAAGATTTTGATGAAATACATTAGGTGACATCATTTGAGAAAATGTTGGAGACCTATCTGGAGAGTTTTGAATGTTTGGTTCAGTCCTTGTATACTTTAAATCTGGAATGGTAGAGGAATAGTCACCTTCTTTACAGATTTAAGTTTGTGGGCTGTTGATCTTCTGAAGAGGAGTTCTAATTTCTAAATAAAGAATTAGAAGACATACGAGTATGATCTTGTTAAATTTTCTTTTCTTGGCTCAAAATTAATTTGAACATTTCCTTGTCCATGCTTCTGTATGGATAAAGAGTTTTGGTTGTTCAGGTGGTTTGGAGCTAGGGATTTGTTGAAATTCCATTCGAGGAGGATTGTGTTAAAAAACATTCCCATGGAATAGGTTTTGGAATTATAACTGTTGAGTTTTTCTCATTTGCTTGCCAAATTAAGGGATTTGATCTTTGGTGAAGACAAAGCGATTTAGGTTGATTGGTAAGTCATTACTTTATAGTATACTCTTGCTGCAAACTATAAAGTATGTTTTGGATCTAGGATCCATGTCATAATTTGAGTTTGAATAATTTAAAGTCAAGGCTTTGTAGATGCTTTCGCCATCATTCCATCGATCTGACCTACAGGATTTGGATAACGAGGTGAAATACACGGTCCAAATGATGTATTGTTCCATTAGCTATGAGAGGAGATATAGAATTTTACATTGCCATCACATCGGGAACATTCATATCAGTTGCAATCTAAACTTATTTGAGTTGGGATACCATTTGTTCATCTCTCATTCTTATATGTTTTGGGCCTCCTTATTGAATTTGTTCAGGTCTTTGGTCACGAAAGTTACGTGCTATGATTTTTACATTTAAGCCCATAAATCAGATAGTGGGTGTATTTCTGAGTTTTGATGCAGTATACCTGTTTTAAAGGAGTTTCCTGTTGCATATATTGCCCAGATGTTTGCATTTAGCATTCCTTTCAATTTTGGTGTTGTTTCTCCTTATGTCTTCCATGAGGAAGAACGGAGCGTTTGTTTTCTGATGTTGGCCATTATATGTACCTAAGTTGTTCATCATCTGGATGAACTAGTATTTGAACTAGTACTTTCTGAATTTTGATGAAATTTGACATTTTTTATCCTTCTAGTGGTAGGATTCTAACATTTAGAGGGACCACCACCGGGACCACCTACCACACATAGGGCTTTACGGCTGACCAACAGATACACTGGGCTGACCAACACTAACTGTAGGAATCACAATTATTTTGAAAGAATACAAATGTAAGTTTAATCAAAATTTTTGCAAGAACTTGGCTCTGATACCATTCTCTACAGGACCGCTAAACAATTTGAACATATATGATTTGAATAGTAAAAATTTGAGCAGAGTAACAGTATTTTTGAAATCTTCAAAGGTACGTGGCGTTGTAGCAGGAGGTTTCCAATCTTACTCCACTTGACTGGTGGGTTTGGGGAGGTTACCCGGAGTTTCCGGCCCGGAAATATCTTATTTGAAGTTGAATAAGTTTGAATAAACATGCAAACAGTATGCAATTTTGAATCAAAATAAAGAACAGTATTGAAATTTGAATCAAATTTATTGAACTTTGAAAGACTTACAAACTTTGTTGAAAGCTTTTTGAACTGGAAAGCTTTAACAGTGATGAGCTGGATACAAGGCTCTCAGAGCTTCTCTCTCTAACTCTTTTCTCACTCTAAAACTAATCCTGCCTAACTAAGGAGACAACCCCTCCTTATATAGGAAAATTTGCGGATTTGAAATAAAACTTTGACGTCCACACAGTGGATGACCTTTGGAAAGAGTCTCTTACTTTTTTGAAGAGACACCTTTTACAATTTTGAAGAGCCAACAACTTTTGCTTTTTTGAAGAGCCAACTACTTTTGAGTCAGCTGTTTTGACTTTTTCTGCAAGTGGAGCTTTGCTTTTTGTAAGTGGGAACAGCCTGTCAAGTCTGTCACCTTTTGAAGCTTTCCAAGATGCTATCACACCATTTTGTGGGTCAGTTCTCCGTGCTTCATTGAATACGTCGAAGAGGACATCAATGTTGATTTCTTAGAATTTTTGAGCCTGTCCTTTCTCTGAGGCAAAGGCTTTTGAAAATGTTGATGTCTTCCTTATCATCCTTATTCAAGAGGGGTGAAGGGGAGACCATAGCACATGTCTTCATTTTCTTTGGAGGAAGAAATTTGTCTTTGCTTACAGCTGTATGTCTTCGATCATGCGAGTCACGGAGTGTGTGAGTTTGAGAGCGTTCTGGCTGAAATCTTCTTGGACCTTTTGAGATGGGCGCGACAGCTGTTTGAGAAGGAAATGAGTCTTTTGTTAGTGGGCTAGGTATTGGGCCTGGAAGAGGTTGGAACCAATACGGTACCTTGGACTTTGAGGTTGAGGGCTTTTTTGAATTGGGCTTTTAAGGCTTGGAGTCCATCTTTTAGCCCGACATCGAAGGATTGGGCTTCAGAAGGTTTGAAAGCGGCCCACCATTTGATTTTAAATTCCCTAGCCAAATACTTAGGGAATGGGCTTGGATGGAATTGGAAGGAACAAAAGTCCCAACAAAGAATCCAAGGGATTCTCAATTGAGAACAAAAGAAGAGTGAATAGCAATTTCCAGAAGGGAAAAAGCTTTCACAGTTTGCTTTGAAATATTCAAAACTTTTTGTAATTTCGGGACCAGAAAAATACTTGGATGAGCTCCCAGAAGCCACCAATCCACAGGCAGGTTGGAAAGATTTTTGAGTTTTAAAATTCAGGTTAAAACCGGGGAATGAGTTTTTGGCCTGATACAAAACACATGGTACCAAGCTTGTTTGTAGTCGTAAAAATCAAAAGTTTGGGGGTGAAAATGCTCAGAAAATCTTTTGTGAGTATAAATATTTTGACCCCAATCTTTTTCATTTAAGACTTTTAAAATTTTGCATTTGAATAGCTATCATTACCCTCGGGGTTCATGATATGCGAGAAATTTGTCTGAACTCCGTATCTACAGTATGGTCGTAGAATCTACGGGTTTTGAGTACTTCATTGGAGCAAAAAATACTTTTAAATCTTGGAAAATCTTTTTGTAGTCAATCTCACGGCCCGATATATGATCGAGGGTTCTAAAATTTCTTAACATTCCGAAATTTTTGTTCTTTTGTTTGGTAAGCAAATTTGGGAGTTGGAGTTTGAAATGAAGGGTTGAGGGATTTCCCCAAAACTTCGAAACGATTTGAAGTTTCAAGAGATTTTGATGTTTGAGGCCTTTTTGTTGCCATAGCATAAGAGGCCTTTGAGGTAGGTTTGATAGGATGCGAACTTTGCGCGCCTCATTTCCTGTAAAAATTCCCGTGAAAGGAAATCAGGTAAAACATTTGAAGATCCTTTGATAAATTCAATTTCAAAATCAAAAACAGATAAAATAGCTTGCCATCTGGCAAAAATCTGTTTTGAAACTAGATTTTGAACATCTTTTTGTAAAATCTCTTTTGCAACAGCATATGGTTTCATTACCATATGAAAAAGATTTTGATGAAAAACAAATTCCAACAAAAGCAAGACCTATTCAAATGAGTCCTGAACTCCAGGAAGGATTAATCCCTACTAGGTACTTTATAAAAACAACTCAAAGATTATCAACTGCTAGTAATGATTATCAAAGATTATAAGGTAATTCCCTATAAGGTTTTGATTTTTTGGAAATTTGACTAGGTGGAGTTGGCATTGAAATGCCATATTGAGCACAAAAAGATCCTAAATCTTTTTTAGAAGCTTTGAGGTCTTTTTTAACTTGATATTGGAGTTTTAAATAAGAACATAGCTTAAGGCCTTCTTTTTTGACAACACTTAAGAGATCTCCATAAGTGAGATTGTCAAATTGGATTGTTCCTCCAAATTTTTCCCTAAGGGAGTCTTGTACTCTTTCATTGAATGCCTTAGGAAGACCATAAAGGAACCTTTCTTTCCAATAAGAGGCGTTAGCATCAGCTCTTATCATTAAGGTTGCTAAGAACACGTCATAATACCATTTAAGGTCACTCAGTGTTTTACATCTTAAGTTTTGTAGAATATCTGAAGTTCTTTCTCCATAGATACTTGGATCACCTATGAAGTGTTTGGTTATTGTATAGACTAATCTTATGATTGAATTTTGTTCTCCTTCCTCATTTGTACTTTTTAGAATATGAAATCTTTCTTTTTCAGTGAGGTAGTTTTCCCACCAAAGTTTTAATGTGCCATTGAAACCTGCTTGTAATAATTGGACAGCATTCAATCCATCATCCCGGTTTACCAAATAAGCGATTCTTGCCATTGCATTTAATGATACATTGAAGATTTCATGTTCAGATAGACCATCTAGACTCCAAGAATAGATGTTATTGATGTTATAACTATTTTGCTGTGGATGTCTCTCCTCAAATTGCAAATCTGGAGGAGTAGGTCTTTGATAAAAGTTTTTTGATCTTTGATGCCAAGTTTTTAACTTGTTTATTTGATTTTCTTCTTGTTCAGAAGTTTGTAAATTTTCAATAAGTTGTTCGAGAAGCTTAATCGAACTTGTTTACGATTCCATAAAGAAATTTACTTAGTTTTGAACAGAGGATCTTTAACTACATACACACTAACTTTTGAGTTAAAAGTCTTATGAGTTCATCATTATTTTTGTTACCTCCTAGTTTGACAGGTTTTATTGGTTTGAAGAAAAGATTTTCTTGTTTTTCTTCCTTTTCTTCTTTTTCAGGTTTATAATTTTTTGTAGAACATTTACTTTCAATTCTGTTTAATTGAGTTGAAATTGTTCCTAAGATTTGATTTGTGAAGTTATTTTGTTGATGAATTCCTTTTATATCTTTTAATTTTGTCATTCTGTTTTCATCTTCTTTAGAAGTTAAAGAAATAAATCAAGTACAAGATTTTATTTCTTTAATTCAACAAAAACAAAAACATGTAAAATTTCTTCAAAAAGAAATACATTATAAGAAAGCGAAGAAAAGTGCATTAGAACAAATTCAAGAAAGAATAAAAATATTAGCTAAATTGAAGAAAATCTTTGTTCTTCACATACAAATGCTTTGGAATAGAAAACAACATATGGTTTCATTACCATATGAAAAAGATTTTGATGAAAAACAAATTCCAACAAAAGCAAGACCTATTCAAATGAGTCCTGAACTCCTTGAATATTGCAAAAAAGAGATTAATGATCTCTTAAATAAAAAATTAATAAGACCAAGTTATTCACCATGGAGTTGTGCAGCTTTTTATGTCCAGAAAGCTTCAGAACTTGAAGAGGCTCGAGGTTAGTAATGGAAATTATAAACCATTGAATAAAGTCTTTGCAATGGATTGGAGTGTCAATACCTAATAAGAGGATTTAATTCAAAGGATTTATAATGCAACAATATTTTTCAAAATTTGATATGATGCGGTTTACGGCAAAATTGAATTAAGCCAGGAAAGACGGTGTAAAAGCGGCATTTACAGTTCCATTTGGGCATTATAGATAGAATGTAATGGTACAACCTTAAAAATGCTCCTTGAATTTCAAAATATGATGAATGAAATATTTAATAGATACACTAGATTTTCTATATATATATACATCTATATATATATATATATATAGGCGTATATCTATACTATCTTTTAGATATATATATAGATTTATATATATATATATATATATATATATATATATATATATATATATATATAGATATATATATATATATATATATATATATATATATATATATATAGATATATATATGATTTATATATATATATATATCTATAGATGTATATATAGAATATATCTATATAATCTACGATATATATATACTTACCATATATATATATATATATATATATATATATATATATATATATATATATATATATATATATATATATATATATATATATAGCTATATATATCTATATATATAGATGTATATCTATATACATCTATATATATATATATATATATATATATATATATATATAAATATATATATATATTTATATAAATATATATATAATTTTATATATAGATATCTATCTATATATATATATATATATATATAACTATATATCTATCTATATATATATATATATATATAGATGTATATATATATATATATATATACATCTATATATATATATATAAAATCTATATACATCTATAAGGTTTCAAACTTAGTTATTTACTATAATCTTATTTTGGTTATATAATGTTTGAAACATTTTTTTATACTATAATCTATAATCTATATAGATTATAGTATAAAAATATTTCAAACATTTGATATATAACAAAACTCAAGATTTCTCAACTCAAACTCTTAAGTTTAAGCTTTATATATAACAAAATAACTATTAACTAAATAACTAATATAATTAATTAACTAAAAATTATAATAGTAAATTAAACTAAAATAAAACTATAGTATAAAATTATAGATTATAGTATAAAAATGTTTCAAACATTATATAACCAAAATAAGATTATAGTAAATAACTAAGTTTGAAACCTTATATGGCTTAAAATAACTATTAACTAAATAAATAATATAATTAATTAACTAAAAATTATATCAAATGAAACCTAAATAAAACTATAGTATAAACTAAACTACAGGGCATATCTCAAAAAGTCCAAGAAGATCTGTGAGAAACCCTCTCCAAACTTGTAGGGCTCGGACTCGATGGCGAAGACACGGCCAGCGACATTGCCCATCAGTAGCGAAGACATGTGCTTCGACTTCCCATTCACTCCCCTTGAGTAATGGGAATGATAACATTTTCAAAAGCCTTTGCCTCAGAGAAAGGACAGGCTCAAAAATTCCAAAACTCCAAATTTGGATGCTCTCTTCCGACAGGTTCAATGAAGAATGGAAGATCTGGACCTGAATGGTGTAGCATCTTAAAAAGCTTCAAAAGGTAGCCCGGACTTGATAATTGTTCCCCAGCATCAAAAGCAGACCACTTGCAGATAAAGACAAAAAGGCAGGTGACTCTTCAAAAAAGGCAGGTGACTCTTCAAAAAAGGCAGGTGACTCTTCAAAAAAGCAAGTGACCCTTCAAAGTTTGAAAAGTCTTGTGTTCCACTGTGTGGATGTCAAATTTTTATTTTCAAGTCCAAAATTTCCTATTTAAGGAGGGGTTGTCTCCTTTGTGAGGAAGGATAAGTTTTAGAGAGAGAGTTAGAGAGAGAAGCTCTGAGAGCCTTGTATCCAGCTCATCACTGTTAAAGCTTTCCAGTTCAAAAAGCTTTCAACAAAGTTTGTAAGTTTTCAAAGTTTAATATATTTCAATTCAAATTTCAATACTGTTCTTAGTTTGATTCAAAAATTGCATACTGTTTGCATGTTTATTCAAATATCTTCAACTTCAAATAGTATATCAGGCTGGAAACTTCAAACCTCTGAACCAGCTACGAGTGGTGTTTCAACGAGGAAACCACGTCGTACCAGCCTTGCCGTACTTTTGAAGATTTCAAAATTACTGTTACTCTGCTCAAATTCTTAATATTTACTGTTCAAATTATATATGTTCAAATTGTTTAGAAGGTCCTGTAGAAATTGGTATCAGAGCCAAGTTCTTGCAAAATTTTTGATTAAATTTACATTTGGACTCTTTCAAAGTAATTATGATTCTACGATTAGCGTTAATTCGGCCCGGTGTATCAGTTGGTCGTCATAAATCCCGGTGGTCGGTGGTCGGTGGTGGTCCCACTAGAGGTGTAGAATCCAGGGTACTGTAGAAAGGGTGAAATGTCAAATTTTATCAAAAAATTTGTGGAGTACTAGTTCAAAATACTAGTTCATCGGGATAGATGAACAACTTAGCATATACGAAAATACTACGACAGTTTGAAACAAAATTTACTGTTTCTATAGAAGATTGGGAACGTTATATCAAAAGTTGGGAATGTAAAAACAAAATATCAAAGAACTATACAAAAATAGGAACTTTTGGTTAAAAGATTATAGAATCAAAATCTACAAATACTCATTGATAGGTTAAAGACGAGCTGACGAGCTCCTAGATCTTGGGATCTAGAACAAATTCAAAAAGAGAAATTCAAAATTCTTCATATAGGAGCTATCCAGGTAGCAGCCAAACCCTTAACTAGGTTAGGGTTAGACAAACCTATATGTATATGTCTTCGTGATGCAAGACATAACAAATTCCAGGATTCCCTTTTAGGGTTAATGGAAACAAATACATCCTTTGGACCGGTGTATTTTACCTGTTATCCAAACCTAGAGTTAGACTGTATGAATGATAAAAGCATTCATAAAGCTTTGACTCTAAACATCCAAACTCAAAGAGTATGACATGGATCCTAGATCCAGGAATATACTTATAGTATACAGAGTATACTATAAAGTAATGACTTCAGTAGTCAATCCAAATTGTCTTTTGTCTTCACCAAAAGATCAAACTTTAATTTGGCAAGCAAATGAGAAGAATTCAACAGTCATAATTCCAAAACCAATTCCATGGGAATGTTTAACACAATCCTCAGAATGGAATTTCAAACAACTCTTAGCCCCAAAACCAATTGAACAACCAAAACTCTTATCCATAATAGAAGATGGACAAGGAAATGTTCAAATTAATTTTGAACCAAGAAAAGAAAACTTAACAAGATCATACTCTGCAAGGTCTTCTAATTCTTATTTAGAAATTAGAACCCCTTCCAGAAGGTCAAATGTTCAGTCAAATTTAAATCTAGAAGAAGTAGATTATTCCTCTACTATTCCAGATTTAAAATATCTGGCCCGAACCAAACACATTCAAAATTCTCACGTGGGTCTCCAACATTTTCTCAAATGATGTCACCTAATGATGAGCCTCCGGCTCGATATGATGTGGCGAGAGAATATGTTTAGGGAAATAGATAAGGAATACTTAAAGAAGCAAAATGCGAAGAACACAAAGAAAGAGAAGAGAATGGTTTTCTCCTAAATTATCAAAAGAAATAAAAAGAAAAAATTTAGAGAACAATGGTATCCAAACTATGAAACAATGAAATGAATATTCGAATGTTCACATACTTTGATATTTATGCTTCAAATAATCAAATAAAATATCCATTTTCACAAATAAATATGTTTCGAAAGGAATGGAAGATAGGTACTACTTACCGCGGCCCAAATCCCGGGGTGTCAGTTGACTGCAGATCAACTGCGGGAAATCATACATCCGTATCACGAGGGCGTATATCTGATAACAATGGCCTCTTGGGCCCGTAAGCCAATACTCAAAATAATATTAATCAAACTATATTCGATAGTTTACATGCACATTTTACAAAGATTTATACATAAGTACAAAATTTTCTTAAAGCCACATTTCGGCTTCTTATAAAATTTATCCTCTTGAGTGTCGTCTCCTTGGATAGTCCACACATTACTGAAGGGGGTCCCACGACGGGGTGAGCAAAGCCCAGTAGAAAATCTTCCTACAAGGGTTACTCCCCACCTAAAATGCATATGCAATGGCATATATAAACAATCAATCACATTTCATACAATTATTTTCTATATGAAATATGCATATCATCTGCATGAATCTGACCTCGTGCTCACCACACGAGTCCCCAGCCCAGGCTCCTCGCTGGAATGCGAATGTGAAATAAAACCCGATCCACACACTACGACTAAACCATTTGGAAAACCCTCCAATTTATTTATCAAAAACTGATTTTGATTCTTTTCCTTTATTTTTGTGGTACGGTTTCGGGTTTACCGTGGGACGCCGCGCGCCTTTTTCAACATTTTCACGAACTTATCGTAAGGGATTCATGTCTAGCGTGAATAATATGTGGGACTTTCACCACGGGGGGATCTACTGACTTGCTCCGCCCAAAACATGTAATTTATCATTTTGATCATTTACACTCGTGAATCTCTACCTTGGACTTTTGTCACGGAATTTCTGAGGAGTTCGACCCGTTTCACGACATTGATGAATAAACCTTTTGCACCCTCACTGGGCTGTGATGTGACCGTGCATATGAAGTACATAATGTCAATGCATTTTCCTCATGTACATGCATGAATGAGCACTACATGAAACATTTACACACCATGGATAATTATAATTTATACATATAATTTACTTCCATACAAAACATATTATCGTAAGCATGCATGCGATATCACAATTCCATACAGCATGTTATTCAGGCAAAGCCATAACACATGGGTCACCATGAGACCATTCAACGGGTACCTCACGGCCCCTTAGCAAACATGAACCAATCCGGTTCCAAACATTCACACACATCAGCCAACAAACCATAATACCTAGAAACGCCGGTTTCTAGTTGGCTCTAACTCCATAATCAGGAAGCCTTTTCGTCATGAAATCCATGCCCATAGTCCCAGAAGGCTTGGAACTAATTCATATGACCTCTCTTGGCCTCCCATAAGCAATCCCTACCATTATAAAGCCTTTAGGCTAAAAGTAAACCAAGTAGGAAAATATCCTACCTCTTGGAGTTTGTCGAAACTCCAACTTTCTGGTGTTCACACGTAGATCCCACTGCGTGCACCAACTTTAGTCCTCGAACACCGAGCGTCGACCTCCCACGAAACCCGGGGAAAATCCTCCTTTCCTTTCCTCCTTTCTCCTTTTTCCTCCACTTCTCTCGTATTCAACACTTCTTTGATTTCTTTCCTTCGCCATCTTTTCTTTTGCTTTTCTTTTCCTTTTTCTCTTTTCTCGTCTCACACACCTCTCTTCATTTCATCCTCATTTACATATTCTCTACTTTTTCTTTCTCTCCTCCAATTTGGAGAATCAATCATTCCAGTCAAAGGAGGAAGTGCCTCCCCTCCTTCCTCAAACCAAGGTGCTGGCTCTCACTTTTCCCATAATTTTCTTTATTTCTTAAATCCATTTTATGACATCATCCACCACACATGGCCCATTATTAGCAGGATTCAGATTCCACACATGGCTTGGTGGCCAGGCCACTGCACGTGCCAAGTGTCACACACTTGTGGTGCCAAAGTGGCATCCTTATCTTACCATGTGTGCCGACGCACGTCTCAGCGTGAAGTCAGGCCACCTCGGAATCCAGCGAAGATCGCGTGGTATTAAGTGCCCAAGTGAGCCGATTTCCAGCGGAGGAAGTCCGTTTCGTCATCCGAGATCTAGAAAATTTCCGGATTTTCAACCGAAATTTCTATTTTACCCTTTATCCAAAATCTTGGATTTTCTGGGGTTTCACACTACTTCTGAAAAGAAGATAGTATCAACTCACCCTCCTTTGGAAGAAATAAAAATCAAAACACAAGGTGTTGAAATAATAGCCTCACCTTTCAAACAAATAAGTTCAAATGATGATGAAAATAGAAGTACAAAATTAAAAGACATAAAAGGTCTTCAACAACAAAATAATTTTTCAAACCAAATTTTAGGAACAATTTCCTCTCAACTAAATAGAATTGAAGGAAAGATATTTACCAAAAATTATACTCCAGAAAAACCTTCAAAAGAAAAAACAGTTGAAAATCCTTTATTTCAACCAATAAAACCTCTCAAATTAGGAAGATATAGTAATAATAATGATGAATTAATAAAAATTTTAACACAAAAATTGGATTCAATGAGAACCAAAGATCCTTCTTCTTCAAAAGATCAAATAAATTTTCTAAGTGGGCGAAAACCTTGAGAATCCCTCTGCTTCAAATACACTTATAAATAATAATTTATCGATAAGAAGATGATCAAATAAATAGATTAAACATGGCGCAAAGATCAAAAATTTTATCAAGACCCACACCTCAGTTTGCAGGTTTGAAGAAAGCCATTTAAAACAAAATAGTTATAATAACTGTGAAATATATTCTTGGAATATAGATGGCCTTTCAGAACATGAAATCTTGATTGTTCTTCGTCAAATGCAAATGGCAGCAACTGCCTACTTACTTGATGGTGAAGATCATAATGCTGTCCAATTACTCTTAACAGGGTTTACTGGCACATTAAGATTTTGGTGGGAAAATTTTCTAACTGAAAGAGAAAGAATTTTAATTTTAACAAGTGTCAATGATGAAGGTGAGCAAGATGCTATTATAACCCTCATCCATACAATAACAAAACATTTTGTGGGAAATCCAAAATGCTTTGTTGAAAGAAATACTGAAATTTTACAAAATCTTAAGTGTGAAATGACTTTAGTGATTTGAATGGTATCATGATGTTTTTCTAGCCAAAGTAATGACTAGAGCAGATGCTAGGGCTTCTTATTGGAAAGAAAGATTTTTGTTTGGTCTTCCAAAAGCCTTAACTGCAAAAATTCAAGAATCCTTAAGAGATAAATATAACGGACAAATTCCTTATGATACTCTTTCTTATGGAGAAATCATAAGTGAAGTAAAAAATGAAGGTCTCAAGTTATGTACTCAACTAAGGCTTCAATTTCAACTTAAAAAAGACCTAAAAGCTTCTAAAAAAGATTTAGGTTCTTTTTGTTCTCAATATGGCATTCAGATGCCAATTCCACCCAGTCAACTTTCCAAAAAATCAAAACCTTATAGGGAATTACCTTATAAAAAATTTAAAAAATTTAAAAAGGATAAAAAATTCAAATCCAAAAAATCCCCTGAAAATAAAAAACATCATAAAAAAGAAGTCAGATGTTTCAAATGTGGTCAAAAGGGTCATATAGCCCCTAATTGTAAAAACAAAGTAAATGCTTTATCAGATAATGAAGAAGAATATTATTCTGAGAATAATACTTCATCTTTTGAAAATGAAAATTCTCAAACAAACTCTGAAAATGAACAGGAAATTGAAAAAATAGAAAATTGTTTATGTCAAGTAAACATGATAACCGCTGAACAAGAATTGTTATTAGAAATGATAGACAAAATTGAGGATAAAGATTCAAAAGCAAAATACATAAGAAAAATATTAGAACAACAAAATAAGAAACTAAAACCAAGAGTAAATTTATCAAATGCTTATCAAATGAAAGATATATTTCAATATTTTAAAGAACCTGCAACTTTACAAGATTTACAAGAAGAAGTAAAACAAATGAAAATTCAAATAAATGAATTAAAAGATTATACTCAAAACTTAGGAGAAAGATTAACTAATTTAGAAATTCAAAAAGAAGATATAACAGAAGAAATAAATGAAGAAGTCGAAACTTTTGTACATAGTATGACTATTGTACAAAAACAAAGATGGTATACAAAAATAACTTTAAAAATCAATCCTAATTCTGAAGCGGAGTTTTAGTGCTTTTGAGTGATTCGGGGCGATTTAAAATTGTATACAAGAAGGATTAATTCCTCTTGTATATTTTGTGAAAACCTCTCAGATTATCGACAGCTAGTAGTGATCCTTTGAAGGTTCAATACAAAATACCACAAGGTCGTATTTGCAAAAATGGTATTTGTATTAAAACTTCATTCTTACTAGTCAAAAATATAAGTCATCAAATTGTTTTATGAACTCCGTTTCTAACACAACTATATCCTTTTCAGGTTAATGATAAAGGATTAAAAACCAAGTATAGAGATCAAGAAATTCTTTTTGAATTTATAAGAGGAATAGAAATTAAAGAAATAAATCAAGTACAAGATTTTATTTCTTTAAATTCCAACAAACTTGACAATGTAAAAATTTCTTCAAAAGAAATACAATATAAAAGAATGAAGAAAATTTACATTCGGAACCGATTCAGAAGAATAAAAATATTCAAAAACAAATGAAGAAAATCTTTGTTCTTCTATACCAAATGCATTTGGAATAAGCTTGACATATGGTTTCATTACCATATGAAAAAGATTTTGATGAAAAACAAATCCCAACTAAGGCAAGACCTATTCAAATGAGTCCAGAACTCCTTGAATATTGCAAAAAAGAGATTAATGATCTCTTAAATAAAAAACTAATAAGACCAAGCCATTCACCATGGAGTTATTGAGCTTTTTTATGTCCTGGCTTGTTGAAAGAGGAACTCCAAGGTTAGTAATAGGTATAAACCATTGAATAAAGTCATACGATGGATTAGGTATCAAATCCCTAATAAAGTTTAATTCAAAGGATTTATAATCACGACAATATTTCAAATTTGATATGAAGTCTGGTTTACGGCAAATTCAAATTAAACGGAAAACAGTACAAAACGGCATTCCGCAGTTCCATTTGGACATTATGAATGAATGCATTACGTTTAGTAATGGCGCCAATCGAATTGTCCGTTGACTACCCGTCAACCTGCGGAAATTCTCTACGTCTCGTATCGCGAGACGCATACCTGAGTAAAATAGCCACATGGGGCTCATACATCCATACTCATATAACAAAATCAACTATATTCTCATAGTTTTCATGTTTGTTCTACAAGATTTATACATACTTACAAAATATTTTTCTTAAAGCCACATTTCGGCTTTCTTCTCCAAAAAAGTACCTCTCACTGGCATTACCGTCTCCTGGATAGTCCACATTGCACGAAAGGGGTCCCACGGCCAGGGTGAGCAAAGCCGATGAAAATTACTCCTACGGGTTACTCGCTAAAATGCATATGCAATGGCATATATAAACAATCAATCACATTTCATACAATTATTTTCTATATGAATGTCTATATCATGCATGAGATGCAACCCCTCATGCTCACCACTGAGTCCCAACCGACTCCCTCACACCTGGAATGCCAAATGTGAAATAAAACTAGTCACACACCCTGACTAAACCATTGGAAAACCCTCCAATTTATTTATCAAAAATTGATTTTGATTCTTTTCCTTTATTTTGTGGGCCACGGATTTTCGGGTTTACACGTGGGACGCCATACGCCTTTTCCAACGCATTTTCCGCGAACTTACATCGCGGGATTCATGTCTAACCGTGAATAATATGTGGGACTTTCACCACGGGGATCTATGACTTGCTCAGCCCAAAACATGTAATTTATCATTTTTTATCATTTTACACACTCGTGAATCTCTACCTTTGGACTTTGTCCCATTTTTCCCGAGTTCAGGCCAGCTCCTGTACCGATGAATAAACCTTACCACGCACCCACACCCAGGCGGCGCGATGTGACCGTGCATATGTAATGCATGATGCCGATACATTTTCCTCATGTTACATGCATGAATGAGCACTACATGAAACATTTACAAACCATGGAAAATTATAATTTATACATATAATCTACCTCCATACAAAACATATTAATACATCAAAAAGCATGCATCAATATAACATTTCCACACTTAACATGTTATTCAAGCAAGCAATAACACACAATTAGGTCACAAACTTGGGACCACTCAACAGGGTACCTCACGGCCCCTTAGCAAACATAGACCATTTGGTTCCAATCCTTATCATCATCAAACAACCATGATGCCTAAAGGCTTTCGGTTTCTAATTAAAACCCCTAACTTGCAGTCCAGCCACAGCAGGTCCTTGAATCCATACCCCATTAATTCCCAAAGCTTGGAACTAATATACATGGCCTCTCATGGCCTCCCATATAAGCAACCCCTACCATTATAAAGCCTTTAAATTTAAAAAGTAAGCAAGTAGGAAAATATCATACCTGCTGGAAGTTGCGAAACTCCGAAAACCGAGGTCAGCGTTGTCCTCTCCGTGTAGAACACTTCCCCTCTTGTCTCGAAAGAATCCGACGGTCGGATCGCCTACAAATCTAGAGAGAAGGAAGACGTTCTCTCTCTAGGATTTCTCCATGTTTGGCCACTGTATCTTCCTCTCCACGAATTCTTTTCCTTTTTGCTTTACTTTTGCTTTTCTTTTTCTCTTTTCTCTTCTCATTTTCCTTTCATTTTCTCCTCATTTCTCTCCATTTTCTCTTTTCTCCTTGCACTTTCTCCTCCTTTTTGAATCATTATACGTATGAGACAAGCATTGAAATTTCCTCTATACCTTCCTCGACCAATTGTGTGGCCTTCCTTTTCCATCATTTTCCTTTATTTTATAATTATAACATGGCGTATTCATCCCATTTACAGCGAACCGATGTAGTATGGAATCCTCCCCCATGTGGCTCAATGTGAGCCATTCCTTTATGCCAAGTGTCACACCTTTTGAGTTGCCATGTGGCATCTTAACATCTTCTTATGTGTCATGTCAAGCCCAGCGTCTCGGCGTGAAATCTCGAGCCGCCTCGAATACAGCGGGGAAATTCGGCGTGGTAGGCTGAAGGCCGTGAGACGATTTCAGCGGAGGAAGTCCGTTTCATCATCCGAGATCTAGAATATTCAGTTTTCTGCAGGAAATTCTGATTTACCCATTTTGAAAATTGGATTTTCTCGGGGTTTTTCCTGATTTGGCCTTAAAAATGCTCCTTCGAATTTCAAAATATGATGAATGAAATATTCAATGAATACACTAGATTTTTTAGATTGTTTACATTGATGATGTTCTCATATTTTCAAATTCCCTTGAAAAACATTTCAAACATTAAAAATTTTTCAAAAAATTGTAAGAGATAATGGATTTAGTTATTTCTGCAAGCAAGAAATAATTATTTCAAACAAATATTAGGTTTTTTAGGATTTTGACATTTATCAAGGTCAAATAAAACCTATACAAAAACAATAGACTTTGCTTAACAAATTTCCCGATGAATAAAAAGATAAAACACACTACAAAGGCTTGTGCAGCCTTAATCCATGAGCGCAGTTTACCAAACCTTAGGATTTCGATTTAAACCTTGACTTCAAAGGTTAAAGAAAACTTTTACCTTGTTCCAGAACACACCCAGAATAAAATAAGTCAAATTATATACATGAACTTCCGCAGTATCCTTCACCCAGAAGCCTTTCCTATTATGTAGACTGATGCCCAACATGATATGGTGGAATCTTAAAACAAGATTTTCAAAACAAAATTTCAATTGTTAGATTTCACTGGGTACTGAGTGGTCCACAATTGAATTACCAACTGCTAAAAAGAGATTTTAGCCATTGTTTCATTCAAAATTTCAAAGTGATGTTTTCAACAAAAATTTCTTTTAAGAGATTGGACGTAAAACAAGTAGTGTTATATTTTACAAAAGATGCTCAAAATCTAGTTTCAAAATGATTTTGCTAGATGGCAAGCTATTTTATCGTTTTTAATTTTGAAATTGAATTTCTCATGTTGATCTTCAAAATGTTTTACCCGATTTCACGTGAATTTTGGCTGTGGAAAATGAGCGTGCAAAGCCGCATCCTATCAAATCCCACCTCAAAGGCCTCATATATGCAATGGCAATAAAAGGCCTCAAACTTCAAATTTCTCGAACTTCAAATCGCCAAGTCTCTTGGGAAAACCTCAACCTTCTTTCTGTAATTTACCCAAAATTTGCTTACCAAACAAAAGAACAAAATCAGAGCATTGAATTTTAACCATCATATCGCTTCGTGAGATCGAGATCAAAAGATTTTTCAAATGAAAAGTACAACAATGAAATACTACAAACCAGAGATTCTACTTAATTTATACTAGATAATAGTTCACATAAATTTCTCATATCATGAACCCCGAGGTAGTGATATTGCTTATCACTCAAAATGCAAAATTTTAAAGGTTTTAATGAAAGCACGTCAAAATATTTTTACCATAAAGATTTTCCAGCATTTTGATCCTCAAACTTTTGATTTTTATGACTACAAAAATGCTTGGTACCATATGTTTTATCGTGCCAAAAACTCATTCCGGTTTTTTAACTGAATAGAAAAAGTTCAAAATCTTTCCAAATTGTTTCAAAGATTTGTGGTTTTACAGCTTTAACCTAAAGATTTTCGCCCGGGAATCACTAAAAGTTTGATTATTTTCAGCAAATTGTGAAAGCTTTTCCTGCAATTGTTATCTACTTTCTTTGTTCTCAATTGAGAACTCTCTGATTCTCATGATTTTGTTCCTACCAATTCATCCAAGCCCATTCTCAAGTTTTGCCAGGAATCTTAAATCAAAATTACGCCAAAATTTCGGGCCCAAACCTTGATGCCAAAAGCTGACTGCCTCAAAAGCCCAAGCCAAAAGCCTTTCAACTCAAAGTCTATTGGTACTATTTGTCCCAACCTTGCCCCACCCAATTTCAAAAAACTCATTTCTTCAAACTCGCCCACAGTAAGAGATATCTCAAAAGTCCAAGATGCAGCAGGAACCCTCTCCAACTTCTAATGACTGGGACTGATACTTAAGACATGCTTCTGGCTTCGATTCAATTCTCGAGTACTGAATGATAGATTGTCAAAAGCCTTACTTCGTAGAAAGGACAGCTCAAAATTCCAAAGGGCAACCCAAATTTGGATGCTCTTCCGATGTGTTCATTAATGAAGAATGCAAGATCCTGACTCACAACGGTGGTGTGTGTGATAGCATCTTAAAAGTTTCAAAAGGTGATGTACTTTGATGTCAGTTCCCACTCAATAAAAAGCAAAGATCCACTACAGTATAAAGACAAAAAGGCAGTGACTTCAAAAGGCAGCGACTCTTCAAAGTTAAGCACCCTTCAAAGCCTAAAGTCTCTGTTCCACTCGTGATGTCAAATTTTTATTTTCAAGTCCAAAATTTTATTTGTTGAGGTTGTCTCCTTAGAGGCAAGATAAGCTTTAGAGAGAGAGAGTTAGAGAGAGAAGCCTCGAGAGCCTCAGATTCAGCTCTCATCACTAAGTAGCTTTCAGCTTCAAAAGCTTTCAAACAGCTTTAAGTTTTCAGCACATATTTCAATTCAAATTTCACACGTTTCATTGATTCAAAATTGCATACCGCTTGCATGTTTATCCAAATATCTTCAACTTCAAATAAGATATCAAAATGGAACTTCAAACTCCCGAACTCCACTACAAAGGAGAGAGCTTCATAACAGAAAACCCGTCAGCTTAACGTCGCCGCCGCATTTCTTTGAAGATTTCAAAATTCACTGCATTCTGCTTCAAATTTTAATATTTACTATTAACTAATATAATTAATTAACTAAAAATTAAACTATATAGTATTATCAAATTATAAAACTAAAATAGAACTATCGTATAAAAATATTTATTATAAACTACTTCAACACCAAAATAAAACTAAATAAAATATATGCATAAAAACAAAAATTAACAATAAACATACCTTAATTCACAAAGATCTTCCAAAATTAGATAAAGAACAAAGAAAAATTATTCAGAGAAATGAAGCTTAGATGAATGGATGAGTTTGTATGAAAGTGTATAATTTAGGGTATTTATAGAATTTTTTGGAGTCAAAATAGTCATTGGATTGTCAAAAAACCGTTGTGATTTATTTCTAACCGTTGGATCATCATATATTCGTTAGAAATCATTATAGACCGTTAGATCAAGTTTTGGATTTAAAATCAATCGTTTGATAAAAAATATAGCTGTTGGATTCTTTAAAAAAGGCATACGAAATCTGGACCGTTAGATAAAAAAACAAGAAACAATCTGAGGGTCAGGATTGAGGCCTTTTTTTTCCAAAAAAATCACCGATTTTTTCATTTTATCGATGATAAATCGCCGATTTTATAGGCGATAAATCGCTGATTTTATCAGCCACAACGCTGGGCTGGCCACAGCGCTAAGTGTTCCATATGTGTGTGATAAAATTCCATGATTTATCTTTAGGATTTTGTGACGCCTAATCGGGGGTGTCCGCTGACAACCCACAACCCGCAAATCTACATGTCTCATGCCTCACAGGCACGACGGCAAAACGCCACTGGGCTCACACGCAGCCTTCATAAACGATATTTATACAAGCAAAAGATGACAATTTTATTTAATACTACAATTTTATACAAAACTGGTTTCTTGCCTTAATTTTACAAAGAACAAAAATACAAGATAGGCCGACAATATTTCTTCTCCTTCATATCCCTAGATGGCCCCATCCCCAGCGTCATGCCTTCTGCATCTTTAAAAAATAGCCACGATTTTAGCGGTAGCAAAGCCCAACAGAATTTCCTACTGTTACTTCCTACCCAAGTAATGCAATTAAGACAATTCAAACATATTAACTCATGCTAATATATCACTCATGCATATATTAACAATTTAAATCACACATCATGTTATTCAGCTTATAATAATAACATAAACTTAGCCTTCACGGGCTATATATAAACCTGGCGGCTGGCCTCTGAACAATTCCTTCCCACAATTTCACAATCAACATGTTATTCACCCACGGAAACAACACACATCACACAATCACACACAAATCATGGATCATCAAACCACACCAAGGATTTATTCACTTGGCCCAAATCTTTGAACAAATCACTACCGTCTTACCAACAGTAATAAATCCCCACCCATTACAAGACACTCATGTGCTAAACAAGCAGGGAGAAAACCCTACTCATGAGTTTGTCTAAACTCCAAATCCGGTACTCACACGTACTCGACGTGTGGCAGGTTCAACTTGCTCTCATACGAATCGAGCCAATGGCCTATCAGTCATAGAACCCTGTAGAGAAGCGAAGACACTCTCTCTCTCTAAAAATGGAGATCCAGCTTCCTGTTACCCTTCTCCTCACTTTTTCTTTTCACGACATTTTCCGTCATTTTCTTTCTTTTCCATTTCTCTTTCTCATTTTCTCTCAATTTCTCCCCATTTTCATTTCTCGCTTCTCCCCTTTGAGAATTGACTCCAGGTCAAAGGAAGCTTCCTCCTCCTTCCTGCAAGACAATCAGGTGGCCTAAATTTTCCATCCTTTTTCTCTTTTATTTTCTTATTCTTTTACTATCATCCATCAAAACGATCATCGCTTAGCCATGATCATACATACCTGCATGTACCAACGTGGTTCCATTTCTTTTACGCCAACACTCAGAGCGCCACAGATTTCCCTTAACCTACCACGTGTTTGTTCAACACTACTGTTTCAAAACATGAACTCACCACTTTAAATCAACGAATTGACTTATTGCGGCCTCAGACGATTCCAACTATCTTGCTCACATCCGAGATCTAGAAAATCCCATTTCACCAATTACCATTTTATCCTTCCCAGAAAATCCTGATTTGCTCCCACATTCCTCCCAACGAATTTCTCACCCCACACTACGATCCAACCACGTGCATATGAACCCTACACAATCCTTACGCATAAGAACACCTAAGGTCATAATCACCGACAATCCAATGGAAGCCACAACCTGATCCATGTCCCAAATGATATCCATTTACCGAATCCTTATTGAGTTCACTGGGGCACCAAATGAGCCTCACCAGACCAATTTCGTAGTCACTCACCCACGACTCTGCCTACGCGATAACCACGCACTGCTTTGAGTTACCCAGCCACCCTCACTTCATCAATTAACTCTAAGCTCCAGTAGATAACCATGTCCTTACGCCACCAGCCCTCCCCGACTCCCATCACTCAACCCTGTCCGGGTGGATAACCATATCCCATACCCTCACTCCCGAGTCTCTCCCGACTGGTCACCAACCCCAGGTCCGGGTGGAACCATCCTTATGTCCTCACCTCTAGTCTCTCCCGACTCCCCACTCAACCCTAGTCTGGCAGGAGAGACCACTCTCAAACAAAAGTATTTCGTTATGTCGGCAACCGAGAGGTGGGGAATATGACACATCTCGATAATCTATTTTGTGGACAACTCCGATGCATATCATATGGAAAACCATGTATAATCAAAATCTCCACGAATATATTATGGGAGTATGACAACCCGACGATATCAACGCACCCACAATGAGATATAATGACACCACGATATCAACGAAGTAATTCCGATCATTGATATTATATATGTGACAACCCTCCGATATAAATCACGTACGACTACCACACTTAATGGACACACCCATAAATATAATATCATTAACAACCTCCCCAATACTCCTCTCAAGAAACACCGCAACTCACTCCTATTTGTTTCAGTGGTGCCTAGTGCTATGAATCGCAGAATGAGCCATTCCCATTTTCTTAAACCAGTATTCATCTGATGTCATTCCACATATGCCCACTAATCAACACCCATACGCAGTGTTGACCCACAACTCAGGCTTCACTATATACCATCAACACCTATCATGTTGTCGATCTTATCTATGCACCACACCCATGTTATACGACATGTTTTGTGCATGTATAATGCAATATGCTTACACTGTACACCCAACCTGGTGGTCCACTATAAGCAAAATCTTTGCAGATAACTCCACTCATAACTTTCGACCTATCAGTCAACTCTCACCCCATCCCAGTGAAGAACATCTATACTGGGCTTCAAGGCCTTAACTCTAAGCCCAAATCCACGTCGTGTCTGCATGACAACCCTACTAGGGTCTCACTACATCGATAACCCATGACAGTCAACCCATCCATGTCAACTCCAAGATCAACAACCAATAGTCTATCACCTAAAGTCCACCACGTCACTGCAAGAACTCGATCTCATCCCCTCGACTTCACTCCACACTCCGTCTCCCTCCGTCTATCCTATACGTCAGGTGCCTCGATAGCTCGAAACTGAACCGGTTCCCACCAAGATTTAGTGCGAGTGAACAACCGTGTCCTCCAGTCCCATCACGACTGGTAATCGCGCCGTCTCAAACATCAGATCCCTGCTCGAGGGCAATCCTCCTATATAAACTTGATTACCGGGCAATGGTAAAGACACCATATGCCCATCCTCGAATGGCAACCCTAACTGCCTCTACTTCATGATTTGACTGAGGTGTCCCATGGGGACCGTGGGATTCTTGCCGCTGGCACCTCCTCATATGTCCAGCCGACCATAGAATACACCAATCAGATGCCCAATCCCGACTGTCCCCAAACAGCGGTTCGCCTCTTTCCCGGGGACGGCAAGATGGATCTCCTTCCCAGAAAGCAACATCCATATCCCGATGCCCTCAGATGTCGCCTACTCTCCCTCGGTCATCGCACAGCAGCACAAGAGAATACACCCGCATGTGCCTCACTAGTCCTCCATTGGTCAAACATCAGCCAAGCTACACCTGACACCCTCATTCTCCTCACTAGCCATCTAAGCATATGTCAAATGGCACTGTAAGATTCATTCAATTTTTCATTTCAAGATTCATTTCCTAAGGTTATGGGCTTCCAATAACATTCTCCTTTTTCCTATACGATTTTATCATGCATATAATTCTCATTTAATCCATAACTATAATCCTCATATACATCATACTACGCATATGTCCCTAACTAATTTGAACACAAATCCACAATTAAAATGCACACATAACTGATTCTAATGGTGTAACACAAACACAGACACTATTCACACATCAAAAAATTTTAAAATTTCATACCACGCATATTTATAAATCAATGTAATTATTTCAATAAATCATAGCTACAAGAAAATTCTTAAAATTTTGTATTTTTTTTTTTTTTTCAAATCCTGTATCAGCTAAGTCCGCAACGTTGTCCATGAACAATGATCCAAACAGCAAGGATCAGAACAAGCAGACCGAACTAAAATCAATGGTGCACAAGCGACACCAGCCCATGTCGCGAGCACACGCGCGCCGTAGTGCCTGTGTCATGCTGCCAGCGCAGACGCGCATGAAAGATAGGGTCATACAGATAAAAACATACAAGAGACAAATATGTCAGGTGACAACCAGACAACAAGGTCATAAGAGTCACAAGATAGCGCCCAAACAGATGCGATAAACATACCTCTCCTCGCCGCCACACAGAACTGGGCCGGCCAGGTCGACGCTGCTCTGGTAGCCTTCACACTGAGCCCATCCCATGTCGCGATCACCTCGTGTCACGGTGACATCGCCCACCTGCCCAGCCTCAGCCAGTTGTCGCCACCCTAATGTCGCTACATCAATTGCATGTCACGACTGAATCAGACTGAACCGTCATACATCAAGTTCATGTCGCGACATCACCCCGCGCCGTGTCGACGCCACCACGTCGCATCCGGACGGCGCTTCACGCCGCGAGCGAGATCAACCTACGCCGCGAGCATCATCCCCACAGCGCCAGTCGCTGACGCCAAAATGATGTCGCGACTCGACTCTTCAACGCTTCGCCTACGTCGCGACGCCGCGTACCGATGCTCGCATCAAACGACCCACTCGATCTCGCACGCCACGCCATGTCGCCGAATCTTCACGCCACCCATGTCGCTGACTTCCTCACGCACATCAGTCCACCACGCACCAACGGTGTCATTGCCCCTTTCCATGCGCGTCGCAATTTCCCTTGTTACCTCAACGGATGAAACGCGACATCAAGTCTTCGCCCCTCAAGGCTTCTAACCCCACGCAACCCACAGTCACGCTCATTTCGTCGCACCTCACGCCCACACACCGCCAGTCTGAACCTCATCACTGCCACCTCCAGCAGTCCCCAACCTCGCAACGAAATTTTTTTTTTTCATCCACATCTTCTTCTCACATTTCCATTGATGCGTGAGCCTTAACCCACCGCTTCACATAAACTTAAAATTTAAGAGTTGAATTTCAACCTCTTTCCATGTATCAAAAAACTGAACAACCTTCCGCACTTCACAACACCGCTTCATCAAGCACCTTAAAATCGAACACCGCCTCAAAAAAATCAAATTTTTTCCAGTCCTCCGTGAGTCTTCCCTGCTACTCCTGTGCCCTTCCAAGAATTTCATAAAACCTCAAGCAACACTTGATAATGCAAGATAAAAACGTCTCACTAAGATACAAGAGCTAAAACTTAATCACCTAAAATATATAAGATTTTAATTTATATAATTTCATTTTCGTGGAGTTTACTTAAACTCCCTTTATTCCTTGTGGTAAAACTGAATAATTTAATTCCACAAATTTATCCGGGCCATATGTTCAAAACTGGAGCAACTTTAAAATACTTTTTTTCGTTCATTTCTCGCTTTTACTGACCGTTTCGCCATAAATCCTTAACATCTAAGGTTGTGTTTCTCTCGCCTAGTGTTAACAATTTCCTATGCTAATCACTAAGTATTACTAATTCACATAATTCATATAAATAAAACATAAAGAGACACTATCACACATCACATTTAATTCACCAAATGCATGAACACCGGGGGATATGATCTATCCCCTGTGTCTACAAGTCCTAGGTATTTCTCAGATACCTAACTTCACCACCGAGCTCCCAAGGTAACCCGCCATCTTAGCTCGATACCATGCCATACTTCCCAATCCCGGTGTCCGTCTGAACCCGCCAACCCGCTTAATTTACATTGCCTCATGTCAGCGTACAGCACTTGGCAAAAATGGCCATCAGCCTACACGCCATGCTCATAAATGTATATTTTATACAAAAGATTTATTTACAATCTTTAATTACAATCATACAAACTGGTTTCGCTCTGCAATTTTATGGAAGAACAAAAATACAAGATAGGGCCGATTCGGGCCATTTTCCTAAGGTCCCTGATGGCCCCATCCCCAAGTGCCTTCTATCAAAAAATAGTCTCACGACCGTGAGCAAAGCCCAAAGAGAGGAATTTCACTGGTTACTCCCACCAAGGCAACACTGGCACACCAAACATACACCTATGCTAATATATCACCATGGATATTAACAATCACCACATACATCATGTTATTCAAGCCTCATAATAATAACATAAACTTAGCTCATACGGGCTAAGAGGCAAAACTGCTGCTCATTTCGAACAAAATTTCCACAATTCTCAATCAACATGTTATTCACCCATGGAACAACACACACACATCACACAATCACACAACAACAGGTCTAAACCACACCAGATTTATTCACTTGGCCCAAATCTTGAATAAATCACTACCGCTCCTACCAACAAATCCCCACCCATTACAGCACTTTTGCTAAGTAAAACAAAGAGAGTGTACTCTACCTTCGCTGAAATAAACTCCCCAAACTGTACTCACATCAGCCGACGCAGACCAACTTTGCCTCTCATACTTAATCCAGCCAACTCACTGAGACACGTAACCCTAGAGAGAAGGAAGACACTCCTCTAAAAAACAGATCCGTTTCCTGCAGCACTCTTCCTCACATTTTTTCTTTTCCTTTTCTTATTTCATTTTCCTGCTTCGTTTTCTTTCCTTCTTTTTCCATTTCTCTCTCTTTCTCATTTTCTCTCAATTTCTCCCATTTTCTGTCATTCTCTTCGCTTCTTCCTTTGGGAGAATTGGCACAGCGATGCCTTCCTCCTCCTTCCCAACACAATCGTGGTATCAAATTTTCCATCCCTTTTCTTTTATTTCTTATTTCTGACATCATCCACTCAAGTTTGATCATCTACAGCCATGAAGATTCATGCCACCCATGGCTCAACGCGAGCCATTTTGGCGCCAAGTGTCACACCTTGAGTGCTATGCACCTTAACTCCACCACGGTCATCCACCACGCCTCAAAACGTGAAACTCACCACTAAATCAACCACGCGGCTTAAATTCGCGCAAGACGATTCCAACTGCCAAGGTCCCGTTTCACATCCGAGATCTGTAGCGTGTCGTCCTATTTCACCAAATCACTACTTTATCCTTCCGAAATCGACTTTCCTGGTTCCACAATTTTTCGATTTTTCACTCCGATTATCTTTGCAAAATATTGGCGTTATCGAAATCGGATTTTTCGGGTGCTTTGACCGAAACTAATTTTCGCGATATTTCGCTAAAATCGATATTTTTTCAAGAATATCGCCGAAATCCGATTTTTTTGTCCTCGATACCAACCCATTATGAAAGCTAACTCATCAAAGAATAACTTCCATGTTATTCTCTCTGGTGGTGCGGTCCGGTCACTGATAATCACCAACGATGTTTCCATCCTGTGAGTAGTGAGGTTGCACACCTAACTTCTTCATATGCAATGATTTGCGTACATCTGGCCCGTCCCCTCATGGTTTCACTCCCACCAGAGTGCTCATCTTCTTCCTTCCAAAATTCATTGGATTCTGCACTTGCCATTCTCTCTAATGCATTTGTCTTCAATAGCTAACCGCAGCTAGTCATGTTGGCTCAAAGGCCTGTTTAACCACTAAGCTGATATCCACACTCTACTACTTGTTCCCTGTCAGGTATCACTTTGTTAACTGGCATTCACTTCAATTTCTCACACTTCAAGAAGACTATCCCGTGACACCCCTTTGGTTACCCTCACCCTAAAGGACTTATATCACTCATGTCATTCATTAAGACTAACAAGATTTGCGCTATAGTCATGTCATCTTTTATATGCAAAATGAAATGTATACAACAATTACTTCAAAATCCTTTTACAAAATCGTAAGGCCTTTTTCAAGAAACGCCTGCAAACCTAGACTCTAGTCATCACTAAATGTAACACCTTTTTTTTGGGTTGCCGCAACCCAAATCCCCCCGCTCTCGACCAATGCGATCCAACTTTGAGCTCCTACATTTCTCAATTGCTTTCATTTATCTATTAAAAAACATTTTATTATGTCATTTCATTTTAGAATTTCTTTTCAATTACGTTTTAAACATTTTTATTTACAATAGGCACAAGGCCTTTAACATTACTTAAAATTTATCAAGAAACTATAGGCCCATAAACATTTACAATTATACAAACGCATTTACATTAAAGGTATTCTATGCCCTTCAAAAGGAGTACAAACAACAGCTTATGAGTTTAATCCTGCTTGTTCACAAAAATGTCACATCGCTCAAAAGAATGGTATACATGACCTGAGTATATACTTATACTGTAACTTTCTATTATGACCCCGTTTCTGTTTCGGCCTTCTTTTTGTTCACTGATAAATTACAAGAGCAAAAATCAGACGCTAAGTATTTTCAAGTGTTTGGTGGTTCTATAACGCTCTCTATTCTCAAATTCAATTTAATATACATGCTTTATACTAACCTATACTTTTACTTCATTCATGACTCACGTAAATAATATTCATGCTTATTCATTTTCACATACTATCAATTTACTATTCATTGGTTTACTGTAAATATGCATTTTCATATGTATAAATAAATCATTCAATAATTCAATTCATGAGACTCAAAGATGTGCTTAGTTTACAAATCCGCCTGCTTCACTACAAAGTTTGTTATATCTCTTTGACTATACCATTTACATTCACAACAGATTCAGCTTGGTGAATCTTGTCCATGTTGTCATTCGGTGATGTGATTACACACTTAACAATTCTGGTTCACCATCATGGCATATGCCGATTTGTGCAACCCGTCAAGTGGTCATTTAAAAATGTCATACACCATCATGACGGATGTCGATTAATGCATCTCGCCATGTGGGACATTTAACAATGCCATACACCATCATGACGGCATCGCCAATTGCATCCTCCATGTGACATTGAACACTATTGCTTTCTCATGACTATCGCTTTGTTTATCCCGCCACGCTAGCTGGTCGCTCAGATATCGATTCAATTCAAGATGTCAAGAATTTATCAATTGCTTATAATTCAAATGTATCATCATGTAATTAATTGTCAACATTTCAAATATCACATTTTCAAATCTATATGCACTTTCGTAATAACATTTAAGAGATATGCATATTCCATACAATCATTTCAGATTTATTTGGTAACCTACCAAAACGCTTGAGGTAAGGATAAAGGTTCAATGAACAAACCAAAATATCGCTTTCTTATAGCCCTTCCTTCGATATCGGTCCTAGGTTAGGTGATCCTCACCAACCCCCTAAATCAATCACAATTATCACATTTAGTGAGTAAACAACTATCACACTTAAGAAATCGTGAGGTACGGTAAGTTTTTCACTCATTTATATCCTTATATGAACCCCCCCCCATTAATCATTTATTAGGGTTCCTGTATCGTTGTGCTAATAGGTGTTCCTAAACAAAATCCAAAATTGTCTCCTCTTAAACAAGAATATGTCACTATTGCACTTAGGTGCTTAATATTTCAATCGACTCGCCGCGGCGAGGGTATCCCAAGCCTTGGCGTAGGTCTACGCCGCGACGTGGGTTCCCTACGCACAAAGAGGGAGTCCGACACGCCCAAATTTTCCGCTTTTGACCTCTTACATTTCTCTCCAAATCACCTAAAAACTCAAAAGAAACTCTAGAAATCACTCCCAAAGGCATTCAAGACCAACCATAAGCAAAACCTATGGATGGTTTAAGATTCTTCCAACCCAAACATCATTAAAAGAAACTAAAGCTTTTGTCTTCACATACTCTTGAAATCTGGGCTCCTAGTTTTCTGTTTTCCTCGATCACTTATGCACTAGAAATGAGAAGATCTCCCACCATAATCACTTCTTTCCAAAACCCTAGTTTTCTTCTCTCACTCTCTTCTGGATACCGGATTTGCTCAAATGAGCATTCTAAGACCAAATGTGATATAATATCACTTATCCATTATAAGGCCATGTTTGGCTTCCAAAAATGCATTTTTTTTTTACTTAAGTTCTCCCAAATTTCTATATAGCCCATATATCTCTCTATTTGCACTTCAATTCTCAATATTCACACTTAAACATATAAAAGTATTTATATATAACCCTTAGGTCCTTATTTTACAATTTTTTTTCTTGTTTTGCCCTTTTCACTTTGGTAAATTTATGGGTTCAATCAATTCTCATTTAGCATATAATATTTATATTTGGCTTTTAGCCATATAATCATTTAATAAATATTCATTTAACAATTCTTTAAAATACCTGCTTGGATCAATTTATACCCTAATATGCAAGTACTTTATTATAAAATTATGTGATTTTCAAGCATACACCAAGAGCTAAGAGAAAATCAGGTTCAAGTGAACATGTATTTATTCCCAGTTCTATTGCTTAATTCATCTTTATCTCTGCTGTTTACCAACATCAAATAACCACTTTTGATAATGAACCAATTGAGGACAACTTTCTTGAATGAAGACTTAGTCGGTAGCGTTTGTGTCTCTAACCCATCTGGCTTGAGTAAAGGTAAGCATGGTTTTTAAGCTCAAAAATCTACTTAATATTAAAATGTGCTTTGTGGTGCGGCTAAGTTTTATGAATCATATCGCCAATGATTTTAAGGAGAACATCGCTTATCAATGCATATATATGAAGGTCGCTGGAGAGCAAATACATATTCTCAGTTTTATATGTTAATGATAATACTGTATTAAAGGATATTGACATATATTGATCAGACAACCAATTATTATTTAACATTTCGATACGAAGATCTTAGTAAACATCTTATGTCTGAAAGATACAGATATTTCAAGGAGACTCCAAATGATATTTTGAAATGTTCAATATTACATATATCAGATCAAAATGTTCACATGCAATCAAGGCCTTCCGCCAGAAGGCACCACTTATAAAGGGTGACAGATTTTCCAAAGGCTAATATCCCCATAATGATATTGGGATATATCATATGAAAGCAATCCCTTATTATTTAGCCAGGCACTGAAAGGCTTAAGTATGCACACACGTCCTAATATTTCTAATGCTTCGGCGTATTGCGTGTACTTGAGTGATCCCAAGAAAAGCTGACACTGGAAAGACTCAAGAAAAGTTTTGAGGCATCTTCGTGTACCAAGGATCTCATGTTGACATATCGGCATACCAACATTCTTTAGGTGGTTAGTTTTACACATGATTATACAAAGATAATAATATAAAGCTCAACTTTGTAATCTTTACGATGGTCAAGGAGCTGCTTTTGTGTGTTGTTAAACATACACTTTACAACTTCCCTCTTCTACTATGGAGGCAAGAGTACGCGACTGCAGAATACACATAACCTTCATTTCCTACTTTCGAGGCCAAGCTCACTCTATTTCTGTGACTGCCACCATTCTCGTGATACCCCAATCAGATCTTTCTCTAGGAACACTAGGAACATTTATCGCTTCAAGTATATTGATGTGAAGTTCTTTTTTTATGAAATAGAAAGTTACAAAGTCTCTCATTTCAGTTGAGTACACGCCTATGACTAGCATGTTGGCAGTCTCACTAACCAAAGACTTACTTATTTGCAGCTGCTTTCAAGAATACGCCACCCGCATAGATTGTTAGATTCGTAATCTTGTTTTGATGAGTTTTGCCCTTTTCATCTATTTTGTGCTTAAAATTCACAAGCTGCTATTACATGATATTTCGACAAGCCATTATCTTACGATTTTACGTACTTTGATGTAAGATGAATTGACATAATGATGCTTTCCTTTATCAATCAATATTTTTATCATTGAACAATGCTGGGCGAAAGTGTTTGTATAGATTAGCTATTTCAGTGGATGGGAACACCATTGTTGTACCTATGACAAAAGCACCATGCGACTCTTTCTCTTGGATTGTTCAAAGGTATTGGATTTGTTATTTATCTTAAATTTTGCTTGCGTTATATTTTGTTCAAAAGCATTATCTCTTTAATTTATGGAAAAGGCATATCAAAGGTGTAATTTTCACTAAAATTCAAATGTTCCATGAAATAACTATTTTAGAATTTTAATCGATCATGGTGGAGGTCGAAGGTGGAGATGGATGAGAGAGAGCGATGAGGGATAAAACTGACTTTTAAAAAAAATTAAAAACTATGAGTAACAATTAGATAAAAAAATGTGGCAAAAGATGAAAAAGAAGGATCATATATGATTTTTTTAACTCATTTAGTGGGTTATAGTCAATTGAGACCCAAACAAAAAGGCACCCCAAAATTGGGTTTATTTCTGGATTATCGCATGAGTGAAAGTTAAAATTATTCGTATCAATTATTCATTTAAGAAAAAGTTTTGCTTTTTATTTTTATTTATTTATTTTATTTTTTAAGTTTTTAAAATTGTTTTATTCGTTTGGGGGAAAAAGGAGGTATGTATAAGAGAGCGGAGGCTTCTGCTAGGAAGAATCAACAAGCAAGGAAGGATGAGAGCCTTTCTCGTCTTCTTCCTCTTCATCTGCCTGAGTTTCGCTCTCTTGGTTCCGTCGTCGTTTGGGTTCCAGTCCGATGAGCTTCTTGTTGACGATGAGGAGTTCGGCCTCGAAGGCGGCCGATCTCCTGTTCCCGTTCGCACCCGATCCCAGCCCTCTGCTCCCCCATCGGTTCGCCGTAGGTCATCGGATTTCGGTGGTGGCAGCGGCGGCAGTGACTCTGACTCCAAGATCCAGTTTTCCCTCGAACACGCCTTTGGAGACTCCGATTTCTCCCCCGCTGGGACGTTTTCTGCTCGTCTGAAGACCTCAAACCATGGTGCTCAGGTGCTCTACTATTCCGCGTCTGATTTAGGGTTGGGTTTTTTTTTCTTTTGGTGTTGGCGAATTGTTAGTGTTAGGCTTGACTTTTTAGGCCCAAGTTTTAATGTAAATTTGGGTATTTTGTCTTTGACGTTCTCCTTTGTCTTTTTGGCCATACAGTTCTTCCTTTTCCAGAAATCGGATTGAATTTAACTGAATTGGTGTTATGTTATGGGGTTCTTATTATTAATTTTCATTTTGAAAAATCAGATTGAATTTATGAATTAATGTTAGTAAATGAAATGCTTGATAGTAGTTTTGACGTGTGGATTGGATTTGGTTTTTTGTTGTTGAAAATCTCCCTTTTTTTTTTTCTCACTCTCGTTTTCTTTTGGATCTCTTGATTTGGAGAATTAGATTTTCGGCTGCACTCGTATTTGATTTTGTTAAATTTTTAGCGTTAGACTTGATTTTGAAAGTTTGGTTGATGTCAAGTTTGAGATTTAGCTGTGAATTTTGACCATTTGTTTAAATTTCTTTTATTTTCAAGTTGAAGGATGGGCTAATTTTTCGCTTCCCACTGTTTGGTTACTGAGAAAACCGTGGAAAAGGTGATAAACTTTAAAAAAAAAAACCTTAAAAGTTAGCTGATGCATTTGTCTTAGGTTTTGGTTTCTACCAAAAGCATAGAAAAATAAATCTGGTTCCTTGACAATGTGAAAAAAGAGAACAAGGTCATATAAATTATAAGCTTGACCATTTGAAAGTTTCAGTTTTTTTTTTTTTTCTATCCATCCTTTCTTGGCTACCAAGCTGAGTTTTATTTAATAGATATTTTTATTTATTTTTCTTTCCCAATGTGAAATTTTAGGTTTTATATACTTTGAATGTGATTTTTGGAAAATTTTCTTTACTTTTGCAATTCTAGTTTTTGACGCAAATTGTTTAGATTTTATTATTGTAGCCTGTAGGACAGAAGGAATACCTCTTACTTCCTGCTTCTGTACCTATATTAAACTTGAAATGGATGGTCTTGATGCCTTATCATGTCTCTTTTTCTTTTTTATTTATTTTGATATGGTTTTCTTAAAAAGTACTTTTAGATCAAGTTGAGTTCGTGGAATGGAATTTAATTTTTTGCTATTATTGAAATCAAAATGAGTTTCATCGGCTCTAAATTATCCTTATATCTTGAAGACATCTAATTATACTGTGAAGTTGACATAAAATTTTACTTGTAACAGACCCTTACAAAGCTGCGGTTTTCAAGGAATGCTTTTACTGATGCAGAGAGGGAGAAGTTTGAAGTAATGTGTCATGCCTGAAACTCTTGTTTTGGTTGCTTAGTTTCTTTTGCAAGTTAGCATCTATTTTGTTTTGTGATGTTATATACCTTTCTGCAGAAGCTGTTACAAGATGATGACTTCTATAGGATAAGATTACCATCCAATGTTGTGAGTCCTCCTGGAAGGGAGTACATTATTTCTGCTGTGAAAGCTGTAAGTTGGCAGTCAACCACATAACTGAATCTCACAAATAAAACTGCTTAAGAAGAACAATCATAAGTTACCATTGTTTTCTCCCTTTTAGTTCCTTGTTTAATTGCAGTTTCTGCTTTGATATTTGTGACAAAGTTGCGCTATTTGGTCTCTTGTTAGAATGTTTTTGAGTATAAAACCGTTGTCATACAATGAAAATATTGAATTGGAGATTATAGAACATGACTTTTTCCCAATAGAACACGATTCTTCTCAGAAATGACCATATATTTTTGTGAGCTGACAAAACTCCAAGTGGATATATTTTAATTTAAAATTCATTGGATTTACTTTGGTGGGCACCCTTTAATCTATTGTCTTTATTTCTACATCAGGAATAATAATAATAATAAAAACAAAAGGATTTTACTCATGGACATTTCTAGAAGTCGTTGTTAGTTGTCATGATACAGCTGTGTAGTTTTTGAAATTGCATGATACTTTGTTTTTGTATTATGAACTGTGCTTGCGGCCCAAAATTCATAAGGACTTGCATTGCTTTGTGACCTGTTCTTCGAGAAAAATCAACAAGTAATTGTAAATGGTGTTTTAAAAGGCTAAAGGCGGTGCTGGGGCGTTTTACTTAAATGAGGTAAGGCGTAAGCCTCAATTAAACAATAACTAAATAAATAATCAGAGAAATACTAATAAAATAACATAAAAATTGAATTAAAAACAATAGAGTTTATGATGAGACAACTCGTTGTTTATCATAAACTCAGTAATAGACTAATGATGACGCAGTTTATAACCTAATTCACTCAAGTAGATAGTCAATGCCAATCAAAGGATCTGTTTAGAAAACACTACCCTAGGCTTAGGGTTGTCCATTGAGATGGGTTTTCTTATTAATTGTGACTATAATGGAGAGATCAGGGATGGTTATGATTTGGTGAAGTCCAAATGCAAATTCAAAATTACGAAGAATATGGATAACAATTATTAAAATTGAACAAATGATTCTTAAACGAAAATAAAAGAAATGATCTAATGAGATGAGAGTTTCTCAGAAACCGAATTCACTAGAAATGAAATCTCATTGGAATTAGGACTTAGGATCTATTTTTATTGTGCTAGATTGAGAATCCACATTCTCATCTAATTTGATCTTAAGTTTGGCTTTACAATTTGGATACGATTTTCAATTCAATTAGGTAATTATATTTAGATGAGAAATTACAACCAATAATACCCATTCATCTCAACTCAACTTTCAATGATTCATACCGTGCAACTTATCAATCTCATTAGATCCAAGACTAATAGTTCAATGAATAACTTATATTGCAATATAATAGTCATCCAAGCAAGTTAGAGAGAAAATCCCCAAATTTCATGAATTAAATTCACCAAATTGGAGAAAATACCCTTTTCATGAAATGTTTGAAAGCAAATTCACCATTGGATCCGCTCTCTAGCTTCTTCTTCTTCCAAGATAATAAGTACTTAGCCGCTCATGCTTGTGATTCTAGCCTCATGAGGCATGTTTGGCAAGTGAGAAAGTGAAGGAAAATGAAAGAGAAAATATCTAATTCTATTTAGAGAACGCAAATTAAAAAAAGGATTAAAAGTTCTTAAAAGATACAAAATAGAGATCCGCATCTCTATTTATACTTTCTAAAGAGGTTTGCCGTGTGGCAACACCTTATTGGATTTTTAAAAGTCTCAAAATATAAAAATGTTCAAAACATGGTATAGGCGCCTTGGAAGTCAATATGGAAATTTTTCATGGGTTTGCGAGAATTTCATAGAGTTGTATGAAAGTTTTGTAGAGCTGTGCAAACATTTCTGGAGGGCTGCAGACAAAATAGCTTTCTATCCCATTACACACAACATTGTGAAAATTTCGCAAACCCATGCAAAATTGGGCAAAAACATGCTTTTGGCTCCAAATTGCTCTTGAACCTTTTTCTTCAAGGTTTTGATACTTTTCGGCTATTCCCAAGCATGCTAGAAGTTCAAAAACAATTGAATAGTTGCCACATCTCGTTTTCTTTCCTACGAACTCATTTGGCATGGGTTTGCCAAAATTTGGCAATGTAGTTGCAAAAATGTCACTTTCTTTGTTGTTGCACTTTTTTTTTTGTATGTTTCTTGCTTCCAAATGGTTCCAGCATCCTTTCAAGTTTATTATATGCACCAAAACTTCACAAAAATGCTCCAAAACAGCCAAATTATTAGTTTTTCTTTTCTTTGGGCAACAATATGCTAAATTGGCTTATTTAAGGGTAATTACTTCTCAAAATGGCCTAAAACATGTCAGAAGCCTTCCAAAAATTACACTTTTTGAGTAGTAATCAACTGATGGTCTCTAGTTTGTTTGTCATTCCCTCTTCCAAAATTCAGCAGTTTTTTGGCTCTATCATATAGTTTCATTCTTGAGTACCACCATCACTATTACTATTGGGAAGAATTATCATCATATCTAATTGCCCTATCATCCTTTCCATAAGGGTCGATGTCCACCCATGCCGTAGATGGTGGTGAGGCTTAAGCCTGGAGCACCTTACACAGAGGCTTAGGCTGTGAGGCTCATCCTTAAAGTGTTGCCTTGAGGCGTAAGCGTCGAAAGTCTTTTAAAAAACTGATTGTAAATTGTTTTATTATTAGTATTATTATATATAGACCCGTCTCTCTTGGCACGAGGCCTTTGCTGGGAAGAGACGCAAGAAAGCTTTGATGGCAGGCCCCTCTAAGCATTTTTTGAACTATTTGGCTTGAAAAAAATAGTATTGCTTTTGATAACAAAGACTTTTCTATGTAGAGGATGAAGTCTTCTTTTGTCTGCAATTTCTGGTTTTGGACAAATTTGTATATGGTTGATGGACCTAGTTCTTTGGTTGATTTTTTGACTTGGTTGAGTTGTAAATGAGGCTTGATGGGTATAGTTGTGGCCTGGTGGGTATAGTTGTCTTTCTTTCCTTTTTCTTTTCTGTTGCTCTCCTTTGGGGACCCTATTACTCCCTATATACATGGGGGCTGCCCCTGGGAGCTCCTTTTTTGATGAATATATTTGCTTTTATCCATAAAAATATTTTTATATATGCATGCACACATAAATCCACCCATTACTTTATCATAAACCATTAGGACTCCTTGTGCCCTTAAGGCATGACTCAAGTCGTAAAGGGTTGGGGTGGAGTTAGGGGAGGTTCCAGGTCTAAATCCCAATGGGGACAAAAAAAGAAAAAAGAAAAATAAAACTTACCTATCAAAAAAAAAAAAAACCATTAGGACCCTCCATGGGGCTCAAACCTCGGGATGCTAACTATACCTATAAGAATCAACACTAGGTAAATTAGGGTATCATCAATGGTAGAATTCAAACCTAAGACTATGTCCCTCTCATAAGGATCACACCTAGCATTTGCCCTTATCAACTGAGCTACTCAAGAGAGTGAAAAGACACTTAAATACCTTATGAGGCCTTTTTAAGTAGGCTTTGCATAACCACTTGGAGTTGATGTCACTTATCAAAAAAAACTACTTGGAGTTGATGTCAAATTTGGTTGTACTTTTGATATTTTGAGAAGCTTTATTCATTGATGGTCTATAGAAGTGTTATTTATGAGACAAGGCAGCATGAGAGTTGAATGAAGTTCCTTTAGGCATTGTGGGTTAATTGTCTATTATTTAAAGCTTTTAGATCAAATTGGTAGCTTAATAGGTACTAGACTATTGGTGATTGAAAGATTATGAACTCAAACCTCACAGTTGGTTTATTCCCTCCCTTCAAGTTTATTGAGCTCATATGCAAGTGCAAAGAACTTTGTCCAATGAGCCGTGTTAGGGTTATTACTTGAATCAATTTGAAATAAATCATTGATGTATCATGTAGCAAATTTAAGCTTTTGGCCAAATTGGTAACTTAATATGATATGTAAACTCTTATTAAGTAGAAATTTCAAATCTTCCATTATCTTTCATTTGCCTTTTTGTAGTATGTAATCTTTTTTTTTTTTTTTTATGGGTAAAAAGCAAAGTGTATTAAGCACAAAAAGAATACAAAAGGCTGTCCAAGAGTATATTGGGGGTATACAAACAAGGGACAACCAAAGAGGAAGCCAACAACTCAAGAAAACCCACCAACCCAACAAAATCAACTATACCCCATTCGGGTTAAAAAATCCAGCAAAGACGTGTCTCTAACCCCACTATACACATTGGACCAAGACCAAAGATTATAGATGAAAGATCTCTTCAGCCTATGCACTGAAAAAACCTCATTGTCAAAGGCCACTCTATTTCTTTCACGCCAAACTGTCCAAAAGAGGCAAAGGTGAGTAGTTCCCCACACTTTCTTACGTTTCTTTCCCACCCAGGCTCCTTGTCAAGACAAAAGTGACTGTCTAACGGAAAAAGGAGATACCCACTCAATACCAACAATGGCTAGAATAATCTCCCAAAGTAAACGAGCCCATTGACAATGCACAAGGAGATGCTCTATGGTTTCCTCCTCATTCTCATAGAGGTAGCATCTGTTGGCTAAGGGTCTTCATCTTCTTTTAAGTTGATCCAACGTCAACACCTTTTCCCAAGTTGCCTCTTAAGCAAAAAAGCCTACCTTTAGAGGAACCAAGGGGTTCCAAATGGAAAGGACAGGAAAAGGCAAAGGCGGTTGAACGCCTCATAAATCATTTTAATAGAATAAGTGTCTGTTTTGTTCCCTTTCAAAATCAGCTTTTCTTCATTATTTGAAATAACTCTCATAGGCTGAATAGCATGCAAAAAATTCTCCACCTCCATTAATTCCCAATCATTGAAGGATCTTATAAAACCAGGGCTCCATCCTCCTACCCCACTGTTGTCCCAAACCTCCCTAACCATAACCTCTTTATTTACAACCAAGCTAAACAAAGTCGGATAAGACCTACATAGAGCCTCCTCCCCACACCATAAATCCTTCCAAAAGCCGACTCTATTGCCATCTCCAATCTGAAACTTGGCATTATCAAGGACAACTCCCAATCTTTCCTAATTTCTTTCCATAACCCAGGCCCAAAATTTTCTCTATTCTCCCCCGAACACCAACCCACTTGCATCTCACCGAACTTTATGTTGATAGTCTCCCTCCACAAAGCGTTCCTTTCATTGGCAAAGCGCCAATTCCACTTTCCCAATAAAGCCTTGTTCAGCTTTTGTAGGCCTCTAACACCCAAACCACCCTTCCTTTTGTCTGTATAAACAATGACCCACTTTACCAGGTGAGGCTTTTGATCCAGATTGCCTCCGCCCCATAAAAAGTCCATTTGGATTTTTTCCAGCCTCTTACACACCAGACATGGAATCCGAAATAGTGACATGAAGTACATAGGAAGACTTGACAGAGTGCTATGGATAAGGGTAACCCTTCCCCCTTTAGAGATATATTGGCACTTCCAAGCAGTCAATCTCCTCCTGAATCTTTCCTCAATAGGGTCCCACATCCTCGCTGACTTGTGCGGAGCCTCAAGAGGGAGGCCCAGATATGTGGAAGGGAGGGAACTAACCTTGCATCCCAGCTCAACCGCCAAGGCCTCCATATTCCTTCTCCCCCCTGCAGGGAAGATCTCACTTTTACCCAAATTGATTCTTAAATCCGAGAGGGCCTTAAACCACATAAGAATCCACCCTAGATGAGTCAACTGGTCCGGATTAGCCTTATAGAACAACAGGGTATCATCAACATACAACAAATGAGACAGAACCAAATCCTTGTCCTCCTCTCCTCTAATTCCCAACTTGCAGCCAATCAAAAAATTACCTCCCACAGCCTTGTTAATCAAATGACTTAAGATGTTAATGCCTAAGACAAAGAGATACGAGGGAAGGGGGTCTCCCTGATGTAAACCCCTCGAACTTTGAAAGAAACCAACAAGGGTGCCATTAACTAAAATTGAAAAGGACGCAGTAGAAATACACCAATAGATCCAAGTCAGCCATTTGTGCCTAAATCCCATTCTCCTCATCACCTCAATTACAAAATCGATTACGTGGTTAGCACGTACTTGACTTTACAAACCAACCCTCCATCATTCCTTCTCAGCATTGAGTCCACTACCTCATTAGCTATTAAAGTTGCATCTAAGATTTGTCTCCCTTCAACAAAAGCATTTTGAGAAGGGGAGACCACTTTGTCAATAACCCTTCTCAACCTATTAGCCAACACCTTAGCTAGGATCTTGTCCAAGCCTCCTAGAGGACTAATGGGTTTGTAATCTTTGATATCCTCTACCATTTCTTTTTGTAGGAATCATTACCACAAAAGTAGTGTTCAGGCTCCTCACAAACTTCTTCTGCTCATAGAATTCTTTGAAGAATTCCATAACTTCATCTTTCACAAACTCCCAACTAAAGGACCAAAACATGATAGGGAAACCATCCGGCCCCAGGGCCTTTTCCCCGTTCAAGCCAGAGATTGCTGCTAGCACTTCATTTTCTGAAAACTTGTCCTCTAATCTGCTAGAATCCTCATTTTCAATAACATCCAAAGGGATGTCTGGGAACGTTGGGCACCATTCCCCCCGATCAGACAGTAGGCTCTTGAAAGTGTCGACAACACCTTTTTGAATGGTAGTGTCTTCTATGAGCCAACTCCCATTCACTCTCAGCTTGTTTATTGCATTTCTCCTTCTGTGAGAGTTGACCATTTTATGAAAGAACCCTGTGTTCCTATCCCCCTCTTTCAGCCACAATTCTCTGGACTTTTGCCTCCAAGAGACCTCCTCCAAGAGTGTCCATTTTTTGTAACTATCCCTGGCTTTAACTCTCTCTCCTCAGACTCCACTAGGGAAAGCTCCTTCTCCTTCTCAGAAGGTTACTCTATGTAAGGCCTCAGCCTTCTTGGTCCCCACATTGCCAAAGACCTTATTCTAGGTTCTTAGGCTGCCTTTCTAAGCTTTTAACTTAGCAGCCAAAATGTAACTAGTAGAACCCTTGAAGCTTAAACCCAGCCACCACCCTCGTAGAAGATCTTTAAAGCCTCTAGACTTCAACCACATGGTCTCAAAATGAAAAGGGGATGGGCTTGATCTATACCTCCTCTGTCTAAAAGAATGGGAAAGTGGTCTGAGCCCGGTTTAGGCAGAGTACATTGGATTGCCCTATTGAAGTAACTCTTCTAGTGCCCCGAAACTAGGAACCTATCAATCCTAGACATTGTTTGCCCATTTCTCCCCCCGCTCCAAGTGAATGGGCCTCCCTGCAATGGCATATTCCTCAACCCTAGGTTGTTAATGACTTCAGTGAAACGGCGCATAGCCGAGGTAACTTTGCCCCCCCTGTTACTTTCACAAGGAGAAGTGGTAACATTAAAATCACCCCCAATACACCACGATCCTCTCCATAAGCCTCTAACTGCTCCCAACTCCTCCTAGAAGCATTCCCTTCGAATGCTTGCAATAGGGCCATAGACCCCCGTGAAACTCGATTGGAACCCATCTTCCATATTCCTGAACAAACAAGAATGGAGAACTCCCCAGTCACCTTATCAATTAACTCTAGGATTCTCTTATCCCGAAACAACTGAATACCCCCTGCAGTCCTAGTTGCATCAACAAAGCCCCAATTTGAGAATCTTCCAGCACCTAGGCTATGAGCCAGTTTGAGGGAGACATCTTGAACTTTCGTATCTTGCAGACAGATCAAATTAACCTTTTGGTCCCTAATAAACTGTTTAATGGCTTTTCTCCTCTGGATTGTTCACCCCTCTCACATTCCAAGATAAGATTTTGATCTTCATCCAAACTTCAACAAAAGGTTCCCCTTGTCCCTGTTTGCACCTCTTGCACTTCTTTGCCCATTGTAGTTAATGGTGCATTCTAGCTTTTTCAGTTCACGCTCGCACCTAGACACCGACGTTTGCTCCACTTTTAACCCTTTATTCTGGTTCGCCAGAAGCTTCCGCATTAGATCAATGATTTGAGGTTCATAACCCACTGTCGAAATTCCTAGGAACTCACTAAATTTTACCAACATACTATCTTCCCACCTTTCGTATCCTTCCATTGCTAACAGGGTCACCTCCTCTTCCTGATCAAAGCCCACCATCTGTCCTTCATCGATGAAACCTCTCTCAGTTTCATCCTCTACCACAATTGTCAGTTGTAAAATACCCTCTTCATCGCCTAAAACATTTCAACCCCCCAGGCCAGAAGAGCCCCCTTGAAAGAGGGGTTGGCCAAAAACAGAAAGGGAACAAGGGAAGTCAACAGTAGGAGTGGAGACCTCAAACCTGTCCAAAAGAACTAGATTTGTAGCCTTGTTCAAGCCTTCTTCGTTCTTGCGCTCACCAGTCTTGTACCCCGACTATTCTGGTACGGCATCCCTCGATGGAGGCATAGTCCCCGTTCCCTCTTCTCTAAAAATCCCTGCATCATCGAAAGGGCCATCCTCCAGAGAGATTACTTCTCTGGGACCTTCGGCTATGGAGTCCTCACAAAAACCCCTTAGGGCATGGTTTTGGAAAACTCCCAGTCCACTCCAAAAACGATGCACTCCTCGTGGGCTCTCCATTGGGCTATAGAGGTCCCTCTCCCCTTGGGTATTGGAAAGAGGCTTTAATGGAAGAGAGGCCACGGTGGGTCTTACCCAGACACAACCCCTGCAGGGTGAGGTCGGACATGGGAGCGTAGGCCCGCGCTTCTTGCTCGAAACTCCTGTTCAAAGCTTGCCCCTGAGAACTCCTTGCTTGACCCGCTTGGCCGTTTCTCCTTCATGCTAAAAGACACGAAGACCAACTTTTGGTACGGTTGAAGTAAGACATGAGCCTTCTTAAGTAGCATCTCTGATTTACAATTGTTGCATCTCTTTGCACCTATAGTATACATCCACCGCCCCTTAGGCTCACTCTCCCAGCACGATCTCTTCATCGTGCTGGTATGTTGAAATTACTCTTCTTCTTTGAACTCGGTCTAGCCTCCAGAAAAGGGGAGATTTCCCACCACAACTGAAACGAAAACCTGCTTTCGCCTACCACCACCTTAGCAGCAATCTCACCATAATCCTTGCCTAAGACAACTCGGAAAGCATCATTGTATCTTCATCCGATAAAACCCGCGGGCATCCGTTTTTTATAGAATTTCGGCACCATAAATGTCACGGAAGCCCCATCCTCGCGCGCTTTCTCCTCTAGCTCCCCCCTTGCTCAAACACCCTAGATCTTGACCCCAATTTCTTAGATGTTACAAGTTACCACCATACCTTCTTCTTCCGAACTTAAGAGCACGTTTCATCTCCTCCTTGTTCTCAAACTCTAAAAGCCAAAGGCCCTTACCCAATTTCGCCATAGCGAAAGGTTCTTTAACAAGCCACTGTGATACAACCCACTGCCTCACTGAATCCGCCTCTTGGATTGGAGAAGGACCTTTACCCCACCACCCCACTAGACATCTCTCCAATTGTTCAAGCCTTCCCGCACCTCTTCTTCCCCTACCTCAACACAGACACCATCTCCCTTGAACTTCTTTTCGGTTTTGAAGACCTCTGCGAAAGATTTGGCAGTCTTGGCTTCAACAGTCTAGGGAGAGGCTCCGAAGATCTCATCCCCTGCGATTCCTCCTTGCGTGTCTTCCTGCGCCTCTCCTCCCTTTGCGACTTCCCTCGCATCTCTTCCCCTCGACTCTCTTCTTTGTAGGATACCCCTAACTGTCGGAGTTTGTTAGAAAGAACCTTCCACCCATCTGCTATGCCTTTTCCTTCGGGGAACATTAAGTTATAGCTTTCCCCCCCCAAGTCCCTTACTGAGCACCAGATGAAACCCCCCACCTTATTTGAGCCTCTTTCCATTCTGTAACTCCTTCCCTCCTTTTCTTAAAAACTGGCTCAAGCTGTCGAGCGAGATGCCCTAGCATAGTCTTCTAGACCCAGCAGCAGATGAGATAAGCTCAGTACTCCGAATATGATCCACGAAGTAAAACCTTTCCTTCTCTCCCAAATGCATCCTTTCAAGCCTTTCATTGTCTCTTCTACCTCGATGTTGAAAGATTTCGCTTCAAAAGCAAACCAGGCCTTTCCTCCGCTCGGCCAAGGATGAGGAGAAGGAGGCATCTTAAAATTTATGTAGTATGTAATCTAAGATGTGTGTTTCAATGTGGGGGTTATGGAGTTGCACGTTAAGGCAAGTGGTATCTAGAGTTGTTTGGATTGGATTATGGAAATCCATTAGAAGTTTTTTTTTTTAGTGGACAATGAGAGGATGGTAAAGTTTTGGAAGAATAAGTGATGTAAAGATGAGTCATTGCATGTATTTTCCCTTTTTGTTATAGTTGCTGACAAAGTGATGTGGGTAGTGGATTTGTGGAATAAATCCAATGAAGGGGTTTTTGGCATCCTTACTCCCCTAAGCATTTGAATGATTGGGAGATTGAGAATATGGAGCATTTCTTTTTGAGGCTTTAAGGAAAGTTGGTGAATAAGGAAGGAGAAAATAAGGTGATTTTATTAGAGAAAAAGAGGAGCTTTCTCCATCAAGTCCCTTTATTGTGTCATAGAGCTGAGAAGATTAGTGCCTTTCCAATGTTTGGAATTCATTGGTTCCACCTAAGGCAAGGTTTTTCTTTTCCTTAGGAGTCAACTCGAGGAGACGTTTTGATGCTAGATCAACTTCAGGGGAAAGGTTGGATGTTGGCTAACAAAGGTTTCCTTTATCATATTTAATAGGAATCAATTGAGCACATCCTTTTGCATTGTGTCAAAACAATGGTTTTTGTGGTTGATATGGTTTTCTCTTTTTGTGTCTTTTAGTATTGTGTTTCTTCATAAGAGGGCTCTGAAGAAATGAAAGGAGTTGTTGGAAGCATCTCCTTTGAGCCTCTTTTTCTGGATAATTTGGGAGGAAAGGAATCAATCATCTTTTGAAAATGAGGAGCTTTTTTCTGTTCAAAGGACTAAGCAATGGGAGCTTTTTGATAAAAAACGAAAATACATTTTTGTCTTGGACCAAGTTGTATATAGTTAAAGGTCCAATTTCCTTAATTGACTTTGTTGATTGGTTGAACACTCATTAAAGGAGTAGGGTTTTGTTGTCCCTATTCCCTCTGCTTATACCTTTTAGTGTTTGTTATATATGTCCTAGGTACTTTGGTGTGCTTATGTGGTCTTGTTTATATGTTCATTGCTTAGCTGTAAGAAAAAAAGAGCAGGTTGAGGAAGCCTAGAAGGGTGTTTTGCATCCCATTTCTTGGAATATTTAAAAGAAAATGACTGAGGATTATGTAGGTTATGAAAATTACTCTGGTGAAGTTAAGCTCCTAGTTTCTAAGGGTCTTGTTATGGAGTAAGATGAAGGTTTTGGGTGTGGATCCTCTTTCTTTAATCTTTTAGATTCCCTTGAGTTGTAATTTCTGTAGTTCATTGATTGTTCTGGTTACGTGTTGTGTAGGTTGTTTGTGGAAAATATTAGATAATTAATGACAAAACTTTGAAATGCTGATTACCTATTGTTAAGTCAAACTGATTGTACCATTGATGGTTGATTGTGAGGGAAACAAAAGAGTGGAATAGATTAAAATCTCCGAGGTGAACTATATCATTCAAGTTGATGTAGGTGGAAGATAGGCATGGGAAATTTCTATTTATCTGTTTTGAATAGGAAATCTCTTCATTTTTTAATCAATTTGTTATTTGTAATAATAGCAAGTCTGCCAAGGCTCTGACCTTTTCTCTTCTAGACCTTGTTCATTTTTTTTTAATTTACATGAACTCTTAAAAGTATGCTACTATATTTTGAATGGATCCAACAATATGTGATACCTCTGCCTTGCTTCCCAAGAAGATTAAAAGTTTGCTTTCCCGTTTTGGAATTTTGGATTTGGTATCATATAGTGCTTCTTCCTGTTACTGAACATTGTAGTTTGTATCTCTTGTATTTATGCTTGTTTAATTTGTTTCTTACTTCATAAAATTGCTATGTTTATGAGTTTTATACTGCACTAACTCATCTTTGTTTTTTTTTTAATTCCAGAGATGTCTTCCTCGTGACGCTTTGGACGAGCATTTTTTTATTCACATGGTAATGTCCAACCATCAATGGTCTCATTAATTTGAATGCTGTTGAAGCTATTGGCTTGTAAATGACTGCATTAGTGTGATTAAAATAGCTTTTGTTTTGTCATACTTCATCATGGATCATGAAATAAATTGAACGTTTTGCAATCAGTCTCTTCTGCTGTGGGGATGATTGTTTCGCTAAATGATACATGTCAATGAGTCTGATGCAAATGCAATCTGCTCGTTCCTCTAAATGATGTCATGGATCGATGAACAATTTCTGACAGTCGGTTTGGTGCAGTCGGTTCGTTTTGTTTGGTGGTGGGACGCCGCCAAATCCACTACCTTCTCTTTATCTTCTTTGTCAATAATGATCTTGTATTTCTTGGGTGCTTCTATTTGTCGTCCTTTACCTCTCAACTATCTATTGGATCTTTGTAACTATCTAGCCAACCTAATGACTTCTATTCATCTTTCATCTAGTGCCACCTATACAATTGTTATGAATGCATTCACGGCTTATTCTATCTTCCCTCCTATATCTGCTCATCTATCTAAACATCCTCATTTGGCTGAACCCACTTTCTCCTTATATTGTTTCATGTAATCTTTTTGGGTGATATTTATTTTAATTATTGTTCCATGACTTGTCATTTTTTGACTGATGTGCACTAAGTCTTACAGATTTCCCTTTTATCTTTTGTTGCAGGATGGTGTTAATATTTTGGCTGTTAATTATGGTTCCCCTGGGGCATGCCAGTATCCTCGGCAATTGAAGCTTGTAAGTCAGGACCAACCTGAGTTGGCCTTGTCTTTAAATAAATCAAATCTAATTAAAGGAATCATAACTCCATAGTATCCTCTTATGTTTGTTGTAAAGCTGTTATGTTTTTACCGTTGCAAAGAACCTAATTCAACACTAAAGTTCTCTTTTGCTGCATGTGTTTTTTTGGTCTCTTCATTTTAGCCTGGAAAATGGTCTTTCAACTCGCACACGATACTGAAGAACACCGATCTGGCACCAAGGTAAAATGCTTTTTGCATTGTTGTTTCTTTATTTTGTAAGGCTTAGTTCATGACATGGAATAACTCATTTAACATAGGAATAGTTCTAATCTAGGGAATGGTTAAGACTACGTTTGGTTCTTAGAAAGTTTGAGAGAAAGAAAATGGAAAGAAAAATTTCTGAAAAATGTATAAATTTTTTCTCTTGTTTGATTGAGGTAAAGAAAATTAAATGGTTGAGGAATGCACTTTCCCCAAATATCTCTCATCTTTATATGAGGAAAATAGGAAGGAAAATCTGTTAACATTTTCCTTACCTTTTCCATGACATCTAAACATAACAAAATCATTCTTGTTGCCATTTAAAATTTTTTTAACACTTTTGTAGAAACAAACATAATGATACGGACCCTCTAGATGACTAGTCCTAGGAACCCTTGAATTTAATGGAAAAGAATCGCTCCCAACATCAAGAACATATTTTGGAGATGTGATTAGAATGAAAAGGAAACTAAGTCCTTAAAACCCTAATCTTGAGACGCCACAAGGTTGACCACTCCCTTGATAAGTCAGAAAAGCAAAAGCTTTCTGAATAAACTTTCATGAAACATAAAACTGTCTTTTCTCCAAATGGCGGCTGTTTTTTATAGTTAAAACAGCCCCCCAAAAAGCCCTAAAACCCTAAAAACGAATTTGGCCTAATTAGAATGAATAGGGCCTAAAATAAATCATTAAAAGAACAACTAAACAGGAAACTATAATTAAATAAAAGGCCCATAATTAAATAACATCTAGAAAAGGCCCGTAAAACTAATAAAATGAAATACCTAATTACCCCATGCTCTCATTTGGGTATTCCAAATCTATTCATTCCGCAGCAAGATAGGTAACCATGCTTTGTGAAGCTATCGAACCTGTTGAGAATCATAGAATATTCTCTAGATATTATTTGGTTTATCTCCTACCTTTTTTGTACATTATCCTCCTTTCCTTTACACTGTATTTTGTTTCCTTTTTGTTCCATTATTTTGTACATAATAGGTAACCATGCTTCATGAAGCTATGGAACCTATTGAGAATCATATAATATTTTCTAGATATTATTTGGTTTATACCATACATTTTGTACATTATATCTTCTGCACACACTTATTTGTTTCCTTTTTGTTCCATTATTTTGTACATATATAGGTGTCTCTATACTATGAAACTCACTCATTCAATAAAGAAAAACATTCTTTTCTTCTCTCATTTCACATGGTATCAGAGTCATGAAAGGTTAGGGCTAGGGTTTTATCGTGTCTTCAATTTCGACAACCCATCTAGTGGCTGGATCTCTTTTCGACCACTCTACCTTCATTGCAGAAAGAATCGGAACCCTTTGTCGCTGTTAGAACACCTCGTCGTTGTCGGAAAATTTTTGCGTATCTCGCTCCAGATTAGGCCACACCACGGGATCGTTGGGACCTAATGCATCTCAGCCCGACAACTCCGGAACGCCGAGAAATTCCGATGGCGCGCCACCACCGGCGTCATTTCTCTCGACTTAACAGCGGCTGGCATCTCGTTGGCGTGTGAGGGCATGGGCCCGCCAGCGTGGCGCTCTGTAGCCGTCGGTAGTCGATCTCGCTGACCTTGTTTCTCCACTTTGGTGTTGGAAAATGCGATTTGTTCCCATTTTTCTCTCTGGTGATTGGTTCTAGAGCTTTTCTGTCGCTTGAATCTTCCCCCTTTTGTGTTTTCCAACACTCTACGATACATTCAGGCCCTTGTGAGTTCTTTGTTACTTCTAGAAGTATTGGTTTTGCTGATTCGGTCAATTTTCTGTTGATTTCTTATCTCTACATGGGTACGCGAAGGAGCTCTCATCCACACTTAGGAAGTTATTCTTATTACTTGAGTATAAGGAGTATCACCTCCTCAATGATCAAATCTATCTATTTAAATCTACGTTGCCCCAGCCCAGAATTAATGCCTTTGGTTGCCTTTCACATTCATCTGAACCTTAGATTCTTGATTCTGGGCCTCTAATCATCTTTCTTATAATAAGGATATTTTTTCTTCCCCTACTTCAGCTAATGGATCTCAAACCATGGCTAAAGGAATTGGTTCAACATTTTCTCTTCCTTCCGCACTCCTTACTTCTGTCTTTTATGTTCTTGATTGTCCTTTGTCGATTCTGCTCATTAAGTTATTCGTGGCGCTTAATTATTTGATTACCTTTTCTAATTACGTCGCATTGCGGGACGGAAATCACGGGGAGGAGACGATTGACATAGGACGTGAGTTTGGGGCCTCTTTCATCTTAACTTCGCCTTCATGCTTTCCCCTTTGCTTGCTCATGGATACTCCTCTCTTTATTCATGAATTAGAGCTTAGTCATCGAATATTTCCAAGTTTGGATAATGGTTCCTCATTTTTCCCCAGTTTGTTCTCCAATTGAGTGGTCGTGAACTTGGGAAGCATGCTCATCCTGCCCTGAATTCAGCGCTAACGAGACCAGAAGTTTCCTTTCGAGGCTTGTCCACACGTCATTTGCAGGGTCTTCTCGGACTCAAAATGCCTTGGGGGTTCTAGTACTTTGTTACCTTTATAGATGATTATTTTGGTTGTACTTGGCTATTTTTAATGAAAATTCAAGCTGATTATTCTGCTATGAGAATCATGTGGATTATTTATTAAGTGTAAATAATAGTCTCATCATAGCAATGGTGCAAGTATCCTTAGACTTGAGATACTCAAGGTTATCTTGGATGTCGATCTTGTGCTTTGGCTTTGAAGTCTCATGTTGTCTCGGAGGTCACTGCGCATGATTGGGTATAGCTTGAGGTGTTGAAGGCTAGTTGAGTAGTCAGCAAAGGGTTTTACACTCTGATAGAGGAGAAGTATACCATAGCCAGCGGGATCATTATTTGGAAATCTACGCGAAAGTGAATATGTCATGAAAGAGTATATGATGGCATGACGATGGATAATGAGTCCCGGGACAAGAACTATTTACACTTGGACTAGATGTGGTGTAGCTAATCTAGTGGGAGCTACACTTTGTCCATGCTCTGAACCGAGTGGGGTATAGGAAGGCGAAAGGACGATTTGCGCATGATGCGGTCTATGAAAGGGTTTGCAGTCAGACCACCGACTCTCCTGTCAATTGGTGGTCATGATGTGTTGTTAGATACCGCTCATGACTTGCTTGATTCAAAGTGTTGAACTAAGTGGCCAACATAACCGAATGCCTAATTGGTCATACATTTAGAAGTTTGAAGCTGGAATAAAGTGATTTGAATTTAGTCCAAATTGAGGGACATGCTTTGGATATGATCCGAATATGATTTTAGAGAACTTGGGAAGCAAGCCCCATGTGCATGAGATGCACATGGTCGGCCCACCCCACAGGGAGGGGCATTTTGGTCTTTTCTCACCCTAGTCTAATATAGTAAGACCATGTGTGAAAGGGTGATGAGCAGTGAGAATCAAACCCAGTCGAGGTTCATTGAACCTAGACTTGATTTGGTCACTCTCTTATGGAGGAAGGAAGGTGGGAAATGTGGGCCCGCTCGCTACGAAACAAATTTTAGTTGGCCAAGAGAGTTTAACAATGTCGCGCGATTATACAGATTCGGTGAATGCAGATAGTTGAAAAATGGAATGAGGAGAATTGATCTTCAACTTCCCATGACCAATATGGTCAAAACGTTTGAGAAATGAAGAAAGATAATAAGTTCTACTATCATTCGTTTTAAATATCTGTGGTCATTCTCTCTTTGGAGAATCGATTTTGAGTGTAATAGAATTGACACTCAAGATTTTGCCAATGAACTTGTGAAGTTTGTGTGAAGGAGAAAAAGTTGTTTCTCCATTCCATCTCTCTCTTTCCGGATCCAGGTTTGGCTAACACCAACTTGTGTCTGAGATCACTCCCTTGGAGGTTTCCGGCTTCGGCTTCGCGTGGATCACCGTTGGAGGTGTACTTGAATTGAGACTCTGCGGTTAGCTGCAAATCCTACACCAAAGGAGGCATTGCTACAAGAGGTAAATGTTTTCTCTCTTGTCAAACAAACCATACCAAAGAGATGTTGGGATCCTACCTTGAGCACCACGTGTCTCGGGGCCACAGCGGAAGAAACTAAAATTTTTGATCCCACCAAGGAATCAACCAAGGATCTCCAAAACCATAGATGAATATTGTTCAGGAAGAAAACATTTACCTCTTGTAGTGATGCCTCCTTTGGTGTAAGTTGCAGGCGATCAAGTGTCTCAAATACGACATACGCCTCCAATGGTGATCATATAATACTTTTCTTGCCCGCTGAAGACTTCACAGAGTCCATGTGAGAATCTTGAGTGTCGATTCCACACAAAGCGTATTATCCAAAAATGATCATGACATATGAAATGGATGATAAAGAGAAGCTTGTGCTCTTTTCTTCCTTTCTCAAAACGTTTTGACCATATTGGTTATGGGAAGTTGAAGGCGATTATAAATTCGGGTTTCAACTATCTAGATTGATAGTCTAATAGTGTGTGATATTAAAAGAAACTTCTTAGAGCTTGAATTGTTCTTGGTAGGAGGTACGGGCTCCACATGTCTCCCACCTTCCACCATAAGAGGTTAATTAAATCAAGTCTTGGTTCGATGAGAAGCTTTTGGCTTGGTTTGATTACCATTTATATATCACCCTTTCACACATGGTCTTCTGTATTGGCTGGGGTGAGAAAGGGCCAAAATACCTCCCAGGTGGGTAGGTGGCCATGTGTGCATCTCTCGCTGCACATGGGGCTTCTTCTCATGGGCCTCGAAAGGCCCATTAATTGAGCATCAAGTTCTCTAAAGTCATGTTACGAGATAAATGACCGAGCGTATCACTTGTTGGATCAATCAAAGTCGACTGTCAGGTTTCAAAATTCTAAGTGTGTGACCCGTTAGGTTTCGATTACTCTTGGCCACTTGGTTCAACGCGAATCAGCGAGTCATGAAGCGGTATCTAACAGCACATCACTGACCCCTATTAATAATAATTAATGTCGATCGATTAGTGCGTCTGAATACTTCGTAGACAACATCATGCGCCGTCGTCCTTTCGCCTTCCTATACCCCACTTGGTTTAGAGCATGGACAAAGTGTAGCTCTCATTAGACTGGCTATGCCGCATCTAGTCCAAGTGTAATCGTTCTTGTCCCAGGACTCATTACTCATTAGTCATGCCATCGAAGACACTCTTCATGACATATTCACTCTAGCCAGAGATTTTCGAGTAATGATTCTGTCAAGTGGCCATGGGTATATCCTCCCCTCTATTAGGAGTGGTGAATCCTCTGTTGACTACTCAACTACCTTCAAACACCACAAGTTGTACCCAATCATCACCCTATGAGCAACCTCTGAGAGGCAACAAGTAATGAAGTCGAAGTACAGGATCGAAATCCAAGATAACCTTGAGTATCTCAAGTCTAAGGATACTTGTACCATTGCTATGATAAGACTATCATCTACACTAAATAGATAATCCACATGATTGTCTCATAAAATGTCTCCGATGTACTTGGCTACTCTTAGCAAGCATCCACATGTCTACTCTAATCATCATGATGATCATAGTTCATGAGGTCAACTGCTTGATCAAATCAAGGAGTATAACATGTGCTAGTATCACAGGACCAACAATGTCAATCTAGTTGATCACATGGTAGAGATAATTTAGATATAACATAATTACACATGATAGGAATCTCATTATCATGATCACATCATGAATTCCTTCATGCTATGTAATGTATCATGGACTTCATTAATTGATTTTAAGATCAATATCAATTTATATAGCAAATGAATATCAAAGTAATGAAGAAACCTTCTTCTTTACTAAATAAGATATACAACAATGTCCAATCTCGTTGATCCTATAACTTGTGAAGTTTGTGTGAAGGAGAAAAAGGTGTTTCTTCATTCCATCTCTCTTTCCGGATCCAGGTTTGGCTAGCACCAACTTGTGTCTGAGATCACTCTCTTAGAGGTTTCCGGCTTCGACTTCATATGGATCACCATTGGAGGCGTGCTTGAATTGAGACATTGCGGTCAGCTGCAAATCCTACACCGAAGGAGGCATAGCTACAAGGGGTAAATATTTTCTTCTTGTACAATATCCATCTATGATCTCGGTTTTGGAGATCCTTGGTTGATTCCTTGGTGGAATAAAAAATTTTAGTTTCTTCTGTTGTGGCCCTAGGACACGTGGAGCTCGGGGTAGGATCCCAACATCTCTTTGGTATGGTTTGTTTGGCAAGAGAGAAATGCGAGAATTTTCGAAAACAACGAGAGAGTTGAAAAGGAGGCGTGGGATCTATTTTTCTTTTATTCATCTTTGTGGGTTTCTTGTACCAAGGCCTTTCGAGGGGTTCCTCTTTCACTTTTACAGCTAGATTGGGTAGTAGTTTGTAATTCTTCGCCCTAGTTTTGGATTTGAAAGTTCTTGTATCATAGAAAGGAAACCTCTTACTTCCTTTGTAATCTTATCTTCTTTTTAATATATTATTTTCTTTTCTGACGTAGCAGGGACCCATTGGTGCCTCCCCACCCGGTGGTTAAGGGCATCGAGCATTAAGTTCTCTTCAAACTTCACCTAGACACTCAACTAAAAACCCGAAGCACCTACTTGTGAAACTAACCCATTTTATATCCCATGTATTGAGCAGTGAAGTTAAAAACTCCTAGCTTGTTGGCTAAGGCAATAGGCTATGAAAGGCCCATAGTGATGCAAGGTTGGGACCGTGATGGATGATCCTGAAGGTTAGATAAGTCAAAATATGGGTTTGGGGTAGTTTTCTAGGGCCAAAATAGGTTATGGACGAATTTTGGAGATTTTCTAAGTTAGGGACGATGTATTTATGGTATATAATGAAAAAAAGGGTATTTAGGAAAGTTTTAGTAGTATGGAACAAGATTTGGAAAGTTTTGGGTTGAAGTTGAAAATTTGATTATGGAAAGTTTAAAGAAAAGATGAAATGGTGAGTAGAGTAAAGTGTGTACAAGAGTAGTTATTTCAGGTTGTGAAAGATCAGCCTTGCAGAGATAGATGATGGAGTGAAGGCGCCACAAATCAACTATGGACGGGTTGATTGATAAACGGAGACAAACACGCCACCAAAAGAATCCCACTTTTAGAGTATAAAAAGCGCTTGAACTCGCCCCAAGGGAATCCACCCAAGAGATAAGAGATAACTCTTAAAATCTTACTTTCTAAAGCAAATAAAGAAACTTCTACTTTAACTAAGAAAAGAAACTTTCTAAATTACATAAAGCAACTCCTAAAAGCAAACTTTCTAAAATAAATAAAGCAAATCTTCCTTAAGGGATAGAATACAAAATCTTGGAGTAAATCTCGGCAAATCTTTCTAAAAGAAATACAACGGAATCTTAAAACAAATCTCGGCCAAATCCTTAGCAAATCTTTCTAAAATCAATATATTTGCTCTACATAGGATTTGCCCCCACGAGGATTTAACCGTTTTTTGATTCCAAGGCCCAGTAGGGTGGGTTTTGCGTGTATTTGTTGCTTTTGGCCTCCCAATCCCAATTCTTCAATAGTGGTTGAACTCCCAATGTTTGTTTGCTGTTTATAGAAACACATCGCATAGGGTATGCCTAGGATTCCAATTAGGTTAACTCACCTTACTTTTCTTTTTCATATTTTTGTGCTGCTTCTTTTTATTTATTTATTTGTTTTTTCTTTTTGTGGGGCTCATTAGCCCACTTTTGAAGGTGTCTCAACACTGCTCAAGCCAACAACAAATCACAATATATGAGTGTCATCCAAAGAGGGGGTCAGTACCAAGGATTATGTGTAAGACCTAGAATGGTTAGTATGTGACAAGCTCAATATAGAGGTGTCAAAGTGAAAAGTAAGGGGACTCAGGTGCCGTAGCCTGATATAAAGTCCTCAAGTCTGAATCCTTCAGCCCCACAATATCTTTTCACGAGACCACTAATGATCTGACGATTGGGTTTGTGATTGTGATGGATGATGCAGGGGTTTAGGTCGGTTAGGGTTATGGGGTGAACTTTGATAAAGGGATAGGTGCGGTCTCAAAAAAGTTATAGGGCTAGTTTAGGGTTTATATATGATAGAATTAAGGTTCAGAATGAAGGATTTTAGGTTGAGGTTTGGTTTGATGCAAAGCAGCCTTGTTTTGAGCTAATTTGAGGTTTTCGGGTTTTTCTAAGGTAGGCTAGGGCTACGGATGAATTTGGGTTTCTCCAAAGTTAGGGATGGTTTTTATTGTTCCTAGAGTGAAACAAAGTATTTGGAAATGTTTTAGAAGTATGAAACTAGATTTGGAAAGTTTTGGATTGAGGTTGAAAAGTTGGTTATGGAAAGGTGAAAGAGAAGATGATGAGATGAGTAGATGTTGTAGAATGATAGGTACTTGCCAACAACTCAGGAATCACTTGAAGATAAGAAGTGTGATTTCATGGCTCGAGGAATCAGCTTAGAGATAAAACGAGGATACTATCTTTTGCCTTTAAGGAATTCACTGAGGATAAGAACAGGCTGTCATGAGGAATCCACATAGAGATAAAGGAAACAAAAAACTCTTAAAAAGAGAAATATGAAACTATTATTAGACTTGAAATGATTGTCAAAGACTACATTTGGGGGTGGGGGTATATATAGGCCACATATTTTTTAAATCAAATAAAGAAACTCCTACTTTGACTTGGAAAACGCGACTTTCTAATTTAAATAAAACAACTCCTAAAAGCAAATCGTTTTAAAAGGAAATAACAACTCTTACTTTGACTAGGAAAACAAACTTTCTAAATTAAATAAAGAAACTACTACTTAGACTTTGTTGAGAATCAAAGAATATTCCTTAGATATCCTTTGGTTTATCTCATACATTTTTTTGTACATTATCCTTCTTCCTTTTACACTTTATTTTGTTTCCTTCTTTGTTCCATTATTTTGTATATATATAGGTGTCTCTATACTATGTAACTCACTCATTCAATAAAGAAAAGTATTCTTTTCTTCTATCATTTCACATGGTATCAGAGCCATAGAAGGTTCGGATTAAGGTTTCGTCATGTTTTCTCTTCCGACAACCCATCTAGTGGTCGTGTCTCCCTCCGACCACCCCACCTTTGTCACGAGAAGCTCTGAAATCCATTGCCTTTGTCGGAACCACCTACTTGCCGGGAAATTTTTTCAGCAAACATTTCCGACATCTGCTCCAACTCCGGCCGGTGACCCCACCATCAGGTGCGCTAGATCCTGATCTACCAGTCGAAAAAAACTTCGACATCAACCAGTCGGCGATGCACCTCCATGTGCCTTTTTCCTCTCCGACGCTGTTCTTAAAGCTCCGATGTGTGGGCCACTTTCCGAGGACGTGCTTCCACCTACAGACTCGTCGACCGCCGACCGCCCACGAGCACTTCTAGATCCTAGGTCCTTCCATATGAAACCTGCAGATGTGTGTTTTGCCTATTTTTTTTGTCTTCGGCAAACTTTAAAACCCTAGTTTTCTGCCTATAACTCCTTTTCCTCCGATTTTTCCAAGGATCTACAACATCTTCAGGCTCTCGGGAGTTGTCGGTGCTCTACGAAAGATGTGTGTTCAACTCTCACATATCTCTAAAGCCCATGATTTCCTAATTTTTACGGCTTCATAGGCGACAAAGGGCCAGGTACTCATCGTTTTTGTTTGGAACTCCAATGACCACTGTGAATAAACTCAAAGGGAGCTCATCCACACCTCCGGGAGTTATTCTTATGCCCCATGAGTATAAGGAGTACATCTACCTCACTCAAACAACCAAATCTGCATTCATTTCGTCTGTTGCCTTGATCAGTAATGCCTCTCCTTGTCTTTTTCATTCTTCTGGACCTTGAGATTCTTGATTCTGGAGCCTCTGATCATATTTATGGTAATAAGGGTCTTTTTTCTTCCCTTGCTATTGCATCACTTTTACCTATGATTACTTTAGCTAATGGATCTCAAACCATGGCAAAAGGAATCGGTTCGACATGTCCTCTTCCTTCCATACCCCTCACTTCTATTCTTTATGTTCCTGATTCTCCTTTAATATGATTTCTATCAGTAAGTTGATTCGTGGCCTTAATTGTTTGATTATCTTTTCTGATAATTTTGTCACATTGTAGGACCGGAGTATAGGGATGACGATTGGTATAGGACGTGGGTTTCAAGGCCTCTTTCATCTCAGCTCGCCTTCATCTTCCCCTGTTTGCACTTCCATGGATACTCCTCTTCTTATTCATAGTCACCTTGGTCATTGAATATTCCGGTTTCGGAAGTAATAAATTCTCGTTTTCTAGTTTGCCATCAATTGAGTGTGGTCATCTCCGACAGTAAACATACTTGTGTCCGGGTCTCGCGTCCCCAGATCAACGGACAAAGTCTCATTTCGAGCTTGTCCACACTGGTGTTTGGGTTCCTTCTCGGACCGAGTCTACCTTGGGGTTTCGGTACTTTGTTACTTTTATAGATGATTATTCTCATTGTACTTGGTTATTTTAATGGCCAGCTTGAGAGTGAGTTGATACCACAGTATTTTCCAAAAGTTCCATGGTGAAGTTCGACCTCAATTTAATACTTCAATTCGTATCCTACGAAGTGATAATGCTTAAGAATATTTTTCTGGACCATTCTCTTATTTTTTGTCCTCACATGGGATTCTTCATCAGTCCTCTTGTCCTTGCACTCCTCAACAGAATGGAGTGACTGGCACAAAAACCGTCATTTGGTTGTAAATGCTCGCGCTCTCCTACTCCATCATAAGGTTCCTCAATGTTTTTTGGGGGATGCTACCTTAGCCACTTGTTATTTGATCAAGCGTATGTTGTCATATGTCTTACATGATAAAATCCCTCATTCCATTATTTTTCCAAACCAACCTCTCTTTTTCCTTCCCCCTCATGTCTTTGGTTGTGTTTGTTTTGTCCATATTCTTACTCTTGGACAAGACAAGCTTTCAGCCAAAGCCACGAAGTGTGTCTTCCTCGGTTATTCCTGGTTTTAACAAAGTTATCGTTGCTACTCTCCTAATACATATCGATACTTTGTCTTTACCAATGTCACGTATTTTGAGAACTCTTCTATGTTCCCTATCAACCACCCTCCTAGCTCTGATGTCATATTTCTACCCGTTCTTTTTCCCATCCTAAATACCTCACTTGTACCTTTGGCTACTCCACCTCGACCATTGTAGGTTTATTCTCGTTTGCCTTATACGACACCAGACCTCCGTTGACTCATCTCTATGTATACTCCACGTGGTCTTCTTGAGTCTCCACGTGATCTTCCATTGCCATTCGGAGGAAGATTACACTTGTTCTTCTCGTAACCCTCATCCTATTTATAACTTCCTGACTTATCATCGTTTATCTTCCCTATACTCTACCTTTGTTTCCACCTTGTCTTCTGTTTCTGTTCCACAAACTGTACATGAGGCTCTATCCCATCCGAATTGGAAACATGTTATGGCTGAGGAAATAGATGCTCTACATTCTAGTGGCACTTAGGACTTGGTTACTTCTTTGTGAAGCCACTTGTTGGATGTTGTGTGTTATCTGAGTGAAGATTGGCCCCGATGAATTCGGGTGGATCGTCTGTAAGAGTTCGGTTAGTTTGGAATGGGTACCTCGAGGTCTATGGATTCCGAACTAAATATGGTACCCTTGGTTGGTTCTGAAAGGGTACCTCAAGATTACCTACGGTGAACTATCTATCTATGATTGCTATTCAATCTTGGCCTTTGTATTAGTTGGACATAAAAAAACGCCTTCTTACATGGCGACCTAGTAGAGGAGGTCTATATGGGGCAACCACCTGGGTTTGTTGTTCAAGGGGAGTCTGGATTGGTATGTAGGCTACGCCGCTCATTATATGGCCCAGAGCGATCCTCCCAGCTTAGTTTGACGGTTTTGTTACGTAGTTCGGGGAGTTTGGTATGACAGGTACAACAGATCACTCGGTTCTATATCATCATACGAGTTCAGGGTAGTGCATTTATTTGATTGTTTATGTGGATGCCATTGTTATCATGGGCAATGATCATGATGGTATTCGGTGAGCTTGACATCTCTTGACCACTTAGGTAGGACTTGGGAAGCTCAGAGTTTTACGGGGATTGAGATAGGTCAGTCTAATCTGATTGTGTTTCTCATCGGAGAAAGTATGCCTTGGAAATATTAGAAGAGACAGGTATGCTAGATTGAAAACTTACAGACACTCTTATGGATCCGAATGTAAAGCTCATACTAGGACAGGGGGAGCCTCTACGTGATCTAGGGAGATATCGACGACTTGTGGGAAAACTAAACCATCTCACCATCACTCGACTAGACATTTCCTTTTCGGTGAGTGTTGTTAGCCAGTTCTTGCAATCACCATGTGATAGCCACTGGGATGCTGTGATTTGTATCCTTTGTTATATTAAGGGAATACCAGACCAAATGGTGTTATATGAAAACAAAGGTCACATCCATATTGTCGGGTATTGTGATGCAGATTGGGTAGGTTCACCAGCAGATAGTCGCTTCACTTCTGGGTATTGTGTATTTATTGGTAGAAACCTAGTATCTTGGAAAAGTAAGAAATAAGATGTTGATCAAATTCTGAGGCAGAATATCGAGCTATGACTTTGGCGACATGTGAGCTCATATGGCTAAGACATCTTCTTCAGGAGATAAGATTTGGGAAGGATAAACAAATGGAGCTAATATGTGATAATTAAGTAGCTCTGCATCTCATCAGCATGATTATCTCATGAAAGGACCAAACATATTGAAGTGGATTGTTATTTCATCAGAGAGAAGATCACATCAGGATGCATGACTATTAGTTTTGTCAACTTGAGTGACCAACTGTGACGTGTTCACAAATCTACCTCGAAGTCTGAATAGGCACATTTGTAACAAACTTGGTGCATTTGACCTATATGCTCGAATGAGAGTATTGAGAATCAAAGAAATATTCCTAAATCTTTGGTTTATTCCTACCTTTTTTGTACATTATCCTGCTTAATCTGACTTTATTTGTTTCCTTTGTTCCATTATTTTGTATATATATAGGTGTCTCTCTATATATATGCTACGCTCATTCAATAAAAAACCTTCTTTCTTCTTTCATTTCACAGAGACTTGGAGAACAAATCTTCGATAATAAACAGCTCCGAGAATCAAAATTATAGGGCACAATGCTTGGTTTAGAAAATAGATTTGTTGTCTCCAGGTTTCCTGACCTCTCGAATCAAGATTTCCATAATGAGTCGAATTAATATTTGTTGTGGGAGCTCTACGCATCCAGCTAATTATATGAGCACAAAGCTACCATCAACAATTCAAATGGTCAGAAAAATTCAAGTGGCTTTGCGGTTTCCATCGTAATCCTTCACCCTAACCAAGATGTGCATTGTTCTCAATGGAGCAAAATATAACATATAAGCAAAAATGGAGGGGAAGAGAGATATTGAAATCGAGAGATGTCGTTGCGGAGGACAATGATGCGTAAAAAGATGGAGCAATGAAGGGAAATCAACAGCCATCGTTTTTGACAACGAACCTACGAGAAAAGGAAGGAAAACAAAAAGAAAGTGAAATTAATCATGTAAAGAGCTTGGGTTTTCTCTCAAGAAGCGCGCTTAATTTAACGTCCTTAGCTCGACTTTCCTGAACTTCCTCTTAGTGGATCAAAGGCAAATGAGGCTTTTCGGTTTTGAACTCCACCAATCTCCTTAGCCATTGTATCTTGGGTGTCCTCTAGCACATTATATCCCTCATCATCCGGATACTTCGTGGCTTTAAAAATATTAAAGATTACCTCTTCCTCTTGCACCCTTAACCATAGCTCGCCCTTTTGAACATCAATGAGTCCTCTCCTGGTTACTAAGGATGGTTTCCCAAGTATGATTGAGATCTCTTTGTCTTCCTCCATATCTAAGACAATGAAATCTGTTAGAAATATGAACTTGTCTACATTGAGTAATACATTCTCAACTATACCTTTTGTGTGCTTGAAGGATTGATCTAGTAATTGTAAAGTCGCAGTAATGGGACTTGCCTCACCCAGACCGAGCCTTTTGAAGATGGATAAGGGCTTATGCTGGCTCCTAAATCACATAAAGCTCTCTCAAATATGATATTCCCAATAGAGCACGAGACCGTGAAGCTTCTTGGATCCTTGAGCTTTGGTGGTAGCTTCTTCTACAATATGGCTCTACATTCTTCTGAGAGTGCAACCGTCTCATATTCTCCAAGCTTCCACTTGTTCTTCAAGATCTCCTTCATGAACTTCACATAGCTTGACATTTGTTCAAGAGCATCCGCGAAGGGTATGTTGATATGGAGTTTCTTGAAAATATCAAGAAACTTTGCAAATTGTTGGTCCAACTTGCTCTTTTTCAATCTCTAAGGGTATGGGAGAATTGGGGTGTACCCCTCTAAAGGTGGTTTGGCTTCCTTGTCTTTCTGGTCTGCCCTAACTGACCGTTGTGTGGGGTTCTTGGCTTTTTCTTCCTCCTTCTCAACCTGTGTGGATTTCTTGCCTAGTTGGCTTTTCTAGAGCCTCTATGAGAATGGAATTTGTGGGATATAGGGGAGTGGGTTGTTTGAAAACAGCATAGACTTTGTCTTTTCCACCTCTTGAGCAGATTTAGACCCCTTTTCTTTCTCCGCCATCTCATCTCTCTCTGGCAGTTGCTTTTTCTCTTTTTGGCTCTTGTTAAGAATCATAAGATATTCTTATGATATTCTTTGGTTTATCTTTTTCCTTTCTTGTACATTATTCTCCTTCATTTTTGTATTTTATTTTGTTTCCTTTTTGTTCAATTTTTTTGTATATATATAGGTGTTTCTATAGTATGCAATACCCACTCACTCATTCAATAAAGAAAAGTATTCTTTTCTTTTCTCATTTAACAGCTCTTCTATCTCTTTGCCACTTCTTAAGGTCATAGCCTTGCAGTGTGTTATAATATGTATCATGCATTAACATATTGGTTTGTATCTTATTAGGATACTTTACTTATAGGGTTGTCTTACCTAATGTATAACCTAACCTTTTTGTATATATATGTATGATGACTTAATGGAAAAGACAAGGAATTCATTTCTCAAACTCTTCTTCTCTTAGTTTTTACATGGTATTAGAGCTTAGGGTTCAAGTGAGAGTTTTAATTTGCTTTTAGGCGGTTTGGTACTCAAGAAATTTGTGAAGGGGTGTTTTGAAGCCACCCATTTGAGGAGAGTGGGATCTCATCGTTTGGCTGGCCGTCGACCATTGATGAGTCTCTTTAGAAAAAATCACGGTGATGAAACCACGTGTGAGCTCCACACGTAGCCACGTGTTGAGAACATATCCACACCCAATGCGTGTATGGCCAGCGTGAGGAATTTATTCGGACTCGGTCTCCCTCCTCCGGAGTTGTTCGAGCGCGACAAGACCTCTAGTCTGCACATTTCTTGTTTGGTGCGCAGTTCTTTTTCTGTTTGTTGTTTTTGGCGTAAAATATTCAAATGTGCCTAGGGTTTTTGCAAGATTTTTTGAATCTCTGCCTTCTGAAGGTACTTTCTGGCCTTGATCTGCTTTCCTTGACTTTCTAATGAGTGAATCAGTAGATAAGAAGCCTGTTTCAACGCCTGAAGTGGTCCTAATGATGTCCAAGATCACGGAGGACAAACTGACTAGTCCCAATTACTTGGATTGGAGTAAAACAGTCCACCTCTACTTAAGGAGTATTTGTATGGCCAGTCACCTTACTGAAGACCCTCCTACCGATGATTCGAAGGATCAATGGTTGGAGGATGATGCCCTTCTCTTTCTCCAAATTCGTAACTCCATTGATGGGAAAGTCTTTACTCTCGTGTCGATGTGAGTTTAATTACAGAACTAATGGTTATTTGGAATCTGTGTATTTTGGAAGGAAATATTTCTCGCGTCTTCAATGTCGCGTCCCGAGCCTTTTTATTCTTTGTGAGAAACAAGATCGATTAGAAACTACGGGTGTTTATGGACTAGAAAAAGACATATGAGGAACTGAATGTACTCTTACCCTTTAGTACAGATGTTAAGGTCCGGTAGTCGGTGGGAAAGATGTGATGATGGGCTTCTAAGTGCCTCCCTTCGGAATTATGATTATGTTAAGGCCTTGATTTTGTGAGTCACGAAATTTCTTCTTTCGAAAGCGTTCGGTCGAATGACCATACGAAATATCGCTGCTCTATCATCTACCCAGATGGTCGAAACAGTGGTGAGTCAGGAAATCCACAATACAGAAATAGTGGCGTAGGAGGTAACACTAGAGGGTATGTGTGTTATTATTGTCGTAAGCCTGGACATATGATATGAGACTGTAAGAAACTACAGAATCGGAATCAGAGATTTCCGTCCACCCATATAGCCTCCTTTATTGAGGCATTTGATCAGTTAGTCCAATTCTCTATAGACAAACTCGCCAGGTTCCACACATGCGAATCATTGCGTCTCCATCTACTCGATTCTGGTTATTCTTTGAATCGAGGTAACGAACCGCATTACCTAGTCTCTTCGCCGTCCTTGAATGAGTCATTGGTCTGGAGCCACATATCACATAACATGTAATTAGTACATTTTCTACCTTTCGATTCACAATCTTCACCTTCACTTTGTCACTTTGGCGGATGGAGTCCGCAAATCTGTGTTCTGATCTGACACCATTTTCCCACTCCTTTTATTTCCCTATCATCTGTCTTGAGTTTACCTAATTTTTCTTTTAATTTGGTATTTGTGAGCAAACTAACTCAAGCTCTTAAATGTTGTCTTATTCTTTTCTGATTATTGTCTTTTCCAAGATCTTATGACGAAACAAATTATTGGTAGAGGACCTGAGCCGATCTCTACATTCTTAATCTTGTAGTGCGGAGACCTATTGCCTGTTCCGGGGTTACTACACCATTTGAGACTCATTGCAGATTGGGCCACCCTTCTCTTTCACTATTGAAGAAATTGTGTCTCCGGTTTTTGAGTTTGTCGTACTTAGATTGTGAGTTGTGTCAATTTACAAAACATCATCATCTTAGTTCTCGTCCTAGAGTCAATAAACAAATTGATGCTCATTTTGAGTTAGTCCATTCGGATGTGTGGGGTCCTTGTCAAATTTTGTCCCTAACTGGGTTTCGTTTTTTGTTACGTTTGTCGATGATTATTCACGAACCACTTGGTTATATTTAATGAAAACCCTTTAGAAGTTATTTTCGCTTTTATTGCCTTTGTCTTGAAATTAAAGGCTGGGTTTAAATATTTATGTTAATCACGAAAAGTGATAATGCGAAGAACATATGTACGAAACGATTTAGGTCATTCTCATGCTTTAAGAATGACATCCTTCATCGGACATATTGTGTCATTATCGCTTCTTAGAATGGAGTTCTTTGAAAAATACACATGCTTGGCTTAGAATTTCGAGCTTTGCTCATTTCAATCGTGTGCTCGAAGCATTTCTAGGCCGATGTTGTTTCCATTGCCTGTTTTTTAATTAATCGGATGCCTTTCTCTGTCTTGGATTGGGCCACTCCATTTCAAACCCTCTTTCCCAATAAACATTTGTTTCCCATTAAGCCTCGGGTATTTGGGTGTGCCTGTTATGTTCAGGATGTTTGTTCGCATGTGTCTAAACTCGACCTTAAGCCTCGGGTATTTGGGTGTGCCTGTTATGTTCAGGATGTTTGTCACGGCGTGATGTGTCACAAGCTAGACCTTAAGACATTGGAAGTGTATCTTCTTAGTTCTTCTCGAGTTCGAAATGGTATAGTGGTATTATGCCAAGACTTGAGTGCACAGTTTATGTTGATTTCACATTTCTTGAGAATGCCCATTGTTCTCTCAACTCGATCTACACTAGTCAGGGGGAGGAGGATGATTTGCTCGTTTATACTCTTGCCTCACCAATTCTTGCTTCTGTTCCACCTCTGACAAAGCCTTCTATCACTCAGGTCTATGCTCGATGCCTACACCCCAATCAGTCTTGAGCCCTCCATCGGCTGCTTCGACATCGGATCCAGTTCTTAGTGATGACCTTCTTATTGCTCTCCCGTAAAGGTAAACGCCAGTGTACTCATCCAATCTCCTCCTTTTGTTCTTATAATAATTTGCCATCTCATTCTTGTTCGTTTATTGCATTCGTGTACTCTATTTCATTGCCTAACAAAGTTTCTGAAGCCCTAACTCATTCTGGTTGGCGTAGTGTTATGATAGAGATGGATGCCTTGACTGATGTACTTGGGACTTGGTGTGTTTACTTGCTGAAATGAAAGCCATTGGTTGTCGATGGGTGTTTACAGTGAAGGTTAATCCCGATGGATTCATTTCTAGGTTGAAGGCCCGTCTTGTTGCTAAAGGGTATGCCTAGACTTATGAGGTGGATTGTTTTGATACCTTTTCCTTGGTTGCCAAGCTGACCTCTATTCGACTGTTTATATCTCTGGCAGCCACTTATGGTTGGGACCTCTATCAACTTGACATTAAGAATGTCTTTCTTCATGGGGATCTTGCAGAAGAGGTTTATATGGAGCAACCTCTTGGGTTTGTTGCTTGGGGGAGATTGGTAGAGTTTGTCATCTCCAAAAATCATTATATGGTTTGAAACAAAGTCCCCGTGTATGGTTTGGCAAGTTTAGTGAAGTGATTGAGAAATTTGGCATGCAGAAGAGAAAATCCGATCATATGGTCTTTTACAAAAATTCTCAAGTAGGTATCATCTTGTTAGTTGTGTATGTTGATGATATTATCATTACCATGAATGATATGGCAAGTATATCTTCACTCAAATCCTTTCTTCGTGGCCAATTTCACATAAAGGACTTAGGAATGTTGAAATACTTCTTGGGTGTTGAAGTTATGAGGAGCAACCATGAAATTTTTTTATCTCAAAGGAATATGTGGCTGGATCTATTGTCTGAAACAGGAAAATTGATAGCAAAGTCATGTCAGTCCCCTATGGCACAAAGCTTATATCTTACTAGAGAAGGCGAATTGCTTAAAAATTCTGAGAGATATAGAAGGCTAGTTAGGAAGCTGAACTACCTTACAATAACACGCCCTGATATTGCATATTCTGTTAGTGTTGTAAGCCAATACATGTTTTCTTCAACAGTTGATTATTGGGCGGCTATAGAACAAATTCTATGCTACTTGAAAGGAGCTTCGGGACGTGGTATTTTATACAGTAATCATGGGTATAATAGACTTGAGTGTTTCGCGGATCTGATTAGGCGGGATCCCCAGGAAGGAAAAGATCAGAGGCTTTGGAGTTCTTATGTGTTTGTTAGAGGGTGGATTTAAATGGAAGAGTAAAACGGAGAGCACATCTCTTTGATCTAGTGCAAAATTTGAGTATAAAGCAATGACACAATCTACATACGAGATTATGTGGCTCCATCAGGCATTGAGGCGGAGTCGTAGTAAAACCTCAATCCCGAATGAAAGCGGGCTACCCTTTAGTATTAAAGCAGGACTACCCTTCATATTCTTATCTAGTGCATTTTCCATGAGCGAACTAAACACGGAGATAGTGCGAATTTCGTTGGGTAGTCATCTGAGCTTGGTTTGATTTCTAGAATCGTGAAGGCTGAAACAATTAGATGATGATAGGCATGAGGCGCAGAGTGGAGGCAGGGTTAGTTACACATGTAATAATTTAGGTATGATTAGCATATCTTTCGGCTTGAAGAAGTGTTATAGGTTATATCATACGTTAACATATTGGTTTGTATCTTATTAGGATACTTTACTTATAGGGTTGTAACCATTTAGGAAGAGTAGATTATCTTACCTAATGTATAGTCTAACCTTCTTGTATATATATATGTATGATGACTCAATGGAAAGACAAGGAATTCATTCCTCTAACTCTTCTTCCCTTGGGTTCTACACATAGCTCCATATCTTCGTCGTCCGGGTACACCTGAAGAGTGTACGACACACTACATTGTTGTTCTTCAGAAAGCATCTTTAACCAGTTGACTAATCTGCATCTTCGAACTCATGAGTTGTTCTCATTGAAGTTGGATTCTTGCTGAGCTAGTCAATTGAATTAATGCCTCTTCAAGGTCTGACCTTTGCTCTTGTAGAGGACGAGGAACACAGTATGTGTTCCATTTGAGTTTTGGGTGGTGCTGCCATCCCGGATTGTATGTGTTTGAATATGGGTCATGATGTTGCTGATTATAGTTACCCACATACTGATCCTGCTCCATAGGCATATACGGGTTTCAACCTTGGCATACGACCCCTTGATGCCAACCATGAGCTAGTAGTTGCTTTATCTATAGCTGCTAGGTTAGAAGAGCCTTTTGACTTGTTAGAATGTTCAAAGCCTCCATTGTGAGTCAAGCGTCCTACAAAACAAAACAAAAAGAGAAAATCAAAGTAAAATAGAAAAGAAAATAAAATAAAATAAAATAAGAAAAAATCTATTCACACTAAACTATATCCAAAGAAAATAAGAGTTATTTCAATTAATATCAATTATTATTTCGATTAATAAAAGGGCTCAAAATATGTTTGTAAAAACATGTAATTTTTTGCACTCATCATTTTCCACACTACGATTACCTTGTGTGAGGCTTTGTAACTTCTAATACAATCCCCGATGGTAATGGCCAGGGACAAACCGTTTCCTCATCACAGTTTTCATCTCCTCTCATGTTTTTTTGGACGCTCTTTATTTCTCCTCCTGTTAGACAATAATTGATCCCACCAAATAATAGCAAAATCAAAGAATTCAATGGTTGCAAGTTTTACCATTTTATGCTCCGAGTTATTGAGGCAATCAAATACTAACTCCACCTTCTCCTCCTACTCAAGAAAAGCTTTAGGGCCCGTTCTTGCCTTGAAAAGATGGAATCTTCATTTTGATACTGCCCAAATTATCATCTTCCCTTTTCCATGCTTCTCAAAACTGTCCACCAAAAATTATCATCATCTTCATCAAAGCCTTCATGATTAATTCATGATTTTCAGTTATATCTTCCCTTGGTTGACATTTCTTTCTCTGATGCCCATTAGTAGTGTTTCGTGGTTGATCCACTTGGTTAGACTCAATATGATCTAATTGTTCATGAATCTGGTCCATCTCTCCTTTCATCATCCTTTTCATCTCATTCATTAGAGCCTCCATCATAAACTTTGGATCAAACTGATTCTCATTGCTGAACATCTCTTTTTTTTTTTTTTTGAGAAACAAGGATTAAAAGAATCATACTTGCACTCTCACGTGTTTCCACTCAAAGAAAAATTCATTCCATTGACTTTTACTCTCTTATATGCTCATCACTCTTGCCTTTTACCACTCAAAGCCAAGCCAGCTCCCTTTCTGTTCTTAATAAAATCAAAGAAAATCCACAAATCTAAAGAGCAACAAGTTAAGATAATGACAATCTCAAAATCAGAACTTTCAAAACTTAGTTGTGACGAATGTTGGAATGGAAAAAGAATCAAAGATACTCGCTCCCATAGACAAGCAAACTCGAATAGAATCCAAAATGACATATGGAAGAACACACCAAAATGAAGCGATTTGATAGAGACAAAATGTCAAACACCTTGTAGGCAAAGAACATTTCTTTTTGAATTTCAACATGCAATCTTGTTTTATTCTTTTTTTTTTTTTTTGTAACAATGGTCGCTAATAACAAGGATATCAATTAGAAATTTTGCCAAGATCAAGGAATTCAAAAAAACAAGAAAATTGTGAAAAACTTTTTAGAATTTTGATGGAAGAAAGGTGATCTTTTATTGTTCATATGTGAAGTAGATGACCTGCACACTATCCAAATTTGTGGGGATTGAAAAGGGCTTCAGTTTGATATGCTATACAAGCAGTTTTGATACCTAGATAAAAAGTTATGGCTGTTTTAAGATGGCAGGCGGCCCCACAAGAACGATTTTAGAATTTTTGACGCAAGGTAAAATTTATGTAAGAATGTGCGGTAGATGACTTGCACATTATCCAGATTCATGGGGATTGAAAAGGGCTTCTATTTAATATGCTATACAAGTCATTTTGATACTTAGATCAAAAGTTATGACTGTTTTAAGATAGCAACCCCCTCAAGAACGAATTTTGTTTTTTTGTTTTTTTTTTAATAAAAAAACAAAACAAACAAAGAATATAGAAACAAAACCTATAGACGACCAGCCCTAGGAACCCTTGAATTCAATGGAAAAGAATCGCTCCCAACACCAAGAACATATTTTGGAGATCCGGTTAGAATAAAAAGGAAACTAAGTCCTTAAAACCCTAATCTTGAGACATCACAAGGTTGATCACTCCCTTGATAAGTTGGATTTCCATGCATTCAATCAAGAACCAAAGGAAACAAAACAAAAGGTTTCTGAATAAACTTTCATTAAACATAAAACTGTCTTTTCTCCAAATGATGGCTGCTTTTTATATAGTTAAACAACCTCAAAAAAAGCCCTAAAATCCTAAAAACGAATTTGGTCTAATTAGAATGAATATGACCTAAAATAAATCATTAAAAGAACAATTAAAAAGGAACCATAATTAAATAACATCCAGAAAATGCCCCAAAACTAATAAAATAAAATTCCTAATTAACCCATGCTCTCATTTGGGTCTTCCAGATCTATTCCTTCTGCAACAAGATAGGTAACCATGCTTTGTGAAGCTATGGAACCTTCAAATTTTGTTATGGAATCTTCTAATGTATCCTCTTTGTCTTACACTTGTAAGATCAAGCCTTGTAAAGCTTCTTTCATTCTTTTTGTCCTCGCCCAATTGATTGGACCTCCAATTCCATGCAAATGATCTTGTGAATATCTTATCTCATCAACTTGATCAGCTTGGTTCACACCTCGATCTCTATTATATAACCTAAAGCAACTCTCTTCAATCTACTTGTAGATCATCTCCTAAGTCCAACTCATGGATTCCCAAACCACATTAATTGGGTAGGATACAACCAATACTTGGTTCTTGTTTCATTATTTAGCTTGTCACCATGTTCATCTTTTATATTTGCATTTGACGTTGCTTCATTGTTGTATCGTAATTTGTTTTACACAGAGCTCCTGTATTTGCTGAAGATATCCTTGGTGGGGAGGAGGGTGAGGGTGGTGAAGGTATACAGCCAGTTGAAAGGTCCTTTTGGGCTAAATATGTGAGTATTCAAAGGAGTGCATAATTTCTGTTACCCATTCCCTCTTGTTTTCTTTTACTTTGTAAGTAACCAAATGGAATAGAACTTCTAAATACCTCTCTTCTTTCTTTTTCTTCTGTATTTGTTTCAGTGGATGTATCTGATCCCTCTCGGACTCATTGTCATGAATGCTGTCACCCAAGCTCTGAATATGCCTGAGGAGCAGGCTACTGGCCAGCCGGGCTCCCAAGGACAGGCAGCAGCAGTCCAGCGTGGGCCTACTGCTGTGCGAAGAAGATAACAGGTTTGCTCTTTTTATTCCAAGAGTCTGAGAATTTACATGTGATGGTTTAGTCCGATTTATTGAAATTCATAATTTATGCCTGTAAAGTGGCTGCTTTAGGGTGTTCACAAAGTATCGCTTTTTGTTTATTGTTGGATATTATTTCGATCATAAACAGTGCCGTCAATTTTGACACTGCAAGAAATCATCACTTCATTGCTGTTTGATTTAACCATTCTATCCTAAACTGTACTGAAATTTGAAACACTGTACTGAAAATGGTTTAACCATTCTATGATCCATAGAGAGTCATCTGTTCTGAAGACAGCAACTTATCTATTGTAGATTTTGGATTTGTACCACTGAGTGTGAATTATGAGGTATTAAGTTCTGTTTGGGAAACGTTTTCTAAAAAGGTTCTTAAAAGCAATTGTTGATAATAGCCTTTGAAAATTATTTTTTGATGCTTAGTAGAAGGTAAGTCATTTTGGAAACTTTAAAATATTTTTATAATTTTAAATATATTGTAAAAACAAGTTTTATATGTAGTGTTTTACTTTCAACTATTTTTATATTTGCACAGTTATATCTTAAAAAAAAAAAAAAATCCTCTCAAAATAAGGGAAAACAATTTAACACATGGAAAAGATGTTATCTAAAAATCAAAATTTCTTCTTTTAAATCAGAATACTGTTTTCTATTTTCTTGTTATTGAACTTTCTTCTTAAAAAAATTTCCCTAAAAAAAACATACAATTGGTTTTTAGAACAGTAAGCATTTGAGATGTTTTCAAGTGCTTTTCATAAAATATTTTGAGAAACAACTACATTATCCTTAAGTTCTTAATACCTTGAACTAGAATAAGCAAAGACAAAACGACTTATAATATTTGAGTTTTCAGATGTGCCCAAAAACAATTGAAATTAAAGTGAATTATCCTCAAATATTGTTCTTTGGAAACTAGTTTTTTGAAACTGTTGCTAAATAGATCTACGATTACTTGGATCCTTTCTTTTTTTTTTTTTTTTGTGATCGATGCGATTGCTTGGATCCTATTTGTAGCTATTGGTATGAGTTATTTTGTTGCATGCTAGAGAAGGGTTATAGTGTCAGATGAAATGATATGGCTTTGGCTTTCAAAATTTTTGGAGTGTTTGTAATGATGTTCTTTTAATTGAAATGTTTTAATTTAAAATGGTTTTTATAAATCATCTTTTAAGACTGTTTGATAACGTATTTGTTCCCAAGTGTTTTTAGTGAAGTGGGTTAGGAGAACTATGTTTCAAATATTTCCTTATGAAGCATCAGAAGTAGTTTTTTTTAACTTCTTGAAAGCATTTACCAAATTTTGTTAAATGCTTTCACGTAATAAGTGGTTTCGAGAAGAATTCGCATGTTAAAAGATTGTGTTTCTTGAATGAAAACGCCTCCACAGTAAATGGTTTTACTAAAAACACTTCAGATAGAAACATCATTAAACATATATTCCCTTTCTTTAAATTTGTAGGTCTTTTAAAAAAAAATTTTTTTTAAAAATTTATCCGACATCTATTTGTTCTCAGAAAACAGTTCCTTGACAAATGGATTCTTATGGTTGTTATTTGCAGAAACTTATAATTGTTTCTTAAGCACAAACATTTACGTGTTTTGCTGGAATAAAACAGGTCATCTTCATGGAGATGGAATCAAATATTTAGGAAAGCTAAATTCAACCTGTTGAGGGGTGTTTATCTAGATTTTCGATATTCCTTTCACCAGCTGGAGCTTATTGCGGATGCGGAATAGAGGGTTTTTAAAGGAATACTTTAGCCGTCGATTTGGAGTGGCCTCTGTTGAGATATTCGGCTATTGCATTTCTTTATTTCATATTTCATATAGATTGGAGGTTTCATTTAGTAATTAATTGTCAAGAGCACCAAACTGGTCAACTTGGAATTAGGTGATTTTAATTTTAATTTATTATTAGTTCAGCTTGAAAAAAAAAGGAAGAAATGTGTGGCGCATGGAAGAAAATTTTAATCTAATAAAGTAAAATCTGCTTAATAATTTCCCCTTCCGCGAAGCTCGGAAAAATAGAATTTTCATTCTCTATTATTGTGAAGCTTGTTTAGTCATCCTCTATTGTAAAAATTAATCGATCCAATTGAATGATCAAAATCACTATAAATCAAACCAACCAAAATTATTTTGATTCAAAGCCCCATCCCTAAATGTCCAGTAATCGTTTTTACATACCTTTTAGATAAGGATGTTGGATAAATAACATTTTTGTAGAGCAGTTACATAGAAAGTTCAAAATACGTTGAACAAAAACAAACTGACATCAAAGAAATGCTGCGAGGAATGGTATAATGATACAACAATGGTTGTTGCAAAACATACAACAATGCTGATTTGGGATCGTTATTCAGACTTTGAGGCCAGAAATGGAAAAAGGGGGGCAAGAAAGAGAGAATACAGTAAACACTCTTGAGGGGTGGTGTTGGGGCGCAAAAAGGCTTGTGATTGGGGGCGATCATCATCAGAGTTCGTCCTGCAAACCCAAATAAAATTTATGTTAATAAGCATACAATATTGATGTTATAATTCTGCAGTTTCTTTGAGCAATAGGTTCTGTGTTTTGTCTTTGAAATTAAAGAGGCCAAGTGGGATTAGAGGATCTTGGCAATGGGATGAAGTGTTTCTTTTTATAGTAATTTAAAAATAATTAGAACAAGAACAGAAATTAGAGATCTGTTTGGTTCCTGTTTCTTTAAAACCGTTCTTGAGAACAGTTTTTCAAAACAGTGTTCTCTGAATTTAAATAGTGTTCTACCGTTGTTTTTCATAACGCAAAAAATTGGTTTACCAAACAATTTTCCGTGTCTTTAGTGTTCTCCATGTTTTTTAAACCAAAAACAGTTTTGATAAAAAGGAACCAAACAAGCTCTAGATGTTCAGTTTATGGAGACTTGATCTGACTCTTATTGATTTGACTTTCATTCCTATTCTTGAATGTAGAGAAGAGGAATCATAATTGAATGTGGAAGAGAGGAATAATTGAATCAGGTTTATTTTATTTTGTGTTAATACGATTGCTCAGCTCAGTTTACCTATATATAAAAAATAAAAAAAAATCCTGGTAACAGGGGGTTCCTTTTTTGGTAAGGTCTAGTTGGTGGCCATTGGGCTCTGCCGTTGATCCTGGACTATAGAGGAATTTATTTCACATTTTCATGATCTATCCCAACATTCCAAACATGACTTTTGAGGATCTAGAAATAGTTGGGAATGACTTTAATTATTAACAGGTGGGGATCATTTTGGGAGAAACTTGTGTTAGAAGAACATAAGGTGTGATCTAGACATAGTCCAAATAATCCAAAAGCATTTCCACAAAAGGACTATTACTCCTAAATAATACAGATTTAGACAGAAATGAGTCAAAGAGAAGTATGCTTACATGATAATCATCCAAGTAATCGTGGCGATGCTGCAGAAAAAAAAAGACCAAAAAAAGCAACAGATCCGTTAATGAAATAAAACAAAACCAATGCATGCTATATATATATATATATATATATATAAAATAATCTATCCAAACTAGCAAAATAGCATCATCCAGTGAGCTCAATGATTGATACAAGAGGTTGACTAGTCCAAAAATGTTTTTGATGAATAATGTAAAATTTGACAAACCTAGGTTTGGGAACAAGATGGTGAAAGAAGGTGATCATAGATTTGAATTAGCAAAATAGGCAAAGCTAATAACAATGATGATGACTACGTCGCAAAATCAAGTAAAAGAGGTACAAACCCTTTTGTATCTGTCCCTGTATCGCTCCCTATCTCGATGACGTCGATCATGGCCTCGCTCCCTCCTTCTCCTTTCACCTTCCTCTCTTGCCCTTTGAGCTTCCTGCAAAAAGAGGGTACAGGCTTGTTTAGAGAAGTCTTTAGCTCATACGAGTTCAACCAAACTCAAGAGAAAATGTAGCCTTTCTGTTTACCTCTTCCTCTCGTGCTTTTCTCACTTTTTCTGCTTCCTCAAAAGCCTCTTTTTCAGCCTGAAATTTTAAAATAGAAAGTTAGGCACAGCTACACGAGCTTGTAATCTGCTTGTAAAGGTTGAAGTTCAGGGGCCAAACCTCCCTATGGGCAAATACTTCCTCCACAACTTGTTTTGCATACTCTGGATCATCACAAATCAAAATGTTATCGAAAACTGCACCAGCCTTCACCTGCACACCACCATGCAATCAGGTTACAACCATTCTGCAAATAAGTAAATATGAAATGCTTGCAACATAAATACCAGACATCTGCAAACTCATCAAATTAGTTCATTTACTACACCTGCCACACTTCAATGCCCACATATTTAATTGGCTTTAGCACATAAAGATCAGGGTCATCTACAAATTCTGGAGAGGAGAAAAAACCACTTATAAGCAAACCATTTCCAGATCAAGAGTCCAAATTTATTTGCGAATAATTTCCATACCTGGATTATCGATCCATGGAGTCTTCCACTTCCCCTTGTAGTTAGGATTCTTAATTTTCTGTTCGCAATAAGAAATATATCATGGGTGAGAAATCGCAACATGCAACTAAGCTTCAAGCTTTACTTGTTAGTTACTAAAAGCTTACTAGCCTACCTTCCGCCTCCATGGTCCTTTGTAAGCTGGATTTGGTATTTTTGGTGGTTTCCAGATACCATCCTCTTCTTCATCCCAATTATCAGGCTAATCAGCAACAGCAATGGGGTATCATTATGTTAGCACTTTTTCATTTTCTATGATTGGCATCAAACAGAAAACTAAGATAATTATGAAACAGTCTTAATCTCCTAAGTCCATTGCTAAAAATATTTACGTGTGCATGTGTTTGTCAGACTGAGAAGGAACTTAATGAAGAAGAGAAGATGGAAAAACACCAAAATAAGAAAAGGAATTAGTGAACTGGACTCTTTTTGGTTTTACCTAGTGCACCCATTCATACCTCAGATATTTGACATCTCAAAATCAACTTTTGAGAATGGTTCTCTTTGATTGACATAATTCTATTTATTTCAATCTATTCTCTGTGAAAGAATGAAGCGCTTGTTTACAAGGCAAAAGTTCCACTTATGTACAATGCAAGAGTTCCTTGCAATTCTCCATGTTTCTAATTGTTTCTAAAATCCTAAAAAAAAAAAAAACGTCCTGAAGCACCTTAAATTTGTTCTAGAAAATCAGCATAGTTTGGGAACAACTTCTCAAATCACTAATTTCAACCGTTTTCATTGGTCCTAATATCAACAAGACAAACATGTAAATTATGTGACCTTATCTTTAGAACTCATATATATCTTGATAAGCAATCCACTAACCTCTTTAGCTTTTGGATCAGGAATTTCAGCTGGAATTGAATCATAACCCTGTCATGCCCACCATTAATACATGTTAGCACACAAGTTATGGGCAACAATTAAGAAACATTATGGAAATCATTAGGATAGAATATGGTACCTCAGGTTTGACATCATTAGGATCTTCGATATATTCTCTTTCTTCCCAGTCCGCAGGCTGTCAATGATGGTACACATAAGTATTAAAAATCTTAAACATGCAAGCCAGGAATGGAAGGAAAATTTTCTCAATGTCCCAAAAATTTAGTCCAAAAGATACAAAATTCAAATGGAGGATTAGAACAAGATATCAAGCAAGGTATCAATATTCAATTTCAAGTAAATAAATAACTTTAGCTAGGTTATATTGAGATGCAAACTTCAAGAATGAACCTTTTTTGCCTTGGTGTCTTTAATCTTTCGAGGGGGAAGGATATCCCAATCAGTATACATGCTTCCAGATTCTCTCTCTCGATTATCAATCAGGATGCTATATGTGGCATCAGGCCTAAGAATAAATGTGTAGAAGTGTGTTAACTTATCCGTTTCACATTGCAGATCCTTCTTGATAGGGTAATTCTGGCCCTGGTAGGAGACTATAACATGGAGCTTCTTTGTTTGTGTACCACATATATCTGGTCCAAACATTACACTACAAGGAATGAAGAATGGTTAGCAAGGTCTTCAATAATAACCAAACAAGGAACTCCTGAAGAAAGACACAAGAAAAAGCAAGTACATAGAAGGAGATAGTCCTGAATTTTAGAACTGGTTTGATGATTATTGTGTATGATTGCTCAATGAAAAAAATTCCTATTTCACTGATGCAGCATGTCAAAAGACAAGCTGTACTCTAGGTTGAGCCATGAGATATCATATTAGCAAGGTCTTCAATAATAACCAAACAAGGAACTCCTGAAGAAAGACACAAGAAAAAAGCAAGTACATAGAAGGAGATAGTCCTGAATTTTAGAACTGGTTTGATGATTATTGTGTATGATTGCTCAATGAAAAAAATTCCTATTTCACTGATGCAGCATGTCAAAAGACAAGCCGTACTCTAGGTTGAGCCATGAGATATCATATCCATAAATCATACCAAAATCTTGCTATATGCAAATTTTATGCATCATATGACATAGTAAGTAATTTTCTTTTCAGAGGAGGATGTGAAATGATGAAGTCATCTTGCTCAATGCCTAAATTTTATCTTCTAAGGAAAGGGTTTGAAATCACTAAGTCATTGATAGGCCCAAGATACAAATCACATGCACAAGAAGGAAGAAAGGGAAGAAAACAAACCCAGGTGACATTTAAAAAATTATACATCCAGGTGATTTAGGTATTGCTTGGGTTTTTTCTTGCGTGATTAACATCTTGTTTGTTGCGTGACCTATTGGGGTCAATGTGGTCTTTTTGTAATCTAGGAAAATCTTTTCGTTGGGGGAGGGGGTGTGAGTGAAAGGGGTGGGGAGATGAGGAGTGAGTCTTGTAACTGAGGGAGGGGTGCCCTGCACCTTGAATTTTCTTTTCTTGTTTGAGCTACTGGAAAGGAAAACAGATTGAAGAGAAACTGTTTTTTTTTAAGATTAGAAATTTCTGTTTCTATCGGTCATCCATAATCATGTGACCAAGAAGAGTTTCACAAGCTAAACATGCAGCATAATCAACATCACGCATGAGTGACGGAAACGGCAAAATAGCCGGGTAAAAACCTCCAATTTGGCAGTTAAAAATGGTATTAACAGATTCTTGAACATTAGCTCTGAAATGAATACAAATAAATGGACTGTAAACAGCAGTAGCACAAATCACATAAAAGTACTAGGAAGTAAGGAGAAGACCTGTAAGGAGTGTCACCCCCAAATTTCTTCTGATTGACAAATCCAGAGAGAAGTTTTATGTAACCACCACCACACTCAATGTCCTGTTCAAGCTTTATAGAATATTGGAGTACCAATGTTCTGTTCTTGTTGCTGAACTCTGGAATCTTAGCAGATATGGCAGAGTGCCTTGCATCTGTAGCTGTCTGGATACCTACAAGATTCCACACATAATCAAATAACTTTTATTCAACTCCACATTGCTAGCCAGTCCCCACGTGAATATTTTTCTCGCCCAATTGTATGAGACTAATTTATCAAAATTCCTTCTTAAACTTCAAGGGGAAAAAGGAAAAAGACATCCTTTAATTATTTAAATTTACTTGGTCTAATTTCTTGAAATATGAAAACTTATATGGATCTTTTTAAGATGACAATATATATAAGGAGACAGAATTTTCATAGAAGTTCCCAAATTACATATGCTCGGGGAAAAATGACTGAAATATTCATCCTACTTTCCCTTTAGTTCCAGAGAACGCACTGCATCAAATTTAGCCTAAACCAGTGATGACTCACAGGAAAATAATATACAAGTTACCACTTGTATGCATTAAAGTAGCATTCAATGATAAACCATAAGAGTAGACTTGAGTATACAGCTATTGACATAGATGAGACAAAGAATGATGATGAAGCCATAACCAAAACATGCCATAGTAATATTTCAGAATCTACAGAAGAAATTAATGGCAGTATCAACAATCATCAGAAAGGATTTTTGTTCTTAACCTAAAGCTTCTATTGGAAAGATTTGAGATAGGGCAAGCTGAGTTCTAGTTGAATTATATCATGCCTAGCACTTGTCAAATATTCTTTTGAAAAGGTATATTTGGGGGAAATTAGAGATGGCTTAGAATCCCTTAATATTACAATGGGTAATAATATTCAAATGCTTAGAAAAATCATTTATTTCAAAATCCAGAAACCTGAGAAGGTAAAGCAACTCAATTAAGTCAACTCACAAGTATATATAAAAACATAGTGTTTCCACTATTTACAAAGATAATATATGCTAAATTTCAATAATAGAAAGAAAAAATAGATCAAAAACCAAAAAGACATCAAATTTTCAAGTTTGCTTAGTTAATCAAACGAAGACCTAAGGACATAGCCAAATAGGCCCACTTCAAAGTCAGTCCAAGCCATTCAATTTCAGGATGGTGATACCTAACTCACTGAAAAGTAAAGAACAGAACAATCAAGTTAATCACATAAACAGAATGGAAATGAAGTCTACCATCAAATCCCAAATATCGAAATCTACACCAGTGTTCAAATATTCAAGTAACAATCTTATCAACGATTCAACAGGAAATCCAAGAAAATCCAGCTGAAATAAAACACAAACCAAAGAACATTTGGCTTTTGTATCATAAAACATGATGTGATTGGACAAACACTCAGTGCCTTTTCAATGTTGGCCATTCCTACACTTTGGTTAACAACAATATACCACATTCATAGCTAATTATACCATTTGGAAAAGAAATCCTAGAATGAACTCATTCAAAACTACAATTTTATGCAAAACTAATATGGATAATTGGTGAGCTAATGAAGCCACTGAGGCCTGACTCAGTGGTTAAGGGTTGGGGTGGTCATAGGGAGGGGACCAGCTTCGAGTCCTAGTGGGACAAATAATGGAAGAAAAAACATATATTTACCTATCAAAAAAAAAAAAAATGGTGAGCTAATGAGTTCATCCAACATACAGAATAGAAAACAAAATATAATCCGAAATTGAATGCCAAGTCAAGACCTTTATCATCTGGATCTCCAGCCCACTTTCCAGCCGTGTGTTTAAAAGATCCTGCCTTTCCTTCACTCCTCTTCCAATCTGATTTGACCCACCGGCCCTGCCACCCATCTTTTTCCAAACCACAATAACAAAAAAATTGTTAGTCAAGACAGAAAAGAAAAATCTAATCAACAAAGCACATAAAATAATTGCTCAGAAAGAAACATAAAGTCACCAACTTAAGTCAATGGTCCTCACTGACCTAATAAACGAGCTTCATCTCAACCAAAAAGTCACCAAGAAATTCGGTTGGTTACTTAGAATATGATACACGAAGGAAAAGAAAAAAGAATGACATTTTAATAAAACTTTGACTATTACACAACCTTTTAAACCTACATAGACAATTCCACATTTTTACTTATCAAAAAACAAGAGAAGACAATTCCACATTTAAACCACGGGAAAAAAAAAAGATTCAAAATTTTCTTTCCTTTTCCTCGGTTTTCCAGCAACCAAACCATGGAAAAAGAAATAAACAGACCATCAAACATATCTTATAAAGCAGCTTTTCATCCATGAATCCGTGAAAAGAAAACAAAAACAGACGGCATGTAAAATCATAATTCGACTAGTTAAAAACCTTCACTAACCAAAGCCATGAGATATACTTTTTGACAATCAAACAGACGCCAACCCTGCTTGGTTCTCGAGAAAACACCATAAAACAAACCATAATCCGAATGAAAGCCTATAAGCTGTCAGTTGGGTAAGTTCCATCTGAGTTCAAAATTTCCTATGATTTTCTTAGCAACCAAGTCGACTAAACAAAAAATAAATTCCTACAAAATAAACCCCAGCTTGAGAACGAAAAAAAAATAAATCTAAATCCACATTTTTCGACCACTAGAGATCCAAATAAACAAGTCAACAACAGAGAAAGTGTCCTAAATGTCAGCTCGGTCACTTCCTCCCATGTTCAAACTTTTCCTCTCATATCCCCAGCCACAAAAAGACCGAATCAGAAAACAACAAATGGATATTAAACAAATCTCTCACACCATCTCTATATTATTTTGTTTTTTTTTTACCCCAAAAAAGTCGAATAGAAAACGATCGAATTTCGTATTTTCTACTAATCGCGATCCTTTAAACCTTGTTTGGCTGCCGAGAAAACACCGGAGAAGAAACAAGGTTGGTAGCTAACGGCTAGAAAAAAGAGCATGGAGTGTCAGTTGACGGACTTTCCTCCACCAGAAAAAAAAAAAAAAAACACAAACACAAAATCCACAAACTTCCGTATTTTCTCAGCAACCATAAGCTCACCTTCGAATCTCTCTTCAAAAATGACCTCAGCAAGTGAGAATGTGAGGAGAAAGGAAAGGAAAAGTGGCACTAGCAACAGCCTCTTGGGACCGAATTTTCTACTATCGCCAAGAACCCCCATTTGGTGGAGAATGCCTTGGATTTGATTTGCGATTTTTGGTTAGTTTATATAGAATTCTGAAAATTCGAATGCCCTATTTCTTTCTTCTAATTACGGGAAGTGCCACTGGGAGAGACCACGTTGCAACGGCCAATGGCGGAGTTTCCTTATAAAGTTGTGGGGCCTTGATGGTCTTTTTTCTCTCCTTTTTTCGCACCCCTCCCCCTGCCCCACTAAAGTCTAAACTTAGTTGAAAAAAAAAATTAGATTTTAAAATTATTAAGAAATATTTGGTTGGTCATATCTCATATGCCTATGCCTATGCCTAGCTCAGTGTACACCGTTCGTTCAAAATCTAAAAGGTCGGGACATTCACGAACGGTTTATTATATTATAATAAAGTGTTTAGTCATAAAATAAAATAAAAAAAGAAATATTTGATTTAAAAGATATTAAATAATACAAAACTTGTAAAATTTATGTTTCAATAATTTTTTAATCAAATCACTCGATTATTAAAGAGTATTTTGTAAGGGAGAAAGCAAGGTAGAAAAATACATAGATGAAAAAAAATAGAAATAAACTAAAATTAGCCTTTTATTTGCTTATTAATGAATTTTTTTAAGATATGTATGATTCTCCAAAAAATAAATAAATAAAGAAACCAATTTTCTATTATTTGATCTTATAATTAAAAATGTAAAGAAAAGTCAAATATTTTTAAAATTATTATTTGAATTATTTAGTTTAAGCATAAGACAATTAAATAAGTAAATAATTTGAATATCATATGACTGTACCTTAGCCACCACTCCTCTCTTTTTTTCTCATTTTGATCTCTTATAACCCCTATTCTCAATAAATGATGGGTGATTTTTTTTGCCAATTCATCACCATTTTGCATTTCTTTCATTCATTATTTTCTTATTTTTTGTATTATTATCGTTTATTCTGATGTTGGTTTGTCGTCGTTTTATTGCGATGTTTGATTTGTTATCAGTTTATTCTGTATTATGTTTTGTTGTCTTTATATAGTCTTTGTTATTGTATAGGTGATTCGAGGGCGGGTAAAATAAATTCGTCCCGATTCTGATAATAATTATGATCGGCGTAATATTGAAAAATTAAACATTAGATAATTACAGTTGTTATATTATCAGATTCTGACACATATCAATTGTTATCTTCTATTAAAATGAATATCGTTTAAATGGATTTATAATTTTTAGCAAATTTTATATTAGATCTATCGACCTATTACAAATTTAAATCAATAAAATTATTTTTTCTTAAAAAAAAGTAAATAATTTGAAGAAATAAATAATAGTAATTTATTAACTTCAAATTAAATCTTTATTTTTCCTCATTTTTTTAATTATCTTTTACCGAAAATTTCCTTCACAAAACTCTTCTTATATGTTATATCCCATATACAATTTTTTAGAAACTTGCACAGTTAAATAACAGCTTTAATATTCAATTAGGCTTATAGGAGAGAAAATCAACTATAATTGAAAACACTTGAAATTAATTAATTTAATATTTATAAAGAAGAGAAATGAGTGAAATAAAATTTAATATATAAAATAATTTATGGATTTTAATATATTTTATATTTTTTAGATTCTATTATTTTAATTTATTTTTCTTTCTATTTTATTTCCTTACCATTTCCTCGTGTATTATTTGGTATAAAACATAACCTTAGAAAGTTATAAGAAAAGAAAAAAAGTAAGAAAAATAATTTTCTCATCATTGGTTGTTCTATGAAAAATTTCAAATAAAATTAAATATAACTAAAATTAATTAAATTTTTATATTTTAAATTATTCAATTTTAAATTAAGGAAGTAAAGATAAATAAAGCAAATTGAAAATAGAAAACAAGAATAATTTACAAAATTCTCTATTTTCCTTCCATTTTTTATTTCTAGAGATTTAATATAATCTTAAGAAATTATATATATATATATATATATATATATATATATATATATATAAGGAGCTATTAATTTACTGGAGAAATATTAACTTTGAAAAAAATATTATTCATGACCGTAAATAATTGATGTAAAGAAAGAAAATTAAGTATTATTATGCTTTACTTATCCTCAATGGTATGAATGCCCTGACCCAACGGTTGGGGGATAGGTATTGTAGTAATTTTGGGAAAAGAGAGGGGCATTTTATTATTGCACTTGTAGGAAGACTTGGGGGTCTTCCCTTGCTTTGTGTTGACTAGTCAAAGTCTTCGATGAAGAAAACGCAAATGGGCGAGTGACTCTCGTCGTCTCTTGACGTTAAATGTAAGGCTTTTGTAAGAGGCAATTTAGGGGAAAAAAATGAGGTATTTTGATCAATATTTTAAAAATCTAATTTGTATCGAGCCGTCCAATCGGTTGGATTATCGATCGGTGGACTTTCAGTTCAATCCGCTAAGAACCCGTTCACAAGTCCAAACAATATCTCTAGCCCATATGATTGGGCCCAAACCCATAAAAAGTCCATATTAGATTTCTGCTATCTTATTTGTATTTTATCTTTGGAGTGGGATGAATCTCGAGTCATGTATCTTTAGGGAGAGAATGACGCAAGGCACATGCCCGAAATGTCTTGACATCCAAGCAGGAATCTCGTCGACAGCGCAATCGGCGCTTTGAAAGTTTATGGAAATGTCGGATTGTCGATATCATTCTCACATGTCTCGTATCTGGGAGACTCATCCTGTATATTGATTCATAAATACACAAAATAACTTCATACAATCGTGCATACGCGTGAGAGTTATAGCACCTAACTCACACATAGTGCAATCGTGCATTATAACCAAATGTTGTTTTGATACAAAAGCAGAGGGATATGCATTCACTGATATAGATTCTCATGCATATACAAAAACCTGTCAGCGCAACTGGCCCTCTTCTCAGCTGTTGGCCTCACAGGGGCTTTGTCCATCCGCACGTGACCCGATGCACGAAAAAGGTTTACATGGCCCGGGGTGATCTACGCTCATTAGAGCCAAAACTCTCAGGGAGCTACTTCCTCTTGGAGTGCGCATCTGAGCCAGTTATGCCACGATCCTAACAAACACAATTCATGTAGACATCTTTGTCTATGCGTGGAAAAACAATATCACGATTATGAGGCGGCCAATTTCATTTGCGTGTATCGAGATTGACCATTGACCTACCACCCGATACAAGTGCGATGGAGAATCGAACGAGTCGATCGAGCTCCATCCACCTGACCCGTAGTCTTTGTGATGTTGTTACTCTTCGCTTCTCGTGTCTTTTTGGGTAACGGAACTTTAGAGTCTCGCGTTTGATGCTGCTACAGCCTCCGACCTTTTTCGGGCTTTCACCGTTGGATGCGTTGTCCCCAACGGTTTTCGGGCTTTTCACGGGGGAGTATCACATCCCACACTTGCTAATAACCGACATTTCATTTTCCATTTTCATTTAACATCGTGTGATTCCATTTGGACTTCGTCCTATTCCCAAGCCCACATAATTCAGTACCAAAGCTAGCGATTGCGAATCGTTATCATGTACACACCCGTATAATCATAGTGTTTTCTTTGTACACAGTACGTGTTGTGCCCTTTGCACTTTCGACTCATACTTGATGTATGAAGACCCTACATGGACATTATGTGTATGCCATGAACCCTCATACATGCATCTGACGATTCGATAACAATATACATGTAGTCATATTAATATTACATTCAATTAATACATCATGTGAGCATGCATTCCCGAATTCTTAACATCACTTAGACAAGTAAATGTCAAGGCTCATGTCTCAGTACGAGACATAGCACCTCCCGATCCTATGACACATGACATGCGAGACATGGCGTGTTCAAGCTCAAACGATACAATCCAAATACATTTGGAACCGCACACATTTCAAAACAGTTGTCATCTCTTAACAAAGAGGTGACACTTGATCAACAATCCTGATGGCTTTAGAATTTAAGCCACCATTATATCATAAGCTGAGTCTAGAGATTTACCCCATAATTCACCAAATCCATGAATTAAAACTGATCTAAAAGTAAGGAAAAATAGTTTTGGAAACACTGTTTTTAACTCGGTTTTCAAGCAAGAGCAGAAACTACATGAACATAGCTCCCATTTGAATGAATTTTTTGAGTACAAAGGAGTCATAATTTGGACAGACCTATTTCAATAAGACAAGTTCTCCTTTAAGTCTAGTTTATCCAACAACTTAAATCACTAATTTACTGTGTGGACGGCTAAGTTACGTTTCAAAACACCGGCTACAAGGGGTTGAAGGAAAGAAATCAAGCGACTTCTACAACATTTACCCTATACACGAAATTCTCCATTGGGTCACAAACAAACTCAACCAATGCCATTTCTATGGCCCCAAGCAAGGAAAATAACCAACAGTGTCCATACTCCCTCTTGTAGTGTGCGTGATCAAATTCGGGGTCCCTCCAACCTAGCAACAATGGAGGATTTGCAGCTCTCCTCCTCCTTTCTCCTTCCTTTCTTTCCTTTTTCCTGGTTTCCTCGTTTCCTTCTCATCTCTTTGGCTTCCCTCTTCCTCTCTAGGACTCGATCTAACCGAGGAAGAACTCCTTCGCCTCACATTTCTCCACTACACTAGACCAATTCTCATGGTGCTTGATTACATGGTACAGTCCATGGCAAAGTATCACCCATGCCAAGCCACGCACCAACCACTCTCCCACTAATTTGCATGCATTCTGGGGAGTAATACACTCTCACTTAGGTGCCAAGTGTTCCCAAATCTTGGTGCCATGTGGCACGCACTCGTACACGTGTCACCTCGTGATTGGCCCGTTCTACCGAAATATGTAAAACCGACTCCGTCTCGAAATTCGACGAGCTTGTTCGTTCAACCAGATTTCGCGAGATGATTCTAACCTGCGTGATCCGCTCACATCTAAGGCCCAGAGAAAAATTCGTGGTTTCGCCCATACTGGCCCTCGGGGCAAGCACTACCACTCCGCTTCAGGCTTTAGAAAAACGCTTCCCAGTTTCACACGGCCTGTGCCGGGTGTTGGGGATGGGGCTCTCCTTATCCCAATAATGTGCAACCTAAGTTCGAACCGGATAAAGCATAGTGATGGAAATCATATCAAAGTGATCATCTCGGGCGTTAAAGGGAGATGAGTCGGGGTAGATATCTTGGGCATGAAGGTAAGAGTCGGGTGAAAGGCTTCGGGCAAACACCTCTGGTAGGAAGACGAAGGGTGTCGCACATGCTTTACAGTCACCTTGAGCGGACATAATGGTTTAGTTTAAAAGTGAGGCAATCAATGTACAAATGAGTGTGTAACGTAAGAAAGTGAAAGGATTCTCATCAATGGCACAATTATGAACATTAAACATGTAACCCTGACCCATGGGTATAAAAGGGGAAGAAGGAAAAATAAAAAGGGACAAGTTTTAAGTTAAATGGTTGAATTTATGTGCAACTTCCAAGCATTAAATAAGGTTTTCACTCAACGGCCATGCTCTTGTGGTTGTCTGCTTATCGTTCCTCCCGCTGAGTTCACTGTGGATGACAACCGTTGTGGTAGACCAAGAATGTGGGGCTGACCATCGCTGTTATTGGCCTCCACAAAAGGGGTTTCCTCTCTCCCAACAAAGGACACCGCACAATCCGCCAGTCTTGCCTCTGCCTCCCAGATGTTGCCCCACGATGATCCTCCTTCGCTCACTTTTGAGTTTCCTTGATAACGCCGTCAGTCGCCAACGATGCAAATCCGGTACCACCGCCGGTGACGCCGTGACAAACATCTACTTTAACGCCGATTCCCAGACAACTCTACCGCATCTGGCTGTGATCGCTCCCGCTTCGCCCAGACGACGGAGAATGGGTGTAGTCCGAAGAGCAGAGGAGGTGACCACGTGGTTTTCCCTGCTTGGTCAAAAAGGGGGTGACGGAAATGGGTTTCGCCGGGTTGCAGATATAGCCGCCTCTGAGGGATTATCCTTGGTGGTGCAATTGAGCTGCCACGCATTCGTGAGATTCAAGTCGCGATCGAGGAGATCCAAAAAGGATCTTCGCCTTCGATTCACTAGATCCGACGAAGATGGAAGTGCTGGGAAGCCCCCATTGGCCGATGCCGCAGCTGTGGATAGGATCGCTCCTGGCCACCATGCTAGGAAAACGCCGGAAGACACCACGGTAAGTTTTGAGGGGAAATGGGTCCGTCAGCCGCCACGGAGCGCTCCGCAAAAAGGACCAACTGCGGAATGGGTTAAAACCAAAGAAATTTACTTTTCGCCGAAAGTGTTTCAAATATTAGTCGTAGGAATGGGATTCCCCGCCACGGTTTGTCCCTGGGTACAGGTCCCTGTAAGGGGTCGCCAAGTAGACGGGAGAGAGCCGGCCCCGATCGCCGATCTCGCCACCCACCCTCCGACGGGGAGTGAACACCTGGTCTCGAGATGTCGCATTTCACCACTCCTACGATCGCCGATTCCTAAGTAAAACAGAGAAGCTTCCAAAGTTCGTGTCCGGGTCAAGAAGGCAAGATCAGCTCGAGGTCAAGCAATCGGATACCGCAAGGTTAGCCACAATTGAGGTCACTATTTGTGAATCGCCCAAAGTCTTGCTCTTCTTCGCTTCCACACTCTCTCTCTACAAAGGATGGAAGGTGATTATCAAAACTCCCGAGGCGTGGTTGAAGGAGGGCCCATGGAAGGAAGCCTTGTGGGTCAGCTTCTTGACAAGCCGCCTCCCATTACATGTGGTTAAATCTTCTCGTCGAGTGGCTATGGGGAAAGCACGATACCCGAGACCCCCACCACAGACAATGGTTGTACTATATTCAAAGTTCGTAGACCTGCTGCCTCGGATTGGGTATTGAGAATGGGCCTTGGTATTTGGCCGGTAGACCAATCATTCTTTCTGCTCGAAACCGTGCATGGAGATGGTAAGTATCACCTCCTACCTATTCAAAGTTTTTAACATCCCTCCTGAATACCGGACCGTTACTAGCCTCGATGCCACATCATAGTTTAGTACCTCTTATGCATTTAGACACTCTCAACGAGAATCAATTTGTGGATTATCCTTCACAGATATGCATCGAGGTGATGTGAATCAGACTTTCTCAAATCAGCAATATCGATCCGAAATTATAAGTACACTACTATTGGGACTGAAAATTCATTGTTCCTCACCTGACACTGTAAAGCATCTTCTACTTACAGAATTGAAATGTCAGGTGTGAAGAAAAATGGTCGACTGAAATACAACTCCGGTCTCAATCCACTAGCGCAAGAGGTCCTTAAAGACTATGTGCCTCGATGATGCCGATTCTCTCTAAAGGAGTGGCCGCAACCGCCGATGATAGACAACCACATTACAACCCCGCAGCAATGAGCTGAGAGGTTATGTTCAGAGGCAAGACAAAGCACTCAGTTGCGACTAGTATGGTTGTGGCTCTGGGTTGTTGTGATTTTGGTAAAGTGGTGAGCTGTATACTATTTCATAGTATTTCACTTATGAAGAGATCATCGATTCTTCCCAAGTCAGATCTTCCAAACATCACGATTTCTCGCACACTTCTCCCGTTTGTGAAACGCTTGCCATTATGAAGAGAATTGATGAGTCGACTCATGCCATGTCAAATGAAGGAAGCTCAAGAAACCAGAAAAGGAACATGCTATCAAGGATGCGAACTCTAGCAAGAGAGAGTGGACACCATTTCATACATCATTGGAGATCGACCAACCACTCTAGCGTCCCGTGCCCTGATGTGGGCTGCTCATTCCCGTATGTTTTTGCCCTGACATGGGGTTGTGGTATCCTCTGGTCATTGATTGAAGTTGGCCCGTTGGCTTTTATTTTAGTCTCAGACTGTTGATCTCTTTGCTTAGTCCCCACTCGTGGTTTTTTGCAGGATCGGTCGATGCCCCAGCCTTCCAGTGTTTTTAGTGAGTCATCCTGGTCAGATTCTCCGGGCTGCCTCTTTGGCTTTGTACTATTTTTTACTTGTCAGATGCCCTTTGAAAGAATTTAATTTAGGTCCAAAAAAAAAAAAAAAAAAGACAAGTATAAGATATCATTGTTTATATGATGATACATGACTTTGTGAAAGGGTTAACCACCCTTTCATTGGCGCCGTTTAAAGAAACTTTATCACAATCAGCAAGTCAACCAAGTAAATGGGAGATTTACCCTCCACTTTAGAGCCCTCCATACCCAACACTGGAGCAATTGAGAGGCGGTCGATAGCAACATAATCTTATTAGCAACAAAGCTGTCCTCATTTCTGGTGACCAACGCCACTCTGCACGAAGAGAACGTCGCCCTGCGAAACCGCCGCCCTAGCCTTGACAACCTCGCCTGCCGTCCGAACGCCCCTACCGACAGGCGGAGTCCCGCACAATCCAAATCCACATACCACTTCTCCCCACCCCCAACAACCACGAAGGCTTGAGGGTCAGGCATCGCCACCGTTGTAACTGATCCCCGCTGGCGCCCAGAGCGTCATCTTGTCCTCTCTCCGTTTGTTCACGCTATCTCCGCCAGAGTGGGCCCACCACACGTCACGCTGCAAATTTCGTATGTATGATGGGTTGCATGACCCATTCGATCACCTCATGCAATATCGGCAGATCCCGACTGGGGACGGCAACGATGCCCTCCTCGCGGCAGAGCTCTTGTCCAGCCTGAAGGGATCTCACCCATCTTATCTCCATCGACTGGCCCCAAAATCGCGAACGCCCCTTTCACCCCGCTGTCCAGTAGTCAGGTGCACGCCTGATTTATAGCCAAAGTGTCACTAGTCTATTTCACGTCCGGATGGGAAGGTCCAAGACCATTAGGGATTTCATGAAGCTTATCTGGGGCCGCTTATTAATGCGTGATCTGCTAGCTCAAACATCGCTCCAGTAAAGGTAATAAATGTGCCATTCATTTCAACACGTAGTTCTTGATTCTCTCGCCGCCACCTCCGCCTTCGATAAACGAATCGTTCTGTAGAGGCAACCAATATACTCATGCTCGAGGATACCGTTCGGGCAAAGAATGAAGAGAACGATGGCCACCACCTCCGCGGCTAAGGCACAGCGAGGCAAGGGAAAGAGAACCTAACGGGATAGAGACCCCAAGCGCAAGCGCAGTGAGGACGTCCAGGTTCATGCTTCGGGGCACCGGAGTGAAGCCAACCCGGACCTTCGACTATCGGATAATCCAACCCCAAACAACGACAATGAGCAGGGTCAATTCATAATCTCCCTTGCAAAACTTCTTCAAATCATCTAGTCACTCCTAGGTTTCGAATGGTCGTGGCTCGTCCGGTGATTCGGGAGGGTAGAGACAATACGCTTCGCGAAAATTAATACGACGCCGGCACAAGACCAACTCGCTGACTCCGCCGCCACTCCACCACCTCACGCCAGCGGGCAACTCCAGTACGAGGAGGGCCAACCCTCGAGAGATCTCCGTCTCCATCCTTAAAGAGACCGGGCCATTAACACACATCAGCCTGCTTTCAACTTCCTGCCGGCAACTATGTGTGGAATTGCGGTTTGGCCAATTATGCTTTGCACCTCGGGAGCTTACTGAAGGGCTTTTCTTTCCTTTCTCTCGAGTTACCTGCAAGACCGGGGCCAATCACATGATGACATTCTAGTCTCATCCAGAGGTTAAGTGGCATTCGATGAAGCATATTTTAAAGACCTGCAATGATTCCCAGATTCATTCTCCGATTCATCAAGTTACAAACCTGGACAACCTATGTAACTCAAGCGGTCTTCGCCGCTTTAATAGCCGACCCACCACTTAGGAAATCGCCATTAATCTCGAGGCCAGTCACTAGCCAACCACTAACGGTGATTTATTAAGCCGTTGCCAAACTAACTCCATAATCGGGCCTTTCCACTGATCCATGTGATGAAGGCACTACCCTCTTCCTATCATCAGAGGTTGAGCTTCTTAACCCCTCGTACGTGGACATCGATGAAGACCACCAAGTACCGAGCTTGTCGTGACATCAATCGCATGACATGGCTTCATTAAAAACAACGAATGCTCGAGGCTTTTTTCGACACTGCCGCTTATTTCCAAAAAGCAAGCCCCACAAATCCAAAGTTAATACACCTACCTCATGCCCGTTAAAAGAAAAACTACAAACCTCCTAAAACTACAGAGAAGATAACAATTAAACAACCAACAACAAACTAAGGACAACAAAACAAAAATCAAATGACACTTCCACACATCCCTAAATAGACACCACCCCAAAGCCCACCTGACTCTCCCGCAAGGCAAATCTAAGGCCTAACAGAGACCGTGACCCAACCAAAGAACAAAACCATCAATCAACCAAGTGAAACACCAAGGCTAAGGATATTAAGAGGGAAGGACCATCTCTCACACATAGCTCTGTTCACTGGATTGTCCACCACCTTCTGGAAACTTGAGATTCTCAACCTAACATCATTACAAATGAGATGAAAAATAGCATCAGCGGGAGAATAGATGTTCTCATGTATTCTACTATTCCGCTTGTTCCATAAGTGATAAATGAAATCACTTAATCCTTGCATGAACAAAAAGGATTTCCCTTTAGTAGCAATTACCCATAAGAATTCATTCTCCCTAAAACTAAATATTCGACCACAAGATCGAGAAAAAAATGGAGGAAGGGGTCTCCCCGTCTCTCCCCCAAAATGGGTTCCTATCGTTAACCACTTTGTGGTTTCCGGTTCCTTTGCAAGAGAACATGGTTTTTCCGGGTTCTTTTCCGTATCCCTTTCCGTTTCAGGTACCTTTTATGGTGGGAGCAACTTTCTCTACGCTTCCCACATTACTTCATTTTCCTCAGTAATCTCCATTCCCTTTACAAGGGAACATGTTTCTTAGAACCACGCTTGGCTCCATGGGCATCAATATGCAGGTAACTATGTTCCCAGTGGTCGTGATATAGATGTCGGCTTTACCCACGCCATCTTAGCTTGAAACAAGACCTGCTCGCATCCAAGCCGAATCAGGCGAGGGCCTGGCACGCCCTCCTTCCTCATTCGTGGCATGTGAGATGGCTCTGCGGGCCTTCCGCGCAGCATGGTCTCACAAGGCTCGTTTCGGCTAATCCAATCCTGTAGGTGCCGTTACTCATCAGATAATTCAAACCAGTGTCCTGATCCCTTGGCCACTGCTGTTTGACGCCGCCGCCGCCGATGGATCTCTAGGTCCGTCGAGTTCCCGCATCTAGGTGTGGGTCGCTTAACACAACCGGATCGTAGCTTTGTCAGCCCGCATCCGCTGAAGGCGCAAGGGAGGTCGCCAATGGATCAACAGAGGTAATGACTACATTTTACGGCGACGACGCTATGCCGTCACTTCGCTGTGATACGATTTACTTTGTCACGCCGCGGGCGGGTCGGATGGATGTACCTTATTGTTACATAATACCGCTATCCCCGTGATTTAAACCACTTCATTTCGCCGAACGCCGGGCCAGATAATTTCGCTACGATGTCGCCATCGCTAAAACCGTAGGTTCCAATTAACACGCGTACGCCGGCCGCCGCATCAAGGATAGATCCGCTCGTATCTTATCTACACGTGTTGATCCACTGCTCTGGGTTCCGTTGATTCCGATATGGCTGTGACAAGCTCCGGGTCCGCCTACACTGTGGGTCGGTTTGGAGCTCCGATCCGGCTCGCCGGGGTTAGGCCTGGAGCTCCGATCCGGTCGCCGGGGAGGTATCTCTTGGGAAGATCGTAGATAGAAAGGCCACGGTCCAGCCTTCGCTTCGGTGTCAAATCTTGCCTTCTGCCAGGAGGCCTGGGATATTTACCAGATATCTGATTGAGCTGACTTTCCGCTTCGGGAAGGTCGCTTTTGACGAGGAGGGTTTCGCCACCAACGTCCCGTGAGTTGGTCCCGGGCTTATTACTCATTCGCTTTCGATTTTCCCTCACTACTGGGGCCGCAAGTACAGTCCCACCGGGCTCATATGGTGTTCATGTTTTCTACGGATGCCCCCCAGTTTTTGTGTGGGAGGTGGGATGTCCAGATTTCGGCCTCGGGGCCTCGACGCTATCGGGTCGTGGTCGGGCTATCGCTCTTTTGAAATAAATTCTTACTTATCCAAAAAAAAATTCATTCTCCCACCCGTGGCATTCCGGGAATTCACATAACCTGGGGCACTTCTTAACTAATAACAGCAGAAACAGACAACCAAAACAAGATTCCCGCTTTCAACATTAGCCCCCGCAAAACACATGAATTGTATCACACAGTTCTATTCGTAGTTTGTCTGCTGTGAATTAACTGGGTCTCCGAATGGTCAACCAAACAATAAATATGTCTCCTTCGATAGCCAGGAAACTATATCGAGGCACGCCACAGACCACCCAAGATTTTCTGCCTAAAATGGTTCCAAGTAGAATAAACTTCAGAAACCCCGTACACAAAACTAAAACAATATCCTCTCTAGAGATACTAATATGATAATTGACCAACATCTCGAATCTATGGGCCACAGACCAATATCCCTGTTGTAACCCTGCTTATAAGTGCATATCAAGATTATTGGCCGCGAGGTTTAATCATCGCATTCTGTGATTATAAGCCCCAGCCACTTGCAAGGTCGGCGTATAGCCGAGCAACATCCTTATTACTCCAGAGCAAGGATCAACTATCACCGTGATAAAGGCCCTCCTGTGTGTGCCTAAAAAGTTGACATTAAAAAGGCTTTCGCACACAATCATTGAGTTTACTGATTTAACTGTAATGGGTACTCCCTAATGCTTTTGAAATGTATTAAGGTTTGTATCACTACCCCAACCTTCCTGCTTCAAGAATACAGCTTATGGTTTTTTAATAGCAAACTGGTTGAGACAAGGAACTGGTTATCGCTTTATTATTTTATCATCACTATGGAGGCTAGATCCCCCACCCATGGCTGCCCAGAGACGTGGATTTCTCTTTCGCCCATCCTAAATGTAAGGATATCAACTTAACCCACTTATGCTTTCATGACATTTTTCTTTCATGAATGGACATATCCTGTCGTGCTATTTTGGATGAGTTAAACAAATTTGAGGGTCATCCGTCAGCAGTGTAAACACTTAAAAGCCATTTTCATTGCCGGGTTAATGGTGAAGTCAACTGGCTTCACGAACATCACGTTTCCGGGCTTTGGGAGGTTTCCTATGAAATATCTTCGTGTTCCTCGATCTCAACAAGGTCAGTTCCACCCAGATCGCCAAACACTCGAAAAAATAATGGCCAGACCCGGGCTCTGACAAGGTGGCGTGCATTCCGCGCGCGTATTTCATGCCTATTGGCCTGTCGTATAGTATTCAATAGATTCGTATAAAGATGTTCTTATTCCTAAATACATAATTTCCAAAATTGAAACAAATCTTTCAGTTAGTTTAATGAACCTGAAATTCTCGTCAGCTAAGGTCGATGGGATTCTCGTGGTACCTCCAAGGAGGAGGGTGGTCTTGGTTTGCGCTGATCAAAGACTCGAATGACACAAATGTTATGAAGCACATTTGGAATCAAGCTAGAAGGACTCCTTATGGGGCATGGGCGCAGAGGTCAGATTTGGAGACACCGGAGCCTCTGTGTGCCAAACCTCTCGATTTGTTCATGGAGCCAAGTGGTACTCGCACCGAAAGATAAGATGAGACCCCTTCATAAATCACAGAGTTTATAACTGCAAAGGGACATTCCCTTTGGCACGATTCCTCGGAACCGGCCGCCTTCCTCCTCCCTCACTACGGAGAAACCAATTGTATATGATCTCCCGCTATTGAGAATCGCCTTAGTCAAGTTGTTGGGGATGTAGTGAACTCGCCTGATGCGAATTCGACCTTATCAAATCAAGAGCAAGCCAGGGCAATTCATCATGATAGGATGTCCTCTAGAGAGGATATTGTTACATGGACACTTGCTCCATCTGGGGTCTTCACTTCGCTTATTCCATTCGAACCAATTTAGATCGAAAATGCTGGTCCGCCGGCATTACACGGATATGGTTTCCCAAGCACGACATGCTTTATACTTTTGGTCGACCATTCGTGACGCATTAGTTACGCAAGACAAAATTCCTAACAACCACCAACACTAATTCACGTGTTTTTCACGGCCAATGTCAAGACGTGAATCACTACGGCTGCCATCGTTCGCCATTTGGTTAGAATCTTGTTATGGGAACTGCACGTCGCTGGTTGGGAGAATGGAACTTGGTTTGTGTTTGTACAAACTATTTGCCCACACACAGGATCATGGGTGCTACTATTTAGGAGGCAACTGGCCGCACACTATGGTAGGACTTACGAGAACATCTATTCTCCCGTCGATGCTATTTTTCATCTCGTCGTAATGGATGTTCTATTGAGAATCCTGTTTCCGTACAGGACAATCCAAAGGAATGTGATGATGCAAGGTTAAATCGTGATTAGATGATCCAGGTTTATAGAAGTTTAAAACATGGCTCCTGGGTAGTTTTCGGGCCAAAATAGAAGTTATAACTAATTTTGAGATTTTCTAAGTTAAGAAAGGTGAATTTATGGTATATATGGAAAAGGGCATTTTAGAAGGTTTTGGTAGTATTAACAAGACTGGAAAGTTTCGTATCGGGAAAGTTGAAAATATGGTTATGGAAAGCTTAGAGTAGCATTTGTACGCGATGGAAAGTGTAGTCATGACAAGAGTGGTTACTACTCCATTTAATGAAACGATCCACACAAGATGGATGATTAGTTAATAACACAATCAACTATGGACTGCTGATTGATATTTCACAGTAAGATTCTGCCACTAAGGAATCCACCAAGGTATGGCCACGCACCTGGCCCCCAAGGGAGTCCACCCAAGAGATAGAACAAGAGAACTCTTAAAGAGAAATCAAAATATTATTAAACTTGAATCGACATGTCAAAGACTACATTATGGGGGCATATATAGCCTCACTTTCTAAATAAAAAAAAAGCAACTTCTACTTTAACTAGGAAAGTTAAACTTCTAAATTACAAAAGGCAACTCCTAAAAGAAAACTTTCTAAAATAAATAAAGCAAACTTTTTTTTTTTTTTTTTTTGGATAATTAAGAATTTATTACCAAAAAGGGCAAAGCCCAAACAAACACTCAAGAGCATTAAACAAAGCCAAAAGGCTACCAGAGGAAACTAAAAACTACAACACTTCTAAATATAAGAAGAGATCAAATTTCAAAATGTAATCCACCAAACGATCCACAACATACTAGACCAAAGATCCCACACAACAACCAAAACCCCACAAACAAATAATCAAGCATACCTACCAGAGGAACATTGTCACAACCCGCAAAGGAGAAAAAACAAACCATGACCACACAACTGGGCTTCCTAACCACACAAACCAATGAGGAACAGAACATACAAACAACCAATGGACTCAACCCATTGAAACCCACATTGTATCACGGATCTAATCGCCGTAATCCATCCCTGATCCGAGAATACCCACCGACTTTAACAAGTATAAGGTCAACACTGGGACCGAATCCCATGCCAAGAAGAGAGATCCTTCAAACAAAAGAGTCATCATTGTAATCTAAAACCAATCCACCAAGAAACCGAGACCCCACATCGAGCCAACAAATAGCCCAAAGAAAACCATCCACCAATTCGTAAGACGAGATGGACAAAGACACAACTGAAAACCACATACGCACACCGATACCTTGCATTGAGTACCAAAGACACCCACATCAGCCAATCCAAATGACCTGAACAACCTAACCCATCTCCGTTGGCACCAAATGATCGACCGCCGACTACACTAACATACCACTAAACTTTAATGGAAAACAAAGGGAAGACACTCGCACACCTCATTGAAAACAGTTCATTTCTGGCCAAAGCCCATCCTTGAAACCAAAGAATAACTCAAAGTAATTTCTTCTCTTCGCAGAGCTCTAAACCTTAACGATCGGAGCCAACTGAGACCAATAAATTAAGACTAGAAATCCATCGCCGCGATACGGTTGGAAAACAAGAACCATAACCACGATTCGGGCATTACAAAACCCTAAGAAACAAGAAGGGTACCAAGAAGCCACACTTAGATCCGCTTCGAACCATGCCCAACAATGATCAAACTCACCGGCTCAGGACTTCCGACACCCCATCGTCGCAGCTCGAATCGGCCTTAACTCCTGCGAACGCCGCCTTCTGGATCGACTTCGCTTGTTACCCCTAACTCGGATCCTGAGACCTGACCATGAGGAGATCTAAAAACCCGCATGTCATCGCATCGCGAGCTAAATGGCCGCTCTCGCACATTTGACACCTTCGTGAGGGACTTCACCAGAAACCATCACGCCTAGGATCCGTGCACGCCGATTCCAACCCCATTCTTAAGTCGTGACCAAGAGGAGACTTCTCTAATCCAGTCGCTGCAGGTGAACCGCATCAGAACTACCTGTGACCAACACCGAACTGCATTTTCGCCAGAAGGCCGATTTCTGGGCCACCTAGCATGTTGCTTTCAACAATAAAACTTGATCCCTTATAAAGGATCAACCATGTTCCCAATGCACTGCAGAACCAAATCTCACTCGCCATTCGTCGATAGAAAACTCGGCAAGATGCACCCACCCGAATAAATATGTTCTTTCACCGAAGAGTTTTTCTCAATAAAGAGAAACATGTTCCCTTGAAAGGAAACCTGATATCAAAGAAGACCCAGAAAGATCCTGCCTCTGCAGAAAGGAAACGAGATCTCACTACGTGGACCGACTTGAAAACCCATAACGAGGGTGAGAGAGGGAAACCCCTTCACCCATTCCGTGTTTTTTTCCCTATCTTCTAAATAAAGCAAACTTTCTAAAATAAACAAAGCAAATCTTAGTAAAATAAATAAAGCAAACTTTCTAAAATTTAGTACAGCCCACATCAAAGTGCTCATTCAAGCTCCCGACCACGCTTTTTTTTTGCCTTCCAAGGCCCAAATGAGGTCCAAAAAAGGAGTTTTCTACATGTATTCACGCGGCCTCGACCTCCCCTAATCCAAATCTTTCCGCAATAATTAAATTAATTCCCACAATGGTTTGAAAAGCTATAGAAGCTCCCATCAATCCCCCATACCGAAAGACTCGCCCTCAAGTCTTCACCGTGATAAGCCCTCAAGTCCTTAACATCAACATTGGAGAAATTTCATATCTTACCTGCAACCGCAATCAGAGGCATTCTCTCCAATTTTCTATAATCTTGAAATACCTATTCACTGAGCTTTCAAATTCCTCCAAACCCATCCTCGCAGCAGTAACAAACCAATTCGCTCAACCTCAAACTCCAACATACTTGCGACGTCTATTTGCTTCGTTCCACATATTTGGCATTCTTCTTCTCAATCTTCAAGCCAATTTCTCTCATGCAACTTTGATCTCTTTCGCTCTAACTTCAAGATCTCCACTAAATTGTCGAATAGTCAATGGGTGCCACCTCCATGGGTCCAACTTGGCCAGAGTCCACGTGACCACCTCAAATGGGCTTTTCTCATCGCTTCTATGGTGCATGGACCTATTGTAGTAAACCCCATCAGTAGAACCCAAATCCCATCAAGCTTCACGTTCTTTCCTACATACCTCCTGAAGAAATCTCCCAAGCTTCTATTAGTAACTTTTGCCTCGACCATCAACAGGGTGATAAGAGTACTAAATAAAGAAAGAAGTCCCCAGCTTTTCTACGTAGTTCTCCAAAATACCAAGAAACTGTTTAGAGTCTCGATCCGAAACCATAGTCTGGGAATACCATGTAGACGCACACCCTTTTAAAGTACGCTAAGCCTGCAACATGGCATCATTGGGGACTTGCTTCGCATGGCACATGAGCTATCTGGGAAACTCAACGACCACCGTAAGACCTAATCTTTGTTTCTTTTGTGTTCAGGGTAATCCCAAACAAAATCCAAGCTTACCTCCTCCCACATGGCATATTTGAATCGGCACGGTGTATATAGTCCCGCATTGTTCTGCGAGTTTTGTTTTCATCATGCACATAACACACTTCTTGACAAATCTAGCACAGTCTTTTCAGCCTTAGGCCAAAAGAAGTTTGCCTTCACTAGAGCTAAGGTTTTTGCTTCACCAAAGTGTCCTCCTAATGTTCCACCATGCAACTCATCCAAAATACTCAATCTCAAGGAACAAGACGGGATGCATGTGAGTGTTTCCTTTTAAAGAGAAAAACCGTCCATCCTTACAAAACTCTTGAAAGGCTTGTTTCACAAGATACCTTTCCAAATGATTTCAATGCAAAAATCACATAGATCTCTCATATAGTCTCCTTTTCCACACATCGAATCCAACTACTTGACTCAGATGGAAGTCACTAGGCATGTCTCCTACTCAAGGCATCCACAACAAACAGAACACCCGCTTTATGCTTGATCGTGAAGTTGTATCGCTTGTAAGAATTCCACCCATGTCGCATGCCTGATCTCAACTTAGCCGGTGGTTGATGAATTTTAGTGTTTCATGATCCGGCAGCATTAAAGTTGGTTTAAAGGTATTGATCAATGAAAGGCAGATCTACAGATGCGAAACTCCCTGTCATAGAGTACTTTTGCTTCATCAACTTCTCTCACTAAAGAAAGCGATGGGTCTTCCTTCGACTAAGGACAAAAAGACCAATCCCAACTTGAGATGCATCACACTCTACTCGAAGACTTTCTTCAACACTAGTCCACTTGAACTTGTCTCCCTTTGCATCTGGGCCATGAGCCACAGTGCAGCTAAATCCACGAATAAATCTCCTATAAAAAGAGACTAGCCCATGAAAACTTCTCACATCACGGATCGAGCCAGAGTCACAATTTAGACCACTCATCTGCTTCCCTGGCCCATCTCAATTCCATCTTAGTAACCACATAACCAAGAAATATATCTCCGTTTCAAGATAAGTCACACTTCTTTCAAGTTGACAAATAATTCGTTGCTTCCCTTTGATAGAAATAATCACTTTACAATGTTCTGGGCGCTCCATCGAATTTTGCAGATCAAATATCACCAAAAGTGTATACCACCACAAAATTTCCAATGCAATGGCTTAAGGATATGATTCATAAACCTCATAAAGTGCTAGCATTGGATAGTCCAAATGGCATCACCATCCACTCATAGAGTCCATCTCAGTTTTAAAGGCCGTCTTTCCATTCATCTCCTTCCCTCATACGAATTTGATGGTATCCACTTCAAACACCTTCGGTAAGATGGACACTGACAGCTGATCCAAGAAATCATCTAGTCTTGGAATGGGAAATCGATATTCAATAGTGACTTGCCACACCGTCCTACTATCAACACACACCTCCAAGATCCATCCTTCGTACTAGTGTATGTGAACCGCACAAGGGCCTTTACCTCTCATAGTCTTTGTCAGCAACCTTAACAACTTGTCTTCAGAAGCCTTCATGTTCTTTAGACCATCCAGGGCTGTTTATTGAAAAACAACCAAAAAGCACGAGGTCTATTTGATAAATGAATATCTCCTCATCTGGGCAACCCTTAGCGTGGAATCTCTCAGTACTACATCAACAAATTCCCGGGGCTGTAATTGGCTCTACTTTGGGATCTCCTTCTCACTTTCTATTTCTTCTGTTAGCAACCAAGGCCATCACATCTCGAACCAAATTTCCGATTTCTTTCTCCAACCCATTCGACACAAAGAATTTTTGTTCCATTGGTTCTGATACCATAAATCATTCAAGCCAACTGTGTTAAGACATTTGTATTAACTTGCGAATGTGTAAGTGTTCTTGAAGCCATCATAAAATGACCTTCTCCTAATATAATACATGGCCTCCCAAGTATGTTAATAAAACATCCACTTGAATAATGATCACCTGATAATTTCATTCCATAGTGTTTCCTGAACTCAGAAAAGAGACAAGGCACTCATGCTTTAATTGCTGAATTACCACCTTCTTTAGCTGAAATGTTATAGGTTCTAATGGAGTTTATTCCTCTCAACTAAGCTGCACTGTATCTCCAAGAAACATAAATTCAAGCTCCCATTATCAATAATAACCAAAACAACTGTCTCAGATGTGACTTTCAGGTGGGAAAGACATTGACCAACCCACCTTTCCACCAGCAACTGCCTCATCTCTAAGACCTTTCTACTCAATTGGCAAAGTCCGCTTGGCCCATAGTAAAAAGTTCATCCCATCTTCTCATACACGATTCAATTGCCTCTTTGACATCTTCTTCCCCTACTTCATATTTCATCTAGAAAACACTGTTTGTTAGATATCTGTATTATATGTCTAAACTAATAAAGAATCGCTTGACTTAGAGGTAGACTTTGTTTAGTTTAAACACTTCTAATCTTTACTAGAGGCATGGGTAATGAGTACCATTAGACCTTTAAAGCTCAATTTGATAAACTTTAATCCAATAGAAAACCCTTGTTACTTATTAGAAATTAACTTTACATGTGCTTTATCATTCTAAGAGAATATATGGGTCAGAATAACAAAGCACAGAAACTTCAACCCAAACACAGGCACGGCTATTGGATCGTCCTCACTATAGTTCCGATCATCAAATTAGAACCCACCTCTAACACTCCAGACAACAGAGGCTCCACGCTCAACTCCAATTTTATAGAAGATATTCATGATAAAAGTAGAATAAATATACTTCCCTTTAGTTCTTTCATCTTTTCCCAAGTCAACTTCTCTGTTTACCCTCTTGACGTTTGTCTTTAAATTTTTCCCACCAAAAGAAGCATTCTGCACTTGATGAAGCCAAATCAACTTCAATCTTTCAAGCTTCTGGGATCATAATATCTGTTATTACCAGCTCAGACTGTTAAGATATTAGTTTCAAATCCATGAAGTCACATGGCTCTTCCCTTTCAAATTCTAATATCAAACTTGATTAACTAATCTTCACGCTACTACGATACATATTATTTCTTTGATAACATGACTTATTACCAAACTGAAAAACTAATAAATAAACTAAAACACAGTGAGTCAAAACAAAACTGTAAAAATAAAACTAATAAAAAGACTCCCTCTAAACTATGAAGGCCACTGTTCAATAAGAACTCAATTCTATAACAATGATCTCTGAACTGAAGAGTTACTCACTTACACCCATGCTCAACAAACTATACAAGAATAAACATTTAATACCTATGACTGGCCATGCTCACAAAGATGAAACATTATACATCCCTGGACTTTATGAAACTAATAACATCATAAACTATTAGGTATGGAAGGTCCAATCCATAAGTTCAACTATTATCGGTAGTGGTTTCTCAAGATAGAATAGGAAACAATTCCCTGGACAAACTCTATTCATGTCAAAACAAACACTGGAAGCTTTGGCAGATCCCTGTTCCACATCATTGCTACAAATGGAGATAGAAAATAAATCAATTGGTGAAATAAACTGGGTTCTAACCTCGATTACTCATTCCCATTGTGATGAGGTGAGGCCCCATGGTCCTTTTCGAAGATGGGGTTGATAGGAGTTACCTCCTGATAAATTAATCTGCCCACCCTCCAAAGGAGTCGTTTCTCCACCTCCTCGGGTACCTGATTGACCACAGAGTTCTTGAAACCCATCCGCATTCCTGGATGTAACCCGGCACCAAAGAATAAATGGTCTTATTTTCAACATTTGTTCGACAAGAAACACAAGCCATAGAGCCTCAATGATGCCCTATCCGAAAGCACTGTCTGAGAAAGTCTAGTCTTCTTGTGCCACAGTTCTTCAGAAATGAAGGAGTGCCTTTAATGGGAATGAGAAACCAGCACAAACAGATGCCGCTGGCAGCCTGCATGCTTCATGAGGTCTAATGAGCCCAAATGCGTAACTAATATGAAACACTTGATTTACTCAAACCAAGAGATACCATCCTTCACAGACAAGAAGGTAGCCACACAACCTTTACTTATAAGATCACTGATATGAATGCAGCCACTCCCACCTAAAACACCCATGACTTAAAGAACTCTGTGGCTTTTATGAATGCGACTAATAGAGAATCCTTTCCCAAAGAGAGGAAAGACGGCCTAAGGGGTTCCTAAAAAATCGTGCCGCAGGGAAAGCACCTGGATAATCACAGTACACTGATGTTATTGGGGTGTCCCCACTCTGATCCTCTAAATCAAGAATCTCCGCTAACCCCTGCAAGAATATTCAGGAATCTCACACTTAAACTGGCCTGTTTCACACAACCTCTGCAACCCAAAAAGTAACCCCAATCTGGCTCTCATGATCCAAACTTTCAACACAATGTCATAGACCACCATCACGACGATCTCTCACAACTCTCCATGCACCATATTTCTGAACTGGTTTTAAAGCCACCAAGTGGTCCTGTAATTTTAATAAAGCACACCTCATCAAACTTTCATCACCTTCACCTTCCATGCAGCATGTCTTACATTAGATCATCATTGATAGCCATCCGCTTGTAAGACGCGGAACCACGATTCAAGATCAACAATGCTGTAATGGGGATTACAGAACTACTTGAACCATGATTAGACTCTTTGTCTCCTAACCAATAATACTTTAGCTTATGATCGCCCATCAATCCTTGAGCTCGATACCACTTTTGATGCAAGGTTGGGACCGTGATGGATGATCCGTGTTTAGGTAAGTCAAAATATGGGTTTGGGGTAGTTTTCTGGGCCAAAATAGGTTATGGACTAATTTTGAGATTTTCTGCTAAGAAAGGTGAATTTATGGTATATAAGGAAAAGGGGTATTTAGAAGGTTTGGTAGTATGGAAACAAGATTTGGAAAGTTTTGGGTTGAGGTTGAAAATATGGTTATGGAAAGTTTAGAGAAAAGATGAGATGGTGATGGAAAGTAGAGTTTGCACAAGAGTGGTTACTTACCGGTTTAATGAAACGATCCACACAAGATGGATGATGAAGTGAAGGCGCCCACAATCAACTATGGATCGGTTGATTGATAAGCTGACAAAGACTTCGCTCACTCAAGGAATCCACTACATGCGGGTTACGAACCTGGGCCCCCAAGGAATCCACCCAAGAGATAAGAGAACAAGAGAACTTCTAAAAGAGAAATCAAAATACATAAACTTGAATCGATTGTCAAAAGACTACATTACTGTGTAAGATATATACCATACTTTCTAAATCAAAATAAAGCAAACTTTCTAAAATAAACAAAGCAAATCTTCCTAAAATAACAAAGCAAACTTTCTAAAATAAATAAAGCAAATCTTAGTGTTAAATAGCTAAACTTAAAATTAATATATAGCCCATAATGTGGTTTGTCCAAGTCTCGACCACGTTTTTGCCTTCCAAGGCCCAATGAGGTCCAAAAAAGGAGTTTTCTACATGTATTCAATGCGCCTTGACCTCCCTAATCCAAATCTCAACAATTAGGGTCAATTCTTACCGTTCCTGTGTTTATAGAAGCCTCGCATCAAATGTAGCTATGTGTGAGAGATGGTCCTTCCCGCTTAATATCTTTGGTCTTGATGGTTCTCTTGGTTGATTGATGGGTTTGTTGCTATTGGGTCCCGGTCTCTCAGCCTCAAGTTGCCTTCGCTCGGCCAGGTCGGTCTTTGGGTGTGTCCCTTCCGAGGTTTTTTTGGATAATACACTATTTCCAAAGGGCCATGGTCACAACAAAGAATACACGGCCCAAGGCTCCACAGCAAAGAGGACGCACCTCCTAAACACCGAGAGATCGCTCAGCATCAACAACAACAACCAAGGACAAATCAATCAAAACTCACACCCATAACCCGGGCAGAGAAAAACACCCTAGCTCCATCTTGATTCACTCACCGAAAACCAGTCAAAGTTATCCTTTACTAGGATATGCATAGAGGTGGAGTCGACTGTGAATTCCCAAAGTCTGTTCTTCTGGACATTGGTAATGGCAGGTATTCCACGATAAGAATTGAATACCTTCCGGGTTGTGGAAGTGAGTTTGGTTTTTTTGGTTTGTTGTCCTTGGTTGTTGTTGGTTGTTTCGGGCTGTGGCCTTCTCCTTAGTTTTAGGGGAGTTCTGGTCTCGTTTTCTTCATTTCAATTGGGCTCGTGTATTCTTCTGGGTCAGGTTTGCTTTTTTGGAAATAAACGCTTAATTATCCAAAAAAAAAAAATGATAATTGACACAACTGCCCTTGATATCAATAAGGTCAGCAGAATTCGCAATAGGCCAATTCCACCTACCATCCCCAATAACCTCAGCTACAAGAGCGTATTCTCGTAATACCGAATCATATACAATTGCTTCATAGCGAGGGAGGAGGATCAACCTGGATTCCGTGAATCATGCCATAAGAATGTCCTTTACTTATAAACCCTGTGTTTAATGAAGGGTCCGATCTTATTTCTCACGTTAATTTTACGCCTAACTCCATCGAAAGCAAATTGAAGGAGTTTTGGCACACCAAATACTTCACTCAAATATAACTCCGCACTCCACGCCACCATAAGGAGTCCTTCCTATAAAACATTCCAAATGTGTCTCATAACATTAGTATCATTCGAAGTCTTTGATCCGACAATGCACTCCAACCCACCCTCCTCCACTCCAAGACACGACCTAACTCCGATCCTTAGCTCGACTAGAAATTCCAAGGTTTCCAGCCCACAGAAAACTGCTTAAGAATTGCTCAATTTTAGAAATAATGTATTTCGGGATAATGAAATATACCGCACTAAAAATAATTTAGATATTATATAACACTGAGCCAATGACGCAATCTTCCCGCATGATAGCCGCTTATCCAAGACTCACTCGCTATTATTTTTTTCTAGAAGTGGTCAGTAATCGATTGGAGTAGCCTTTTGTTGAGATCAAAGGAACCCCAAGATATTTCATAGGAAACTCCCAAATCGGGGCCGATGTTCAAGAATGCATTTGACATCACCATTTTACTCCCAAGAATGAAAATGGCGCTTCATTATTTACCTCGCAGCCCTGCAGCAACCTCAACCGCTCAACTCATCCAATATAACTTTGACACTGGATATCGTCCCACAAGCAAAAAGAAAAATATCATCCGCAAAGCATAGGTGTGTTAAGTTGATATCCTTACATTTAGGATGAAACTAAAAATCCTGTCTACGGGCAGCCAACGACAAGGATCTAGAAAAGGCCTCCATAGCAATGATGAATAATAAAGGCGATAAGGGGTCCCCTTGTCTCAACCCACGTTTGCTAGCAAAAAACCCAGCAAGCTCATGATGCAAGGTTGGGACCGTGATGGATGATCCAGAAGTTTAGGTAAGTCAAAATATGGGTTTGGGGTAGTTTTCTTGGGTCAAAATAGGTTATGGACGAATTTTGGAGATTTTCTAAGTTAAGAAAGGTAAATTTATGGTATATAAGGGAAAAGGGGTATTTAGGAAGGTTTTAGTAGTATGGAACAAGATTTGGAAAGTTTTGGGTTGAGGTTGAAAATTTGGTTATGGAAAGTTTAGAGAAAAGATGAGATGGTGAGGATAGTAGAGTTTGCACAAGAGTGGTTATTTACCGAGTTAATGAAACGATCCACACAAGATAGATGATGGAGTGAAGGCGCCACAATCAACTATGGACGAGTTGATTGATAAGCCGGACAAAGACTTCGCCACCAAGGAATCCACCTAGGTATGAGAAGCCACGAACTCGTCCCTAAGGGAATCCACCCAAGAGATAAGAGAACAAGAGAGAACTCTTAAAAAGAGAAATCTGAAAATATTATTAAACTTGAACTGATTGTCAAAAGACTACATTAGGGTATATATAGCCCCATACTTTCTAAATAAAAACAACTTCTACTTTAATTAGAAAGACACTTTCAAATTACAAACAACTCTACTTTAACTAGAAAATAAACTTAAATTTTGGGCCTCCTGTTGCCTTGCCCGGCCGTATCGGGCTTGGGTGTGGTGTCTCCTTCCGGCTGTGAAAGTGAGTTTGGTTCTTTGTTTTGTTGTCCTTGGTTGTTGTTGGCTGTTTCGGGTCAGGGCCTTCTCCTTAGTTTTAGGGAGGTTCTCGTCTGCTTTTTCTTCATTCGGGGCTCGTCTGTGTATTCTTTGGTTGTGTGGTTTGCTTTTTGGAAATAAACGCTTAATTATCCAAAAAAAAAAAAAGCAACTCCTAAAAGAAAACTTTCTAAAATAAATAAAGCAAATCTTCCTAAAATAAATAAAGCAAACTTTCTAAAATTAATAAAGCAAATCTTTCTAAAAGGGATAAAACAAAATCTTGGAGCAAATCTCATAGCAAATCTTTCTAAAATCAATATGGCAGCTCCACATATGGGGTTTTTTTTTTTTTTTTTTTTAGGATAAGTAAGCATTTATTTCCAGTGTGCCCACAATCCAAGAATACACGAGCCCAAGGCCCTAAAAACAGAAAACGGATGTAACCTCCCTAAAATCGAGGAGAAGCAATATCAACACAACCAACAACAACCGAGGACAGCAAAACAAAACAAAAAAACAATCACCCACCCACATCCCGGGTAGAGACACCACACCCCAAAGCCCAGCCCACAACCCGGGCTAAGACATCCCAGGCCCAACACATACAAGGACCCATCCAGCAACGAAACCATCAATCAACCACATGAAACACCAATGTCAAGAATATTAAGAGGGAAGGACTACCTCACATAGCTCGCTCATCGATTATCCACCACCTTCTGGAAACTAGAGATTCTCAGCCTGACATCATTACAAATGAGACGGAAAATAGCATCAGCAGGAGAATAGATATTCTCATATAATCTACTATTCCGTTGCCTCCACAAGTGATAAATGGTAGCACCCCATGCAATCCTCTTGGTGATAGAACAAAAGGATTTCCTTGCAGCAATTACCCATAAGGTATCCCATTCTCCCAATTCCGTGGAGTTCTAGAATTCCCACATAACCTTAAAATTCTCAACCAAATACCAGCAGTGAATTGGCAACCAAAAAACAAGTGATTCCTGTCTTCAACATTAGTCCGGTAGAAAACACAATACATAGAGTCGATCATGCCCCACCTGAGAAGCTTGTCTTGCATAACCAATCTATCCTGAATGGCCATCCACACGATAAATGCATGTCTCCTGATAGCTTGAGGAAACCAAATCGTATAGTGCCAGTTGACCACCCATTTTCGTCGAAAATTGTTCCAATGGAAGTTCACAAAGTGAATTTTACAGCTGAAGTGTCCACGAGATAAAACCCTCTCTAGTGTCATCAAGGCAATAGCTGGGTACAACTATTCTTGATAGCAATAAGATCGCGCAGTTCGCACTGGCCAAATTCCATCTACCATCATCAATAACCCTACCTATTGGCCACATATGGGTTTGTCCAAGTCCGACCACGTTTGCCTTCCAAGGCTCCAAATGTGAGGTCCAAAAAAGGAGTTTTCACGTATTCAACGCCTGACCTCCCCAATCCAATTCTTCAATAATTGCGACTTAATTCCCAATGTTTGGCTATGGTTTATAGACGCTTCCCGTGACAACCCCTTGAGAGCTGGGAAAAAGACTTGTCCTCAAGTCTTCACCATGATAAGGCCTCAAATTCTTAACCTCAATGTAGGCAAGATATTGTGATTCCACGGACAATTTATCCTTGTAAGCATTCTTTATGATCTTCTTAATAATTCGGAAGAACCATCTATTCTGTGCACAACTTGGAACACCTCTCTTTTATCATGTGTAACCGATCCATCCTCCCCTGATCAAATACCAACCGCTGATAACCTTCATATGCTTGTCTTTCATATTGTTCCAATTTCTTTTGCCCTCTTTTGTCGAATCTTGCTTCCTCATGGAATAAAATGTCATGAAAGCTTACAATCAAAACACATACCCAAGATCCATCTTTTCAAGCACCAACATACTGGGAACCACATAGAACTTTCACTCTCAACAAGCCTTTTGTCAAGAAAATCATCAACTTGTGTTTTAAACTCTTCATGCTCCTTAGGGCTCTTCATGTAGGCTGGGCTATTAGAAAAACCAAAATTGTATGAGGTCTATTTGATGTTGAATACCCTCATAGGGAAAACCGTGTGGTATTTCTTCGTACATTACATCAAATAAATTCTATAATCGATTTTGCTTCTAGTGAGAATTCCTTTTCACTCGGGTTTCTTCCAACAACCAAAGCTCGCCGATCCAACATCTTGATTTCTAACCGTACCATCTTAGTGAACTCTTCCTCCTCATCTTCTGGATATGGCGATTCACTTACTTCTTCAATTAACATCCAACTTAGGATTTTGATAGCAAAAGTAGATTTATTCTCACTGCCTTTCGACATGGTTAGATTCGATCACTTGTTCAACATCTTCTTCCTCATAATGAATTTGATGGTATCCACTCCTCAAATCAATCTTCGAAAAGATGGACGCATTCATAGAGCGCTGATCCAAGAAATCATCGAGTCTTGAATGGGAAATCGATATTCACAGTAATCTTGTTGACTCCGTCCTACTATCAACACACATCCTCCAAGATCCATCCTTCTTTGGTACTAGTAGGGCAGAAACCGCACAAGGGCTCTTACTCTCTCGAATAAGCCCTTTGTTGAGCAACTCATCAACTTGCCTTGTAAGCTCTCTGACGTTGCCTCTTTAAATTTTCCCACCAAAAAGAAGCATTCTTGCGCATCTTGATAGCCACCAATTTCACCTTTTGCCGCTCGGGGGGATCATAATATTCAAAGACACGCTCGACTTCCGCATAAGCCAATCCAAGAAGTCATTAGCATGCATTCTTCCTTCAAATTCGAATATCAAACTTTGGATTGAATCGAACTTTCATCACATTACGCTTTCATAGTAATCATCATCGCGGTATCGATCTTCATACCTTCCTCCATAATCATATTATCTTGAATGCTTGTCTTTAGGCCTTCTCGCGTTTCAAGTACTCTCGAACTTGGCTAGGCGCACGCTTCCCGTCAAAACTTTCATCACCTTCACCTTCCATGAAGGTCTTTGTCGCCATAGGATCATCACTGATAGCCATCTGCTTGTAGATGCTGAACCACATATTCAAGATCAACAATGCGTTTTTGCAATGGGGATTGAGAACCACTTGAACCATGATTAGGACTCTTGTCTCCGGAACCAAGAATACCCTTTAGTTTATGATCAGCCATCAATCCTTGAGCTCTGATACCACTTTGATGCAAGGTTGGGACCGTGATGGATGTCCAGAAGTTTAGGCAAGTTAAAATATGGGTTAGGGGTAGTTTTCTTGGGTCAAAATAGGTTATTGACGAATTTTGGAGATTTTCTAAGTCAAGAAAGGTAATTTTATGGTATATAAGGGGAAAAGGGGTATTTAGGAAGGTTTTAGTAGTATGGAACAAGATTTGGAAAGTTTTGGGTTGAGGTTGAAATTTTGGTTATGGAAAGTTTAGAGAAAAGATGAGATGGTGAGGATAGTAGAGTTTGCACAAGAGTGATTACTTACCAGGTAATGAAACGATCCACACAAGATAGATGACGGAGCCAAGCGCGCCAATCAACTGACGGCTGATTGGATAAGCCGGACAAAGACTTCGCCACCAAGGAATCCACCTAGGTATGAGAAGCCACGAACTCGTCCTCAAGGGAATCCACCCAAGAGATAAGAGAACAAGAGAGAACTCTTAAAAAGAGAAATCTGAAAATATTATTAAACTTGAACTGATTGTCAAAAGACTACATTAGGGGGGTATATATAGCCCCATACTTTCTAAATCAAAAAAACAACTTCTACTTTAACTAGGAAAAAAAACAACTTCTACTTTAACTAGGAAAATAAACTTTCTAAATTACAAAAAGCAACTCCTAAAAGAAAATTTTCTAAAATAAATAAAGCAAATCTTCCTAAAATAAATAAAGCAAACTTTCTAAAATTAATAAAGCAAATCTTCCTAAAAGGGATAAAACAAAATCTTGGAGCAAATCTCATAGCAAATCTTTTTAAAATCAATATGGTAGCTCCACATATGGGGTTTTTTTTTTTTGGATAAGTAAGCATTTATTTCCAAAGGCAAAGCCCCCCAACCAAAGAATACACGGACCAAAGGCCCAAAATTACAGAAAAACGGACAGAACCTCCCTTAAAAACTGAAGGGAAGGCAACAGCCCAAAACAACCAACAAACTGGCATGATAAAGAAACAAAACAAACGTACACCCACCCACATCCCAGTCACCACACCCCAAAGCCCAAATTTCACAACCCGAGCTAAGACCCCGTGCCCAACACAGATAAGGACCCAACCAAGAACGGGTCCATCAATCAACCAAATGAAACACCAATGTCAAGAATATTAAGAGGGATCGACCATCTCTACACATAGCCTCGCTCACCGGATTATCCACCACCTTCGAAACTGAGATTCTCACCGACATCATTACAAATGAGATGAAAATAGCATCAATCGGAGAATAAATATTCCCATAAATTCTACTATTCCATTGCCTCCACAAGTGATGCTCTGTAGCACCCCATGCAATCCTCTCGTGATAGAACAAAAGGATTTCCCTTGCAGCAATTACCCATAAGAACTCATTCTCCCAATTCCGTGGAGTTCTAGAATTCCCACATAACCTTAAAACTCTCAACCAGATACCAGCAGTGAATTGGCAACCAAAAAACAAGTGGTTCCTGTCTTCAACATTAGTCCGGCAGAAAACACACGATATAGAGTCGATCATGCCCCACCTGAGAAGCTTGTCTTACATAACCAATCTATCCTGAATGGCCAACCAAACGATGAATGCATGTCTCCGATAGCTTCGATAAACAAAATCGTATAGTGCCGCTGACCACCCATTCGTCTAAATTGTTCCAAGCCGAGTTCACAGTGAATTCCTGTATAAAGCAAGTGTCCACGAGATAAATCCTCTAGAGTCATCAAGGCCATAGTTGGTACAACTATTCTTGATAGCGATAAGATCCGAAGCAGAGTTCGCAGAATTGGCCAATCTCCACCTACCACTCATCAATAACCTCACTGGCACATTATTATGAATACTTGAATCATTTATGATACGGTCTCCATAATATGGTAGAAGAGGGCCAACCGGGTTCCAGGAGTCATGCCATAAAATTCCCTTACCATCAGGCACCCTTGCTCGATGAAGGGCCTGATCCTATCTCTCAGCTGAAGCAATTTTCGCCAACTCCACGAGCAAACCGAAGGGATTTTAGCAAACCACAGGCTCCCGCTTCTCAAATACCTTCTCTACACCCATGCGACCCATAAAGAGTCCTTACTATAAAAAAGATTCCACATATGGGGTTTGTCCAAGTCTGACCACGTTTTTTTGCCTTCCAAGGCCCAAATGAGGTCCAAAAAAGGAGTTTTCACATGTATTCACGCGCTCGACCTCCCAATCCAATTCCTTCAATAATTAGTGTCAATTCCCAATGTTTGGTGTGTTTATAGATGCTCCCGCACGCCTCACCATTTAATAAACAGAAGGTCAGTAGTGGATATGCTTCCTAATACATTTCAAAGAAACGTAGGGTACCCATACCGATAAAATACCCGTAATACAAACACTGATCGTGTCAAAGGCCTTTCAATGTCAACTCAGAGCACACTGGAGGGCCTTTGTCACGATGATAGCTGATCATAAGCTCCTCGTAATAAGGATATTATCTACTATACTTGACCTTGCACGTAACGATCGCTACAGGCTTATAATCTCGTGAATGCATTGTTTAAACCGCTACCGCACACCTTCGACATGCACTTATAAACCGTGTTACAAATGTGATATCGTCTATAATCGTTCATAGACTCGTGGTTAGGACCTGCAGCACTAAAGCAATTATAGTGCAATTAATCTCCTCGAAGTGTCGCATTTGAAGAATGATAACACTGCATCAATTACATCACCTCCTATTATACTCCGGCCAAAGAGCCTTTTGTGGGCCAACTCCGGGAAATTTCGTCGAGCGCTAAGGTCGATTTGGGACTCGTGGTGTCTTCCGAAGGAGGAGGGTGGTTGGTCTCGCTTGGACAAAGACTCGAATGATAATGGTCAAGATGAAGCACATTTGGAACCTGCTTTTTAGGAAGGACTCTATGGTGGCGGGTGCGTAGGCTATTTGAGACACGGAGCCTTTGGTGTTCCAAAACTCCTTCGATGTTCGAGCCGGGCGGAAAATTCTGGCAATGAAAGATAAGATGAGACCTTCATCAATCACAAGGTTTATAACGTAAAGAAACATTCTTTGGCATGATTCCTGAATCCGCTGGTCCTTTCCCTCCCTCACTATGGAGAACGATTGTATATGATTATGCTATTAAGAATAACGCCTCAGAGTCGGGTTATCGAGGATGCAGTGTGGAATTCGCCTATCGCGAACTCAGCCAAATTTTAATAAACAAGAGCGCTTGTGTCAATTATCATTTAGATGTTTCAGGAGAGGATATTGTGTTACATGGACTCTTGCTCCATCTCAGGATCTTCACGTTTATTCCCGTCAGAACCAATTTAGATCAAAACGCGGTGGTCTCATTGCATTACACGATATGGTTTCCTCAAGTCATCGTGATGACATGCTTTATAGCTTCGTCAATTATCTCAGACATTAGTTACGTTGAAGACAAACTTCTCAAATGGGGTATGACTAACAATAATTCATGTGTTTTTGCCGCGTAAATGTTGAAGATAGGAATCACTTGTTTTTCGTGCCATTTCACCGTATTTGGTTGAGAATTCTAAGGTTACGTGGAAATTCCATAATGCCGCGAAGTCGGGAGAATGAATTCTTATGGGTATGTGCTACTAAAGGGAAATCCTTTTGTTCTATTACCAAGAGGATTGCGTGGGTGCTACCATTTACCATTTATGGAGGCATCGGAATAGAATCTACGAGAACATCTATTCCGTCGATGCTATTTTTCATCTCATCCTGTAATGATGTTCTATTGAGAATTCTAGTTTTAAGGTGGTGGACAACTCGTGAATGTGAGCTATGTGTGAGAGGATGGTCCTTCCCGCTTCATCTTTTGGACTTGATGGTTCTCTTTGGTTGATTGACGGGTTTGTTGTTGGTCGGGTCCTCGGTCTCTTTGGGCCTCGTTGCCTCGCCTCGCCGGCCGGGCTTGGGGTGCGGTGTCTCCTTCCGGCCGTGGAAGTGAGTTTGGTTCTTTGTTTTGTTGTCCTTGGTTGTTGTTGGTTGTTTTGTAATGTGGCCTTCCTCAGTTTTAGGAGGTTCTCACCGTTTTTCTTTCATTCGGGGCCTCGCTCAGGTATTCTTTGGTTTGGTAGGGTTTGCTTCGGGAAATAAACGCTTTATTATCCAAAAAAAAAAAAAAATGAAGAGAAGCCATCAGGGCCCGGGGCTTTGTAATCATCGATAGAGAACAAGGCCTTCTTTATCTCCTCATGAGAAATTTCACCATTTAAAATGTCCAGATGTTGTGGCGTCCAACCGAACCCATCGACGTTATTCAAATACTTCGTCATTGTGCGTACCATCAACACATAATATATTTTTGAAATAGCCAACTGCTTCCTCCTTTATAGCCAACGGATCATCAATTCCCGCACCTATTCCTGCTGCGACTTTAATCATAATTCGAGCATTCCTAGCCTGACCCGATTGTAAGAAACTCGTGCTCGTCACTAAGCTGAGCTATCAACTCTAGACTTTTGCTTTAAGACCCCTCCTCGCCAGAGTGATCATGGTATATCTTTTAAACACTTCCTCTCATTATCCATTATCTTTAAACATCAAGCATTCTGCATCACATCGAACAACACCGAATCACCTGGCCGATTTCTTTCTTTCCTTTGTACTCTCGTGTAACATTCATGTCATCACAAGACAACACATCCCCTGTACCTACGTGACATCAAGCACTGATTGGGAGGATACAATTTTGCTGCTTGGACCCTTCTTAACTTGACAATTTTCCAGATTATGACCAAATTGCTTGCAAACAGGGCAGCATTGTGGAGCCCAGGGATATTCAATTCTTATCGTTGAGAAATTGCCATTACCCCTGTCCAAGAGCACTGATTTAGGGAATTCACAATCCACCCCCACCTCTACACATATCCTAGCAAAGGATAAGTTTGTCTGGTTCGCAAGTGAACTGCTGGGTGAGTGGAATACCAACAAAGATTTCAATGTACCCAAGATAAGCTTGTCCAATATTCCAAGGAATATTGTAGAACTTGACCCAACGGAATAAGAGGATAAATGATGTTACATATCCATGCCCGATGCCATGCACGTAATATATGGTCTCCACAAAGCCATGGACCCGAATCCAAAACCCAATCCCGCGCCTCCGGGTCCCTAAATCTAAAGAAGTATAATCCATTCTCGCTGTGGTTGCGTCGCATCTCTTCGCCTCTACGCCGCTAACTGTGCGGAACGCACAACCGAACGGGAGACGCGATCCGTGAATCATTCAACCAAACAACCCTTCCACATATCAATACCTTCATTCACTGCCTCCGCCGGAGGTTTGGCAACAATCTTTCCATCAGCATTATGTGGTCTATAGAACTGAAGTGGACCACTGCTTTTCTCAGGCATTGAAAAAAATGCTCGAGGCTTAGTAAGCCGTAGAGGAGACTAGGGTTGTCGAGCCTCTGCAGATGCACCCCTTATTTGGCCCTAACAAGCTTGAACACGTGAGCTTGGGAGCCTCGTTCGCCTCGGAAGAGGTCACCTCCATTTTGCTTCTCCTTCGTGAGTTTGCCGATGTTTTCACCTAGTCCCACTTAGATATGCGTATGCTTTACTCCAATCGTCGAGCACGGCTTAAGCAGGCAAAGCCGATGTGCTAGTTCGCCAGCCAAGCTACGATACTGATCCGGCCAAGTAAGAGGTGATAGCAGGGAAGTGGACAAGTTACTTGTGGTCGGGTTCGTTAAGGAGATTTAGTATCTAGAGTAGCTCTCCAACATGGTAATTGTCCCCAAAAAGAACGGCAAGTGGCGAGTGTGCGTGGATTATACAAACTTGAATGACGCCTACCCGAAGGACACTTTTCCCCTCCCAAGGATTGATTAAATTGTGGATGCAACAGCCGGCCACGAGCTCTTATCCTTCCTCGACGCCTACTCGGGCTATAACTAGATCCCTATGTACCCCTCTTGGTGAGGCAAAAACCGCTTTCATAACCCCGTTTGGTATGTACTGCTACAGGGTCATGTTGTTTGGATTAAAGAATGCCGGGGCCACTTATCAACGCATGATGTCTCTGGTCTTTGAACCTTTTCTAGGCAGAACCGTTGAGGCTTATATAGATGACATCCTGGTAAAGTCCCAAGCCCGAGCAGATAATCTAAATCATCTTAAAGAAGCGTTCTCCTTACTTCGACAACATCGGTTGTGCTTGAATCCAGCTAAATGCACCTTTTAGGTGAGCTCAGGCAACTTCTTGGGTCTCTTGGTCAGCTAAAGGGGGATTGAGATGGCTCCAGGGCAGGTCCGAGCTATCAATTAGATGAAGCCCCCAACGACCAAGAAGGAAATACAGTCCCTCACTAGGCAGTGGGTGGCCCTTAACAGGTTCATTTCGAGGTATTCAAACCGTTTGCAGCCTTTCTTGAAAGCGTTAAAGGGGGTGGATACAAAGGGCTAGGGACTAAAGTGAGATGCTGCCTTCCGGGAAATTAGAGAGTACGATGCTTCCCCCCTATCGCTTTCTTAGCCGGTCGAAGGGGAAGAGCTATATCTTTACTTGCCTTCCTCTACAACAGCAGTTAGCAATGCTTTAGTGAGGATGGATGCGAACCGGGGGCAAAGGCCAGTTTATTTTGTCAGTAAGGCACTCTTTGAGGTAGAAGCCAAGTACTTGGACTTTGAGTGAGTGGTACTAGCTCTTGAGTAGTAGCCAAGAAACTCCAACCGTATTTTCAGGCCCATACCAATGTGGTGCTCACGGGCTCATCAATCAAGGCCATACTCCAAAAGCTGGATTTGTTTGGGAGGCTACGAAAATGGGAAATAGAACTGAGTGAATTTAACATCAAGTATTGCCCTAGAACTGTAGTTAAGGGATAGGTCCTAGCTGACTTCATTATGGAAAGGTTGAAGGTGCATAACAGGGTGGTGGTGACAAAAAGTGGGTACTCGAAATTGATGGCTTGTCTCGAGCCCAGGGCGAGGGTGTCGGGAAGGGCACCAGACGGGTTGGCGATGGTGCAAGCAATTAAACTCGACTTTCAGTCTCTAACAATGAAGCCGAGTATGAGATGGTCATCTTGGGACTAAAGGTGGCAAAGCATTTCTTAATAACGGCAATGGACCTTCGGTGCGACTCCTAGCTAGTAGCATCACAACTGTAGGGAGAATACGAGGTCAAGCATGAGAGAATGGAGCAATATCTACGGTTAGCCAGGCCCCTTATGGCTGGATTTAAAAGTATCGAGGTAACACACGTCCCCAGGTTAGGGAATCAGATGGCAGATGCACCTGCTAACTTAGTAACAAGTCCTTTGCACCCGTGCAACATGGAGGTAGGCATTATGGATCAACTGTCCATCCGAAGCACAACGGTTATGGCTATAGATGAGCAGGCCGAATAGTCTTGGATGGTGACCATCAAGGCATATCTAGCGGATGGAACATTGCCTAAGATTTATGCCGAGGCCGTCAAGGTGAAGGCCCGAGCAGCAAGGTACTCCCTCTTGAAAGTGGTACTGTATAGACGTTCGTTCTCAGGGCCTTACTTGGGATGCTTGTCTCGGGGGGAGGTCGTGCTGGTTATGGAGCAAGTTCACCAAGGCGTGTGCGGGAACGCACATCGAAGGGCGAACGTTGTGCCACCGAATTATAACTCAGGGTTACTATTGACTGACTATGAAGCAGGATTAAGAGGCGTTTCTAGGCAAGTGTGATGTGTGCCAAAGGTTTGGAAACGTCATCCATGTTCCAGCTGAGGCACTTCACTCCGTGACAAGCCTATGGCCTTTCTATAAATGGGAGATGGATATTGTGGGGCCCTTGCCGTTGGCAATGGGCTAGCAAAAGTTCATGTTGGTTGCCACTGATTAATTCACCAAGGGGGCGGAAGCGAAAGCATATGCGCAGGTTACTGCGACACAGCTCATCCAATTCATGCAAAGAAATATAGTGTGCAGATTCGGGGTTCTTCATTCTCTGGTCTTAGACAATGGGCCACATTTTATCAACAGGGCGTTCTAGCAATTTTGTATCGAGTACGGAATAAAAAATGTATATTCTTCACCTTTGTATCCCTAATCCAATGGGCAGGTCGAGGTCACGAACAAGACGCTGCTTGAATACTTGAAAAAGCGTTTGACTACGACAAAAGGGAGACGCCATAAGCCCTTGCCTTTGGCGCTGAGGCACGGATACCAATTGAATATGGGCTCGAGCCGCACCACTCAAACAACCATGTCGAGCTCGATCAAGCCCTGGATGAGCTTGAAGAAAAAAGGGAACGGGCTGCTATTCGTATGGCTAAGTATCAGCGCAGAGCTGCTCGGCAGATAGAGAAGCTCGTCAGGCCAAGGGCCTTTCGCAAAGGAGAGCTTGTCCTCCGCCGAACCTTCGAAGAGGGAAAAATCAAACCTAACTAGGAAGGACCCTACGTTATTGCCGACGATAGATGCAAGTGCCCATACAAAATATATACACCAAAGTGCGGGGTAGAGCCTCGACCTTGGAACGCCTTTTATCTAAAAAAAATACTTTCAGTAGCTTGCGACATTTTACGCTATGTGGGATGTTAAATAGAAGTTTTTGCGAAGTAGCCAACATTGTGGACCTCTATTAGATTACTTGCGATGTTATCTATTAGACTACCCACGATGTTAAAAAGTTATTCGTGCTATGATTCATTCTTTTAGTTCGTCCTTGTTGTAACTGATCTTGCTACTCTGGCAATCTCATTGAGATGAGCTCCTGAGACGAGCCTACTACTCGGGGAAATCTCCTTGAGATGAGCTCCTTGAGATGGGCTCCTTGAGACGAGCCTTCTACTTAGGCGACCTCCCTGATATGGTCTCCATGAGATGAACCCAGAGCACGGGTAACTTCCCTGAGATGGTCTCCACTTAATGAACCTAGTGCTCAGGTAACCTCCTTACCATGAGATGAACCCAATACTCGGGCCGCCTTCGTGCAATGCTTTAGGATGAGCCCAGTACTTGGGCGACCTCGATATATCCTCGGTAAGAGGCCTAGAGTTCAGGCACTTTCCTTGGAATGGTCACCCTAAGGTCACATCTCAGTGAAAAAAAACACACCTTAACTGATGAGATGAGGCGAATACCACCATGAGGATGGGAAGGGTCCCACAGGGAAAAAAAAAACTAGGGAACATATACCGAAAACCAAAATAAGCCATATTATATATTTTGATGCCAAGGATAAACCCCCTAGACTAGTCAATTTACATCCTCCATAGTAGGAATGAGGGACCCAAAAGTTAGGGGAAGAGGCAACTCCTCAAAGATAATAGTGACACTCTCGGAAACAGAAAGCAACTCTTCCCCGATACGTGGGACGGCTCGAGCGCCGCCGCCCCACCTGATGGCCCTCACGGAGGGCATGGGCACCTGGCCACAATCCATGCTTCAATAGTGGGTCTCTATTGTTTTATGAGAGGTCCGATCCTATCCCTTAACCGGCGTAGTTTACTAACTCCTGTGATAAATTGCCGGGATTTTTACACACCAAAACCTCCCTTGTCTTAAGTACCATCTCCGAACCCAGGCCACCCACAAAGAGTCCTTTCTATAAAACAAATTCCAAATGTGTTTCATAATATTTGCATCGTTCGAATCTTTAACACGCCGAAGACCCAAACCACCCTCCTCCTTTGGGAGACAACGGACACCCAACTGACCTTTGCTCGCTGGGCATTTCCCATTTTTCCAAACCACAGAAAACTGCTGAATACTTGCTCAATCTTAGCGATAGTGAACTTAGGGATAATGAAAATACTGCACCAGTACACCTGAATACTATGCAGAACTGATGCAATCAGCTGCAATCTCCCCGCATAAGATAATGATCTGCTGGTCCAAGTCTGGATTTTGGCCATGATTTTATCAAGGAGCGGCTGGCAATCACAATGGGAAAGTCTAGTAGAAATCAATGGGACTCCAAGATATTTCATAGGAAACCTCCCCAAACTGAAGCCCGTAATGTTCAGTAAATCATTCTTAACATCATCATTAACCCCAGCAAGGAACATGATGCTCTTCTGAACGTTCACTTGAAGCCCAGAAAAATTTTCAAACCGTTAAGCCCGCCCATGATACTGATAATCGGATCGCATCCCACCAAGAAAAACAAAATATCATCTCAGCACAAGTGAGTTAGCACTTCCTTACATTTAGGATGAACCAAAACCTGCCTACGGGTCGCCAAAAGGATAAGGATCTAGAGAAAGCTTCCATAATGGTGATGAACAATAGCGGGATAAGGGGTCCCCTGTCGGCCCCCGTCATAGCAAAGAACCCCTCGCGCCTCACCATTCACGAATTACGCAGGCGACGAGGATGATGCCCTAATACATCTCATAAGGTAAGCCGGAGTACCATCTGACAGACTTCAAAGATGCCCAACTAATTGTGTCATAGGCCTTCTCTCGACGCCAACTTTGAGTGCACACCTACAGAGGACCGTCACTCGATGGTAATTGATCATAATCTCAAGATAAGGATATTGTCCGCAATGCTCCGGCCTTGCACAAAAGCAGACTGAGAATGGCTTATAATCTCAGGTAAGCACTGTTTTAACCACGCAACAATGATCTTCGAGATGCACTTATAAATGGTATTGCAACAGGAAATAGGCCTATAATCGTGCATAGAACTGTGGTTGGTGGACCTCGAACCAAAGTTAAAATCAGGCAAATTTATCTCTACATACAACCAGAGTTGAAAAAGAAACCACGCCACAAACATCCTCTCCCAATAATACTCCACGCTTGCTCAAGAACAGAGCGTAAAAACCATCGGGGCCCTGGCTTTGGAATCAAATAATAAAGAATACGGACTTTTTTTTTTCTTTGACACTAAGCACTTATTACCAAAGGGCAATGCCCAACCAAAGAATACAAAGAACAGAGGCCCGAGGCCACAACCAGACAAAGAAAAAACGGACAGCACCTCCCCTATAAATATAGGAGCAGGCAACAGCCCGAACAACACAAAGCCACCAACAAAGACACAAGCCCACAATCCGGGCAAAGAAAAAACGGACAGCACCTCCCCTATAAATATAGGAGCAGACAACAGCCCGAACAACACAAAGCCACCAACAAAGACACAAGCCCACAACCGGCAACAAAGAAACAAAACAAGAACTCCGCCATTATCCCGGCAAGGCAAAGAAGGCCCCAACAATCACGCATCAAGCATGCAACCTACCAGGAGATAAAATATTAATAGGGAAGGACCATCTCTCACACATTGATCTCGTTTGCGTGACTATCAACATCCTTCGAGATCAAAATACGAAGTCTACCATCATCACAAATGAGGTGAAAGATAGTATCACCGAGCATAGTCGTTTCATGACTCTACCATTCCGATGACCCCATAAGTGGTAGATAGTAGCACCCCACGCACCTTCCTTGTAATGTAGCCGAAGGACTTTCCCTTGCTGGGCATCTACCCACAAGAATTCGTTCTTCCAATTCCTCGGAGTTCTAGAGAACCCACACAACAATAGAATCCTCTTCCAAATACCAGCTGTGAAATGGCAACCGAAGAATAAGTGGTTCCTGTCTTCAACATTAGCACGACAAAAAACACAAGATATAGAGCTGGTGATACCCCACTTGAGAAGCTTATCCTGGGTAACCAATCTGTTCTGTATGGCCAGCAAGACAATGAAAGCATGCCTCCTGATAGCTTGGGGAAACCAAATCGAATGCCACTAACACCCATTTCTTTGGTCTAAAGTGGTTCCGTGCAAGAAGCATGAAAACTCCCCGACGGCTCAAGAGTCCAAGAGATAATATCCTCCCTGTAGGCATCGATATGGCACCGCACAACCTGCTCTGATAGCAATAAGGTCACCCGACTACTGATAGCCAATTCCACCTCCCTTCATCAATAACTACGCCTACTCCAGCCAGTTACTTCATGAATTGCAAGAGTCATACAAGATCCGCCACCATAATAGGCGAGATGACCAACCGGGTTCCAGAAATCATGCCATAAGAAGGTCGCCGCACCGTCACCCACCTTGTGCTTTATGAGGGGTCTGATCCTCTCTCTAAGTTGGAGGATTTTCCGCCAACTCCAGGAACAACTCGTAGGGACCTTTGCATTCCAGAGGCTCCCCTGCCGCAGATAAAATCTCCGCACCCACGCCACCCACAAGGAGTCCTTCTCAGGTAACGTATCCCCGTACATGCTTCATAACATTTGAATCATTCCGTGTCTTTAACACGCCCGAGGCCTAAACCGCCCTCCTCTCTTGAAGACACACTCGATTCCCACTGATCTTACACGACGAGCGCTCCCTAATTCTGCACCATAAGAGCCACCGAATGATCGTCAATCTTAAATAAGATACTCGGGGATAATAAACAGTCGCACTCAAGATAAACTGAGACTCAGATAAGACCGAAGCACCACCGTAATCCGCCAAGATAAGATAGAGAATTGCTTGTCCAAGACTCGAATTTCGTCGTAATTCTTGAATAAGAGGCATACAATCACCGTGAGTGAGCGCCCTCAGAAATCCTGTGAGGGACTCCCAAATATCTCATAGGAAACTCCGCCTTAATCTAACCCCGCGGGCGTTCAACAAATCATTCCTAACTACATCAAACTCCGCCAGAAATGGCACTTTTCCTCGCTCGGTTCACATGAAGCCCCCGAGAAGCACGCAAACTCGCCAGTCTGGCCCATGAAGACCTAACACCGGACCACCGTAAAACAAAAACATATCATCTCCGCAAAGCATACGAAGTTAGGTTGATAAATTCTTGCATCCGGGTGAAACTCGAAACCCGACTATTGGCGGCCACGCTCTAAGGATCCGAAAGGCCTCCATCGCTTGTGGATGAATAAAAGATGCATAATGGGTCCCTCATTTTAACCCGTTTCATAGCAAAAACCCCGCAAGCCTACCCATTTATCGAAATAGAGAAGGATGGGGTAGTGATGCAAGCCATAATACATTTCAATAGGTGAGTAGGGGTTCCCATACGAGGATACTCAGATACAACCCCAACTAACCGTGTCGATGCCTTTCATGATGTCAACCTTTAGCGCACACCTGCGGATGCAAGGTTGGGACCGATGGATGATCCAGTTTAGGTAAGTCAAAATATGGCTCGGGGTTTTCTTGGGCCAAATAGGTTATGGACGAATTCTTGGAGATTTTCTAAGTTAAGAAAGGTGAATTTATGGTATATAAGGAAAGGGGTATTTTAGAAGGTTTGGTAGTATGGGAATGATTTGAGTTTTGGGTTGAGGTTGAAAATATGGTTATGGAAAGTTTAGAGAAAAGATGAGATGGTGAGGAAAATAGAGTTTGCATAAGAGTGGTTACTTACCGGTTTAATGAAACGATCCACACAAGATGGATGATGAAGTGAAGGCACCACAATCAACTATGGACGGGTTGATTGATAAGCCGGACAAAGACTTCGCCACCAAGGATACCAAGGTATGAGAAGCCACGAACTCGTCCCCAAGGGAATCCACCCAAGAGATAAGAGAACAAGAGAACTCTTAAAAAAGAGAAATCTGAAAATATTATTAAACTTGAACCGATTGTCAAAAGACTACATTATAGTATATAGCCTCATACTTAAATCAAAAGCAACTTCTACTTTAACTAGAAAAGAAACTTTCTAAATTACAAAAGAACTCCTAAAAGAAACTTTCTAAAATAAATAAAACAAACTTTCTAAAATAAACAAAGCAAATCTTCCTAAAATAAATAAAGCAAACTTTCTAAAATAAATAAAGCAAATCTTAGTAAAATAAATAAATACAAACTTTCTAAAAATTAATATGGCGCCTCCACATCAAAGGGGTTATTCCAAGTCCTAATTAATGCTTTTTTGCCTCTCCAAGGCCCAAATGAGGTCCAAAAAGGAGTTTCTCATTACGTATTCACGCGCCTTGACCTCCCAATCCAATTCTTCAATAATTAGGCTGAATTCCCCAACACCGTGTGTTTATAGAAGCTCCCGCATCAATCCCCCATAGCCGGGAAAGACTCGCCCCTCAAGTTCTCACCGTGATAAGCCCTCAAGTCCTAACATTGAACATTGAGAAATTTTATATTCGTCTCTGCAATCGTAACTTGTAGGCATTCTCTCCAATTTTCTCTATAATCTTGAAAGGGCCATCTACCATTACTGAAGCCAAACTTTCCACGTGAAACCTATCTCGCGAAGGTGTACCTAAACCACCCGCCAACCTCAAACTCAACATACTTCTTATGGCCCATTTGCTTGTTCCACATATTTGGCATTCTTCTTCAATCTTCAAGCGAACTTCTTCATGCAACTTGATCTCTTTGGCTCCCAACTTCAAAAGATTCCACTAAATTGTTGAATAGTCGGATGGGGTGCTAATTCCATGGGTCCAATCGGTTGTAGTCCATAGACTACCTCAAATGGGCTTTTCCCAACAGTTCTATGCATGGACCTATTGTAGGCAAACTCAATTAGGGGTAAGCCTTCACACTTTTCAGTTTGCGGGTCAATAGTCTAAAAACCCCTTCGATAAAAAGAAGAACTGTGCGGGCAGCCATGGAATGGTCTCAGTAAGGGCCTCACTATTAACGATTGGATGGAATGCCTTGCAGGGCATTGATGAAGCTCTGATGACGAATCCATGGTGGGACTGAGTCAAAGGTTGACCACACATGGTCGCTCTTCCTCAAAATCCGAGCTGCTTCGGGTTCCCAAAACTAGCCTCCCACACGGAAGCACTCGAAAATGGAGAAGTCTTACAGGTTGAGAATGGTGGAGTGGCCTATCCCGGTACGCGATCCTCTGAGGGCGTTTCTTGCACCGGCGCTGGTACCGTCATCGGCCCGACCGCCGATCTGCACGGCAAGCTTGAAAAGAAGCCTGATCTGCAGGGGAAGGGCACGGCTTGTTATGGGTATGGCCAAGATGAGGTGGATCCAGGTCGGGTGGAGGGGTCTACCAAGATCGGCCTCAACAAAAATGGGGTTCGACGCGCGATCCTCCAAGGGAGGCACCGGGCGACTCCATCAGAGCGCCTAGCTACCTCAGAACTCGGCGATGGCATCAACAAGACGAACGCCAGCCACCATCCGACAAAGAAGCAAGGCTCAGACCGACGAGCCTCGATCCGAACGTGGTTCGCCCGACGAGCCCAACCAAAGAATTGGAGCTCACGGAGGTCTCTCCGTCTGGGCAGTCATCCGGCATGTGACGAGCGTGTGAGGAGGGGCGCATTTGATGGTTCGAGATTGCTAATGATCCTCCAAGAAGATCTTGAAAGTTTGGTCTCTATACTGCGGAAAACAGGTCCGTTACGCTCTACATGCCGCAATGTGCCGATGGTAAGCCGTTGCCAAAACCCCGGAGGAGGCTGAATGTGAGGGCATTGATGTGGAAGGATGTTCGCAGGCGCTCGGACAAGCGCTCCCGTTCCCGCAGCGCTCTCCGCCAATGTGCTTGGGGCAAGAGGGAGATGCCCAAATTTCTACATCCGAGAATGGCTTATCTTCTTCGCATTCGTGGATCCGAGGTTCTGGGATCAAGTTATGGATGCCGGTCCATGGCACTTAGCGTGGAGACCGCTCATATTACGCGGCATGGAGGCCTCGAATGGACATGCTCAACATTCAGCTTATCATCTATCCCATCCGGGTCGTTCTATAACATTCCTCTGGAATACTGGACAAGCACTTGTCTTGGGCACATTGCAAGTAATTTGGCTGAACTCGCGCACCTTGATCCGCTCACTGAGAACCAGACTAAATTATCCTTTGCTAGAATTTGTATTGAGGTTGGGGTTGATCAGGAAGCTCTCTAAATCAGATTCTCGACGTGGGTAATGGCAATTATTCTACAATAAGAATCGAATATCCTTGGGCTCCTAAATGTTGTTAAGAATGCAAATTGTTTGGCCATAACCTGGCAAATTGTCAAGTTAAGAAGAGTCCGAGCTGTGGAATAATCGCCACAAATCCTGAGAACAGTAAGCATGAGGCTGTTGATAGGCAGGATATTGATGATGTAGGGGAAGGGTTGAAGTTAGCAGCTGGGAACTCCACAAATTCAGTAGACAGTGTTGCCACCATTCCTACTATTACGCAGGCAGAATCTGAAATTAGGCTGGACGCAGAGGAAGTTGATGTGGCAATTGAAGTTGACGTCCCTCCCAAGTTGCATGGTAACACCTTTGCATGTCTAGCGCATGGCGATGTATGAGGTCCCGTGTGAGGAAGAACCACTATCCGCTCCTAATGCTAACACCGATTTTTCTGACATTCATTATCGACACTTTCAGCACATGTGCGGCCGATGAGTCGACTTCACGCCGTGCCTCTCCAAGAAGAAGCTTAAGAAATCAAGAACAGAGTCTCTATCACAGATCCAATGAGGATGGGACTCCACATCTTCCCAATGGTTAAGTTCGCCTCTTGGAACATAAGGGGCTCGAACGACCCCCTCAAGCAAAGAGAAGTGCGTTCTTTTGCAAAGGTCCATGATCTTGATTTTATTTGTCTCGTGGGAAACTCTGTGCACATAATGTGGAAAAATTTTCGCCTCTTCTTTTCCGAGGCGGAGACTCTTCCATAACTACGAGCATGCTATGCTCGTAGAATCCGGATTGCGGGAAACCCCGAGAAGGTCGCATTGATATTATTCACTCCATGGACTGCTTCATGCTTTGCCACACATCGTGGCCGAAAAGCAACATCTCCTTTGGTTCTCGCAAAGGTACGCCCCTAACAACTTCATGGATAGAAGAGTGCTCGCGCCATCTCTTACGGTGTGAGCCCTCGTCACAAAACCTCTTGATGATTATGGGCGACTTCAATACCACCAAAGTAGTGCATGAATATAAAGTTCAGTAGTGAAAGGTCCGGAGGCAACATGTCGAATGACATGGCCATGAATGACTTCCTTTGAGTACCGTTCCTCGAGCTATGGATGTTCCTTTCGGGCCTTTATTCACTGGATGTAATCGTCAAGCTGAGCACCCCATAGCTAGGAAGTTAGACAGATGCCTTCTTAATGAATGCAACTTGATATGTTCCCAATGTCACACGTTCTCCCCGGGTTATCCGACTACGTCTCTCCGGTTACCAGCCTTAAGGTAAATCCGCTTCGAGGCCCAAAGCTTATCCCATTCAAATTCTTAATTTCGGGCCGATCATCCGTATTTACTGGGCTTGTAAAGGAAGCTGAGTAGTGAAGTTTTGGTACTCCCATGTTCAGATCGACCCGCGGGGGTCTAAAAGTGTGAAGGCCATCCTAAAGCCTTCACTCGATCTCGTAGTTACATGAGCGAGATTAATCAGACAATTATAGCTTTGGTGCCTAAGGTTCCCAATCCCAGCTCTATGCACGATTATAGGCCTATTTCTTGTTGCAACACCATCTATAAGTGCATCTCGAAGATCATCACGCGAATTAAAATGTGTCTCCTGCATTATAAGCCCATCACAACATTTTGTTCAGGCCTGAGTATCACGACAATGTCCTCATCACCTAAGACCTTATGTGTTAAACTACCATCGTGACATTGGGTCCTCCTGTGTGTGCGCTTAAAGGTTGACATCACGGCAGATACGACACATTTAGTCAGTTGTATCTTGAGTATCCTCTCCCGTATGGAACCCTACCCATCTATTGAAATGTATTATATTTCGCATCACCACCCCATCCTTCTATTTCGATAAATGGTGAGCTCAAGGGTTTTTGCTAGCAAGCAAGTTAAGGCAAGGGACCCATTATCATCTTTTTTTTATTCATCCTCGCAATGGAGGCCTTTCCGGGACCCCACCGCCGCCACTGCACAAGGCGGTTTCCGCCCACCCCGAGATGCAAGGAAATCAACCTAACCCACTTATGCTTCATGGATGATATGTTTTTATTCGTGGACGATTCCAAGAAACTGGGGCTCACGGACGACCAGTTTGTGCTCATGGCTTCTCGGGCTCTTCATGAATAAGCGCAAGTGCCATTTTCCTAGCCGGAGTTTCTGATGAAGTTAGGAATGACTTATTGAACGCCACAGGGTTCAGTCTGGGCAGATTTCCTATGAGATATTTGGGAGTCCCTCTGATTTCTACAAGGCTCACTCACTCAAGTGATCAGATGCCTCCATTCAAAGAATTACTTACCATAATTCAGCCTCGGGACAAGAAAGTCTTTATCTTATGTCAGACATGCCGACATTTCCTCTGCCTTATACAAGATACAATTGTATCAAAGATGTTTATTATCCCTAAGTTTACTATATCCAAGATCGAAAGGCCATTTAGTAGCTTCTCTTATGGGTCGGAAATTCGAACGCCTGTCGTGCTAAGATCAAGTGGGAACTTTGTGCTCCCCAAAGCGATGGTGGCGCTTGCGCCAGACGCTGCTAAAGACCAACGATTCAACGCATGGCTACGTTTGGAACTGCCACAAGAAGGACTCCTTACGGGTGGCGGTGCTGAGGTTTTATCTCATGGCAGGGAGCCTCTGAATGCAAAGGTCCCCACGAGTTGTTCCCGGAGTCATGGTGTAAATCCTTCAACTTAGAGAGAGGATCATACCCTCATAAAGCACAAGGTGGGCGGATGGGCGACTTTTTATTAAGATGATTTAACCCTGTCCTCTTCCTTCCTATTATGGTGAGCTGATCTTGTATGACTCAATCATCAGAACGCCGAGTAGTCATAGCTTATCGATGAAGGGAGGTGGAATCGCCTACCGCTAATTCAGTGACCTTATCATATCAAGAACAGTTGTGCCAATTACCTTATCGATGCCTCTAGGGAGGATATTATATCTTGGACTCTAGATCCTTCTGGGGTTTTCACTGTTAGCTCTGCCTTGAACCACTTTAGACCAAAGATGCCGGTTGTTATTTGGCACCATTCGATTTGGTTTCCTAAATGCATCGAAGCATGCTTACCGTCTGGTCGGCCGCATGCAATGCATTGGTTACCTGCATAAGCTTCTCGCTGGGTCTCACCAAATCTATATCTGTGTATTTTGTCGTGGCTAATGTTGAAGACAGAACCACTTATTCTTCTATTATTTGCCACCGGTATTTGGCTGAGATTCTATGGTTGTGTGGGGTCTCTAACCTGCTGAATCGGGAGCAACGACCTCGCGGGGTAATTGCCAACAAGGGAAAGTCCTTCAGCTCTAGCTTACAAGGAAGATTGCGTGGGTGCTACTATCTACCACTTGTGGGGTCATCGGAATAGTGAACTATGAGAACAACTACGCTCCAACATATCATTTTTCGCCATTTGTGAAGATGGTTAGGCTTTGTATTTCGGGTCTTCGTAGTTGTTGATAAATTCCGCAAATGTATCAATGTGTAGATGGTCCTTCCCTATTAATATTTTATCTCCGTAGGTTGAATGCTTGATTTGTGATTGTTAGCTCTTTATGGTTTCGCCTGTCAGGCGGGTTCTCAGGTTGCTTCTTTTTCGGGCCGAATGTGGGCTTTGTCTTTATTTGTGGCTTTATGTTGTTCGGGCCGATGCTCTGCTCCTATATTTATAGGGAGGTGTCAGTCCATTTTTCTTTCTCGCCCGTCAGGCCTCGCCCCGCCTTGTATTCTTTGGTTGGACGTTGCCCCTTTGGTAATAAATTCTTAATTATCCAAAAAAAAAAAAAAAAAAAAAACTCAATTTGGGGTAGAATCAAATCCCATTGTTTCACGTTCTTTCCCACATAGCCTCTAGCAAATGCTTCCTATTAGTAACTTCGCTTGACCATCAGTTCGAGGGTGATAAGAGGTACTAAACAAAGAAAGAAGTCCCCATTTCTTTCCACAGAGTTCTCCTTAAAAGTGACTAAGAAACTTGTAGTCTCGACCGAAACCATAGTCTTGGGAATACCATGTAGACGCACACCCTCATACAAGCTCCAAGAACATGCGAAGCATCATTAGACTTGTTGTATGAGGCAAAGTGAGCCATCTTTTGAAACCTCGTCAACGACCACTGACGACCTTTGTATCTGCGGTTCTAGGTAATCCCAAAACAAAATCCAAGCTTACTCTCCATGGCATATTTGAATTGGCAATGGTGTATATAGTTCCGCATTGTTTCCATGAGTTTTAGCCATCATGCACACAACACACTTCTTGACAAATCTAGCAATGTCTTCTAGCCTGTGCCAAAAGAAGTTCGCTTCACTGTAGCCTAAGGTTTTGCTTCACCAAAGTGTCCTCCTAATGTTCCACCATGCAACTCATCCAAAATACTCAATCTCAAGTGAACAGATGGATGCATAGAGTGTTTCCTTTAAAGAGAAACCGGTCCATCCTTACAAAAATCCTTGAAAGGCCTGTTTGGCGGCATACCTTCCGTATTTCACTCAAAATCAGCATCCCTCCCCTCTCTCCTCCTCATAGTTCTTTCAACACACCGAATCCAACTACTGACTCGTATGGAAGTCACTAGGCATGTCTCCCACTAAGGCATCCGCAACAACGTTATGAACACCCGCCGCTTTATGCTTGATTGTGAAGTTGTACGCTCAGAAGAATCTGCACCCATGTCGCATGTCTTCGATTCAACTTGTGCGAAGGGTCGATGAATTTTATGCCTATGATCCGGGAGAGCAATAAAATGGCTTGTAAAGCAAGTATTGACTAATGAAATAAAGCTCTATAGATAGCATAAAACTCCTTGTCATAGGTGGAGTATCACTTCCTTTTGCTTCATTTAACTTCCTCACTAAAGAAAGCGATGGGTCTTCCTTCTCACTAAGGACAGCACCAATCCTCACTCTTCGAGATGCATCACACTTCACTGAAGACTTTGTTGAAATCAGTGGTACCTCAAACATGGGGCTTCGGCCATTTTCTTCTTAATCAAACTCAAGCTTCTTCAAGAACACTAGTCCACTTGAATTTATCTCCCTTTAAGCATTCAGTTACAGGAGCATTATGTAGCTAAATCCACGAATAAATCTCTATAAAAAGAGACTAGCCCATGAAAACTTCTCACATCATGGATCGAGCTAGAGCTGGCCAATTGCACGCTCTTATCTTGCTTCTACCATCTCAATTCTTTAGTAACCACATAACCAAGAAAATATGATTCTCGTTTGATAGAAGTCACACTTCTTCAAGTCGATAAATAATTTGCTGCTTCTCCCTTTAGATAGAGAACACCGTCTCAAATGCTCCAAGTGCTCCATCGAATTTACTATAGACAAAACTAAAGTATACCACCACAAAATTTCCAATGCATGGCTTGCTGATACGATTCATAAACCCCATAAAGTGCTAGGGTATCGATAGTCCAAATGGGATCACCATCCACCTGTCAGAAACTATCTCGAGTTTTAAAGGTCAGTTTCCATCTTTTATCTCTTCATAATGGCTTGATGGTATCCACTCTCAAATCAATCTTCGAAGATGGACGCACTATAGAGTCGATCCAAAGAAATCATCGAAGTCTCGAATGGGAAATCGATATTCACAAGAATCTTGTCGACCGGCCCTACTATCAACACACATCCCCTCCAAGATCCATCCTTCTATGGTACTAGCAGTATAGAACCGCACAAGTGGCTCTTACTCTCTCGAATAAGCCCTTTGTTGAGCAACTCATCAACTGCCTCAGAAGCTTCATGCTCTATGTGACTCATCCCATAGCCGGCTTTATCGGGCAAAACAGTAATCCGTACGAGGTCTATTTTGATGTCAATATCTCTCATAGGGGCAACCCATGGAATCTCTCAGTACTACATCAACAAATTTCCGCCAGAATTGGCTCTACTTTGGGATCTACTCTCACTTTCTATTCAATAGCAACCAAGGCCATCACATCCGAACCAGCCGATTTCTTTCTCCAACTCCTGATTTTGACAACAAAGAACTCATCTGGTTCGGGAGAGGCCGGAGTACCGCGGTGCTCTCAATCTGCAAGACAATTCTTGTGGCCATCCTCATGAATGTGTAAGTGTTCCTTTGCCATCATAAATGACCTTCCTATCATATTGCCATGGCCTCCCAAGTAGCAAGTGACAACACCATTGGAACAACATCACACCATACTCGGCCCCGTAGTGCTTTCCAATCGTAAAGAGACAAGGCACCTATGCTTTACCTTGATATCACTACCCTCTTGAAGCCAGCTAAGTTTATGTGGTTTTATGTGGATCCATCTTCAAATCAAGCTTCAGACCATCTCCAAGGAAACACATACCTCGAAGCTCCCACTATCAATAATAACCAAACAAACCCTGTCCTTAGATGTGCACTTTGAGTGAAAGACATTGGACCGCAACCAATTCTCATCACTAGCAGCTGCCCCTATCTTAAGACTCCTTCTGAACAACTAAGTGAGTCCCATGGTTCCGCATAAGAAGTTCATCCTTAACTTCATGGTCGATTCAATTGCCCTTCGAGATCTTCTTCCTCATCTTCATATTCTTCAATTGGCAACCACTGCCTAAGTTAGGACATTCGAAGCTATATGCCCAAATCCGTGGCATTTAAAGCACGCTTGACTTGTAGGTAGACTCACAGGGCTTGTGCACTTCACCTTTTACTTGAGGTTTAAGGGTGGTTTTAGCACTACTAGGACCCCTTGAAGTCGAATTCTTGATAAATCCTTCTTTAATCCGATTTGTAATAAAACCCCCATACTTGTTTAGACTTCAACTTTTACAAGCTTTATCACATCTTCAAGAGTATTATATGGCTGCAATTGAACAGTTTTAGAAATTTCGAACCTCAAACCAACAAGGTACGTGCCATGGACTCCGCCTCCTCGCCTCTGCAAGTCTCCTCGATCATCAAATTTTCAAACTCACCACTACTTCCACAAATGATTTTGTTGCTTCAAATTCGAATTTTGAGGAAGATATCTTGGCGATAGTGGAAGGGAAGATATCCTTTTAGTTTTTCATCTTTTCCCAAGTTTCACCTTCTTGTCATCTCTCCGACGCGCTCTTAAATTTTCCCACCAAAAAGAAGCATTCTTAAGATCTTGATAGCCACCAACTTCACCTTTGCTTTTCTGGGGATCATAATATTCAAAGACACGCTCGACGTATTACCAATCCAAGAAGCTCTCAAGATAGCATTCTCAAGGCTTCAAATCTCTATCAAACTTTGGATTGAATCTGAACTTTCATCACATACATTTTCCATAGTAATCATCATCGCGTGATCGATCTTCATACCTTCCTCCATAATCATATTCTCTTTGAATGCTTGTCTTTAGCTTCAGCTTCAAGTAATCCCGAACTTGGCTAGCGGCACAATTCTCGCCAAAACTTTCTTCACCTTCATCCTTCCATGAAGGTCTTTGTCGCCATAGGCATCATTGATAGCCATACGCTTTTGTGACGTTAAACCACATATTCAAGATCAGCAATGCGTTTTTGCAATGGGGATTGAGAACTACTTGAACCTGTGATTAGGACTCTTGTCTCGGAACCAAGAATACTCTTTGGCTTATGATCAGCCATCAATCCTTGAGCTCGATGCCACTTTGATGCAAGGTTGGGGCTGGAAAGTGATGGATGATCCAGAAGTTTAGGTAAGTCAAAATATGGGTTTGGGGTAGTTTTCTTGGGCAAAAATAGGTTATGGACGAATTTTGGAGATTTTCTAAGTTAAGAAAGGTGAATTTATGGTATATAAGGGAAAGGGGTATTTTAGGAAGGTTTTGGGTTGAGGTTGAAAATATGGTTATGGAAAGTTTAGAGAAAAGATGAGATGGTGATGGAAAGTAGAGTTTTCACAAGAGTGGTTGCTAGGTTTAATGAAGCGATCCACACAAGATGGATGATGAAGTGGCGCCACAATCAACTATGGACGGGTTGATTGATAAGTAGGACAAAGACTCGCCACCAAGGAATCCACCAAGGTATGAGAAGCCACGAGAGCAAATTTGAGAATCCACCCGAGATAAGAGAAACAGAACTCTTAAAAGAGAAATAAGAAAATATTATTAAGCTTGAGCGTGTCAAAAGACTACATTATGAGGGGTATATATAGCCTCTGCTTAAATCAAAAAAGCAACTTCTACTTTAACTAGGAAAGAAACTTTCTAAGTACAGCAACTCTGAAAACTTTCTAAAATAAATAAAACAAAAACAAAATAAACAAAAGCAAATCATACATTAAAATAAATAAAGCAAACTTTCTAAAATAAATAGAGCAAATCTTAGTACAATAAATAAAGCAAACTTTCTAAAATTGTATAGCGGCTCCATGCGGGGGTTTGTCGAAATTAGAACTACGTTTTTGCCTTCAAGGCGAATGAGAGTCGGAGTTTTCACATGTATTCAATGCGTCTTGACCTCCCCATTCCAATTCTTCAATAATTAGGGCTGAATTCCCAATGTTCGGTGTGTTTATAGAAGCTCCTGCATCAACCTGGGAGGACCAATATCACGATGGTAGTTTAACATAAGGTATTGGGTGATAAGGACATTGTCGGCAATGCTCTGACCTTGTACAAAAGTTGACTGTGATGGGCTGATAATGTCGGGTAGACACTGTTTAATTCTCGCAGCAATGATCTTCGAGATGCACTTATAGATGGTGTTGCAACAAGAAATAGGCCTATAATCGTGCATAGAACCAGGATTGGGAACCTTAGGCACAAAGCTATAAGCTGTGCAATTAATCGTTAGTACTTCAGTTAAAAAAGACTCACAGCTGCGCAAACATCACTTCCAATAATGCCCCAAGCCGCCTTGAAAAAACGTGAGGAAAAACCATCGGGGCTAGGAGCTTTGGAATCATCAATGGAAAAAATGGCTTCCTTGATCTCCTCATGGGAGATTGCTTTATTCAGTGTATCCATATCTTTGAGAGGACCACACGAGAAGCCATCAAACATATTTAAATACTCGGGACGGTTTGGTAGAGGGTTCATCAGAACATAAAATACCTTGGAAGTGTCTTACAGCTTCCTGCCAGATGGCAACCGGGTCTTCAGTTCTGCAGCCATTCGCCATAGTAATAACCTTTAAAGCATTCCTAGCATTACGAGCTTTGACAGCCTTGTGGAAGAAGCCCAAATGTTACGATCCAAGTTTAAGCCATTGAACTCTAGATTTTCTTCAAAGGAAGCCTCTCGTAGCGGCTAAGTCATGATAATTCTTTAAGCCACTCTTCTCATTTTCCCCGGCATGGGATTAAATTTGTTAAGCCGGCGAGATTGGGCTGTGAAGTGCACGTGTCACGGCGCCGCCGCGGCTCATACCGGCCACTTCAAAGATGTCCGGAAATTGAAGGCTTTTAGGGTGGCGCTTCACACTTTTTCGACACAGGGTTAATTTGAACATGGGATCACCAGAAGACTTCATAACTCCACGCTCACCAAGCCCGATGAAGTCGGGATGATCGGCCCAAATTAAAAATTTGAAAGGGATGAGCTTCTGGGCCCCGGGGATAGGATTACTCTTGGTGGTAACCAAGGAGCAATGATCGAGGATAACCTAGGAGAACTTGAGTGGTCACGTGGGGAATATATCCAAGCTGCTCTCATTTTGAAGGCATCTGTCTAACTTCCTAGCTATGAGGTTAACACTAAGCAGGTTCATCCAGAAGTGAATAAAGGCCCCGAAGGAACATCCGCGGCTCGAGGCTTAGGGCTCGTGGAAGTCATTCATGGCCGTGTCATTCCAGAGTGTTGCCCTCGGACCTTTCCTTTGCTAAATACAGTGGTAAATCGCCCATAATCATCAGGGATTTTTGTGACCAGGGCTACACCATAAGAGATGGCGCCAGAGCACTCTTCTGTGGAATGAATAATATCAATGCTGACCTTCTCAGGGTTTCCACAAATCCATATTCTACCAAGCTGAGCATGCTCATAGTTATGGAAAAGCCTCCACCCCGGAAAAAGTGAGCTAAAAATTCTGTCCCTGTTAGGTGCTTGCACCCGAGTTTCCAAGAGACAAATAAAATCAAGAGCATGGAACTTTACAAAAGAACGCACTTCTCTTTGCTTGAGGGGGTCGTTTGATGAAAATCAAAGCACAAAGGATCCGTGATGCCAGAGCATTTACAACATACATTGGGAATTCAATCTTAATTTTGGAAAAGATACAAGAACCATGCAACTCATCAAACATATCATCTAGGAATGGGATGACGATACTTTTAATTTTGGAAAATTGATTTGGGGAGGCTGTGTGAAACCTTGGAAACACCTAATATATTTCTATTTCCAAGTGTTTTGAGTTTTATTACTATTTTATTTGGAGTTGGTTATTTTAGAAAGATTTCTCAGTCAAAGTAGATTTGCTTTATTTAATTTAGAGAATGCACATTTCTAGTTAAATAGGAAGTTGCTATTTCTTTTTTAGAAAGGTTTAACTGATTTAATTGATGATTTGCGACGATTTCTTTGCTATTTTGGAACTTGATTGCTGTAGATTTGGAGATGATTTGTTCTAGAATTTCTTCTTGATTTGTTGTCACCGTTCTTCTTGAATTCTATTACCAAGCCTTGTCCTAAATTATATAGTTCCTTTTTTCCTCTTATGGATATTTTGGTGTGTAGTAGTTTGAGGAAAAGTATGTTAGTTTCCTTTCTTGTTTTTGGCCAAATATTTACTTTCCTTGTGGCCGAATATTTAGTTTCTATTCTTCATATTTTTTTTGGCCTATTTAAAGGCTTGTTATCCTTGTATTCTTCAAGTTTTTAAGCATTAATAAAATTGAGAGTTTCAATTTCTCTTTGGTTCTTTGAAGAACTCCTTGAACTTATCGGTTATTCCGTGGCGTTCATCAAGACTTATCAATCGGATCTCCATCACCGATTGTGGCGTCCTCACCTATACCAAGGTTCTTGCTTCCATATAAGCAACGGGTCAAGGTCATCCATTCAAGCCGACACTAGAGCGGTTCTTCCGAGCTAATTCGATCACGAGTCTCCTCACAAGTTGACGGGGTTCGTATGTCGTTCAAGCCCCGCCTCGTTAAGGCGAACTTAACCATTGGGAAGATGTGGAGTCCCCCCTATCCCTGGATCCTGCGAATTAGCCGGGCTCCGTTTCTTCAATTTCTTGAGCTTCTTCCTTGAAAGAGGCACAGGCGTGAAGTCCAGCTCATCAACCCTTTTTATGTGTCTGAAAGTGTCAATAATGGGAGAGGTATCCAGAAAAATCGGTGTTGCAGTAGGGCGACGTGGGACCTCTTCATTAGGATCTACCTCGCTTTTGCTAGATAAGCAAGGTGTTGCCATGCGGCAGAGGCGTCAACCTCAATAAGCGCTCTGCGCCCACTACGTCCAAACTAAATCCGACACGCATCTCCATTCTGGGAAAGTAGTTACGAAATAAATGGACTTTGACGTATAAGTTACGGTAGGAATGGCTGCGGCACAAATGGAGTTTCCATTATCTCTTCCGTCCTTCCCCTGCTTCGTCATTCCCTTCACGGATTACTTGAGTCTCGTAACTTCTTTGTTCCCGAGAGATTGTGGAGATATCTGCCGTAGGTCTCTTCTTAGCGCTTGACATTCGCAGTTTATGACCAAATAGCTTGCATTGAGCGGCGGTGAGGACTACAATAAGGATATTGATCCCTTATTGTAGAATACTTACCATTACCCACGTCCCAAGAGCATAGATTTAAAAAAAAAGGAGAACAAAGAGGCAGCTAAATTTCAAAACCTTCACTCTCTAGGGTTGTCACATATCGTCTTCCCGGTGAGTTCACAAGGATGACAAGAAAGCGTTGTGGTGAGACCAAGAATGTGTTGGGGGTTGACCACGCGTGGTTGGCTCCACAAGGGTTTCCCCTTCTCTTTACGATGAGGGATACGCTGATGGAATCGGTCTTAGGCGGGTTCGCTCCACGAATTACCCATGATGGTTCCTCCGTGCTCCGGCTTTGGGCTCCTTGATAGCGGAGTCTCGTCGTCCAGCGATGCGGCCCGGTACCAGAAGCACGTGACGTAGACATCGACAGGGTCCAGGTGCAACTCTGCCGGATCTGCGAGGATCGGCTCACACGGGCTTAGGTCCTAGGCAGTCGGAGAATGGGTGTCAGTCCAGAAGAGCCGGAGGAGGTGACCATGTGGTTTTCCACTGCTAGCCCGAAAAGAGGTGACCCGAATGGGTTCGGAAGTTGGAGCAACGAGATACGGTGAGATCACGGAAGTTGCGATCGAGGAGATCCAAAAAAAGGATCTTCTTGGGCTTCGATTGTCGCGCTAGATAAGCGGAATGGAAATCGCGGAGTAAGCCCCCATTGCGAATCTTTGCCGATTGGATAAGGATGAAGTTCCGCTTGGCTCCATGCGTCTTGGGAAAATCTTTGGAAGACGGACCCAGGGGCGAGTGGTATTGAGGGGAAAAAATGATTGAGCCGTCGTGGTGTGATTCGCTAAAGGATAACTCAGTGGATGGGTTCGAGCAGGAAAGGACCATGGCGCGGGGCGAGTGTTTTAGTCTCGATCGTGAATGGGATTCCGTAAACCCGGTTTGCTCCGGTGTTGAGGTTCAGTAAGGGCGAGTCAAAGATGGGAATGCGGTATTGGCCGGAATCGGCCCGATCTCAGTCAGTCCACCTCTGATCGAGAGTGTTCAATTTTGGGTCTTGGGGATGGCGACTTGCCACCAATTCGGCCATCGCCGGATTCCGGTGCAAACAGAGAAGCGTCAAAGTTCGTGTCTGGGTCAGTAAAGGCAAGGGCTTGCGCAGAGGTCAAGCAATCGGATCTTGCCAAAGGTTGCAGCGCCAGTGGAGGACACTATTGTGAATCGTCAAAATCTTGCTTCTTTGGCCTTTCACAGGCCTTCTACAGTCGATGGGAAGGTGACTATCAAACCTCCTCCGGAGGCAGTGGTTGAAGGTGTGGGTCTTTGGGAAGGAAGCCTTGTGGGTCAGTTCTTTGACAAGCGTCTCCCATTACATGTGGTTAAATCTTTCGTCGAGCGGCTTTGGGGCGAAGCACGGGAGTACGAGATCTCACAACCAGTCAACGGACATGCATATGAGTTGGAGGCCTGGAACGCTCAGTTTCGTTTGTGGATGACGCTTTGTTGGTACGTTGATGACCGATCGTCTTGATGCGGAAGCAGGGCATGGAGATTGCTTAACGTCACGAATCACCTCTCTACCTATGCGGGTGAGTTTTTAACGTCCTACGGAATGCTGATTTTGTTACTGGCATGGATACATTGCAAGTCTTTGTAGGCAGAATTCCTATGCATTTGAACACTTTCTCGCGAGAATCACTACAGATTATCCTTTCTTCAGGATATGCATTGAGGTGGATGTGGTGTACATTCCCTAAATACGCAATATTGGATGCAGGAAATGGTAAGTACACTACTATTAGAATTGAATACATGGGTTCCTGAGGCTTGCGCCTGCTTGTAAGATCTTTGGCCATAGTCATGGGAAGTGTCGGGGTGTGAAGAAAATAATGGTTGACGCTCACGGAAATACAGCGAGTGCGGATCACTTTGCTAGGAGGCTGTTAAGACTATGTTGATGATCTTTGATTCTTCTATAGTGAGAGTCTTTATTATCTGTAGATGATATAGGCAACCACATTATAACCCAGGTAAAATTTTGAATGTGAGAAGGTTCGCCGATGTCAAGGGAAAGTGGCCAGCGATACCTTCGAATGTTTAACTAGGTGTGTTGATACTGGTAATCTAGAAGTAGCCATTGATTCTATAGCGGTTTGTTCGGATACGATATTCTAATGTTATCTCCACTCTAGGTGAATAGGATCATTAGTTCTTCCAAGCTTGACCTTCCAAATATTGCGAGATTTCTCGAGACACTTCTTTGTTTGTGAAAGCGTTTAAGCATATAAAGAGAATTGATGAAATTTGGCTACATGTAGATGTCAAAGCTCAGCGAGGAAAAGGAACATGCTATCAAGGCTGCGAACTCTAGCAGTAGCGTGGACACCATATCTCCATACATTGTTGATACTGACTAATCACTCTGGTGGTCCTGTGCCCGGGATGTGGGCGGGTTTGTCTGTATGTTTTTTGCCCGGATATGGGGTTGTGGTTTTCTCTGGTCGGTTGGTTGGTTGCCCTGTTTTTGGGTTTGGTTTGTCTTGAGGATTGTTGATCTCTTGTTTTGGTTCCACTCTGGTGGATTTTGTATCGGGCTGATGCCCCTGCTCCTATGTTTTTAGGGGAGGTCTTGTCCGTTTAAGTGATTCTACGGTTGCCTTTGGCTTTGTACTATTTTTTAGTTTGTTGGGGTATTGCCCTTTTGGAAATAAATTCTTACTTATCCAAAAAAAAGAGCACAGATTTAGGGAACTCACAATCAACCCCAACCTCTATACAAATTCTAGCAAAAGACAATTTTGTTTGGTTTTCAGTGAGAGGATCAAGGTGTAGCGGGATTCCAATAGTGCTTGCAATGTGCCCAAGACACGTGCTTGTCCAGTATTCCAGAGGAATGTTATAGAACCTGACCCAAATTGGTATAGATGATAATTGAATGTTGAGCATGTCCATTCCAGGCTTCCATGCACGTAATATGAACGGTCTCCCTGCTAAGTGCCATGGTCCAGCGTCCATAGCCAGGTCCGCCTCGGGTCCACGAATACGAAGAAGAATAAACCATTCTCGATTGTTGATATTTGGCATCTCCCTCTTGCCCCCAAAGTACATTGGCAGAGAGATCGCACCACCAGGAGCGGGAGTCGCTTGTCGAAAGTATACACTAAACACCCATACCACATGTCGATGCCTCATTCAGCGCCTGGGAGGCTTAGCGGTAAGCACCTTCGGCATAATGCGGCTCATAGAACTGCAACGGACTCCCTGTTTTCACAGGCATAGAGACCAAGCTTTTCCCGAGACTTTGCGGAGGATCATTAGCCATCTCCATATCAATGGTGGCCGGAAAATACGTGTTCTGATGAGCGCCACCCATTTTCATGGGCGAGCCCGCTGCTTTGCATGCTGCGTCACGCTTGCCGGGGAGAAGAAGAAATGACTTGCCAAGACCAGGGGAGGACTTCGGGTGATTTCCAATGGCTGGATTTGAGTTGGCCGAGCCGGCGCCATTCGATTTCGTCGAGTTTGAGCGAGCTTTGTTTTCACGGCCGATGAATGCGGCGTTCACTCCGTCTTGCGACCTCAGCCGGCGGCGAAATTTGGCGTTAATGCGCTCGATGAGTTCCAATGGTACGGTTGAGCTCGCGAGGCGGCGCCATTCGAATGCAGGCTCGTCGGGGCGGAGCCAAGCTTTGTTTCCGAGCCGGAGTAGTGCTTCGTTAACAAGATGATGGCCCAATGACACTGAGGTACCTTGATCTACTTGATGGAGGCCTTGGAGACCCCCTCAGGAGCCTTGGGTGCAACCACACCACTGTGTTCGCTTTGGGAGAACATGCCATGGACTTCTTGATCTCCTCAAGGTTATTCTTTATTTAAAATGTCAGGAATCTTTGCGGGGACCACAAGAAACCCTCTAGGTTATCTAAATATCCAGCATGGTCATTTGGGGGACCTCCAGCACATAACACGTTTTGGAAGTGGGCTACAACTTCCTGTTTGATGGCCTCCGGATCATCGGTTCTGCACCCATTAGCCAAAGTAATACTTTTTATCGAATTCCTAGCATTAGAGCTTTTGGCCTTTATGGAAGCGGTGTTTACGGTCTCAGTTTAAGCCATTGAACTCTGGATTTCTGTTTCAGGAACCCCTCCTCAGCACAGGCTAGCTCATGGTATGACTTTAAACAATTCTTCTCATTTACCACCAGAAGGGGGTCAGTCGGATTGTTGAGCAAAGCAGATTGTGCTTGGTTGAGAGACTCTTTGGCATCCACAACCCGTTCACGCAACTTTCCAAAAGAGTGGAAGTTGAAAGACTTTAGGACGGCCTTCACTCTTTTCAGATTGTGCATCAGCCTATACATGGGTGTACCATACACTTCATTTTGCGAGCTTCGCCTTCATCGAGGCGAGATTGGTCAGCCCAAAAATTTAAAAATTTGAAGGGGTAGTGTTTCCTGTGACCAGGGTCCAGCCTAACATTTTGGTTGGTAACTAGAGGGCTATGATCCGATAAACCAGGATGGAGGACTTCCGTCATCGCATTGGGAAACATATCCAAACAACATTCATTTTGGAGGTAGCGGTCTAGCTTCCTAGCTATAAAATTCACCCCCTCTCGACGGTTCATCCACGTAAAAATGGGCCCTAAGAAAGGAACATCCAGCCGATTCGAGATTGAGAGCACTCAGAGTGAAAACCATTCATGGCTAGGTGTCATTCATCAGTTACCTCAGAGCTTCTCAGCGCTGAGCACGGTGGTGTTGAAGTCACCAATTATCAACCAAGGATTTTGGCCACCAAGGGTTTCAAACCCGCAGAATGGCGCCACAGCATTCTATTAATGGTTATTCGAGAGGCATAAGCGGCTGAGCACCAAAAGGAATAGTTACCACCCGAGGTATGCGTGACATAGTATGGCTGGTCGTAGAATGGATAACATCGATGCTAACCTTTTCGGGGTTTCCCGCAATCCAAATTCGACCGACGCAGCATGCTCTAGTTATGGAGAGCTTGGCTCGGAAATAGGGATTGAAAATTACGTCGCGGTATGAGCTTGCGCAGAGTTTCGAAACCTGGCAAAATCGATGCATGGGACTTCCGCAGTGAACGCACTTCTTTTTGCTTAAGGGGTTCGTTCAGTCCCCTTATATTCCAAGTGGCGAATTTAACCATTGGGAAGAAGTGTAGACCCCTTACCCGCTGGATCTGTAGAAGCTAGGTTAGTTTTTCATTCTTGATGCCTTCTTGAATCGCGCGGAGCGGGTGTGAACCGGCTCATCAACTCTTTTGATATGCTTGACGTGTCGGAGAATAGAGGAGGGTATGTCAGATGTCGGTGCTAGTGCTAGGATCGAGACACGGACATAGCTAAAGACTTTCTTTGGATTCTGTAGTACAATCCTCACTCACGTTGAAATTTAGACATCGAGGTATTTCGGTGGCGGTTGTGACCTCGTGACGAACTCATTACTTCCTCAGTATAGGAAACGGTGGAATTTATTGCACCCCTACGATCCTATATCAGCACTGCTCCGAGGTGCAACATCACGGTTAGCTCTGTGGGCCAGTAGTTTGTGTTGTTAATTTGTTGCACACGTTCACATATTTATAGGGGAATGTTTGTCAGTTTTTCTTTGCACAGTTGTGGCTATGAATTTCGGTTTCTTGTATTCTTTGGTTGGGCGTTGCCCTTTTGGTAATAAATTCTTAATTATCGAAAAATAAAAAAACCATCCCGGATACGAGGATCCTTCACGTCAACAACGAGACCTCTTCCCCCGACCTCGACCTTACGGGATTTATGAACGACTTTACTACTTTGACTCTTAGCATGGCAATTTTCCAATTTATGGCCAAACCGTTTGCAGTAGGAGCAACATTGTGGAGCCCTGTTTATGTGGGTTTCGTTCCCTTTTCAAGAGATCCTGTTTATTTTTTGGTTGCAGCCCGTCTTGCCAGCATGGGCGATGCGCCTTTGCGACGAGGTTTTGATATTCACTCTAAGGGGGTTTAATGTCGATCCACAGAATGGTGGCAGGTTCGGCGTGGCGGCCGATGCGGGTAAGCGCGGAGTCGGATCGCCTCTCCCATCATCGCGGATGATTTTGCTCGGACTCTGCGGGGTTTGCTCGGCCGTACCCATTTACATTTAGATACGAGGTTAGGTGGCCTTGCGCGTCGGGAACTTTTCATGGTTCTCGGGTGTGGATGCAGAAGCTGTCGGCGGTGGTGTCGCCGGAAAAGATGGAAGCACCTTACCGGGTTTCGAGCTTCCCAAATCATGGGTCCCGGTTATCGGTATGCCGTCGATTGGGTCGATGGGAATATTTTCGTCAGGGTCCGACTTTGGCTATCGGATCGCTGTCGGCTTGTCCGCGTCTTGGCGGATCTCTGACATTCTACTTTGCCATGGTATTTCCGGTCGGTCTGCGGTGGTGATCGGCGACCGTCCACACCGCATCGACCCGTGGGTTTGTCGAGGCTAGAATGTCATTGCTGCGGAGCCGGTGTTGGTTTCTTCGGTAGCGAGGTCATGTTTTGGACGGCCGCGGTTCTTGGATGTTGGGCGATCTTTAGATCAATCGAGCTCGATTCCGGTGATGCTTGGTTCGCCATTCTTGTGGGATGGATCTCGATCAACTTTGGCGTTTGATGCGGATCTTTTTGCGTGGCTTTGGTACCCGAATCATGGGTCCCCAGATCCCGATTATCACCGTCTGTGTGCCGGCCTTGGCGATAGGGTCCAGTAATTATAGTTTTGAACCTTGGCCCGAAGATTGAGTGTTCGAAAATGTCTTCGGACCTTGGGTGGCTGCTGGGATTATTCACCCTACGGTATCGTCTCGTTCGACGAGGGGTCAGAGTAAGTAGGTGTTAGGCCCGTTTGGGTCCTTTGATAGGTGTTGGGCTATTCTTAGGGAAGAAATTTGAAGCCCGATTTTGTTGACTTTGTCCATGTTTGGGGCCGTGTTGGGCGTTACGCGAGGGGAAAGGTTGATTTTGTTCGCCATTGTCAGTTGAATGCTGATTCGAAGGAGTAGTTTTGGGAGCCGGAAGATGGCCGTAGTGATGAGAAGTTCTTTGTTGGTTTGGCAAGTGGTTTCCCAATATAGTGGGTTTCTTTTTCTCTTATTTGCCTTTGCCCGGGTTGTGGGTGGGATTGGTCTTTATAACCTTTGCCCGGGGTGTGGAGCTCAACTCTTAGGTTGGTATTTGTTGGCCACAGTGTGGGAATGCGCTTTGTTGTTAATGGTATTTTGGGTTGTTGTTGTGGCCTTCCCTTCCTTCTGGGGGGGATAGGCTTTCGGTTTCCCTCCGGTTGTACCAGGATTCGGTAGGGCATGTCCTGCTGGCTTAGGTATATTGCGTCTGATGTTTCGGGCTGATGTCCCTTTCCAAGTTTTGCTCGCTTTTCAGTTCGGGCTTAGTCTCTTGTTTTGTCATCAGTTGTCAGGGCTTTTGCCCTTTTGGAAATAAATTCTACGTGATCCAAAAAAAAAAAAAAACATCAGGAGCCTTAAGGATACTCAATGCTTATCTTAGTGTATTTGCCATTACCCATATCCAGGAGTACAGACTTAGGAAAATCACATTCGACCCCCACCTCTACACATATCCTAGCAAAAGATAACTTTGACTAATTCTCGGTGAGGGAATCAAGATGGAGTGACACAATGCTGACTAGCAATGTATCTCAAGGTTTGTATTGGTCTAACATTCCATAGGAATATTATGCAACTTGGACCTAAATCGAGGTGGTGAGCTGGATATTGAGGTCTACCTGCACGTAAGGTCTCCCTGCAAGATTCCATGGACCGGATTCCATAACCCAATCCCGAGCATCCTGTCCCGCAGACCCACAAATATAAGCCATTCTCGCCGATATATCGCATCTCCTTCTTGCCCCACGCTTGTCAACCAAAGAGCGCACCCAACGAATGGAGACGCTTATCCAAAAAATTGCCCAACCAAACACCCTCTCCACATACCAATGCCTTCCGCCACCACCTAATTCGAGGTTTGACAACAAGCTCCACTCCGCTCTACACGACTGAGAATAGAAGGCCACTGTTTTGCATGTATCGAGAAACGTGGTCTCTGGATTTCACCGGGAGAGTGACTCTCCTTGCATGATCCCAAAATTTCCACATGAATCACTTCACCCGGCACTTGAATCACCGTCGTAATCTCCAGACGATCGAGCTTCATACCCATTCACACCCGCATTCAACACCCCTTTTGTAATTCCGCATCACGATCCACCCGCTATCCGCCATGATGCTGTTGTCCTGCCTTCCCACCATGGGGAAGGAAGGCCTCTAACGAGCCTATTTTACAAATCGACCTGCCAGAGGTCGTGGAGCACATCTCAAGTGATCCGGGAGGGAGCACCGCTCGACTAGCGGGCCGTCGAGCCTCAACACAGAGATACTCAGCCGCTTACATCTCTGACACCGACACATCCTCGATTCGGCGCACGCCTGGATACGCCCACCACCGTACACCGTTTGTAAAATCGCCGGTGGAACTGAATCTTAAATGGGTATCCTTTGTAATATCCACACTGCAAGTCAACTTTTCGGGGAAGGCAAACACAATGGGTCAACCCCCCACTAGCCACCCCACCATCTCGTTTGTCATCCCCGTGGAATCAATGCGAAGACGGCAAGTAGGTCATCGCCAAAGAGCAACATTGAGAGCCTGCTCTTCTATTGTAAATTGTTCTGTGTGTAACGGTGTTGGGACATTCTTATGGCATGATTTCCGAATCAGATCGTCCCTTCGCTACCTGGTCTGAACCATTATCTATGATTCTGCTATTCATAGGAAAGCTCATGTAGCAGAGGTTATTGGTGGTGGTAGGTGGAACTGGCCTATTGGAAATTCAGCTGACCTTATTGCTATCAAGAATAGCTACGGGGATTATCCTCTTGATGAATCTAGAGAGGATATTATTTCTTGGACACTTGCCCCTTCCGGGGTATTTACTGTTAGCTCAGCATGGAACCAGATTAGACCAAGAATGCAGGTTGTAAACTGGCACTGTTCGGTTTGGTTTCCTCAAGCTATAAGGAGACACGCTTTTATAGTTTGGTTAGTCATCCATGACAGATTGGATACCCAAGACAAACTTCTCAAATGGGGCCTTATCAACTCTATGTCCTGTGTATTCTTCCGGGCAAACGTTGAAGATAGGAACCAATTTGTTCTTCTATTAATTCACCGTCGGTATTTGATGAGATTTTAAAGGCCGGTGGTGGTTCTGTATGCCGAGGAGCCTTGGAGAATGAATTCTTGTGGGTAATTGGGACCAAGGGTAAATCTTTCATCTCTATTATTAAGAGGATCAGGTGGGGTGCTACGATATATCACACTATGCAGACAACGCAGTGCGTAATCCATGAAAATGTCTATTCTTCCGGAGAGGCTATTTTTCACCTCATATGTAATGATGTCAGACTTAGAGTATCAAATGCAAAGGTAGATGATAATCCTCAAGTAATGGAAGCTTATGTAGAGATGGTCCTTCCCTCTCCCTTGTGGATCGACCTCATGACTTGTGACCCAGCTGGTTGGATTTTTGTTTTCTTCGCCCGAGGTGTGGGTCGTGGTGTTGTTCTTGCCTGTCCTAGGTTGTGTCCTATGTGGTTTGTTTTTTTTTTTTTGGATAATTATCCTATGTGGTTTGTTGTGGGTTGCTTGGTTCCGTTTCATGGTCGTTTCTATTCAGCTTGCTTCTCGTGGTTTTGGGACTTCTACCGGGTTGAGGAGTTGCCATTGTCAGTAACGCGTCTGCTGTAGTTTGTCATTATTGAAATGTCGATAATGCTTATTTAATAGGTTTAATCCATTTAAGAATGTTATCCAGAGTTTGTTTGTGGTCGTTCTTATGTTTATGGAGGTGTCATCGCTTTTCGCTTTTTTCTAGTGGCCTTTGGTTATTTCTTGTAATGTTCTTGTTTGTTTGTTGGGTTTTGGCCTTTTGGAAATAAATTTTACTTATCCAAAAATAAATAACAAAGTACTGTAGATGTCCCTCTGCATCCTCGGAGCTAAAGCATTTTGGAGACCTCGAATCTTTCGGATCTCACTTGCTCATGAAATAACTCCTTTAGATGGGCGACTATGTCATACGCTGTCATAGCCTCGTGCTGTTTCTGAAGCCTTGGAGACATCTATGCAAGCATGATACATGCGGCAATGATACTGTCATCTAGGTGCTTCTGATATGCTATTTGGTCTTCAACAAATGCATCAACAAATGGGGACACTGGGAGTGGGGCATCAAGGACATAAGCTATATTTTCTGCCCTGAGAACAATTCTCAAGTTCCTTAGCTAATCCATGAAATTGGTCCCGGTCAATTTATTGGCATCTAGTATGGATGGCAAGTTCACGACGGTCGATATGTTTCGATTCTTCACAACCTAGATGTAAAAGAGATTATTTTAGATTGTACTTAAAATGCATAATTATTATGGCTTGATAATCATGCATTATGGCTCCCACTATTTTATTGCGAATCCATAGCCCTCACTATTGATCCGAGAGAACCTATATGGAGGTTCTCCTAGTGAGTCGATATCCCATATCACCGAGAATCACCTTGGGGTTAGCTCAGCAAGCCATCTTGGGGCAAAAGGGTAGGTATCCTTTATCATACCAATTGCATTCGTATGCAATTAAGGAATCCAATATCACTGAAAGGACCTCGGGTTAGCCCCAATGAGCCATCCAGATAAATCAATTATTCCAATTTGCAATGCGATGCAACTATCAAATCCAGTGCTATCAATTGTTGATTTGTGCACCATCACTGGGTTATCAACTCATGATACGTGTACATCTTTTGTACACTGACCCAACTGTGTCTCTATCCAACATTAACCTTGGGGTTTAGCCCAACAAGCTAATGAGTCTAGTTAAGGCTAGCCCACCAATCAAGAAAACTCATTTCCATGGATAGAACATGCTCTTGTGGAGGAAGGCTTGGGGAACGCCCAACAACCTCAATCTCCAAAAGGAACTCTGGTTCACACCATATTAGTGGAAGACGTTAGCCTTAATATTAATAATGGAGGGTTTTCTTTAGTTAAGTCTCATCATTTTCATTAGCATGCATTATCCATTCATCTCATGAAATTATAAGGATAGTTACTTAACTATATGTCATATGATTATGGATATCTAAGATCAATTCCATGATTTAATGGAATGACTTATTGTCCATATTATACATGATTATCAACTTTTTAAACAAACAATTACAATCAAATATTCTTTCTTTTTTTGATAATTAAGAATTTAGTTAATTGTAAGGCAACGCCCAACCAAAGAATGAGCTAATGAACTCGAGGCCCGAGTCACAACCAGAAGAAAAAACGATGAAGACCACCCCTATAAATATAGGAACAGCAAATGTACTCGAACAACATAAAGCCACCAATAAAGACACAAGCCCACATTCCGGGCAAAAAGAAACAACACAAGAACCCGCCCACAACTTGGGCAAGGCAACAAGGCCCCAACAATCACAAATCAAGCATCCAACCTACCAGGAGATAAAATATTAATAGGGAAGGACCATCTCTCACACATTGATCTGTTTGCAGGACTATCAACAACCTTCGAGACCGTGTAATGGAGTCTAACATCATCACAAATGAGGTGAAAATAGTATCACTGAGCATAGTTGTTATCATGAATTTACTATTCGATGACCCCAATAAGTGGTAGATAGTAGCACCCCACGCAATCTTCCTTGTAATAGAGTCGTAAGGACTTTCCTGTTGGCAATTACCCACAAGAATTCGTTTCTCCCAATTCCTTGGAGTTCTAGAGACCTCGCACAACCATAGAATCCTCCTCGCCAAATACCACCAGAAATGGCAATCAAGCACGCTTTCATTCCTCGTCTTCAACATTAGCACGACAAAATACACAAGATATAGAGTCAGAGACCACTTGAGAAGCTTATCCCCGGTAACCAACTGCTCAGACGGCCAAATGTACAATGAAAGCATGCCTCCGATGGTACTGGGGGAAACTAAATCGAATGAAGGCTCAACAACCTGCGATCTTTGGTCTAAAGTGGTTCCAGGCAGAGCTTACAGTGAAAACCCCAGAAGGATCTAGAGTCCAAGAGATAATATCCTCCCTAGAAGCATCGATATGGTAGTTGGCACAACTATTCTTGATAGCAATAAGGTCACCTGAATTTGCTATAGGCCAATTCCACCCCCCTTCATCAATAACTACAGCTACTCGAGCGTTACAATGAATTGCAGAGTCATACAAGATCCGCTCACCATAATAGGGAAGGAGAGGACCAACCGGTTCCTTAAATCATGCCATAAAAGGTCGCGCACCACACCCACCTTGTGCTTTATGAGGGGTCTGATCCTCTCTCTAAGTTGAAGGATTTTCCACCAACTCCAGGAACAACTCGTAGGGACATTTGCATTCCAGAGGCTCCCCTGCCGCAGATAAAACCTCCGCACCCACGCCACCCACAAGGAGTCCTTCTTGTAGAATAGATTCCAGACATGCTTCATAACATTTGATTCATTCAGGTCTTTAACACGTATGAGGCTTAAACCGCCCTCCTCCTTTAGAAGACACACTGATTCCCATTTGATCTTAGCACAACGAGCGCCTCCCGACATTCTGCACTACAAGAAGCTACCGAATGACTCCAGTCACAATCTTAGATATAGCATACTAGATATTAAACAGTCGCACCAAGATAATTAGCAACAGATAAGACCAAGCAATCACCAGAATTGCCAAAGATAAGATAGAGATTTGCTTGTCCAAGACTCGACTGGGCCGTAATTTTTGAATAAGAGGCATGCAACGCCCTGGAGGAGCCTTGTAGAAATCAGGGACTCCCACATCTCATAGGAAACTCCGCCAGACGTAACCCTCGTATGCTCAACAAGGCATTCCTAACTTCCACGAAATCCGGGCTTAGAAAATGGCATCTTTTCTTCTCGCTTGCTCACTGGGTTCGAGAAGCACGCAAACCTCGCTTAATTCGGCCCATGAAGACTAACACCGAATGCGTCTACTTAAAACAAAAACATATCATCTCGCAAAGTACTGGCAGTTAGTTGATACCCTTGATGTCAACCCCAACTTAACTGCGGTCAGATGCTTCATGATGTCAACCTTAGCTGACACCCGAGGACCAATATCACGTGATGGTAGTTTAACATATGGTCTTGGGTATAAGGACATTGTCGGGTAATGCTCCAATTTTGTACAAAAAGTCGACCGTGATGGGTCGATAATGTCCGGGAGATACCGTTAATTCTCGCGAAGAATGATCTTTGAGATGCAATTTATAGATAAGTTTTTTTTTTTGAAGAAGTTAAGAATTTATCAAAAGAGCAACGCCCAACAAACAAGGAACAAGTCATAATGAGCCAAGGCTGGCCCAAAGCCAAAAGGCTACAGAGAAGACAACAATCGACAAAGACTTCTAAAACATAGTGGAGTGCGGCATCACCGAAACAAAGCCATCAAAACTAAACCCCACAAAAAGGGTAAACAAGCATAACACCCATAGATAACTCAAGCCCACAACTTCAGACAGAAAAACCGCCCACAACTAAGTAACCAAACATATTAGGATAAAGACGATCCATCGAATTCGACAAGAACCTGAATGAAAAACCAACCATAAATGTGGATACAAAGAAGTTATGGAATCGGGAATTATGCAAATTGCCCAAATGCGCAGATATTCCAAGAAGAGACTCACTCCGTATAATCACAAGATAGACGAAATGATAACTGGCGAAGAGATCCAAAATCAGATCTCAGACTCGGCATAGGCAACTAGTGGTACCAAAGATACAAGCTCACAACCATGGCAACTGAAGAACAAAACCAAGGGAACAAACCCGTGTTAATACCACACAACAATTCCAAAACACCGAATCACAAACCATCTTGACGGCACTCAATAAGACCTCTTCAAAAACCCCATTGAAGATGACATCCACCATAGAGGTCGGCCTCAAACAAAACCTTAGCGACTACAATATGTAACCCAAATGAGCAATTTGCCCCACGATGAACTCCGGACTTAATGAAGTTGCTACACGACCGAACTATCTTTATGACCTATTTTTCTCAACACCAAGAGTAAACAGAGAATACACCGCTAAGACGGAACGCAATCCCTGGCCTGAAACTTCCCCGGAAGACTTCGTCATCGAACTCACAAAGAACTTCCTGATCGACGACAACTACGTCACGAATGATGCAATCATGCTAACAATTCCTCCCAAGAAATAGTTCTTCGGATCCCTGACGCGGACGGCGGGCCGCACAGACCCATTTTGAATAGACCGCACGCCGATTATGACATCGGCACACCTAGTTTTACCTCGCTACGCCAAGATCGATTTGAATCGGTGTTGCAACAAGAATAGGTTCATAATCGCATAGAACTGTGATTAGAAACCTTAGGCACCAAAGCTATAATTGTATAATTAATCTCGCGAAGCATAATTCCAGATTCAAAGAAGGAACTACAATACAGTAAACGCCACTCCCACAATACCCTAAGCTTTGAAAACGCGAGGAAACCCATCGCTGGAGCTTTGGAATCATCAATGAAAATGGCTTCCCTTGATCTCTCATGGGAAATTGCTTGTATTCACAGACCATATGTCGTAGGACCACTTGAAGCCATCCAATCTATCAAATAATCTGGAATCTACTTAGTCAGGTTCATCGTAACATAAAATACCTGGCGCTTGCGCCTTCGTCGATGTGGCAACCTGGCTCTCACCGCAGCCATTTGCCATAGTAATAACCTTTAAAGCACTCCGAGCACATGAGCTTTGACAGCTTGTGGAAGAAGCTAGTGCCCGGTCCCCGAGTTTAAGCCATCGAACTCTAGGGATTTTGCTTCAAGAAACCTCTCGCGAGCCGGCTAAGTCATGATAATCTTTAAGCAACTCTTCTCATTTTCCCACTCGGGATTAGAGGGAATCGTTAAGCACAAAGAGATTGGCCCGCAAAGTGCTCTCACGCTACAAATACAAGCCATGCAACCTACCAAAGGATCGAAATTGAAGGCTTTAAGGACGGCCTTCACACTTTTCACCAAGGCGGTCGGGCCTCCGAACATGGAGGTCTCTCTCGAAAACTTCATTACTCCACGCTTCCTTTACAAGCGCACTGAAGTCTGGATGATCAACCCAGAAATTAAGAATTTAAATGGGATAAGCTTTCACAGTCTTAATCCACTTCACTTTAAGATCAAAATCGTGCGCAATGATCGATAACCTGGGAGAACCTCCAGAATCTGACATGGGGAACATATCCAAGTCGCATTCATTTGAATGCCAAGGCGTTCAACTCTCCAGTTGCGAAGTTAACACCGTCGACCTGCTCATCCAAGATATCAAAGGCCCCACGAAAGGAACATCACAAGCTCATGGAAACAAAAATCGGTGGAAGTCATTCATGGTTTGTCATTCAACATGTCGCTCTCTACCTTTCACCAAGTAAACTCGTGGCATCAAGTCGCCATAATCATCCAAGGGTTTTTGCCTACCAAGGGCTCACACCATAAGAGATGGCGCCAGAGCACTTTCTCTATCCGCGAAGTTGTTAGAGGCGCATAATCGCCGAGAACCAAAAGGAGATTTGCTTTTCAAAGACAAGAATGCGGCAAAGCATAGCTTCGTCCATGGAGACAATATCAATGCTGATCTTCTCGTGGTTTCCACAAATCCGCATTCTACCAAGCGTAGCATGCTCATAGTTAAGGGAAAAGTTCCACCTTAAAAAGAAAGTCAAAATCTCCGTCCCCGTTAGGTGCTCACACCCGAAGTTTCCACGAGACAAATAAAATCAAGATCATGGAACTTTACAAAAGAACGCACTTCTCTTTGCTTGAGGGCGTCGTTCAAGCCCCTTATGTTCCAAGAGGCGAACTTAACCATTGGGAAGATGTGGAGTCCCCCCTATCATTGGATCCTGCGAATTAGCCGGGCTTCGTTTCTTCAATTTCTTGCTTCTTCGAAAGGAGGCACGCGTGAAGTCCAAAGCCATGAACCCTTTTTATGTGCCTGAAAGTGTCAATAATGAGGGAAGTATCCGAAAAATCAGTGTTAGCAGTAGGGATGGACAACGGACCGACTTCCACATTAGGACCCTCTTCCTCGCTTTGCGCTAGACATGCAAAGGTGAAAGCACATGCAACTTGGAGTGGGCTCAACCTCAATAGCCACACTAATGTCCTCCGTCCAACCTAATCTGCAAATCTTCGTACATAGAGGATTGGATTCTCAACAATTGAATTTTCAAATGAGCCGCATGCGCTACAAAGAGGAATGGTTATCGTGACAAATGGAGTTTCCAGCTGCTATCTTCAACCCTTCACCAACTTCTTCTTTTTTTTTTCTTTTTTTTTTTTTTTTTGGATAAGTAAGAATTTATTTCCAAAAAGGGCAAAGCCCAACAAACAATCAAAGACACTAATAGAAGCTCCGAGGCCCCCAGAAACCCGGACAGAATCTCCCCTAAATATTAGGAAAGGACATCAGCCTGAAACAATAAACACCATAAACCCCAAGCCAGCAGGACATGCCCCACCGAAGTCATAGAAAACAGGAGAAAAATAGAAAACCTACACCCCCAGAAGAAGGGGAAGGCACCAATGGATCATAGAATGGTTAAACCATTTTCAGTACAGTGTTTCAAATTTCAGTACAGTTTAGGATAGAATGGTTAAATCAAACAGCAATGAATTGATTTTCCTGGTTTTTGACGAAATAGAGAAAGAGAGAAGAAAGAGAGCTTCAAACTTCTCTCTTCAAAGTTTTAAGCATTAGGCGCTGGAGAAAACTACCAAAAACCAAAGTTCGAGGCAAGCTATGGGAGCTGGAGGGAGCTGGAGCGATCTGGAGGTGTAAGTCAACGCTGAAGATACACTGCAGGGTCCGATGCTGGGGTGGAGGGGGTCCACGATATTTGGCCCCAAGGTGGGGTCTTCCCGCCTTGGGCTCCTAAAAGGGAACCAACGCCGCATCGCACGACCATGGTATTGCCTCCCATACCGGCATGACGATGCACGGTCGGCGCATGCTCCTCTGGGAGGTTCCCCGCGACTCCATTACAGCTGCATAAAGGCTTCTCAGCGCCGCTGAAGCCATCATCATCGGAGCGAAATGGCAAAAAGGTGTGGATTCACTGAGCGGTTCAATCCGAGAACCTCCACCATCGATCTCAACGTAGAGCATATCTCGCCGGTTGTTCCTGCATCTATTTTTGGTCCGGCTGCCGAATCGGGGAAAACTTCAGATCCGGTCGGTTCTTTCTCTCCCGAGCCTGCAACCTGGGTGACGCTCCTCTCCGAAGAGAAAGCCATCATCGTGGGAGTGGATCCTACTGGGCATGGTATGAGAGATTCGATTTTTTCACAGACAGGCTCCGCGAATGGACAACCCGATGACCGTACACCGAATTGTGTTGACCGGTGGTCGGAATGGTCAGCGACCGCGCCCACTACTGGAACAATGCTCTGCTTCGCCCGACGAGCTCGCGGTTCTCGCCCGACGAGCCTTCAACCACTGGAGCTCACCCGAAATCTTTCCTCGGTCTCGCAGTCGGTCCCTCCCGCAGTCGGACGAAAGCAAGCGAAACGGCGATTTACAGGGACAAAGGGTGGCGGAAAATGGGTATCATCAGAACTCCAAATTATCCACGGGATACCATTAATCGAGATGGCTATCGATCCTCCCCACAAATCTTGAAAAGCTGTATCTCAATGCCCGTGGAAAACAGTGGTCCTCGCCAGCTCTACACGCCGTGATTATGTCGATGGTAAGCGAGGCGCTGCCTCCCGGTGAGCGGAATGAGGGCACCACATGTGGAAGGGATGTTTGGTAGGACACTGATAAGCGCTCCGCTCCCGGCAGCCTTCGTTAACAATGCATCATGGGGCAAGAGGGAGATTCAATATCACAACCGAGAGCTGGTTTATTCTTCTTTAGATTCCGGGACCCGAGGCACCCGATCGGGTAATGGATAATCGACCACGGCACTTGGTGCATGAGACCGCTCATATTACGCGCATGGAGCCCGAATGGACATGCTCAACATTCGCCATCATCTATCCTAATCCTGGTCGTTCTATAACATTCCTCCGAATACCGACAAGCACGTGTCTTAGGCACATTGCAAGCACTATCGGTATCCCGCTGCACCTTGATCCGCTCACTGAGAACCAAACAAAATTATCCTTTGCTAGAATTTGTATAGAGGTTGGGGTTGATTGTGAATTCCCTAAATCTGTGCTCCTGGACAGGGGTAATGGCGGTTATTCTACAATAAGGGCCGATCACCCTCATTGCTCCTCAATGTTGTTCTCGACGTGCTTATTTGGCCATAACTCAAAATCACAAGCTAAAGAGATCGAGCAGAGTTCCCGGTCACAAGACGAGGCAAGCGATGGGAAGGAAGTTGTTGAAGTTGGGGAAGGGTTGAAGATAGCAAAATTGAAATACCATTAGTGCGTGTTATCTTACCGTAGCGCATGCAAATGCACCGAAGAGTCCACTTGTTCAGAATCCAATCCTCCTGTATTGCATGCAGAAGCTGGAAGTGGGTTGGACGTAGGGGGCACTAGTGTGGCTACTGAGGTTGACGTCTCACTCAAGTTGCACGGAAACACATTTGCATGTCTAGCGCAAAGCGAGGAAGAGGGTCCTAATGTGGAAGTAGGTCCGTTATCCAATGCTAACACCGAATTTTCTGAGGCTCCCGTTATTGACACTTTCGTGTACATAAAAGGGTTGATGAGCTGTGATTTCACGCCCGTGCCTGGCCCGTGAAGAAGCTTAAGAAATTGAAGAAACGAGCTCCTAGCTTAATCGCAGGATCCAATGATGGGGACTCTACTTCTTCCCAATGGTTAAGTTTGCCTCGAACATAAGGGGGCTCGAATTAACCCTGCCAAAGAGAAGTGCGTCTCTTTGTAAAGTTCCATGATCTTTAATTATTTGTCTCGTGAGACTCCTAAAAGTGCCCTAATAGGGATGTAATTTTCAACTCTCTTTCCCAGGTGGACTTTTCCATAATCCATATGCTTTGCCAGGTGTAATCCGGATTCAGGAAACCCCGAGAAGGTCGCATTGATATTATTCACTCCTACGGACTAAGCTATGCTTTGCCACTTTATCGGTGTCAAGAGCAACATCTCCTTTGTTCTCAGCAAAGGTACGCCTAACAACTACACGGATAGAAGAGTGCTCCGCGCCCATCTCTTATGGTGTGTGAGCTCCTTGGTGGCCAAACCCTGGTTGATTATGGCGACTTCCAATACTAACTGTGTTTAGCAAGTGAAAGGTCCCCGAGGCAACATGTCAATGATACGGCCATGAATGAATTCCACGAGCGCCCGTTTCTCGAAGCTTGCATGTTCCGTCTCGCGGGGCCATTGTCACTGATGAACCGTCAAGCTGTGTTAACTTCATAGCTAGGAAGTTAGATAGATGCCTTCAAATGAAAGCATCTTGATGTTCCCCAATGCGCTTCACGAGTTCCTCCCCCGGCTTATCGTGATTGATACATACTTAAAAAAATCAGGTTTTTTTTTTTTTTTTTTCCTCGATTTTTTTTCGACCTTTTCGACCTTTTTTTTTTTTTAACCGGATTCTTTCATTTTCCTTTTTTTCAATTTTTTTAACTTGGGATGGACAATTCAATAAAAAAAAAAAAAAAAAGAAACAATAAAATATTATATCTTAATCAAGAATGAATAGTAACCTGACTTGGGATGAAGTAGATAATAGGTTGTTAATGAAATTGGGTTGAAACTTGAATTTAGAAGGTATGGATGAAAGGTATCAAGATGGTCTGACAAAGAAAAAATAATAAAATAATAAAAGATAGGCAAACTTAAAATAGAATGATGTTGCTCTGATACCAAATGATACTTAACCCCACAACTCGTGAGGAGACCCGTGATCTAATTAGATCTAAGAACGCTTCTAAGAAGGGCTTGATGGATGACCTCAATTCGCTGGGTTTTTCTTATAGTGGAAGCAAGAAACTTGGTGATAGTGAGGACGCCAACGGTGGATGGAGATCCGATCGATAAGTTTTGATGAACGCCACTTAATAAACTGATATTCAAGGAGTTCTTCAAAGAACCAAAGAGAAATTGAACTCCTTAATTTATTAATGCTTAAAACTTGAAGAATACAAGGATAACAAGCCTTTAAATAGCCAAAACAATATGAAGAATAGAAACCAAATATTCTAGCCAAGGAAAGTAAATATTTCACAAAAACAAAAAAAAAGGAAACTAGATAACTTTAGACAAGACTTGGTGATAACAAATTAGCAAAGAAATCAGAACAAATCCTGGGCCCCTCCAAATAAAGGGCAAGAATCAGAACAACCGCCCTCCAAAAGGAGGCAATCACCCAAAATAGCAGCAAATCAACACCAAATCGCATCTTTCTAAAAAGAAATAGAAACTCCTATTTTCCTAGCAAAACACACTTTCTAAATTAAAGAAGTAATCCTACTTTGACTCAGAATAAATCTTCTAAAATAAAACAACTCCAAATCAAAATAGTAATAAAACTCAAAATACTTGAAACATAAATATATTCAAGGCTCTGCTCTCCATGCCCTCCTAATCGACTTTCCAAGTATAATTAAGATTGAATTCCTAATTTAGTCTCTAGAAGTTTCTGCATCACGGATCCTTGTGCTTTGATTCTCATCATTCCCTTTCCTCGAAAAGACTGGCCCTCGAATCTAATCCATAATGTTGTGGATGACATGACACAAATACAACCGCAAATTCATCCTTTTATGGGAACTAAAATCAATGGAACGACGCATGGACTCAAGCTCTCCCTGACATATCCCTTTTCCATCAATTCACCAACTTGCTTTTGGAGTTCCTTTGTCTCCTCGGGATTACGCCTATAAGCGGGTCGATTCAGAATGGTAGCACCAGGCACAAAATCAATTTGATGTTCGATCCTGATAAGATATGTGTAAACCTTCTCGAATTTCCTCCTAAACATCTTCAAACTTCTTGTTTTGGACATGGCAACTAGTGTGAAAATTCTCTCCTTGCACTCCTCAGTCCTTTCCGGCTTGCACACTTAAAGCCCTCCTTGCAACCAACAATTCTTCGGCAACAGATTCTCATAATCGCATCTCCAAGGATGGCCTAGAGTCACAATCTAATTCATGGTATTGATTTCCTTGTTTGGTCACCTCTTATTCTTGTTCTATTTTAGGCTTTGCATTGGGTGGCTTATCTTCCTTCCCGCATTGATTCAACTTCCAAGTGGATGAAATTGGACTAGGTCTCGTAACGTGTGTCAGTACCGCCCTCCTCGACTTGATTCTCGATCTTGATAGCCATATCCACCATATTCTCCAACTCTACGTGAATGCTGCAATTCCACCACCTTTGAATCCGCCCTGCTTAAACCTACCGTAAAACCTCGCCATTGTAGCCTCCTCGATCTTCTTCAATATTTGCTCTAACCATTGCAACCTCCATCTCCTTATAATACTTTTACACTACGATTGCCTCGTCTCAGTTTTGCAACTTGTTGTACAACTCCTGTGAGTAGGTAAGTTGAAACAAATCTCTTCGCATCACCCATCTCTTTCCATGTTTCCAGATCAGCTGCCCCTATTCCGTTTCATACAAAAGTTAATTGGTCCCACCCAAACTGTTGCATAGTCCTAGAACCCTATGGCAAAGAAGTTTCAAATTTTCTTATTTTCTAATAATTGTGACAATCAAAAAACCAACTCCACCTTCCTCTCCCACTCAAGATATGCCTCAGGCTGTCTTTTCCTTTGGAAAGATGGAATCTTCATCTTAATGTTTCCCAAATTATCTTCCCGATTCCTATCTTCTATGTCTCCCCATACCTCCCAAGCATTTAAATAACACCCGAATCATAAATCCATATTCCCTTACTCCCAAAGTCTCCTCCGTCATACTCTTCTTCAGCCCACTGCTTCCTTCTCTTGCTTCCCTTCTATCGCGCCGTGGGAGGGTTTCGTGGTCGTCAAGCTTTGCTCCACCCTCTCATGGAATTGTTCCAATTCAGCCCTAAACATTCTCTGTACTTCGCTAGTTAAGGCTTGCATAATGAACTTCATGTCAACGCCTCCCGCCACACCTTCGATGCTGGTTGTCCGACATAGCGCCGCAAACAAGGTTAGAAAAAAGCAGACTGACAAATCACTACCACGGTTTTCACCAAGAATGATTCATCACTGGCCTCGTGTTTTCACACAATATATTTGGCTTTTTGCTCACTTTAATAATCTGACCACTAGCTTCTTCACTAAGAATTTCTTCTTTATAGTTCTTTGGAACTAATCAAACAAATCGATTTTCCTAAAATTCAATGAAAAACTATCAAAGAAGAAAAGGACAAGTTGGTGGCATTAACCAAGATCCAAGCTTTACTTATTTAATTTTTTATACTATGGCAGGTAGTTGATTTCCAACAACTAGATTGATAATATACTTAAAAAAAAATCAGGTTTTTTTTTTTTTTTTTTTTTTTTTTTCCGGTTTTTTCGACCTTTTTTTTTTTTGACCTTTTTTTTTTTTTAACCGGATTCTTTTCCTTTACTTTCCTTTTTTTTTCAATTTTTTTTTAACTTGGATGGACAATTAACAAAAAAAAAAAAAAAAAAAAAGAAAGAAACAATAAAATATTATCCAATCAAGAATGAAGAAACGGACTGATGAAGTAGATAATAGGTTGTTAATGAAATTGGGGTTGAAACGGAATTTAGAAGGTATGGATGAAAGCGGTACTAAGATGGTTCGACAAAGAAAAATAATAAAAAATAATAAAGATAGGCAAACTTAAAATAGAACATGCGCTCGATACCAAATGATACGAACCTCACAACTTGTGAGGAGACCCGTGATCGAATCTTAGATCGGAAGAACCGCCTAGCGCTGGTTTGATGGATGACCTTGACCCGCTGCTTATGGAAGCAAGAACCTGGTATAGGTGAGGACGCCACAACGGTGATGGAGATCCGACCGATAAGTTCAAGAACGCCACGACAACCGAGCAAGTTCAAGGAGTTCTTCAAAGAACCAAAGAGAAATTGAAACTCAATTTTATTAATGCTTAAACTTGAAGAATACAAGGATAATAAGCCTTTTTAAATAGGCCAAAACAAATATGAAGAATAGAAACTAAATATTCGGCCATATGAAAGTAAATATTTGGCCAAAACAAAAAAAGGAAACTAGATAAATCTTTAGGACAAGACTTGGTGATAATAAATTAGCAGCAAATCAGAACAAATCGGCCTTCAAAATAGCAAGAAATCAGAACAAATCATCTCTCCAAAATAGCGCAAAGAAATCGCCTCCAAAATAGCAGCAAATCAACACCAAATCAAGCAAATCTTTTCTAAAAGAAATAGAAACTCCTATTTTCCTAGCAAAACACACTTTCTAAATTAATAAAGTAACTTCTACTTTGACTTGGAGAAGGTAAATCTTTCTAAAATAAAACAACTCCAAATCAAAAATAGTAATAAAACTCAAAACACTTGGAAACATAAAATATATTCGGCGCCTCCAAGGTTCTTCAATGCCTCCCGAATCAATTTTCCATAATTAAGATTGAATTCTAATGAATCTTCTAGAAGCTCTTGCATCACTGGGATCCTTTAAAGCCAATCATCACCCTCGCATATGGATACGCCGAATAGGAGCTATTTCCCAAAGGAAGAGATCAAGGTAGCTTTCATTTTCTCCATTGATGATTCCAAGCTCCTGCCCCATGGGTTTCCCGCGGCCTTCAAGGCGGCTCGGGGGTATTATTGGGAGTGACGCTCAAATTGCGAGTTCCTTCTTGACCGAAGTATGCTTCGTGAGATTGTACAATTATTGCTTGGGTGCCTAAGGTTCCAACCCGGTTCTATGCACGATTATAGGCCTATTTGGCTTAACACCATCTATAAGTGAATACTGAAGATCATCGCAAGCAGAATTAAACAAAGGTCTCCTGCATCATCACCCTTCATGCTGCAAGATTTGTACAAGGCTCCGAGCATTGCCGATAATGTCCTTAATATCACCCAAGACCTTATGTTAAACTACCATCGTGATATCATCCCTCCTGTGCGCTAAAGGTCGACATCATGAAGGTACAATGGCTTACGCTTAGTTGGGGCTGTGACCAGTATCCTTCCGTATGGGAACCCCTATCACCTTTGAAATGCATTATGGCTTTGCATCACTACTCCATCCTTCTCAATCTCGATAAATGCGCTCGCGGGCTTCAAGCAGCGCTGCCAAGGCAAGGGACCACGGGTCATCTTTTTATTCATCCTGGTAATGGAGGCCTTTTCCATCCTTAGTCGTACGCCTAATAGTCAAGGGCTTCCCCGCCTCCACCCCGATGCAAGGGTATCAACCTAACTCACTTATGTCTGCGTGATGATATGTTTTGCTTTCAGGACGCAGCCCCGTTGTTCAAGTCTTCATGGACGAATTCATGTGCCTATGGGCTTCGCTTCATGTGAACAAGCGGTAGCGCCATTTTCCGGTCTGAGTCTCGATGAAGTTGGGGAATGATTTGCTGAATACCACAGGTCTGGCCCCGAAGTGTGCTTCCATGAGATATTTCGGGAGTCCCTTCGATTTCTACAAGGCTCACTCACGGTGATCAGATGCCTCTTATTCAAAGAATTACGCCGACCGGGCCTTGGACAAGCAAATCTCTATCTATGTCACAGACATGCACTCGATTGCTTCCTGGCCTTATACAAGATAATTGTACTGCAAATTATTATTATCCCTCCTCCTCTCATATACTATTTCAAGATCGAGCAAATATTCAAGAGTTTCTTATGGTCCGAAAACCTGATGCGCCTGTCGCTAAGATCAAGTGGGAATCAGGTGTCTTCTCTTAAAGGAGGAGGAAGGCGAAGCCTCCGACGGTTAAAGACTCCGAATGATTCAAATGCCATGAAGCATGTCCTGAATCGTTTCTACAAGAAGGACTCCTCAAAGGGTGGCGGTGTGGAAGTTTTATCTGCGCCAGGGGAGCCTCTGGAATGCAAAGGTCCCTACGAGTTGTTCCTGGAGTTGGAAGAAAATCCTCCAACTTAGAGAGAGGATCAGACCCCTCATAATGCACAAGGTGACGTGCGCGACCTTTTATGGCATGACTCTCGAACCCGCTGGTCCTCCTCCTTCCCTATTATGGTGAGCTTTGATCTTGTATGGACTCCTCGAGAATTCATAGTAACGCGCGAGTGGCTGTAGTTATTGATGAAGGGGGGTGGAAATGGCCTATCGCTAATCTCAGTGACCTTATCATTTATCAAGAACAAATTCCGTACAATTACTATGTCGATGCCTCTAAGGAGGATATTTATTCTCTGGACTCTGTAATTGCCTCGCCAACAGAGCTCCGCTTCGAACTACATTAGACCAAAGAAGCCGATCAAGCACTGGGCACTCTTCGAGCCTGTTCCTCAAGCCATCAGGAGGCATGCATTCATTGTCCGCCGACCGTACAATGTATTGGTTACCAGATAAGCTTCAAGTGGGGACTCACCACTATATCGTGTTTTTGTCGTGCTAATGTTGAAGATGTGAACCACTATTCTTCTATTGCCATTTCACACCGGTATTCGCGTAGGGATTCTATGGTTGTAATCTAGAACTCCGAGGAATTGGGAGAACGAATTTTCAGGGTAATAGGCCAACAAGGGGAAGACCTTCAAATTCTATTACAAGAAGATTGGCGCGGTGCTACTATCTACCACTTATGGGGTCATCGAAATGGTAGAATCTGACAGAACAACTATACTCCAAATTCGATACTATCTTTCGCTTCATTTGTGATGATGTTATAACAAGGCATTTCCATTCCGTATAGTCGTTGATAGTCCAGCAAACAGATCATTGTGTGGAGTAGGATGGTCCTTCCTATAAATATTTTATCTCCCGGGTAGGTTGCATGCTTGATTTGTGTGTGTCGGGCCTTGGTCGCCTCAAGTTCGTTGTAGGGGTGGGTTCTTGTTTTGTTTCTTTTTTTGTTGCCCCTGATTGTGGGCTTGTGTCTTTGTTGGTGGCTTTGTTGTCTGGCCGCGGCCGCTTCCCCATTTATGTGGGAGGTGTCGCCCGTTCTTTCTTTCGTCAAAGGGCTCCTGCCCTGGGCTTCTTTTGTATTCTTCTAAGCCATGCCTTTGGTAATAAATTCTTAATTATCATAAAAAAAAAAAAAAAGGGGAAGGCACCAACCACAACACGAAATACCACCCACAACAAACCAGACCCCAAACTTAGGGCCAACAGGCAACCAACCAAAGATAAGCAAGCCCACATCCCGGGCAAAGGAGATACAAACCAAACCCACCCACAACCCGGGCATGGCAACCAAAGATAACAACGGAGAAAAGTCCACAATGAGGCCAAAGCCACCAACCAACCTCTGATCAACCCAAGGAAAATTACCAACCACACTCCAGCACAAGCAACCTTATCATTGTAAGTTACAATTCCACTAAGAATGATCGGTACTGGGGAGCTCCATCAACAAATTTCGGTAATGACTCACGAATGAGCATCAAACCAGAACCCACCCATAGAATGGGAAACCACTTGCTAGAACCACCAGCAAACCCCTCCACCGCCGGCAAACCATCATTCGGCACCAAAAACTACCCTTCAGAACTGACCGTCACGCTTTGGACAACAACGACAACCCATACCAGTCAAGGATGGAACATGTCCGGAGGAATAAACCAGAAACCAACTCGGAAGGCACTGGCGAAGCCCAACCTCCTCGATCATATCAACCTTCCCGGCGGAAAGGCCCACAACCGTCGGTATATACCGGCGCCAACCAATAACCCCCGACCTCTCTCTTCGAAAAAACCAAAGAACTAGCGTGATGACGGTCACCCCACCTTTGCACATCCCGATCTGCCCCCGGCCGCACTTACCGGCCTCGTCGACGAACACAATCCGATCCGATCCAACCCGCACGCTGAAACCGCAGCTGACAAATCCGCACGAAAGCTTGGGATCCAGCCTCTCCACAAACCAACGCATGGCCTGGAGACAAGCAACACAGATCTGCTCTATGGTACCCTGCGCTTCATCACTACCGGAATTGAGAAAGGGTTTCTGCACACCAAGTCGAAACGAACATACGATGGAGTCAAACCCATGAGCTGTCATGGACATACCCATCGCTACGCCTTCCCAACTGGATGCCTCCGATACCGTTACCTTGTCGCCTACATGGGAGTCCATCACCCGACCGCCAACGACGCCATTTCCACACTGCAGGATCGATCCTCGAACTTGAGTTTCGCTCTAATGAGAATATTCGATAAATCCCACCATCTGGCTGCCGATCCAATGAGAATCCCGCCACCGAAGCCGCATTCGCTAGCGCCATCGTATCTTTAAGGGCCCCCAAACTCTGTCCTCCATTGACGCTCTCATCCAACCTACCGAATGGACTGGAGGTGCACATTCGGGAACCCGCCAGATCCGATTTCCGGAAAAATGGGTCCCAATATTTGGACTGCACACATGTGGAAAAACCCACAAACCCAGATTCATCCGCTGAAGCGCCCAACACCGCTCGGAATGGCGGGGATGACTACCCCACTACCCCATGGCCGGGCCTGGAAGATACCGGCCGACCGCCAACCATACCGGGTTAACGACGGCATGATTCCCGTGGGATCTCGCGGAATAGTCATTTGACCCCTCGGGCCAACGCTCGCCATCACCGAAAGTCACACGAACACCCAGCAAGTATCTCTCACCAGATAAACTATACTCCCTTGAAAAGGGATCGAAACCCACAAAAGGAACCTGTTCCCTTGTACAAAGAACGGAAGATGCAGCGCCGTTCGTCGATCGAAAATGCTCCCCTGAAAAGGGACTATCCAGCAAGTTGATCCCACCATAAAACCGAAACCCATTTCGGGGGAGAGGGAGGGAGACCCTTCACCAACTTCATCAACTTCCTTCCCAATAACTGCCTCGTGCTTACTGCTCCCGTGAATCAGAAATTATACCACCATTCTACTTCCTTCTACTTGACAATTCTACTGTGTTATGACCAAATAGCTTGCATTCAGAACAGCATTGAGGAGCCCAAGGATATTCGATCCTTATTGTAGAGTATTTGCCATTACCCCTATTCAGGAGCACAGATTTAGGGAATTCACAATCAACCCCAACCTCTATACAAATTCTAGCAAAGGATAATTTTGTTTGGTTCTCAGTGAGTGGATCATGCGCCGTGCTTCCAAGAGTTTGCAATGTGCCCAAGACACGTGCTTGTCCAAAGATTCCGGCAGGAATGTTACAGAACCCGACCTGTGATTGGGGGATAGATGATAACTGAATGTTGAGCATGTCCATTCCAGGCTTCCATGCACGTAATATGAACGGTCTCCCTGCTAAGTGCCATGGTCCAGTATCCATAACCCAGTCCCGTGCCTCTGGTCCCTGAATCTGAAGATGAATAAACCATTCCTCGCCAGGTGATATTTCCTGCATCTCCTCTTGCCCCAGTCTCAGCAACTGCAGAGCACCACCGGAACTGAGGCGCTTATCCGCAAATCGCCCTACCAAACATCCTTCCACATGTCGCATGTCCTCATTTACCGCCCACTTTGAGGTTTGGCAACAAGCTTACCATCAAAAGATAATGCGCTTTTATATAGAACTCAATGGACCAATTGCTTTCACTGCATAGAGACCTCAAGCTTTCTTTTCCAAGATTTCCATCGGAGGGGATCATTAGCCATCTCTAGATTAATGGTAGCCAAAAAATCTGGGTTACAGTGAACATACCCATTTTCAGCCAAGCCTAACCCCTGTAAATCGCCCTTCCTCTCATGCTCGCCATGCTTGCCGGGAGAAGGTACCGACTTGCTGCCATCTGGCAAGTCTTCAGAGCTCCAGGCCGGAATCAGCTCCCAAGTGCTATCCAGACCGAGCTCGTCAAGGAGCCAAGCTTTGTTTTCTCGGGAAAGGTGGGTCGGCGGTCATCCAAATGACATTCCTATCCACTCCCTAATCCAACACTACCTCGGTATTACTAATCACCGTCTGTGAGCGAGCCTCAAGACAACCACAAAAGTATCCCTTTCTCATACCCATGTCCGGGCCGAACCCATCCCCCCAAGATCGGCCGTCGCAGCACTTGCCGGAGGATGCCACAGCCTCTCCATGACTAACGGCGCCTTCGATGAGCTTCGGGAAGCGGATCAAATCGCTCAAGTCGGAGAGTAAAACCTACATGACCAAGACAGACTCCCATTCGCAACCGGACCGAAAATTGGATCTCAGCGTGTCAACACCAGCAGATCCGCTTCCTTCGTTGAGATCGCTTGGGTAGTGTTCTCCTACTGAACTCACATCTAGCCGAGTCCACGCCATTTTGCATAAGGCCGTGGAGACCTCACCAAAAACGAGCGCTCCAGTAGGGGTATCCTTTAGGAACTCAAAAGTGCGACCTTTAGGAAGGCCGACCACATGTGGTCAACCCTCCATTAACACTCCAACCCCACTACGTATTTTGTGGTCATCGTGAGATCAATGCGAAGACGACAACCCGAGCTTCTCTAGAGAGGACCTCCATCTTCTCAAAGCCATAGCCAGCAACCTTAGGATGATATGTTTTTATTTTCCGGGTGGGGACGACCTAGTTGTCCGGTAATCATGGACGAACTAAACAGCTTTGAGAGCCTCAGTACTCAAGTGAACAAGGTAAGAGCCATATTCCTAGCTCTGGTTAGTGGATAATGTCGCTGAATGATTTATTGAACACTACAGTGCTCAATTTGGGCAAGCTCCCATGAAATATCTTGGAGTCCCACTGATTTCTACAAGGCTCTCCCATGGTGATTGTCTGCCGCTCCTTCATAAAATTATGGCCGTAATCCAAATTTTGACAAGGTGTCGCTATCTTATTTCGAAGATTGCACTCTCGATTGTTCTGTAATATAATATTCGGGATAAAATCAAAAGTACTGCTCATTATCCCTAAGTATACTATCTCTAAGATTGAGCAAACTTTCGCCTATGGTCCGGTAAATTCGGGAATGCTCATTGTGTGCGAAGATCGATGGAATCGTTGTAAGTTCAAGGAGGAGGGTGGATTGGTCTTCGCGTGTTAAAGATTTGAACGATACTAATGTTATGTGAAACATATTTGGAATCTTTTTTATAGGGAAGGATCTATTATGTGGTATGGGTGCAGAGGTTAGAGTTTGAGATAAGGAGCCTGGAGTGCAAAGGTCCCTTCGAATTGTTCTTGAGTCAAGGAAACTCCTTCAATCGAGAGACGTGGATTCCACCTCATAAAACAAGCGTGGGTAACGGTGTCGACCTTTTTATGGCATGATTGAACCCCGCTGGTCCTCCTTCCTTACTATGGAGAGCGGATCACGATGATTTTGTTATCATAGTAACGCCTATGTAGCCGGGTTATTAATGATGGTGGGTGGAATCGCCTATCGCTAATCAACCCACCATTGTTATTCAAATAGTTGTGTCGACATTATCTTGACATCTCTAGAGAGGATATTATCTCTTGACACTAGCTCCTTCGGGGAATTTATCATAGCTCAAATTGAAACTATTTTAGACCGAAATGCCGGTTGTTAATCGCACTTACGATTTGGTTTCCCAAGCTATCAGAGACATGCTTTTTATTGTTTGGTTGGCTACAGACGTATTGATTACTCCAAGACAAGCTTCTCAAGTGGGTCTCTAACAACTCTATGTCTTGTATTCTCACGAGCTAGTGTCAAGACAGAACCATTTATTTTTCAAGCACATTTCACAAATTGTATTTGGTTGAGGATTTTAAGGTTGTGTGGGAACTCTAGAATGCCGAGAAAGTGGGAGAATGAATTCTTGTGGGTAATTGCTACCAAGGGAAAGTCCTTCTGCTCTATTACTAAGAGGATTGCGTGGGGTGCTACTATATACCACTTGTGGGGTCATCGGAATAGTAGAATTCATGAGAACAGCTTTGCTCTTGCTGATGCTATCTTTCACCTCATATGTAATGATGTTAGACTACGTATATCTGGTCTTCAGATGGTTGTTGTTAGTCACGTAAACGGTCAGTAGTGGCAGGAAGTGGTCCTTCCCTCTTAATATTCTATCACCTGGTGGTTCGGCTCCCTGACTTGTGTTTGTTGGGTCCTTAGTTGCCTTTGCAGGTACGTAGAAGGTATCATGTGTTGTTCTTCTTTGCGGGTTGTGGAGAAACGCGTGTTTGGTGGTTTATTGTTGTTTCGGGTGATGCCCAGCACCTATGTTATAGAGTCTTTAATCCGTTTTCCAGCTAACCTTGTGGGCCTTGGTTTATTGTATTCTTTGGTGGGGCGTTGCCCTTTTGGTAATAAATTCTTAATTATCCAAAAAAAAAAAAAAAACATAATTGCACATGATAGGAATCTTATTATCATGATCCCATCATGATTTCCTTCATGATCATGGACTTCATTAATTCGATTAAAGATCTGTATCAATTCAACGTATGAATATCAAATTAACGAAGAAGCCTTCATATTAAATAATACGTTGTGCATACAATAAGTGCTAATGGCGATTGCCTTTAGAGAGCACTTTTCACCAAGAACCGATTCGGAAGATAACTATATGTTATCCTCCCCAATGTGAGGAAAAGACCCAAAAAACCCCCTCCTTTGCCTAAGGAACCTGAAACCTAATGACCTGACACTCCAAGGGATTGGTTTTCATGTTTTAGTAAGTTTTATTTTTAATTGTAATCACTAAATCCCTCTGTTTATCTGACTCAAATATCTAAAATGAAATCACAGTATAAGCTTCAGCATGGTCATTTCCACGAAGAAAACCCACCATCCACATGGGCCCGATCCTAGAGTCGTTATACTATAGTAGCAATGCTACAATAGTATGAGGTATCAGGTTATAAATTTTGTTGATTTAGAATGCACTACGGCCTACGAATCACCTTGTAGTGCCAAAATCTACGGCTCTTGTTCTTTTACATTTTTTAGTTGTGTTTGAAGGTCCTAGGGATAATCCGCATCGTTGGGTGGAATTCGCAACCATGAAAACATACGGGGGTTCTATCGAGGTTACATAAAGATTCGTTAGAGTGGTTTCGGCCCATTTTGCACCTTTGATCCTAGAAGTTAGAGAGAGAAGAGTGAAGAGATCTTGAAGAAGGTATGTGAATTTGGTAGTTTTTATTCTATTGATTAGTTGATGCTGTTGACAAATCTTGGCTGGTTTTAAAGAGAATAAAAGTTAAGCTTAGAGCACTATGCGGGCGACCATGGAAGAGGTCTAGGGCAGTCCCACTAGTCAACGCATTGAGATGGAATGCTCGGTGGTGGGCATTGATGATGCTCGGAAGACAAACTATGTGGTGGGGACCGGAGTTGGTGGGGGGTTGACCACACATGGTCGCCCTTCCCAAAAATCTGAGGTGCTTTCTTGGGTTCCTAAAACGGTCTCCCACACGGAAGCACCCGAAGATGGAGAAGTCTTGCAGGTTGGTGGAGTGGCTTTATCGGGTGGGTTTTGCGTCGGTGTGGTACGCAGCCGTCGGCCAGGAGCCCGCCCGATACGTGAGCGTGAAAGAAGCCCGATCTGCGGAAGGGCACGGTGGGTATGGGTATGGCGAGATGAGGTGGGTTCGGTCTTTGAGGTGGGGGTCTCCCGGTCAGCCTCCCGAGATCGGGACCTCTCGATCTTGGGTTCCCAAGGGAACCAATGTCAAAAACGCACGACCTTGGAGTGTTCTCCCAACGAACAGTGGAGTGGTTGAGATCGGTCGCGAGCTCATCGGTTTCCGGCGTCTCCATAGAAGCGGATCAGGTTCCTCGGTGCCCAGATTGAAGCCATCATCAGGGTGATCGCCAAACCTTCTGCGTGGAAAATGAAGCAGCTCGCCGGCCCGGAGCGGATCCGTATGGCGGCGCCGGCTGAGCTTCGGATCGGCCGGTGTGCTCGAGATCCGGTACGGTGGACCTCAGCCGGGCGTCTGACGCCAACCTCGGTATTTGTTAGGGTCGACATTGGAGTGAGCGGCCAGACTAAGGTTGGCTACGACCGACGAACTTCAGTCTACGAATAAATATTTGCCGACCTTATCCATTTCCAGCCCCTAGATATCTTCCGAAGTTCTCCCCTGGTCATGGCAATTCTTATGGCAAGCAGGACGAGCATGCGAGGAAGGGGTCGGGCCCGGCGGAAAATGGGTATGTTCAATGTAGCACTGATTTTCCGGCTGCCATTAATATGGATGATGATCCTCCAGTAAAGTCTTGGAAAAGCTTGGTATCTATGCACGTGAACGAGGGGGTCGTTCTGGAGTTCTATGAGCCGCATTATGCTGAAGGTAAGCTTGTTGCCAAGCCTCCGGTTGAGGCAGTGAATGAGGGCATCGACTTGTGGAAGGGGTGTTTAGTTGGGCAATTTCTGGACAAGCGACTCCCGTTCCCGGTGGTGCGATCTCTGGTTAACAGACTTTGGGGCAAGAGGGAGATGCCGGAAATATCAACAACTGAGAATGGTTTATTCTTCTTCGGTCCGGGGACCGGAGCGCGGGTGGGTTATGGATCTTGGACCATGGCATTTAACGGGGAGGCCGTTCATGTCGTGCATGGAAGCACGGAATGGACATGCTCAACGTCGATTATCATATACCAATTTGGTCGGGTTCTATAACATTCCTGCGGAATCTTTGGACGAGCACGTGTCTTGGGCACATTGCAAGCACTGTTGGGATCCAGCCCCACACCTTGATCCTCTCACTTGAAAATAAAACAAAACTCTCTTTTGCTAGAATTTGTATAGAGGTTGGGTTGATTGGCAAGTTCCCTAAATCGGTGCTCTGGATGGGGGGTAATGGCGTTATTCTACCATAAGGATCGAATATCACTAGGCTCCTCAATGTTGTTACGAATGCAAGCTATTTGAACATAACTTTGTTAAATTGTCGAGCTAGAAGAGCCAGAAGCCGGTGTTTGATCTCTCCATTCACAGGAGCAGTAGCGGGAGCGGTAAATGGGAAGGGAATTGATGAAGGGGATGGATTGAAGATAGCGGTAGGCATATACGTGAAAAGCCCACTATTTGATCCATTTCTCTATAGCATGAAGCTAGTTACAACGGACGTAGTGGGCCGAGTAGCAAAATTTATTGAGGTTGGCGCCCTCTCAAGCTACATGGCAACACCTTTGCTTGTCTAAGCAAAGTGAGGTAGAAGTCCTAATGAGGAAGAGGTTATTTGCCAGCCCCTCACTGCGAAACACTGATTTTGGTCTCTCTCCCATTATTGACCTTTCGGGCACGACAAAAAGGGTTGATGAGGAATTTGGATTTCACGCATGCCTCTCTGAGGAAAGCTCGAAATTGAAGAAACGGGCCGGCTAATTCGGATCAGGGGATAGGGGGACTCCACATCTTCCCGATGGTTAAGTTCACCTCTTGGAACATAAGGGAGGCTTGAGCGACCCGCCGAGCAAAGAAGTCGTTCTTTTGTAAGGTTCCAGCTGCTCTTGATTTTATTTGTCTCACGGAAGCTTCGGGTGCGAGGGGCCTAGGGGGACGAATTTTTAGCTCACTTTTAGGGGTGGGGCTTTTCCATAACTATGAGCATGCTCGGCTTGTAGAATCTGGTTGTGGAAACCACGAAAGGTCGGCATTGTGTTATTCACTCCATTGGACCCGAAGCTATGCTTTGCCACACATTCTTGTCTTGGAAGCGAGCATCTCCCTCTGGTTATCGGCAGTGTACGCCTCAAACAACTATGGACAGGAAGAGTGCTGCGCCGTCTCTTATGGTGTGAGCCCTTGGTTGGCAAAATCCTGGATGATTATGGGCGATTTCAATACCTGATTTAGCGAGTGAAAGGTCAGGGGCAACACGGTGAACCACGACCATGAATGACTTCCTGATGCTGTTCTCCTTGAGCTTGCGGATGTTCCTTTCTTGGGGCCTTTATTCACTTGGATGAACCGTCAAGCGGGTGTTAACCTGCATCGTACAGGAAATTAGACAGATGCCTTCAAAATGATGCGGCTTGGATATATTCCCCAATGCATTCACGGAAGTTCTCCCCCCTGGGTTATCGATCATTTGCCTTTGGACACGGTGAAGGAAAATCGGTCCGGGGCCCGGGGGGAAACTAATCCCCTTTCAAATTCTTTAATTTAAGGTGATCATCCCGACTTCACATTGGGCTTGTGAAGGGCGTGGAGTTATGAAGTCTCCGGTACTCCCGTATTCGAGGCTGTCCATAAGTTGAGAGTGAAAGGCCACCACAAAAGCCTTCAACTTCGATCTTTTAGTGGTTTGCATGGCCGAGTTGTGGCGACCAGACGGGCGCTTTGCCGGGCCCCGTCTGGCGTATGCCCGGTCCCTCACAATCCCACGTCTTGGGGAAAATGAGAGGATTTGCTTAAAGAATTATCATGACTTAGCCGTTGCTGAGGAGGGTTTCTTGAAGCAAAAATCTAGAGTTCAATGGCTTAAACTCGGGGATCGAACCATAGCTACCTCCACAAAGTGCATTAGAAGCTCGTAATGCTAGGAGTGCTTTAAAGGTTATTATGAGGCGGGTGGTTCACGGGCGAAGACAGTTGCCATCGGGCGGGAAGGCATTAGACACTTCCAAGGGTATTTTTATGTTACGTGATCCCTCGCTAACCACTCAGGAGTATTTAAACAAACAACTTGGATGGCTTAGGGATAGTCACCTCGAAGCTATAAACAACGAATAAAACAATTTCCCATGAGGAGATTAAGGAGGCCATTTTTCCATTGATGATTCAAGGCTCTTGGCCCGATGGTTTTTCCTCACGTTTTTTCAAAGCGGCAGGGCATTATTGGAAGTGATGTTTGCGCATTTGTGAATTCCTTTTGGATGCGGAAGTATGTAGCGAGATTAATTATCTGCCGGTTATGGCTTTGGTGCCTAAGGTTCCCGATCAGTTCCATGCGATTACGAGCCTATTTCTTGTTGCAACACCATCTATAAGTGCATCTCGAAGATCATTCTTTGCTAGAGTTAAGCAGTGTATCCCGGATATTTTCGGCCCCTATGATGCGCTTTTTATGCCAATTGGAGCATTGCCAGGCAATGTCATATCGCAAGACCTTATGTTGCTACCATCATTGAAGGTCCTCCAGTGTGCGATGAAGGTTGACATCATGACATCTACGACACGATTAAGTTGGATTGTATCTTGAGTATTCTCTCTGTATGTGATGAGGATAAACTGAAGATCAGATATGGAATAAGAAGATTATTGATTCAAATCATAATTATGAAAATTCGATTCGGAGAATTTGTGAAACACTTGGAAAGCGAGAGATGAGAATCAAAGCACAAGGGTTCATGATGCGGGGGCTTCTAGAAGATTCATTAGAAATTCAATCTTAATTATGGAAAATTGATTCGGGGCTGTGAAACCTTGGAACGCCGAATATATTTACGTTTCAAGTGTTTTGAATTTTTTTATTACTATTTTGATTTGGAGTTGTTTTTTAGAAAGATTTATTCTCAAGTCAAAGTAGAAGTTGCTATTTAATTTAAGTGTGTTTTGCTAGGAAAATAGGAGTTTCTATTTCTTTAGAAAAGATTTGCTTCAGATTTGGTGTTAATTTCTTTCTTGATTTGGTGATGATTTGTTCGATTTCTTTGCTATTTTGGAGCTAATTTGTTCCTGATTTAGTCTTGAGATTTGTTCTGATTTGCTTCTTTGGAGGCGATTTGTTCTGATTTCATGCGATTTTTATTACCAAGATGCCCATCACAAAAGTTATCTAGTTTCCTTTTCTCCTCCGTGGATGTTTTTAGTATGTAGTGGTTTTAGGAAAAAGTATGTTAGTTTCGCTTTAGTTTTTGGTAAAATATTTGAGATTTCTTTTTAGCCGTATTTTGGGCCTATTTAAAGGCTTGTTATCCAGTGCCGTATTCTGATTAATAAAAATCGAGAGTTTATAACTCTCTTTGGTTCTCTCGAGAACTTTTGAACTTATCGGATTTTAAAGTGGCGCGTTCATCATCGACTTATCAATCAACCTTTCCATAGTTGATTGTGGCGTCTTCATTCATAGACTTGTCAATGGGATCTCCATCACCCAGGTGTAGGCGTCCTCATATACGAGGTTCTTCAGCTTCCCTTATAAGCGGCGGGTGTGATCCGCTCCAAATCAGCCGAATACTAGGCCGATTCTTAGAGCTAATTCGATCCACGGGTCTCCTCACAAGTTGGCGGGGTTCGTATCGGTATGGAGTACCCTTCGCCTTTTAAATGTATTATGGCATCTTATCGCACCCACCGTCATTCTATTTGATAAATGGTGAGCTTGCGGGGTTTTTGCTAGCAGCGTGGGTTAAGGCGGGGGACCATTATCCACTTTTTATTCATCCCTGCAATGTGGAGGCCTTTTTCCGGATCCTTGTGGCGACAATGCGGCGGGTTTGGGTTGCTTGGATGTAAAGAGAAGCAGCTTAACTCACTTATGCTGCGAGATGATATGTTTTTATTTTTACGGGGCGCGAATCCGATGTTCGGTCTTTATGGAAGAATTAGCGGGTTTGCGGGCTTCTCGGGAGAAACTAGTGAACAAACGAAAAGTGCCATTTTTCCTAGCCGAGGTCGATGAAGTTAGGTATGACTTGTTGGCGCCACGAGGAGGTTCGATCTGAGCAAGTTTCCTATGAGATATTTAAGGAGTCCTTTGATTTCTACAAGGCTCACCACGGTGGCTTGTATGCCTCTTATCAAGAATTACGGCCCGAGTCGAGTCTTGGACTAGCAACTCTCTATCTTATGCAGGCAGGTTACAGGTTGTTAGCTGATCTTATACGATACAATTGTCTTGGTGCAGCATTTATTATTCCCAAGTATACTATATCTAAGATTGAGCAGTTATTTTTTTATTTTTTTTTTTTGGATAAGTAAGAATTTATTTCCAAAAAAGGCCAAAGTGACAAAAATCAGCCTGGCTACTGAAGCCACGGGCCTGCAGAAAAGAACGAAAAGCAGGACAGCTCCTCCTAAAAAAACCATGGGAAAGGGCGACAGCCCGAGACAAAATCACCTGATAAGCGACAAAAACCAAGCCAATACAACCCACAAATCACGAAGCGCTGACCCCGAATAACCCACGAGCCCACATCAGGGCACAGGCCATAATAAAAACACTTTCAGGAAACGCCATGCCAAAGCCCAGGCCAAACGGCCTGAGCAAACCACTTTCGGGGCCACAACTTTGGGACGGGCAAAACAAAACACCACGCCCACGGGCGAAGAATCGGGACACTTGACTAGCAAGGTCATAAGTCTCGACCGGCTTTATGGCTAGGATAGAAAAGAGGAAAAGACCATCTCGCACGAATGTTTTACGGGATTATCATCAACCTTTGCAACCACTGAGATTCCTAAGTCGACCTCATTACAAACAATGCTGAAAAATAGCCTCTGCGCGGAGTATAGACATTTTCATACATTGGCATTACGTTTGTCCATAAGTGATATACGGTAGCTCCCACGCAATCCTCTTTGTAATAGAGATGGAGTGATTTACCCTTGGTTCCAATTATCCACAATAATTCTGTTCTCGGTTCGGCATTCTAGAATTCCCGCACAACCTTAAGATCCTCGTCGAATACCGCGGTGGGTGGCGTGAAGGAAACGGAAATGGTTTGTCTTGACATCAGCCGTGAATAAACGACATAGAGTTGTCTGGGCCCATTTGAGGGCTTGTCTTGGGTATTCCAATCTATCATGGATGACCAAGCAAACTATAAAGCATGTCTTCTAACCAGCAGGAACCACACGGGTGTGCCCGATTTACTACACGCATTCTTAGTACAATGCAGTTCGGCGTGCTAACGGTAAAAACAAGGGAGGGCCTTCAGTGTCGAAACAATAATACTCTACAGAATCATCAATGGGATGAGATCACTGAGCTATTCTTACGATATAGCAATAAGGTCGCTCAATTTGCAATGGGCAGTTCCACTACCTACCACCAACTATAACCTACGCTGTGGGCGTTCACATGAATAGCGAGTCATAAATAATCCGTTCTCCATATGAATAGGAGGGCCAATCGGGTTCAATCATGCCATAGGAAAGTCCAACACCATTACCTTGTGTCTTATGAAGGAGTCGACTACGTCTGGTATTTGAAGAATTTTCCTCCAAACTCAGGAGCATTTGCTTGAAGGTATCTTAAGCACCACCACAAACTCCTCTGTCTCGGATGAAACCTTTGAATTAAGCCACCTCAAAGAATCCTTCCTATAAACAGTTTAAATGTGTTTCACTTAACACTAGCATCATTTAAATCTTTAACTAGAAGCATGAGCCCAAACCGCCCTCTTCCTTTGGAAGACATACATATTCCATCTAATCTTTGTAGAGCATTCCCCACTTTACCGGACCACGAGAAAATTGCTGAAAATTTGCTTTCGATTTTATCAATGGTGTACTTTGGAATGATGAACATCTTTGCCATAAGTACATTTAAGATGATATATAACCGCTGAATACTTGTTTGCGATCTACATGAAGGATAAAGATCTACTTGTCCACGCACGGATCCACAGCTACTTGATTTATCAAGGAGCATTTTGTGATCCTAATGAGAAAGTCTTGAAATTTATGAGTGGAACTCCAAGGTATTTATTTCAAAATTAGCTCCCAAAGAAATCCATTAATGTTCGAGAATTTCATTTTGACATCGCGTTAACCTACTGAGGAAGATAGTACTCTTCTGTTTGTTCACTTGGAGCCCGGAGAATTTCTCAAACTTGTACAACTCGTCCATAATAATTTGGACACTGGAAGACGTTCCACTAGCAAATAAAAATGTCATCCGCAAAACATACATGAGTCAAGTTGATTTCTGCACATTTAGGGATGGCAAAATCCTTGCCCTTGGCGTACAGGATAAAGATCTAGAGAGGCTTCATTGCAATGATGAAAAGCAAAAGGATAAAGGGATCCCCGCACCTTAATCACATTTGCTAGCAAAAGAAACCCTTGAAGTTCACCATTTACGACTCTGAGAAAAGAAGAAGGAGTAGTGATGCATTGAGCGATTATTCGTAACTAACATGAAATTACTGGAAATTCGGGGCTTCCATAGTGCTAAGATCAATTGGGGGTCGATTGTGTTTGCCAAAGGAGGAGGAGGCGGTTTGGGCCTCGGACGTGTTAAAGACTGAATGATTCAAATGTTACCAAGTACTATGCGGAATGCATTCTGAAGGACTCCATATTATAAGGGCGGCGTGGGTTGGAGGTTTTATGCGACGAGGGGAGTCACGGAGCATAAAGGTCCCTGAGTTGTTCATGGAGTTGAGGCGGAAAATCCTTCAACTTAGAGAGGATCGGACCCCTCATAAAGCACAAGGTGGGTGGCGGCGGCGGCGGGCCTTCTTATGGCACTTGATTTGGAACAGGTTGGTCCTCTCCTTCCCTATTATTATGGTGAGCGGATCTTGTATGACTGCATTCTTGCCCAATGCTCAGTATTTGAAGTTATTGATGTGGGGGGTGGAGCGGCTGCTTCAGCTAATTCGGGGGACAGTGCTATCAAAACAGGTTATTACCCAATTACCATATCGATGCCTCTAGAGGGATACTATTTCTTGGTCCCAGTTCTTGGGTTTTTCAGCTATGGCTACTGCTTGGAACCACTTTAGGCGAAGCGGTTGTTAATTGGCACTATTCGATCACGGTTCCCCCAAGCCATCGGGAGGCATGCTTTCATTGTACGGTTGGCCGTTCGGAAGCAGTTAGTTTACCGAGAGCTTCTCAAGTGGGGTCTCTAATTCTATATCTTGTATTGCGTCGTGCTAATGTTGAAAACCTGGGAACCATCTATTCTTAGGTTGCCATTTCACGGTGGTATTTGGCGGAGGATTCTATGGTTGTGTGGGGTCTCTAGAACTCAGGGTATTGGGAGGAACGAACTATTATGGGTAGTGCCATCGAGGAAAGTCCTTCGACTCTATTACAAGGAAGATTGCATGGGCGCTGCTATATACCACTTATGGGGTCATCGGAATAGAAGAATTCAAAAACGACTATGCTCGGTGACACTATTTTTCGCCTCATTTTGTGATGATGTTAGACCGTATTTACGGTATTCGAGCTTGTTGATAGTCACGCAAGCAGATCAATGTGTGAGAGATGGTCCTTCCCCATTAATATTTCCTCTCAGCTCAGTAGGTTGGTTACTTGATTTGTGATTGTTGGGGCCCTTGTTGCCTTGCACGGGTTGTGGTTACATTTGTTTCTTTTTGCGGGATTGTGGGCTTGTTTTTGTTGGGGGCTTTGTGTTGTTCGGTGTTGCACATTTCCACATATATTTATAGGAGGGGTACTATCCGTTTTTCTTTGCACGTTCATGGCCTCGGGCCTCTTTGCTTTGTATTCTTTGGCTGGGCGTTGCCCCTTTGGTAATAAATTCTTAATTATCCAAAAAAAAAAAAAAAAGTTAGCTTAAGCTGTCTTTAATTAAGTCTAATCATAGAATAAAGCGAATAGATTCCAGATTATTAGCTTTAAGCTGGTTATATGAAGAGAAATAAGCAAAATAGGTTATGGAGATTATTGAGTTTGGAAACTGGTTTAGTGATTATGAGACTGATTGAAGTTAGGTTCTTAAAACTAATCAATGAGTTGAGTTTAAGTGAAATTAAAGTGGTTATTTAGCTAGCTAATTGATGAAAATAATTGTACCATTGAAAGTGGGTTAAACTAGTTCTAACTATGGGAAAATCTACATGAATGAAGTTAAAGAATTGGGAAGTTAGGGTTGTTAGAACCAAATGATGTAGGGTTGTAGTAACCACAATTTTTCTTGACTTTAATTATGTGATTTTGTGTAAATAAACCTAAATTAGATTGTTCTATTTCAGTTCCTTGATCTAGCTAAGGGATCTCTACATAGAGGAATTTCAAGGGCTGAAACAAAGTGAGGTAGGGAGTTTTATACCATTCTAGTGCCTATCTATGTTGGCTTTAAATGAAATATATGTTGCAATCTCTATGCTTGACATGTATCTAGTAAAAATGCACCATATCTTTGTTGCCTTATTACCTTGGTTTGAGTGATTTGAACACTATAGTGAGATGTAATTCTTGGTCCACTCATGACTTCTATGATGAAAATGGGCTGTATGATGTGATCAGTTTACAAGATTGGTTGGCAATGGAAAACAATGATAAAACATAATTGCTATCGGGTAATATTTTCATATATGCAGATCATCACATGTTACTTGTTTATGTGGGACCGCGACGGGTCCTTGAGTGAAAGTTCTTAAATCCCTCGAGGAAGACGCCCTAGTATGAGTGTGGTATAGGGTTGGTCCTGCCCCTAGGTTGTAGTCCCTAAAGACACGAGGTTGGCTGCCCTTGGGTATGAGTCCCAAAAAGTAATTATAGACGTACAAGTATTATTTTGAGCATCGATGAATAATATCTCCAATGGCACATATATGATAATTTATCATAGGAGGGAAATTTGAAGCACATATGGAATTTGTTCTATAGTAAGGACTCATTCGTGGCCTGGGTGCTGAGGTTCGCTGAGGCAGGCGCGATGTCCGAACGCCAGGATCCCCTCGAGATGTTCTTGGAGCTGGCGAAAGATTCTTCAATTGAGGGATAGGGTGAGACCCTTTATCAGGCATAGACTGTATAATGGTGTTGGGACCTTCTTATGGCATGATTTTTGGAACCCCTTGGGTCCAATCCTTCCTCTCGGGGAAAGGATTCTTTATGACCACGACCATGGAATGTCGTCAAGCTTCGCCATGGATGGTACAAGGTGGACCGCTCATCGCCTCAACCGATCTCATAACACTTAAGAACAACTGTTCTGACTACCTTCTTGATACTTAGAAAGGATGTTATATCTGGACCACAGCTCCGACCGGTGCTTTACTGCTTTTTTATCGTTACCGCTGAACTCCATTAGACCAAGCAGTCTCTCAGACACCGGCATGCAACAGGTGGTTCCCTGTGCTATTAAAAGACACTCCTTCATAACCTGGCTAGTTATCCAAGACAGACTATCCACTCAAGACAAGCTCCTTAAATGGGGTGTGGACCATCTATTCTTTGAGTGCCAGTGATGGAAGCAGGGCTAAGGAAGGGAGTGTGGACCCGCTTGAAGTCCCACTGGGCCCAATGACACGAGCTAGGGCTAAGAGGTTCAAAGAAGCCCTTCATGTTTTAATCCGAGATGCCCACATGGAAGAAACTCGCGTGTTCAACTCCAAAAAGGAAATAAAGATGGTCCACATCATCAAATTAAATCCGGACTTGGACCAAGAGCCAAGGAGTTTTTGAATTGTTGATTTGCTGCTATTTTGGAGCTGATTTGGTTCTGATTTGTTCTTGATTTGCTGCTATTTCGAGCTTATTCGTGCTTGATTCGTTCCTCGATTTGTCAGCCGATTTGTTTGATTTATTCTATCATGCAACATTTGATTCCTCAAGCCTTATCCTAGAATTATCTAGTTTCCTTTTTTAGTGTGTTACTTTAGGAAAAGTATATTAGTTTCCTTTCTGTTGGCCAAATATTTACTTTTTCCTTGTGGCCTAATATTTAGTTTCTATTCTTCATATTTTTCGCCTATTAAAGGCTTGTTATCCCTATATTCTTCAAGTTTTAAGCATTACTAAAATTGAGAGTTTAAATTTCTTTGGTTCTTTAAAGAACTCAATCATCGGTTATTCCATGCCGCTCATCAGCACTTCTATCAATCTGATCCCCATCACCGATTGCGAAGGCCCTTCACATATACCAAGGTTCTTGCTTCCATATAAGCAACTAACAAGGTCATCCATCCAAGCCGATCGCTTAGAGCTGCTTCTTCGAACTAATTCGGGATTTCCTCACTGTCTCTCACAAGTCACCTGGGCTCATCATTTGCATCGAGCAACATGTCTCTATTTTTCTGGTTTGCCTATCTTTATTATTATTATTATTATTATTATTATTATTATTTTCGACTTAATCCATCTTAGTCACCGCTTCATCCATACCTTCTAAATCTGCTCAACCCCAATTTCATTCACAACCTATTATCTACTTCATCCCAAGTCCGATTTTCTTCATTCTTGATCGGATATAATTTTTTATTGTTTCGTTTTTTTTGGTGAACCGTCCATCCCAAATAACAAAAAAAAAAAAAAAGTAAATGAAAAGGATCCAGTCAAAAAATAAAATAAAATAAAAATAAAACAAATAAAAAAAGCTGAAAAAAAAAATCCTATAAGTTTATCATCATTCTAGTTTCTAGCAATCCAATCCCCACCATAGTATAAAAAAAATAAATAAGTAAAGCTTGAATATTGGTTAACGCCAATTAACCTCGTCTCTTTTCTTCTTTGATAGGTTTTTGATTGAATTTTGAGGAAAAATCTGATTTGTTTGATTAGTTCCAAAAGAACTAGAAGAGAAATTATGAGTGGAAAAAGGCAAGAATTATCCAAAAAAAAAAAAAAAAGGCAAGAGTGGTCAGATTATTAAAGTGAGAGAAAGCCAAATATATTGTGTGAAAACACGAGCGAACTGAGTGAATCATTCTCTGAGTGAAAACCCGTGAGCGAGTGATTTAGAGGTCCTACTCTTTTTTTCTCTAACCTTGCTTTTGCAAGACTATGTCAAACAACAACGCATCTAAGTGTGCGAAGTGAGGCGTTGACATGGTTCATTATGCAGCTCTAACTAGCGGCATTAAAATGTTTAGGCTGAATTAAACAATTCCATGATAGGGTAAGAAAGCTCGAGCACTTCGAAACCTCCCACACATGGAGAGGCCGCCAAGAAGAGGGGCGCGGTGTATTAAAAGAAGAGTAAGGACGAGGAGACTTTGAAGATGAGAATGGTTATGATTCTGCAAGTTAGTAATGTGAGGTATGGGGGGAGACATAGAGAAGGTAGGAATCTGAAGATTCCCCTTCGGCTTATTCTCGTGGAGTCATAAAAATTGCTTCAAATTCGAGATAGGATTAGGCCCTTCATCAAACACAAGGTGCACAATGGTAAGGGACTTTACGGCATGACTCCCGAACCCGACGCCCTCTTCTACCTCATATTATGGAGACCGTGATCATATGATTCAAATTTATTCATAATAATGCTCGTGGCCGAGGTTATTGATGGTAGGTGGAATCGGGCCAATTGCGAACTCATAGATTCAGTCATATCAAGAATAGTTGTACCACTATAGCTTTGATGACTCTAGAGAGGATTTTATCTCGGTGGGATACTTGTTTCTTCCGGGAATTCACTCGTGAACTCAAATTTTTGGAACAATTTTTTAGACCAAAGAAGCCTAGCGGGTCAACTCCGCACTATACGATTTGGTTTCCGCTATCAGAGACATGCATTCATCGCTTATCGGGCTACTGCGATAGATTGGTCGTGCAAGACAAGCTTCTCGTGTAAGTATGATCGACTTATATCGTGTGTTTTTGCCGATCAATGTTGAAGACAGAACCACTTGTTTTTTGGCTGCCAATTCACCGCCGGTATCCGGTTGAGAGTTTTAAGGTTACGTGGGGAATTCTAGAACCCACTAATCGGGAGAATGAGTTCTTATGGGTAATTGCTACCAAAGGAAATCCTTTGTTCTATCACCAAGAGGATTTCATGGTGCTACCATTTATCACTTCAGAGACAAATTTAATAGTAGAATTTATGAGAATATTTATTCTCCAAATTGATGCTATTTTTCATCCTCATTCAGAATGATGTCGTCGAGAATCTCAAGTTTCCGTAAGGTGGTGGATAATCCAAAGGAATGTAGCTATGTGAGAGATGTGGTCATTCCCTCTTAATATTCTCGACATTGGTGTTTCATTTGGTCGATTGATGGTTTCAAGTATCGGGTCTGGTCCTTATCCTGTATATCAGCCCTGGGTCTTAGCTCTGCCAGGGCCGGGCTTTGGGGTGTGGTGACTCGCTCCTGGATGCGGGTGGGTGTCCGTTTGTTTTGTTTCGCTATCCTTGGTTGTTGCTGGTTGTTTTGGGTCGCTTGCCTTCCCTTCGCTTAGGAGGTTCTCATTCGTTTATGTACTGGGGGCCTTTGGTCCGTGTATTCTTTGGTTGGGGGGGTTTGCCTTTGGAAATAAATGCTTACTTATCCAAAAAAAAAAAAAAAAAAAAAAAGAATGACCCCGAGGCATATCTAGAGTGGGAGGAAGGTAGAGTTGGTTTTTTATTGTCACCATTATTATGAAAATAACTAGTGTCGAATAAGAGACTGAATAGGGAGCCATCGGTGGAAACATGGGAAGAGATGAAGAGGGTGATGTGGAAGAGATTTGTCCCGACTTACTACTACCGAGAATTGTACAACAAGTTGCAAGGTAACCGAGGTGTGGAGGAGTATTATAAGGAGATCGAGGTTGCAATGGCTAGGAGCGGGCTGAAGAAGATCGAGAGGCTACCATGGCAAGGTTTCTGGTGGGTTTAAACCGGGAAATTCAGAATGTGGTGGAATTGAAACATTATGTGGAGTTGGAGGATACGGAGATATGGCCATCAAGATTGAGAATCAAGTCAAGAGGAGGGGCAGTAGCAACACACGTTCTACACCTGGTCCAAGTTCATCTAAGTAGAAATCGAATCAATGGAAAAAGGAAGAGAAGCCACCCAACGCCAAGCCTAAAACCGAACTAAAACAAAAGGGGAACAACCAAGGAAATCAAGATAAACCCGATTCTTTCACTACTCAGAATCGTGATATTATGTGTTTTAAATTCCAAGGCAGGGGTCATATTGCAAGCCAATGTTCGAACAAAAGAGTCATGGTGATGCGGGACAATGGTGAGAGTGGAAACCACCGAGTCAGACTAGATTCTATGCCATCCTTAGAGGATGCCGATGATGAGGAGGTGTCAGTCTAAGGAGTAACTAATGGTGGCCGAGGGCCTAAGTGTGCAAGCTAAAGAAGATGACGAGATGCAATCTGATAACATTTTTTCTCACACTAGGTGCCACGCCTAAAACAAGGTATGTAGTGTGATCATCGATGGGGAAGTTGCACTAATGTTGCTAGCACAACCAGGGAGAAACTAGGAATGCCACCATGTGCTATCCCCGACCTTATAAATTGCAAATGGTTGAATGATAGCGCAGGTGCGGTGAATAAACTCTGCTTCTTAGGGCCTCTGGGGGCCCTTTGTCATCAGGGCTGTTGTTAGCTTTTGCCTTTTGGAAATAAATTTTACCTATCCAAAAAAAAAAAGGTGCGAATAAACAAGAATCAAAATATGGAGTGAATGCTTCTAGGGCATCCTAACGATGGAGGTTCAGACTGAATCGTGGTAGCCTAATTCATGAGGGGTCGAGGGAGGGTGGGTTTGTCCACACTGTTCACACTTCCAAAATGGGTATCCCATACCCAAAATGGGAAGGATGTCGATAATCTCCCTCCTCTATAGTCGCTGATGCGCTAATGTTGGTCTCTGCCCCAAAAGTGGGTCACTCACAGATCCGGTGAATTCAGACCGCGGCGAAGCACACAAACTATGGTGAAGGCCTACTGGGTTCCCCTAGCCCTCATCGTGGAGTTAGTCAACTCTGGCTCTCCGTAGCTCGAAATGCGACCACGCCTCACGTAGGTTTCCGATCTTGCGAAACGGATCCAGTGTGCGCATCGTGCCTAGCTGCTACCTAAATCATGGGTCCAATGATCCGATATGCACTGCTGCACGCCGGCCGCCGACGGGAGTCTATGGGCCGATCTCAGAGGTCAATCCGCCTCCAGAGCCGCTCAAAGGCTATAACAGGTCATTATTGGGCTACCACGCTTGCGAACGCGGCGTGTGCCGCCTCATTGGTCGGCATATCAGTGGCGCCCGCCAGGTTTCTCGCTTGATCCAGAAGGTTATTCTCATACGGATGTATCTCCGTGAGGCTAATTTTAGCCTTCGATCACTACATCAGATTGGCTTGATCCGGTGTCTATGTCAAATGGAGGACTGTGTGGAATATTCGAGGGTTGCGGAACCGGATTATTGTTCGGATATTCCAGACGATATCTTTTTTTTTTTTTTGGATAATTAAGCGTTTATTTCCAAAAAGCAAACCGCACAACCAAAGAATTCACGAGCCCAAGGCCCAAAATGAAAGAAAAACGGACAGAACCTCCCCTAAAACTAAGGAGAAGGCCACAGCCCAAAACAACCAACAACAACCAAGGACAACAAACCAAAAAAACCAAACTCACTTCCACAACCCGGAAGGAGACACACACCCCAAAGACCAGCCCACAATCCGGGCAAAGGCAACCAAGGCCCAAAAGAGACCAGAACCCAAACAACAACAAACCCATCAATCAACCAAGAGAACCATCAAGACCAAAGATATTAAGCGGGAAGGACCATCTCTCACACATAGCTCTGTTCACTAGATTGTCCACCACCTTCTGGAAACTTGAGATTCTCAACCGAACATCATTACAGACGAGATGAAAAATAGCATCAGCGGGAGAATAGATGTTCTCGTAAATTCTTTTTTTTTTTGGATAGTTAAGAATTTATTTCCAAAAAGGGCAATGCCCCAACAAGCAAAGAACAATACAACGAGCCAAAAGGCTACCCGAAAGAAGACAAACTGACAAAGACTCTCCCCCTAAAACCTAGGAAAAGGCATCAGCCCGATACAGGATCTCCACATACAGGCAAGAACCAACAAGCCACACAACAACCAATCCCCACAAACAGACAGAGATAAACATAAGCCCACATCCCGGGCAAGGAGTACCAAAACATAATCCAGGCAACTTAAGATGCAGGAACCAGGTAACTCTCAAAACAGAAACAAACCCCACAAACATGGCGACCAAGAATCGAACGAGCGATTAGACAATATCCTTAATATAGGAAAATATGGTAACCACTCTAACCAAGAAACTGAGGAGGATATATCTCAAGTAACTCATGCTTGCCCCAACCAAGGAGGCCGGCCACAAGCAAACAGCAAAGACATCGAGAAATGAGTCCAGTGGAACTACCGCAGCAGACCGAAGCCACTCCCAAGAAAACATCTTGACCCTCGCTTAAAATGAACTTCAAATCTCCCATTCAAGACGACCACCAAAACTGCTAGTCAAACTAAAACCATAGCAAAGAAACAATGCCTACGATACCCAAACATAGCAATCCACCCCATGTTCACAACATTCCTGGCCAAGGCCCAAAATGTACCCGGACTTCCCCTCTTCAGAGGAACTTTGACCCAAACAGGGCTTATCAGCCGACTGACCATAATCCTGGGCCCCATCCCCGTAGAGTCCACATAGTCCACCGTCGCATAGACACCACCAAAGAATGACCGGGCAAAGAACTAAGGCAGGGCATTCCCTGAGCCGAGGACACACCCGGACTCAACCTTTCCTGCTCTGCTCCACGAACACGCCAGTTCGGCGCCGCACGGAGTATGCCGTCATGGGATTCTCGCACCGACTTCCAATGAACGAAGGCCGGACCGAAATGTAAACCGCATCCGAGACCCATACTCGGGGTATCTCGAAACCTAGCGCACTCCACCCGCATCCGAACCTCAACAAATGTATCCATGCACTACTTCTCGCTGGGAAGGCAAGAACTGAGCCTGGATCGAGTGAATAAGGCCGCTTACACCGATCCACTTCTCGTCGAAGACTGAAGGCTCCAATTTGAGGTACCCTTGTTGCGCATGGCCACCTAACTCGCATCTAACGTAAATGAGCACTACCGAGTAAAACCTGCAGGTGGAAACTGAGCCCAAATCATCCGCGATGATGGGATGGGTGGATCCGAACCTGGCGCTACCGCATCGGCCGGCCGCAGCGGCCGGAATCGCCACCATCTCGGGGTTCGATTAAACCCTTAGAGGAAGACCAAACCGCTTACCCCGCAACTACAGACATCGGGCTCTACGTCGGGAAGCGACGATGCAAACTAAAATATAAAATGTGATCCCTATGAAAGGATCTAAACACATTCCTCAGAATAAAGCACTGAAACCCCAATGCCATTCAACCCATCCATAATATCGATACCGATCACTCACGCTGAAAGATACAGGATGCCCTGTGGTAGCATCCCCGCCGCTCGCTCGTAAATTTACCATTCCGTCGCTTTCTCCTAAATAGTAGCACCCCACGCAATCCTCTTGGTAATAGAACAAAATGATTTCCCTTTAGAAGCACAAACCCATAAGAATTCATTCTCCCAACTTTGCGGCATTCTGGAATTCCCACATAACCTTAAAAACAAGTGATTCCTGTCTTCAACATTAGCTCGGCAAAAAACACATGAATTAGTGTTAGTCAGACCCCATTTGAGAAGTTTGTCTTGCGTAACTAATCTGTTCTGAATGGTCAACCAAACTATAAAAGCATGTCTCCTGATAGCTTGGGGAAACCATATCGTGTAATGTTAGCAGACCATCGGCATTTTCGACGAAATTGTCTCCTGTGTAATAAACCGTGAAGACCCCAGATGGAGCAAGTGTCCATGTAACAATATCCTCTCTAGAGACATCTATATGATAATTGACACAACTGCTCTTGATTTCAATAAGGTCAGCAGAATTCGCAATAGGCCAATTCCACCTACCATCCCCAATAACTTCAGCTACAAGAGCATTATTCTCAATAGCAGAATCATATACAATTCGTTCTCCATTGTTCCAGACGATATCTTGGTTTGCATCTTTCAGTTTCTAAGCACCATTGTATGTTTGGTGCTTGGGGAACCCGAATGGCCAAGCCTGGGGCCTAGTATGTTCGCGATGGTGTCGAAATTACCGCAGGCCGATGAGATGGATGCTAAGCATGTGACTTCGCTGTGTTCCTGTGGCTCATGCCCAGGGTAAATGGTTTGATTGCGTGTACCCCGGCTATGGTCCTGCTGGCCTCGTGGTATTTAGCTTGTTCCATAAAGTGGTGGGCTTCGTCTGCTTTGGTTTCCTCGTCATTTTCACAGTGGCAAGTGGGTGGGAATTGGCTGGTTCTTCCTGTCCGGGATGGGCTTGGTCAATTGACCGACCGGCCCGTATGTGAGGTCCGGGCTTGGTTCGCCTTGATGTGGGCTTGGTTTATTTGGGCTTTGTTTGCCGCTTGGCATTTGTTTGCTCAGATCATCGATGCCCTTTCCTATATTTATAGAGGTGCGCCCGTTTTTTGTTTTCTCCGTGGCCTCGCCTTGTATTTTTCCCCTCGTTATCAGGTGGTCACTTGTTCGGGTTTTGCCAAATTTTCTTCGCCTCGCGGCTTGATTCTATTTGCTGATTTCCGTCGTTTCGTCCGTGCTCGACTTCACTTCAAGCAGAGAGATTTGAAGGTCTTTGGAGCGGGATGACTGCCGAGTAATCTCCTGGGGATCCCTCACGTGGGAGTTCGCTCTTCGCGAACGATCAATTGCGCCCAGATTGTGGATGTGGTTCCCTGGGGTTTCCTCGTCTGTTTCGTGCCCGTGCCATGGCTTTCTGTTATTTTGTGATCTGCTGCCTTTGCCTCTGCTGTGGGCTGTTGTTTTTCTCCTTTGCCCTGGTGTGGGCTCGCTTTTGATAGTTGCTTGTCAGCCCGTATGTGGGGTCCTCGTGCCATTATGTATCGGTGTTTGCGGGCCTTCCCCCTCCTTCCGGGGGGGAAGGTTTTCTGATGATGCCCTTTACAGGCTGCTCGCTGCCTTTCCGCTTCGCCAGGACATGTTTGTTTGTTGGGCTTTGCCCTTTTGGAAATAAATTCTTACTTATCCAAAAAAAAAAAAATAAATAAACAAGTGTTAGTCGCTTTTAGCATTGGGAAATACGAAGATGAAGTTTTGTGTGATGTAGTTCCAAAGCAAGTCAAAGCGCCAGCTATTAGGAAGACCAGCAATTTGATAGGAAAGTTTAGCACGACGCCACCAATAAGTACTGTCATGGGCACAACCAACTGACCACTTGCTCCTTCACACCAAGTCAAGTTTATGAAGATCAAGCAAGGTTGCAAAGATAGTGAACAAAAGCAAAAAAAGTAAAAAGAGAGTGAACAAAAGAAATGAGTGAAAAGAGGAACAAATGAAAAAGTGAAAAAAAGAGCTAACAAAAGAAAAAGCGTGAAAAAGAGAGTGAGCAAAAGAAAGAGAGTGCCAAAATGCAAGTGGCTGAAAATTTAAAAGAAAATGAGAGAAAAACCAATTTCTATGCAAGGGCAAGTGAGGTTAAGATGACCGATTGATGAGAGATGACCTGCTTGTTGTCTTCGCATTGATTTCACAGGGATGACAACTATGTGGGTCCGAGCCGGCTGGGTCAATTCAAGTGGTCACCCTTCCCAAAAAGGAGTTTCCCCTTACTTCCCCCCTAAAAGGGATACCCACACTGGATCGCCCGACGCTGGATCGCTGCTCTCCAGCTTATGCTCGAGGCGCCACATCGCCACGCCCATCAACTTGATGCGCCAGCTTCACGCCGCTTCGTGTAGCGCTATCAACACCTACCCGATCGCCGACTTCCGTGCCTCCTCAAATCTTCGGTACCGCCGCTCAAAGCTCAATCCCGTGTCGACCGATAATGGCGTCGTCCAAGGTGTCAACCGCTTCATGGTGGGTCGTGCGGTGGATCAGATCTTCGAGGAAGCACGCTGCTCGGGAGATGAAGACCGACTACTGTGGATGGTTACTGGGCCAAATGGGTATGACTCCCTATGCCTGCGGTCGTCCCATCGGGCTAGCGCTGGATACTGCTGAAGTGTAGCGCATCAGAACCCAAATCTACCGGCAACTTGTAATTTGGAGACGACTGATGCTCCTGAGGTGGTTGAGAACTTTGGCAGTGGTATCGAGGAAGGCTGGGGAAATGGTTTGGGTGGAAATAATGGGGATAGAAAGGGTGAGTCGTCACCAGTGAAATCTTTGAAGACTCTTTTCTCAGTGCCTGCTAAAACAAGTGGTCCGCTGCAATTCTCCAGGTCGCATAGAACTAATGGGAAGCTTGTGGTCAAACCTCATGCGGAGGCGGTGGTGGAAGGTATTGATAAGTAGAAGGGGTGTTTGGTTGGACAATTCTTGGATAAACGACTTCCATTTCCGGTGGTGCGTTCTTCGTCGACAAACTGTGGGAAGGGGAAGAAGGAGATGCCCGATATATCTAATGATCGAGAATGGATTGTATTTTTATAAATTCAGGGACCCGGATGCCCGAGATTGGGTTATGGAATTTGGACCATGGCATCTTGCGGGGAGACCTTTTATTTTACGTGCATGGCAGCCAGGCATGGATATGCTCAACATTCAGCTCACTTCAATTCCAATATGGGTTTGTTTTTTTTTTTGGATAATTAAGAAAATAATTGAATAATCACGTCCGGTGGGAATTCCAATATGGGTTAAGTTCTATAATATACCTTTTGAATATTGGACTAACACAAGCGTTGGGTATATTGCAAGTGTTGTAGGTAATCCGCTCCATCTTGATTCACTCACCGAAACCGGGCCAAAGTTATCCTTGCTGTGGATATGCATAGAGGAGTCGACCGTGAATCTCAAAGTCTGCCTTCCGACATGGTAATGGCAAGTATTCTACGATAAGAATTGAATACCCATGGCTCCATAAAGGTCGTCTAAACCGCAAGCTAATTTGGCCATAACCTGGTACATTGCCATATTATGAAAGGTCAAAACAGTAAACACAACACCACAAAATCTGGGAACAGTGTGAATGAGGCTGGGGAAGAGGTTATTATGGCTGATGCAAGGAAGACTTCACTAGATACTGGTCGGGTTTCAGAAGGATTCAAATTGGTGTTACCCCTTGTTAATGCTAACACGTTGTTGTTGACGTGATGCGTGACCTGTAGACGAGCAACAAAACGCATCGTAACATGTACCGTGAGGTTAATGGTGCGACATCGTGTTGACGACTCCACCCCAAGTTGTCATGTAATACCTTCAATGTTCAAGGCGAAGTTGAGGAAGAATGTCCAAGTAGGAGGTAAAGAAAGAAGCCCTGATACATCCAGCTCTGACCCAACATCGTTGATGATTTCTTTGATACTTCTCCTACTTTTGACACTTTCAAGCATATAAAGAGAATTGACGAGTTGGACTACACTCCTGTTCCACTATCTAAAAAGAAGCTCAAGAAATTGAAGAAACAAAACCAAGTTTCTAAGCAAGCACTAGTAGTAAGGGGGTCTATCCACCTTTCTAATGGTTAAATTCGCCGCCTGGAACATAAGGGGATTGAACGACCCCCTTAAGCAAAAAGAATTGTGTTTTTTTGTGGAGTCCCATGCTCTTGATTTTGTTTGTATTTTGAAACTCGTAAAGTGCTTCTATTAAAGACGTAATTTTCAACTCTCAACTTCCTAAGTCGGAGACTATTTCATAACCATGATCATGCTCGCTAGTAGAATTTGGATATGTGGTAAATTCTCGAGAAGGTCATCGATGTTGTCCATTCGATGACCAAGCTTATATGTCACCATGTGCTCTCAAGGACAACTATCTTTCATGCCTCTACTATATATGCTTCGAACAACTACATCGATAGAAGAGTACTTTGGAGCCATCTTCTCTAGTGTGAGCCCATAGTGGGCCAAAATCCTTGGTTTGTGTTGGGCGATTTCAACACCACCAGGTTTGTCAATTAAAAGACTGGGGGTAACATGATGTATGACACGACCATGATTGATCTTCACGAATGTCTATTCAACCTTGAATTAGCGGATACACCATTCTTGGGGCCTATATATATGTGGATGAACCATCGGGAGGGGGAGTATTTCATAGCTAGGAAGTTGGACCAATGTCTCCAAAATGAATGCTGTTTGGATGTGTTCTCCAATGCGCTGACGGAAGTCCTTCATCTTGGGTTGTCTGATCATTGCTTTCTGGTTACCAGCCTTAATTTTAGGCCGGATCCCGGGCGCAGTAAATTTTACCCCTTCAAATTTTTAAATTTTGGGCTGACCACCTTGCTTTTCTTGAGCTAGTAAAGGAGGCGTGGAAAAGTGATGTTTACGGCACACCCATGTATAGATTGACCCGCAAACTTAAAAGTGTGAAGGCTATCCTTAAGGCCTTTAACTTCCAATTTTCAGAAAATTGGCGCGGAGCGAAGTTGTGGACGCTCAGAGACCCTAAACCGGTCCGCCCTCGTATTACCGAACAACCGAATGATCCCCTTCTGGTGGATAATGAGAGGAGGTGTTTGAAGACTTTCCATGACTTAGCTTGTGCCGAGGAGGGGCTCCTGAAGCAAAAATCTAGAATTCAGTGGCTTAAACTAAGAGACCAGAACACTAGTTTCTTCCACAAAGCCATCAAAGCAAGGAATGCTCAGAATGTTATAAAAGTCCTTACTTTGGCGAATGGGTGCAGAATTGAAGACCCCGAGGCTATCAAACAGGAAGCCATCGCCCACTTCCAAAATGTAATGTGCTCTGATGGACCATCTACTGACCACGATGATTATTTAGATAACCTAGATGGTTTCACTTGGTCTCCTCAGCACTTGGACACTTTAAACAGTATGATAACCCATGAAGAGATCAAGAATGCCATATTCTCTATGAATGACTCCAAAGCCCCGGGCCCAGATGGTTTCTCGTCTCTATTTTTCAAGAAAGCCTGGAGTATTTTTTTTTTGGATAATTAAGAATTTATTTCCAAAGGCATACTAAACAAACTAAAAAATAGTCACAAGCCATAAGCGACAGAGAATACAATAGGACGCTACCTCCTAAAAACATAGGAAGCGAGGCATCGGCCCGATACAATAACCACCCGAGTGGAACCAAAACAAGAGAACAACAATCCTCAAGACAAACTAACCCAGCAGGCGACGAACAAAGACGGAGGAAAAACACAGCTGAATCCAGGGCGACAAAGCGTATAGACAAACCCGCCTGTCCAGACACGGGACCACGAGTGATTAGTCGATTATTAACAATGTATGGATATATGGTGTCCACACTACTGCTAGAGTTCGCAGCCTTGATAGCATGTTCCTTTTCCTCGGTTCTTGAGCTTCTTCTTTGACATCGTGTAGTCCGGCTTCATCAATTCTCTTTATATGCTTAAGCGTTTCACAAACGGGAGGTATGCGAAATGCATTGGAAGGTCGAGCTTGGAAGAATTAGAATATTGGTATGCGGAATAACCAGCTATGATCGTGGCAACCACAGTGCAGCGTCGACGCACCTAGTTAAACGTCGGAAGGTATGCCGGTCGGCCTTTCACGGATATCGATAACTAACCACTTTCAGCCTTACTGGGGTTGTAATGGTTGACTATATCATGGCTGTGTGTGACACTACGCACTAGAGAGGTCAGCATCATCGGCTTGCATAGTCTTGACAGGCCTCTTAGCAAAGTGATCGGACCGATTGCTCCGAGTGACCATTTTCTTCACACCACACGACGCACTTCCCATGACTATGGCCAAGATCTTCGGTGTGCGCGATTACGAGAACCCATGGGTACTCTTTTTGGATAAGTAAAATTTATTTAAAGTAAAGCCGACATACAAAGCAAAGAACAATACATGAAGAGTCAAATCTTTTGCTTCAAACCAACCATCGGACAACACACTCCTAAATCTTAGGAAAGGCATCAGCCCGATGTGAGAAAACACGAGAAAATCAGCACAAATTAAGACAATAGCCCACATCAGGAACCTGAGCCACCTGACCATCAAGGCAGCGATAGCGTAACACGGAAGCTGCTACAGCTCAGAAACAGCTCTGGCTGACCCCATTTTAAGGGCCACCATGGAGCTCACCACGGTCCCGACCGGACCGGGTGAGCAGCCCGCGAGGCAGCGAGAAAAGCCAGCGACTATACTCCGCCCGAGAAACAACCGGGGCACCACATGCCAGCGGTCCCACCGCGCTACACCACACGCACGCAAACATTGCAACACCTAGAAGTAATGGCCATCGGATCACACCTCACCATCAGCCGAACTTGACCAGATCCACCAGTCAATCTTAGCGTTAAATAAACTTAGACCGACCATCAGTATACCAAAATCAACGTGATTAATGAACCTGATGTGGGCCGAACGTGGATAATAATACCATAAAGTCCGCCGAAGATGGCGGAAAAGCGACTCCGCATCCCCACGGCGATGATGAAATTCGGCGGCCCTTCATCACTAGATCGGCGGATCAAGTCGAAAGATGCTGACCACTGCGGTCGGAACTTTGGGTAGTGCCCGCGGCGTCGACCACGCAGCACATAAAAGCTCGAAGCGGTTACTCGGACCTCCGGCATGCCCAACACAACGACATCGTAGCCTCTTTTGGAACCCGATCGCCGATTCCCCAGCTTGGCCTCTGCCCTCAACGCAAATCTGCACATCATGGTTCAGATCGTTACCTCCATCAATCGGAAAACCAAAAGCGCACTATCAGGTAAAATGGGACTAATCGCGGACATGATTTGTTCCTCCGGCCCGGGCAAATCACGGAGCACATACACCCCGCTCCTTGAATATCACAAGATCTCCCACAAAAGGCGTCGTCGATCACCGTGATTCGATAATTTCCTTACCATATCCAGGCAAGATCACCATGTGTGATCTTGTGAACTCCACCATATCTGAGTTCACAAGAAATGGAACCCAAAAAAACCGGTGCCACACCACCTTTCGCCCGAGCCAGACTCCCGATTCCGATGATTTCCAAATCCGAATTCCATAGCCGTATGGATTTGAGGAGCTAAGCCCATACCGACGGATGCCGGTGAGAATAGATCCCGTAACCCCCTCGCCTGCGTCGGCAAAGATTTGAACACGGGAACCCGAGATCAGGTGAAATGGCCATCGACCTCGTCGCCGGCCCACCTCAACAGCGGCAACGCCTTGATGCGATTTAGAATATCGATCTCGGATCGGCTCGCGAACCTCTCGGATCACGATCCAGGAGCCCTCGTTTTGGCTTCCTCTGAAGCGGTCTTTGATTTTTCCGGCGCGACATACGAGTGCGTGGGAACTATGACGACGAAGGCGTCTTTCCCGACCTCCTTTTTGTGAGATACGACGCATAGGCCAAACCACGAAAACCCCGAGATGGGAATAAACACCCCATTATCGGTCTTCTATTTAGGGGAGAAAGTAGCATTTCAACGGTCCCGGCGAGGAAAGGAGTCAAAATCATCATTTGACCCGAGAGAAGTTTCTCTACCGCATATACAAACATGATCCCTTGTAAAGGGAAAACTGAGATCCACAGTGGCCGGAGAGAGGAGGTTTGCACTAAGGGAAACCCCTTCGAGCAAGTTGCTCCCATAATAAACTTGTTCCCTTGAAAAGGGAACGGAACCCACATAAAAACCATGTTCCCTTGGAAAGGGATCGGAGATCAAAGAAAAAAAAGAAGAACAGATGCTTTCGCCATGAACCCCCTCCCGGGAGAGAAAGAGGGAAACCCCTGCACCCATGGGTACTCAATTCTAATAGTAGTGTACTTACCATTCCCCAGATCCAATATTGCAGATTTAGGAAAAGTACAATTCACATCCACCTCAATCGTATCTGAAAGGATAATCTAGAGTGATTCTCGGTGAGGTGTCTAAATGCATGGAATGCCTCGGCACTACACAATGTATCCAAGGCCCAGTAGCGGTCCGATTATTCGAGAGGATGTTAAAACTTACCCAAATAGGTAGGGAGGTGATCTGCACGTTAAGCATCTCCGTGCACGGTTTCGGAGCCGAAGAATGATTGAATTACACCCCGACCCGAATGCAAGGCCCATTCTCAAAACCCAATCCCGAAACAGCGGTCTCTGAACACGAAAATGTACAACCCATTATACGTGGTGGAGATCTCGGGCATCTCGTGCTTGCCCCCTTGCCGCTCGGCGAAAGGTTGACCACATGTAATGGGAGACGCTTGTCAAAGAAGCCCGACCCACGAGAGCTTCCTTCCCTTAAGACCCACTCCTTCAGTACGCCTCGGGAGAGTTTGATAGTCACCTTCCCATCAGCTGTGTTTGTGAAAGGCCAAAGAAACAAGATTTTGGGCGATTCACAAATAGTGACCTCAATTGTGGCTAACCTTGGCGATATCCAGATTGCTTGACCTCGAGCTAGCCCTTGCGGCTGACCCGATCCGCGAAAGCATCTCTGTTTGCGGAATCGACGGCCAATGGGTGGTGAAATGTCGTCATCTCAAGACCCGAAATTGAACACTCGATCGGAGGTGGTGGCCCGAGATCGTGATCGGGCCCGGCCACTGCCGTGCAGCAGCGGCCGCACGGGACTGCCGGGTACCGTCGGCGGGAGAATCCATTCCTCTGGCGAGATTTGGGACACTCGGCGGGCGTTCTTTACAGTTTAACCGACAGGTTGAGTTTTTGCGGAGCGCTCTGTCGGCAATGACGGACCCATTTTCCATGAGCCTTGCAGCGGTGTCTTGCGTTTTGTGTAGGCGATTGCGGAACGATCTATCGACAAGCTGCCGGCGCCGGCAATGGGCTTTACCGCCCATTCCATCTTGGCGGATCTCGGGCCGATGATAGTAAGCGCCCACACGAGAAGCAGCGTGGGGCGCTGCTGCTGACGTTGCATCGTCGGCGGTAATGTCAACGAAGCGGCGTTGTCGGAGGAGGCTCGTTACCCTTGAGATGTGGCGGAGGCATCGGAATCGCGTCGGTAGAAGATGGCAGCTGCCCAGATGATGCAACTACGTGTTCTTTACCCAGCATTGTTAGCGTCGGTGGCAATGTCGACCTCAGCACCACTATGGCCCGTGGGTATCCCTTTAGGGAGAAAGGGAACCCGCTTTTTGGAAGGGGTAACCAGCGTGGTCAACCTCCTAACATTACGAGACCCGTCCAACAGCGGCTTTTGGCATCGACTGCTGTTTGGTTTTCCGGCGTGCGAGGAACGATGGAGGCTGCATTCGACCCAGGGGCGTCACGAACCCTTTTGGGGGCTCGGGCCGCCCGATGGTCTCATCTCGAAACCTAGATCGGGAGAAACCCCCTTCCAACGGTCTTCCCTTTATGGGAGAGGGGTACCAGCTTTTGGTACCGCGGTCAAGCCCTCACATCTTTACGATTGTGAACCACTTTTTGGAACACCCGGGTATAAATCCGACTCTAGATGGGAAGGAGTCCCATCATCTGACCCACTTTGGGGATGGAAATCGGTTCAGGAATTGTGGAGCCACTTGTGGTCAACACCCAGCGACCTTAGAAAGCCCCCACCCAGCATCATCAGTGAGTGATCATGTGAACCTCCATCGAGGCGACCACAGAGCATTTTCCTTTTTGTTCACTTGAAGATACTTGAGACGAACATTCAAAAGACTAAAGCCTGGAGTATTGTTGGTAGTGATGTAGTTGAAGCAGTGGAATCCTTTTTCAACTCGGGTTGTTTGCTTCGTGAAATTAATTGCACTATTATTGCATTGGTGCCCAAGTTCCCTAACCTTGGATCTATGCATGATTATAGGCCAATTTCCTGTTGTAATACTATATACAAGTGCATCACGAAGATCATTGCTTCGAGGATTAAATAGTGTCTCCCTGAGATTATTAGTCCATCACAATCAGCTTTTGTACAAGGTCGGAGTATTGTCGACAATGTCCTCATTACCCAGGATCTTATGATCAATTATCATCGTGATAATGGTCAACCCAGGTGTGCTGTAAAAAATTGACACAAGTATGCCTATGACTCATTGGTCGGAGCCGCATCATTGATATCCTTTCCAAAGATAGTACCCTACTTACCTACTGAGATGTATAAAGGCGTGCATCACTACTCCTTCCTTCTCCGTAACTGTAAATGGTGAGCTTGCGGGGTTCTTTGCTAGCAAACGAGGGTTAAGGCAAGGGGACCCCTTATCCCCTATGCTGTTCATCATCGCAATGGAAGCCTTCTCTAGGTCCTTATCTGTGGTTGTCCAAAGGCAAGACTTTGAGTTTCAACCTAAATGTGAAGAAGTCAATCTGACCCACTTATGCTTTGCGGATGATATTTTTTTATTTGTGGTGGGACGTCTTCCAGTGGTGCAAGTTATTATGGATGAGATAAAAAAGTTTGAGAACTTCTCTAGGCTCCAAGTGAACAAGCAGAAGAGTGCTATATTCCTTGCAGGGGTTAATGTTTATGTCAAAAATGAGATCTTGGACATTACTGGCTATTGTTTGGGGAGTTTATCTATGAAATACCTAGGTGTTCCACTCATCTCTACAAGACTCTCTCATTGTGATTGTCACCGCTTGATAAACCATCGCCAGGATCCAAAGGGACAAGCAGATCACATCCTATGCGGGTAGATCAAGAATGATATCTTCAAGTTGTATAATATTCAAAATGTAATCGTAGTATGTTCATCATTCCAAAATACACTATTACTAAGATCGAGCAAATTTTCTTCAGCTTTTCCGTGGTCGCAAATGGGGAATGTTTGTCGGGCGGCGTTAGATGGAATCCGTGTGTCTTCCGGCTGAGGAGTGGGATCGGGGTCTCTGTCGCGTGTTAAAATTCGAATGATGCTAGTGTTATGAAACACATTTGGAATCTATGCTATAGGAAGGACTCTTTATGGGTGGCCTGGGTGCGGAGGCTTTATCTGAGACGGGGGAGTCTGTGGTGTGCAAAGATCCCTTCGAATTGCTCGTGGAGTTGGCGGAAAATCCTTCAGCTCAGAGAAAGGATAAGACCCTTCATAAGACACAAGGTGTGTAACGGTGCTTGGACATTCTTATGGCATGATTTCTGGAACCCGTTTGGCCCCCTCCTTCCATGCTTTGAAGAACGGATTATATATGATTCTGCTATTCATAGGAACGGTCAAGTATCAGAGGTTATTGGTGGTGGTAGGTGGAACTGGCCTATCGCTAATTCAGCTGACCTTATCGCTATCAAGAATAGCTGCGGGGAATATCCTCTTGATGACTCTAGAGAGGATATTATTTCATGGACACTTGCACCTTCCGGGGAATTTTCTGTTAGCTCAGCCTGGAACCATATTAGACCGAGTAAGCCAGTAGTAAACTGGCACTATACGGTATGGTTTCCCCAAGCTATTAGAAGACACGCATTTATAGTATGGTTGGTCATCCATGACAGATTGAATACCCAAGACAAGCTTCTCAAATGGGGCCTTATCAACTCCATGTCCTGTGTTTTCTATCGGCTAGTGTTGAAGATAGGAACCACATGTTCTTTAGCTGCCAATTCACCGCTGGAATTTGGATGAGGATTTTAAGGATGTGTGGGCACTCTAGAATGCCGAGGAACTGGGAGAATGAATTCTTATGGGTAATTGGAACCAAGGGTAAGTCCATCAGCTTTATCACTAAGAGGATTGCGTGGGGTGCTACTACATCATTCAGGAGACAACTAATGTTGCAATCCATGAAAACATCTATTCTCCCGCATATGCTATCTTTCACCTCATATGTAATGATGTTAGACTTAGAGTTTAAGGGTTGCAGAAGGTTGATGATAATTCTGCTAACAGATCTATGTGCGAGAGATGGTCTTTCCCTCTTACTATCCTAGGCCCTTGTGGAGCGGCCCGCTGACTTGGTCCGTTTTTTGTCTGCTTGTACCCGCAATGGGCTAGGCCATGTTGATGTTTGAGCCTGTCCTAGGCTTTGAACAATGTGGTTTGGTATGTGTTTGGTTCTTCCTTATTGGCTTACTTCGCTTATGCTTGGTTTTGGGCTTTGGCCTTGGGTAAGAATACCGCTTTGAAGTTCTATGGCGTTTTAAAGTGTGTCAAGCCGCTTCTAAGCTGGATTTCAGGATTGTATGTTTTTTCTCGTTTGTTTTCCTTGTCAGTGGCCTGTGTCTCGTTGTGGGCTGTTGCTTATAGTTGGTGTTGTTTATCAGGTGGTTTTGTGTCGGGCTGATGCCCCTTCCCTATGTTTTTAGGGGAGGTGCTGTCCGTTTTTTGTTTTATTGCTATTGGCCTTTGGCTTCTTGTATTGTTCTTGGTTTTTTTGGGCTCTGCCCTTTTGGTAATAAATTCTTACTTATCCAAAAAAAAAAAAAAAAAAAGTGAGGTTAAGAAAGCATTGTTCTTAAACGAGCCCACGATTGTACTTTTGTACAAAGAGACACTTTTTAATACTAACCAACTTGACACTTCTTGCCTTAGTTCTATTGTCTCACTTTTTGCAGAATTTTAAAGATGTCTTTCCCTTATGAAATTCCCGAATGGGTTACCTCCTATCCAAGGGATCTAACATCAAATTGATTGGTCTCCGGCGCTACTATCTCGAACCGAATTCCGCTTATAGGAGTAATCCTGAGGAGACAAAGGAACTTTAAAACAAGTTGGTGAATTGATGGAAAGGGATATGGAGGGACACTTGAGTCCATGCGCTTTGCTATTTTCGTTCCTAAGAAGGATGGGACATGGAGGATGTGTGTTGATTGCCGAGCCATCAATAACATAACAGTAAAGTATCGTCATCCCATTCCTCGGTTAGATGATATGTTTGATGAGTTGCATGGTTCTTTTGTATCTTTTCCGAAATTGATTTGAACAATGGATACCATCAAATTAGAATGAAAGAATGTGATGAATGGAAAACTGCTTTCAAAACAAAATATGGTATGAGTGGTTAGTTATGCCTTTCGAATTAACTAATGCACCTAGCACTTTCATGAGACTAATGAACCATGTTTTGCATGCTTTCATTGGAAAATTTGTGGTTGTCTATTTTGATGATATCCTCATTTATAGCAAGAACTTAGATGATCACTTGATTCATTTAAAATATGTTTTGGATGTGCTTCGAAAAGAAAGATTGTTTGCTAACCTTAAGAAGTGCATATTTTGTACCTGATAAGCTTTGTGTTTTTGGTTTCGTATGTTAGTACGAGGGATACAAAGCTGATGAAGAAAAGGTCTCAGCGATTCAAGATTTGGCCAAGTCCAACAAGTGTGAGAAGTTCGGTTTCTTTTTTTTTTTTTTGGATAATTAAGAATTTATTTCCAAAAGGTAAGGGCTTCCCACAAAACCAAAAGAATACATGAGCCCAAGGCCCAAAAGAAAAAAGAAAATCGGACAGCACCTCCCCTAATATTATAGGAAAAGGGCATCAGCCCGAAACAACGAACAACAACCAAGGACAAATGAGAGGAAGTGTTTAAGGACCTTCTATGATCTTGCCGCTGCTGAGGAGGGTTTCTTAAAGCAAAAATCTAGAGTACAATGGCTCAAGCTAGGAGATCAGAAAACAAATTTCTTCCACAAATCAGTCAAGGCTCGGAATGCTCGAAGTATGATTAAAATCTTAACCTCGGGAAATGGCTGCAGAATCGAAGATCCGTTGGCTATTAAGGTGGAAGCTGTTGGCTACTTCAAAAATATTCTTTGTGTTGATGGCACTCCTATTGACCAAGAGTATTTGAATAACATTGATGGGTTTGGTTGGACGCCGCATCATCTGGACGTTTTGAATGGTGATATTTCTCATGAGGAAATAAAGAGGGCCTTGTTCTCTATTGATGATTTCAAAGCCCCGGGCCCGGATGGTTTCTCTTCTCTTTTCTTCAAGGCAGCTTGGAGTATAATTGGAGGTGATGTAATTGATGCGGGTGTTATCTTTTCAAACGTCAGGCGACCTTCTTCGTGAGATTAATTACCTTATAATTGCTTTAGTGCCAAGGTACCTAACCACGAATCTATGGGCGACTATAGACCCGATATCCTGTTGTAACCACGGTTTATAAGTGCATATCGAAGATTATTCTTTGCGAGTTAAATCAATGCATTCCACGAAGTTATAAGCCTGCGCACTCGGCTTTTTAATGCAGTCGATATAGTAGATAACATCCTTATTACCCGAGGCTTATGATCAACTATCACTTAGTGATAAAGGCCCTCGAATTGTGCTCTTAAAGTTGACATTAAAAGGCTTTTGATACAATCGAGTTGGAGCTTTGTGCGGGTATTTTAACCAGAATGGAACACACCCTAGTTCATACGAGAATTGTATTAAGGCTTGTATCCTACCCCCGACCTTCTCTGTTTAGGTTAATGGTGAGCTTGGGGTTTTCAATATGATCGTGGAGTTGAGACAAGGGGATCCCATATCCCCATTATTATTTATCATTGCCATGGAGAACTTTCTAGATCCTTGTCGTTGGTAGCTCGCAGACAGGATTTTCAGTTTCATCCTAAATGTAAGGATATCAACCTGACTCACTTATGCTTTGCGGATGACATTTTTCTTTTTGCTAGTGGGACGATATCCAGTGTCAAAGTTATTTTTGGATAATTTGAAGCAGTTGAGAACTCACATTTGCGAAGATAACAAGTTCAGCGCCATTTCATTCTCAAGGGGTAAATGGTGAAGTCAATCTGCTCTATTGAACATCAACGAGTTTCAGTTTGGGAAGGTTTCTATGAAATATCTTGGTGTTCCTTTGATCTCATCAAAATTTTGTCCCTACAGTGATTACTGACCTTTGTTGGAAAAAATAATGTAAGCGAATCCGAGTCTTGGGCTGAGTAGAGAGTAATTGTTATCATATGCGGGCGGTCTGACATTGGTTACGTGTTTGCATAGCATTCGGTTGTATTGGTGCGATATGTTCATTGTGAAATTCATAATTGCAAAATTGAGTAACTTTTATTTGACTTTATTAGAATCGGAAATTCTACGTCGTGCTAAGGTCGGTTAGGATTCGTGTGTCTTCAGAAGGAGGGTGGCTTTAGTGCGTCGGATCAAAGACTCGAATGATCTGAATGTTATGAAGCCTGCGTTTGGAACATTTTAGGAAGGACTCCTTATGGGTGCAGGCGTGGGTGCGGAGGTGTACTTGAGACCGCGGAAGCCTACAGTGTCTGAAACTCCTTGATTTGTTCTTGGAGTGGCGGAAAATCTGCGGTGAAAGATAGATGGGACCCTTCATCAACCCTGAGGTTTATAACGGTAAAGGGACATTCCTTTGGCATGATTCCTGGAATCCGGTTGGTCCTCTCCTCCCTCACTATGGTGATCGTATTGTGTATGATTCCGCTATTAAGAATAACGCTCTTGTAGCTGAAGTTATTGGGGATGGTAGGTGGAATTGGCCTATTGCGAACTCTGCAGACCTTATGTCGGGGAAATCCAAGACGATTGTGTCAATTATCATCTAGATGTCTCTAGAGAGGATATTGTTTCATGGACTCTTGCTCCATCTGGGATCTTCACGGTTTGTGCACTTTGGAACAATTTAGGTCGAAAATGCGATTGGTGCTGGCATTATACGATATGGTTTTCCCAATGACTATGGGGAGACATGCTTTTATAGTTTTGGTTGACCATTCGGAGACCAGATTAGTTACAGATAAGCTTCTCGAATGAGGTCAGGCTAACAATAATTCATGTGTTTTTCTTAGTGCAAATGTTGAAGAATAGGAATCACTTGTTTTTGGGTTGCCATTTCGCTGCTTTGTGGTATTTGGTTGAGAATTCTAAGGTTGGCATCATGGAAATTCCGAATGCCGCAGTTGGGGAGAATAGATTCTTATGGGCATGTGCTTCTAAAGGGAAATCATTTTGTTCTATTACCAAGAGGATTGCGTGGGGTGCTACCATTTATCATTTATGGAGGCATCGGAATAGTAGAATTCACGAGAACATCTATTCTCCTGCTGACACCATTTTTCATCTCATCTGTAATGATGTTCGGTTGAGAATCTCTAGTTTCCAGAAGGTGGTGGACAATCCTGTGAACAGAGCTATGTGTGAGAGATGGTCCTTCCCGCTTCATATCTTTGGTCTTGATGGTTCTCATGGTTGATTGATGGGTTTGGTTGGGTCCTTGTACTTTTGGGCTCTGGTTGCCTTTGCGAGGGGTGAAATTTGGGCTTTGGGGTGTGGTGTCTCGCTAGGGTTGTGGAAGTGAGTTTGGTTCTTTTGTTTTGTTGTCATTGGTTGTTGTTGGTTGTTTCGGGCTGTGGCCTTCTCCTTGTTTTAGGGGAGGTTCTGTCCGTTTTTCTTTCATTTGGGCTTTGGGCTCGTGTATTCTTTGATTGTGTGGTTTGCTTTTTTGGAAATAAGCGGCAATTATCAAAAAAAAAAAAAAACAGCGAGGACCGTCAACAAAACTCACACACTCACGACCGGCGGCAACACCCAATACCGGCCACGGCACGGGCGAAAGGCAGCCACGTGACCGGAGACTCAGCTGACCAGCATAAATAATCAGTCACGAACGATCCACCGGGGCGAGAATGATAGGAAGGACCATCTCCTCTGCGGATCTCAACCTTCTGGCCAGATATTCTAAACGGTGAAACACTTTGGTAGCATAGTCATGCGAATGGCAAAGTCATCAAGAAGGATTTGGGTTTAGAGTGGGTTGAAGAGCAAGAAAAGCATTCAAGTTATCAAGAAAAACTAACTCATGCTCCTTTACTTGCTTTACCTAACTTTGCAAAACTTTTTGAGGTGGAATGTGATCAGCACAGGTCTAGGTATTGTGTGAGTTCTTATGCAGAAGGGCCGACCCATTGCATATTTTGCCAGCTAAGTGGCGGACACAGAAATACCACACTTGACCAAAGAGTTGTATGCGTTAGTTTGGAGCCTTGGAAACTTGTAGCAGTATCTTTGGCCCTAGGAATTTAATGATTCACACCGACCGCGAGTCATTGGAAGCATCGAAGGGCTGACATAAGTTGAATAGAGAGACAAGCCGATGGATGGGTTTGTGGGAAACTTTTCCATATGTCATCCGCTCTGAACAAGGTAGGAAAACATTGTTGCTGATGCACTTTCATAGAGGTATGTCCTAATCTCTACTCTGGATGCTAAATTGCTTGGTTTTGAACACATTAAAGAATTGTATCCTTTGGACCAAGATTTTAGTAACGAATATGCTTGTTGTGAAAAAGGAGCCCATGACAAGTTCTTTAGACATGAGGGGTCTTGTTTCGGGAAAATAGGTTGTGCATTCCTAATTGTTCCATTCGAAGTTTATTAAGTGAGAGTCTCATGGTGGAGGATTGATGGGACATTTAGGGTAACCAAGACTTTAGGGTTTGCAAGAGCACTTTTATTGGCCGCACATGAGCGAGGATGTTGAGAGGATTTGTGGGAGGTGTATCACATGCGACGAAACTAAATCTCGAAGTGCAACCCTAGTAAACTGTACACCGCTTCCTATTCACTAGTGAACTGGGTTGATCTTTCAATGGACTTTTACGTTGGGTCTGCCTAGGACTACTAGAAATGAGTAGGGATTCTATTTTGTGGTTGTGGATAGGTTTTTCAAAAGATGGTACATTTTATCCCATCCTGAAAACGGATGATGATCTCATGTCGCCAATTTGTTCTTTAGGGAGGTTGTCAGATTGCATGGTATGCCTAGGACAATTGTTTCGGATAGAGATGCAAAATTCTTGAGTTACTTTTGGAAGACCTTGTGGTGTAGGTTAGGAACCAAGTTATTGTTTTCTACTACTTGTCATCCCCAAACCGATGGTCAGACCGAGGTAGTGAACAAAGCCTTGTCTACTTTGTTGAGGGCTATCATTAAAAAGAACATTAAAACCTGGGAAGACTGTTTGCCACATGTTGAGTTTGCTTATAATCGTACTATACACTCTGCCACTAAATTTTTGCCTTTTGAGATTTTCTTGTAGGTTTTAATCCATTAACCCCTTTGATTTATCTCCGCTTTACCTATGTATGAGCATGTTAATCTAGATGGCGAAAAGCGAGGAATTTGTTAAGCAAATTCATGAAAGCCAGACTTCGACATTGGCCGAAGGGTGAACAATATGATAAACAAGCCAACGAGGGTGCATACGTAGTCTTTGAACTGGAATTGGGTTTGGGTGCACATGCGCGAAAGATTTCATATAGGCGATCAGGATTGCTCCACAGGGGTGATAGTCACTTTTGGTCTCGGCTAATCAATAACAATGCATACAAGCTAGATTTGCGGAGTGAATATCTTTGTAAGTGCTACTTTTAACATCGACTTGAGTCCTTTTGATGTGAGTGTGATTTGAGGACAAATCCTTTCGAGAGGAGGGAATGATGGACGGGGCTAAGGGAAAGTGTGGACCCGCTTGAAATCCATTGCCCAATGACTTTGAGCTAGAAATTTAAGAGGTTCAAGAAGCCCTTCATGTTTAATCTAAGAGGCCCACGTGGAAGAAGCTCACGTGTTCAACTCGAAACAAAGATGGTCCACATCATCAAATTAAATACGGACTTGGACCCGAGAGACGGAGTTTTTGACTTGTTGATTCAACATCTTTGGAGGCGATTTGCTCTGATTTGGTGTTGATTCTTCTTTATTTAGACTGATTTGCTCTGATTGGTGTTGATTCTTTGCTGATTTGTTGCTATTTTGGAATGATTTAGTTACGATTTGTTCTGTTCTTCGCTATTTTTAGGAGCTTATTGGTGTTGATTGTTCTGATTCTTCTGTGATTTGGTCTTGATTCTTGCTGATTTATTCTAGATTGTGGCTGATTTGATTCCCAAGCATCTAAATTATCTAGTTTCCTTTTTATTGTGTTACTTTAGGAAAAGTATATTAGTTGCATTTTCGGTTTTTGGCGAATATTTACTTTGTTGTGGCCGAATGTTGGTTTCTATTCTTCATATTTTTTTGGCTTATTTAAAGGCTTGTTATCACTATATTCTTCAAGTTTTTGGTTCTTTAAAGAACTCCTTGAACTTATCGGTTATTCCATCTTGGATTAAGCCAGGAGCTTATCAATCGGATTGTGGCGTCCTCCCACATATACCAAGGTTCTTGCTTCCATACTAAGCAATGGGTCGAGTCATCCGTCAACCCATTAGAAGCGGTTCTTCGAACCTAGTCGATCACGGGTCTCCTCAGAGTTGGCAAGGGGTTCGTATCAGAGATTCTGTTTAGGAATACGGATGAGGTTCTTAGGCTATGTGGGCTATACAGGTTATCGAGGAGATAGGAAAACGAATTTCGTTGGGTGACTGGGTGTAAGGGTAATTCCTTTTGCTCTATCACTAAGAGGATTGCTTAGGAAGCTACCATTTATCACTTGTGGAGACAGCGAAATGCTAGAGTCCATGACAACCTTTTTATTTCTGTTGATTCTATCTTCTCTCTCATTTGTAATGATGTCAGGCTCAGAATCACAAGCTTCCAGAATGTTGCTAACAACCCTGCGAATAGAGTTATGTGCGAGAGATGGCCTTTTCCCCTTGCTATCTTGAGGTCCTCCGGAGATGCTTGAGTTTGGAGTGATGATGTGCTTATGTCCGTGTGACACCCCAGAAACTAGGGTCCCTTGATGAATCGAACCAGTCAACTTGTGGGAGACCGTGGTCAGATGGTGAGAAGAACCCAGCTCTAGCATTGGCTTGGATGGATGACCTTGACCCGGGTTGCTTATGGGGAAGCAAGAACGACCAGTATAGGTGAGGGCCGCGCGTCGGTGATGGAGATCAGATTGATAAGTCTTGATAGGCATACGGAATAACCGATAAGTTCAAGTTCTTCAAAGAACCAAAGAGAAATTGGCTCTCAATTTTATTAATGCTTAAAACTTGAAGAATACAAGGATAACAAGCCTTTAAATAGGCGAAATATGAAGAATAGAAAACTAAATATTCGGCCACAAGGAAAGTAGAGCGAAACAAAGAAAAGGAAACTAGATAACTTACAGGACAAGACTTGGTGATAAAATCGACAAATCGGGAACAAATTAGCTCCAAAATAGCGACAAATCAAACAATCATCCTCAAAATAGCGACAAATCGAGACAAATCGACTCCCGAAATAACTGACAATCGGGGAAGCGAATCATCACGAATGACCCGACAAACCGAGAGTAATCATCACCAAATCGATGTAAAATCACACTTTCAAAATTAAATAGTAGCAAATCACACTTTCAAAATTAAATAAAGCAACTTCTACTTTGACTTGGAGAATAAATCTTTCTAAAATAAAACAACTCCAAATCAAAATAGTAATAAAACTCAAAACACTTGGAAACATAAATATATTCGGCGTCTCCAAGGTTTCCTGACCTCACGAATCGAATTTTCCTTAATTAAGGTTGAATCCCTAATGAATCTTCTAGAAGCTCCTGCATCACGGATCCTTTGTGCTTTGATTCTCATCATTTGACCACCGTCAACCTGCGGAAACTTGTGTGTCTCATATCATGAGACCCATACATGAGTAAAATGACCCAATAGGGCCCATCATCCATACTCGTCCACACGGTTACAAGACCATACATTTTTTTTTTTGGATAAGTTATTACATTTCTTAGACCATACATTTCTATAGATCTAAAAGTTATTACATCACTCCCAATACAAAACATATATTAAAACTAGGTCATTCTAATATATACACAAAACAAGAATCAAGGCCCGCAGTCAGGCCAGCTTCATAATCGGCCTCTAGGGCGTCGATGCACTTTGTGCACCGTCTGTACACGAAAGGGGTCCCACGGCCGGGGTGAGCTAACGCCCAATAGAGATAAATCCTACAAGGGCTACTCCCCACCTAGGTGCACATGCAAATGATCATTTCATAGTCAAAACAACAATCAATCCGTGCATGCATGTTGTATTATTATGAAAAAAAAAAAAAACTACATGCATGTATGAGACGACACTCTACATGCCCCATGTCTGAATTCGACCTCAACCGACCAGTCACGAGTGCAGTAGAATTCAATCTTGAGTCGGTCAGAGCTCATCTCCTGACTTAGTAGTCTATGTGATGTTATTTAATCGTTTTGTGTGTCTTTTTGGAGCCTTGTAGAACTTTTCGAGAGTCTCACGCGGGTCTCTTACACCCTCACGACATTTCGGGCTTTAGCTAGAGTCGTCGCTATCTAACCGGGGTTTCGGGCTTTTCACGAGGTATCTATCCCTACTTGCTAAGCGACACATTTCATTTCCCATTTCGTTTAACCTTTGTGGAACTCAATTTGACCGTCCCATTCCCAAGCCCACACGATTCAACACCAAGCGATCTGAATCGATACCATGTACACACTCTCATGTAATGTGGTGTTCAGCGCTCCGTCTGTCTGATTGTGCCGGATTTCAGGCCATGACCCGTGTATGAAGACCTCTACATGGACATTCTACTTTGTACACTATGTGTGTGCTATGGTACTCATATCTAAAATGCACAACATTTCATATATTGCCTTATGTTCAGTCATGTTAATATTCCACATATTCAAATCAGTACATCACATAAGCATGCACTACAAATTTTCTATCATTCAGTTCATTCATGTCAACACATCATTCAAGCATGAATTAACATAATTCCAACCATTATTTAGGCAAGTAATGCCATAATTCATATTCCCAGGCTGAGACATAGTATGTCAGTCATACAGCCTGCTACATGCCAAGAAATGACCATGTTCAAGCACAACACATTGATAGCAATTAGTACACTTAGTACAACACTCAGTTTTTCAGCACAGATGTGAGCACCTATTTCCACTGAATGGCTAATGGCTAGATTCGACTCCATGAGCTTTTCATAGAGTCCAAGAACACCCGAATCGGAGTTTGGACATAAAAGTTATGACCTAAACAACTAGAGCTAAACCCAGAAAATTTCTGCATGTTAGTCATGCAAGCAATTTATTTTTCTTTTTTTTTGGATAATTAAGAATTTATTACCAAATGGGGCGATCTTGACGAAGAATACAAAAGGCAGGTAGGCCTGACAGGAGCAAAGAAAAAACGGACAGCCTCCTATAAATGGAATGGGCAACCTTGAACAACCTGAAAGCCACCAACAAGAGATTACAAGCCCACAATCAGGGCGACAGAGCAAAAGCGAGAACCGCCCACATCAGGGCAGAAGCGTAGAGCCCTGACAATCACAGTCAAGCATCTGACCTACCGGGAGATAAAATATTAATAGGGGAAGGACCATCTCTCACACATTGATGCATTTGCGGGGTATCAATGACCTTGGAGAATAGAAATCTGAAGTCTAACGTACATCGCAAATGAGGTGAAATATAGAATCGATTTGGAGCATAGTTGTTCTAATAGGTCTATATTAGATGACCCCATAAGTGGTGAATGGTAGCACCCCACGCAATCTTCAACATGTAGAGGCTGAAGGACTTTTCTTGTTGGCAATTACCCCTGGTCGTTCTCCCCGATTCTCGGGTTCTAGAGAATCCACACAACCATAGAATCCTCTTCCAAGCCATTTGTGAAATGTGGCCAGAAGAATAAGTTGTTTGTCTTGACATTAGCACGACAAAAGCATGAGATATAGGTGGTGAGGACCCCACTTGAGAAGCTTATCTGGGTAACCAATACATTCTGTGCGACTGACCCGGACAATGAAAGCATGCCTCGATGGCTTGGGGAAACAAAATCGAATAGTGCCCGATTAACAATCGGCTTCTTTGAGTGCAAGTGGTTGACGAGCTTACGGTGAAAACCACGGCTAGGCTTAGAGTCGAGAAAAATATCTCCCTGTAGAAGGCATGATATGGTAATTACTTTAAGCTATTCTTGATAGCAATAAAAGTGCGAGATTAGCGATAGGCCCAGTGCCTCACTTCATCAATAACTCTGACTATTCGGCGTTACTATGAATTGCGAGAGGCATACAAGATCAAGCTCACCACCATAATAGGGAAGGAGGACCAATAGGGTTCGGAAATCATGCCATAAGAAGGTGTAGCACCATCCCTTACCTTATTGCTTTATGAGGGTCGATCCTCTCTAAGTTGGAGGATTTTCCGCCAACTCGAGAGTACAACTCGTAGGGACCTTTGCATTCAGAGGATCCTACCATGGATAAAATCTCGCACCACGCCACCCACAGCCACTCACCTCAGTAGATTGAGTCATACTATGTATTTGAATCAACTGAATCACATCTGTCCAGCTAAAGCCATCCTCCTTTGGAAGACACCTGATTCCCACTTGATCTTATGCGTAGCTCTGGAATTTCAGGACCATAGAAACTCTTGGTATTTTGCTCAATCTTAGAAATAGTATACTTGGGGATATCGCAATTTGCACTTAATTACAACTATATCTTGTATAAGACCGAAGCGATCAGGTATGTCGGTAGGCATAAGATAGAGAAATTGCTGTCCAAGACTGAATTCTGGCCATAATTCTTTGAATAAGAGGCAAACAATCACCGTGAGTGAGCCTTGTAGAGATCAGAGGGACTCCCAAATATCTCATAGGAAACCTGCCCAGATTGAACCCTGTGGCGTTCAACAAATCATTCCTAACTACATCAGAAACTTCGGCTAGGAAAATGGCACTTTTACCTTGTTCTATGAAGCCAGGAAACACGCAAACTCTTGGATTCGATCCATGAGATTTGAACAACTGGATGTCATAGAAAACAAACATATCATCTGCAAAGCATAAGTGAGTTAGTGATACGAACCCCGTCAACTTGTGAGGAGACCCGTGATCGAATTAGCTCGGAAGAACCGCCCTAGTATTCGGCTTGGATGGATGGCCATGACAGATTGTATAAAGGAAGCAAGAACCTTGAGTATATGAGAGGATACAATCGGTGATGGAGATCAGATTGATAAGTCTATGGAATGAAGGCCTTCTGCTGTCAATGTGGAAATGTTGATTGATAAGTCGATAGGATGAAGCAGCGGAAAAGCAGATGAGTTCAAGGAGTTCTTCAAAACCAGAAATTGAAAGCTCTCAATTTATTAATGCTTAAACTTTTGAAGAATACAAGGGATATGTGACAAATAGGCCAAAACAATATGAAGAAAGATAAGCTAAATATTCGACCATAAAGGAAAGTAAATATTTGGCAACGAAAAGGAAACTAACGTACTTTTCCTAAACTACTACACACTAAAAATATCCATGAGAAGGAGAAAAAAGGAAACTATATAATTTTAGGGAATGAGCTTAGTAATAGAATTAATGAATCTAGAGCAAATCAACTGACAAATCTAGAGCAATCATCTCTCTCACGAATCTACGACAAATCAGCTCGAAAATAGCGACAAATCAACACCAAATAAAGGCAAATCTTTTCTAAAAGAAATAAAACTCCCTATTTTCCTAACAAAACACACTTTCTAAATTAAATAAAGTAACTTCTACTTTGACTTGGAGAATAAATCTTTCTAAAATAAAACAACTCGAATAAAAATAGTAATAAAACTATGGCTGCAGGAAACAGAAATATATTCGAGGCGTCTCGAGGTTTCCATTACCTCGAATCGAGATTTTCCTTAATTAAGATTGAATCCTAATGAATCTTCTAGAAGCTCTTTGCATCATGGATCCTTTGTCTTTGATTCTCATCGGTTAGGTTGATACTGCCATCGAGGTGAAAGCTGAAACCCTTGACTATTGGCGACCCTGTTTAGGATGCGGAAAGGCCTCCATTGCTAGGATGAATAAAAAAGATGATAATGCAGGTCCCCCTTACTTGCCTTAACTTGCGTTCTTGTAAACCACGCCAAACTGCTGTTTATCGAAATAGAGAAGGATGGAGTAGTGATCTGAGCCATAATACATTTCGATAGGTGAGTAGGGGTTCCCACACTCTGAGGAGAGGATACTGAGATGTTCCCATTCAACTGTGTCATATGCCTTCATGATGTCGACCTTTAGCGCACACTGGGAGGACTGATATCACGATGGTAGTTTAACATAAGGTCTTGGGTGATAAGGACATTGTCGTGATGCTCAGGCCTTACCTGGTAGTGATGGAGTTGATAATGTCGGGTAGACTCTTTGTTTAATTCTCATTTACCCAATGATCTTGAGATGCACTTATAGATGGTGTTGCAACAAGAAATAGGCCTATAATCGTGCATAGAACCAGGATTGGGAACCTTAGGCACCAAAGCTATAATAGTACAATTAATCTCGCGAAGCATACTTCCATATTCAAAGAAGGAACTCACAGCTACGCAGACGTCACTCCCAATAATACCCCATGCCGCCTTGAAAAAACGCGAGGAGAACCCATCAGGGCCAGGAGCTTTGGAATCATCAATGGAGAAAATGGCTTCCTTGATCTCTTCGCTGGGAAATTCTTTATTTAAGCGTGTCAGTATCTTGAGGAGATATCTGAAGCCTTCGATCTATCTACATACTCGAACTGGCTGGCGTAGGTTCATGTCGAACATAAAATACCTTGGAAGTGCCTTACGGCTTCACCGCGATAACTTAGCCGGGTCTTGATCCTATGACCATTTGCCATAGTAATAACCTTTAAAAGCACTCCAGAGCATTACGGCTTTGTGACTTTGTGGAAGAAGCTAGTGTTACGGTCCTGGGTTTAAGCCAGACTCCTAGATTTTTGTGAATGCCCACCTCGCGTGGCTAAGTCATGATAATTCTTTAAGCATCTCTTCTCATTTTCCCCCAGCATGGGATTAGAGGGCTGTTAAGCCTGACGAGATTGGGCACGGCAAGTGCCTCTCACAGGCGCCACAGCGCGCTCATCGCGACCTAAGGATCGAAGTGGAAAACTGGGATGCAGCCTTCACACTTTCAACTGCGGGTCAGTCCCGAACATGGGAGTCACAGAAAACTTCATTACTCCACCCCTTCCTTTACAAGCGATGAAGTGCGATCGGCCCATAAATTAAAGAATTTGAATGGGATAAGCACCCTAGGCCGGAATCGGATTTACCTTAAGGCGGTAAGCTTGAAGGCGGTAGTCGGATAGCGAGGGGGAGAACTTAGTGAACGCATTGGGGAACATATCGTGCATTTCATTTTGAAGGCATCATGCAGCTTCCTAGCTATGAAGTTAACACCCGCTTGACGGTTCATCCAAGTGAATAACGGCCCCACGAAAGGAACATCCACAAGCTCAAGGGAGAACAGGCACTCGTGGAAGTCATTCATGGCCGTGTCATTCAACATGTTGCCTCCGGACCTTTCACTGCTAAACCTGGTGGTATTGAAGTCGCCCATAATCAACCAAGGGTTTTGGCCTACCAAGGGCTCACACCATAAGAGATGGCGCGAACCTTCTTCTATCCATGTAGTTGTTAGGGCGTACAACTGAGAACGAAAGGAGATGTTGCTCTTGACCGTTAAAATGGCATAGCGCCAAGCTTGGTCGATGGGTGAATAATATCACGCCCGGCCTTCTCGAGGTTTCCGAATCCTAGATTCTACCAAGCAAGCATGCTCCGTAGTTATGGAAAAGTCTCCGCCCGGAAAAAGAGAGTTGAAAGTGCATCCTGTAGGAGCCTTTTAGGGATTTCCACGAGACAAATAAATCAAGATCATGGAACTTTTACAAAGAACGCGCCTCTTTGCTTGGGGGGTCGTTCGAAGCCCCTTATGTTCAGGGGCGGGAACTTAACCATTGGGAAAGTGGAGCCCCACATCATTGGATCCTGCTTGAATTAAGCCAGAGACTCAGTTTCTTCATTTTCTTAAGCTTTTTCTGAAAGAAACACGAGGCGTGAAGTCCGACTCATCAACCTTTTTATGTGCTGAAAATTAATCGATAATGGGGGAGGTATCCGAAAAATCAGTGTTAGCAGTGGATAACAGACCCATTTCCACATTAGGACCCTCTTCCTCACTTTGCGCTAGACATGCAAAGGTGTTTCCATGCAACTTGAGTGGGACGTCAACCTCAATAGTGCCCTCTACGTCAACACAACTCCGACACGCATGCATTACGGGAGGATTGTATTACGAGCAAAGTGGACTTTCGGTACAGCTGCGTACTCTACGGTAGGAATGGCTTATGTATTGTGGTGTTTCCGGTATTATCTTGACCCTTCACGGCTTCAGCAACTTCCTCCCGATAGCGCCGTACTTCGCATTCCCCGAGAACAACGCTCGGTCTCTTCTTAGCTTGACAATTTACCGGGTTAATAGCCCAGATAGCTTGCGTCGGAACAACGTTGAGGGCGAGGGTGTGTATGTTGTAGAATACTTTGCCATTACCGCGTCGGGAGCCGCGGATTTAGGGAATTCACAATCAACCCCCGACCTCATACAAATTCTAGCAAAGATAATTTTGTTTGGTTCTCGATGATGGATCGAGTCTGTGGGATTAGATAGTGCGTCTGATGTGCTGAGGCACGTGCTTGTCCCGGTATTCAGAGGAATGTTATAGAACGACCCGGCCCTCCATGCCGTAATATGAGCGGTCTCCTGCTTTAAGTGCCATGGTCAATTATCCATAACTTGATCCAGTGCCTCGGGTCCACTGAATCTGAGAAGAAGAATAGACCAAGTTCTAGGTTGTAGATATTTCGGGCATCCTCCCTGCTTTGCCCCATAGTGGTAACCGGAGGCGCACCACGGGAATGGGAGGCAGCTTTGATGCGAGGTTGGGGCCGTGATGGATGATCGGAAGTTTAGGTAAGTCAAATATGGGTTTGGAGTAGTTTTAACTGGGCCAAAATAGGTTATGGAATGAATTTTGGAGATTTTCTAAGTTAAGAAAGGTGAATTTATGGTATATTAGGGAGAAAGGGAATTATTTTAGGAAGGTTTGGTAGTATGGAACAAGATTTGGAAAGTTTTGGGTTGAGGTTGAGAAAATATGGTTATGGAAAGTTTAGAGAAAAGATGAGATGGTGATGGAAAGTAGGTTGCACAAGAGTGGTTACTTCAGGTTTAATGAAACGATCCACACAAGATGGATGATGATGAAGGCGCCACAATCCACTATGGGCCGGGTTGATTGATAAAGCGGACAAAGACCGCCACCGAATCCACGGTGTGAGAAGCCACGAACTACGTCCCCGAGGAATCCTTGAGATAAGAGAACAAAAGAACTCTTAAAAGAAATAAATATTATTAAACTTGGGCGATTTTCAAAAGACTACATTAGGGGGGTATATATGTGTACTTTAAATCGAAAAGCGAGCACAACTGGCCCGGGAGGAAATCTAAATTACAAAACTCTTTCTTCTTAGGAAAAGAAACTTTCTAAATTACAAAAAGCAACTCTAAAGAAAACAAAATAAATAAAACAAATAACTACAAAATAAATAAAGCGAGCTTTACAAAATAAATATGACTCTACAAAATAAATATGGCGACTCAGCATCGGGGGTTTGTCAGTACGCACGTTTTTGCCTTCAAGGCCCGAATGAGGTCAAAGGAGTTTCACATGTATTCAATGCGTCTTGACCTCGATCAATTCTTCAATAATTAGGGCTGGAATTCCCAATGTTTGGTGACGAGATAATAACTTCAGGCTGGTGGAAGACACAATCATAGTCTTCATACGTCAGACCTCAGATCTTAACAGAATGTAAACGAAGATATTGATCTTGGGACAATTTAACCTTGTAAGCATTCTTTATGATCTTCTTAATAATCTTGGAAGAACCATCTATTCTTGTGCACAACTTGGAACACCTCTCTTTTATCCATGTGGCAAGAATCCATCCTCTGGATCAATACCAGCCAGGTTGATAACCTTCGCATGCTTGTCTTTCATATTGTTCCACTCTTTTGCCCTTTGTTGAATCTTCCTCATGAATAAAAATGTTGAAAGCTTGGCAATGAAACACATACTCGAGATCCATCTTTTTTCATGCACCGACATAGTGGGAACCACATATGAACTTTTCGCTCTCTTGAACAATCCTTTGTCGAAAATCATCAACTTGTGTTTTAAACTCTTCATGCTCATGGGAGGCTCTTCATAGAGCTGGCTTATTAGGAAAAACCAAACTGGTATGAGGTCTATTTGATGTTGAATACCCTCATGGGTGGGCTTAGGTGTGAGTATTTCTTGGGCATTATCGACAAATTCTATAATCGATTTTGCTTCTAGTGAAATTCCTTTTCACTTTCGGTTTCTTGACAACCAAGTAATAGTCGCATCTGAAACATCTTTGATTTCATCGAAATTGTGATGATGAACTCTTCTCCTCATCTTCTTGGATATGGTTAGATTCGACTACTTCTTCATCATCAAACTTATATTTTGACAGTAGTGATTTGTTCTCATCGTCTTCTTGGACATGGTTAGTTTGATCCTTGCCCCCGACATCTTCTTCATGGCTTCATCTTCCTCGATTAAAGCGATCGCTTTTTGGTTAGGACATTCGAATCAATATACTGACCCTTGGCACTTAAAACACGTCTTTGACTTAGAAGCCAATTCTTGTAGTGCTTCACTTGTTTTTTTTTTTTTTTTTTTTTTTTGGATAATTAGGGAATTTATTTCCAAAAGGCAGCTCACAACAAACAAAAAACAATACAACTTGAGCCAAAAGGCTACCCGAAAGAAGACAAACGGACAGCACCTCCCCTAAAATCTAGGAAAAGGCATCAGCCCAGCCACGGGATCTCCATACGGTGAGACGACAAACCACAACCAATCCTGACGAGGGCGAGAGATACCTGAAGCCCGCATCAGTTAGGAGTACCAAAACATAATCGAGGCAACTAAGATGCGAACCGGATAACTCACCAAAAGCGGCTCGCCCCACAAACATGGCGACAAGAATCGCAAGGACATATGAACACCCACCCACATCAGAACTATTAATCGATTTCCATAATGTAGGGAGTCTTGTGCCGCCATGCTTCTTAGGAGCCAGTTTGGCGGCGTGTTCTTTGTTTCTTGACTTCTTGGGCTTTTCTTGGAGAGTGGCAAGGCAGAAAAGTCCAACTCATCAATTCTCTTGATATTTTTAAGCGTTTCACAAATAGGAGGCCAATTAGAAAGTGCACGTGTTAGGTGGGGCGGCACAGGGGACTAAGTAGTTCAGCTCGGCGAGGTGTTCGTCATGAATTGGAGCTTGGGACAATCGGTATGGTAATGACCGTATTGGATGTATCGATCGAGCAACAATATCAAGCGAGGCAGGCCTCCTCACAGTAGCAAGACACTCGAAGGTATTGCCGGTCTGACCTTGTATGGTAGTAAGCTCTATTTGCCTTTCCTCATATAGTTTGTACTGGGGGTTAGTAATGGGACCCCATTGGGATTACCAAAGGCATCCAGGGCCTAGCTGCGGAGATCCGCCATTCCACTATGCTTGATGCTTGGTCCACGATACCACTCGCCTTGAACCCTTTTCCTTCAGACATGAAAGAACCAGCGTATGGCCAAGGTCTTACAATAGAACAATTTGGAGGAGTCCATGGGTATTGATTCTAATGGTTGAGAACTTACCATTTCAGGGTCGATAGAATGAATGCAGGAATTCCAGTTCCTTACCTCGATACATATCACACGGCAAATGGCGACCTTGTATGGTTCTCGGTGGGAGAGTCGAGTGAAGGGGAAGATGACAAGCCTTCGGCCATGCAGGCTCGTAGGCTAATCCATTATTCTACAAAGGGATGTTAAAAACTTGACTGAATGGAATGGAAGTGAAGGGCGTTGAGCATTTAGTGCCTTGCTTCCAAATCAGAAGAATAATCGGTCTGCCGACCAAAATACCCGAGGACCATTTTCGATTACCCGATCTCGAGCCACGGTCCACGAATGCGAAAATATACATCCCGTGAGTGGTAGATATCTCGGGTATCTCATGCTTGCCCCATGCTTTGTATTCCTGATGGACCTCACCACATGTGGGGGAAGGCCTTTGTCGAAAAATGACCAACGAAATTTTGCCTCCATAACTCCACACCTTAACACCGCGCCGTAGGAGGGTGGGCGATCATCTTACCATCACAATAGAAGGATTACGGTAAACGGCGGAGCACACACTAGGCCTCACGGCAAACAAAGACTTCCAATTTGGGGAAGAAGTCGCCGGCATCCCACAATCCCCAGCGACATGCGCAATTTGAATCCGTAGGCATGTTTTCCTCTCAGGCAGCGGGGACCGAGGCGGATCCCGAACCGGTTGGCCACTGTTTCCTTACCAGATCGGAGCGGCGGGAAGTTCTCACCCCCCAGATCTAGGGTAGAAAGTCGGACGGCCTTGAGAAGCCTGGGCGGTCCAGGTTTGGAGCTCGTCGGAGGCCCAGAGCCCCCGAGGGATCTGAGGGGGATCGATGGCCAGATCTGGTATCAACCGTACCTTTCATGGAGAGTTCAACCTTTGTGCTTTTGGTAACGGCTCTCCAAGCTTTTCCGGCATGAAACGGACCCTTTTTGGGTCGTACTTCATCCTTGACATTCTCAACGGCGGCATCCGGTTTATCGGCAACTGCATCTGCAGCGTCGATAATGGTGGATTGTCCGGCGACATCAGCGACGGCGATCGAGTCCCAGGTCGAACCCCTTTTGGAACACCCAGTATCGTCGACTCTAGATGGGAAGGTCACTTCATCTGCCAACCCGTTTTGGGATGATGGGGCGGTTCAAGAGTGCGAACACTTTATGGTCAACACCCGTGACCTTACGCCTTAAAGTCATCGCTGAGGTGGTCCGTACGAGCCTCCGTGCGAGCGATACAGAAGGCATTTTCCCTCCGTCATGTGCTTCACTTGTTGAGTGGGGTAGTTTTTCGATGCGGTAGGATTCGGGGTGGGACCACCGACAAACCCTTCATTAGCCACGCTCTTGGTTGTAGTAGGTTTCCATACTGTTTTTAGTCCCGACCAAAAGCAAGTTTCATCACATCTTGAAGACTATTATGGTTGCAAAAATAGCTACAGCAATACCGGATCTCAAACCCGACCAATGTAGTGGTGGGCTATGCATATTTCCTCGGCCTCTTGCAAGTCTCATTTGATAATCAAGTTTACAAACTTAGTGAATATTCCTCCGCAGTCGGATTATAGCTGCTTGAGTCCCAATTTTGGGGAAGATATCTTAGCGATAGTGGAAGGAAGATACTTCCTTTTGGTTCTTTCTTCATCTTTTCCCAAGTTTCAATCTTCTTTGCTTGTCATCTCTCGGCGTTGCCTCTTTAAATTTTTCCCACCAAAAAGAAGCATTCTTACGCATCTTATTAACCACCAATTTCACCTTTTCTTGCTTTCGGGGATCATAATATTGAACACGTTCGTGGTATTAAGCCCGATCGAGAAGTCATCGGCATGCATTCTTTGTAGTGCGGAATATCAGACTTTGGATTGAATGCAGACTTTCATCATTATTACGCTTCTCATAGTAATCATCATCACGATGTCGGTCTTCATGCCTTCCTCGTAATCATATTCTCTTGAATGCTTGTCTTTAGGCTTCTTGCGTCTCAAGTAATTCCGAACTTGGCTAGGCGACACGGTTATAAGTGATTCATCACCTTCACCTTCCATGAGAAGGTCTTTATGCATCATAGGATCATCATTGATAGCCATCTTGCTTTTGTAGGCCAGAACCACGGATTCAAGATCGACAATGCGTTTTGCGATGAGGATTGAGAACCACTTGAACCGTGATTAGGAATCTTGTCTACGGAACCCGAGAATACCCTTTTAGCTTATGATCAGCCATCAATCCTTGAGCTCGATACCACTTTGATGCAAGGTTGGGGCCAGTGATGGATGATCGAGAAGTTCATTAAGTCAAAATATGGGTTTGGGGTAGTTTTCTTGGGCCAAAATAGGTTATGGACGAATTTTGGAGATTTTCTAAGTTAAGAATAGTGAATTTATGGTATATAAGGGAAAGGGGTATTTTCGGAAGGTTTTGGTAGTATGGAACAAGATTTGGAAAGTTTTGGGTTGAGGTTGAAAATATGGTTATGGAAAGTTTAGAGAAAAGATGAGATGGTGATGGAAAGTAGAGTTTGCACAAGAGTGGTTACTTAGGTTTAGTAAACGATCCACACAGATGGATGATGAAGTAGGCGCCACAATCAACTATGGAGCCGGGTTGATTGATACGGCCGGTTCAAAGACTTCGCCACCCGAGAGTCCACGAGGCCCTTGAGAAGCCCTGAACTCGTCCACGAGGGAATCCACCCGAGATAAAACGAAAGAACTCATAAAAGAAATCTGGAAAATATTATTAAACTTGAGTAGGATTTTCAAAAAGACTACATTAGGGGGTATATATAGCCCCATACTTTCTAAATCCAAAAGCAACTTCTGCTATTAGGAAAGAAACTTTCTAAATTCACAAAGAACAACTTCTACTTTAACTAGGAAAGAAACTTTCTAAATTACAAGCTACTCCTAAAGAAAAAATAAATAAAGCAAATCTTCCCTAAAAATAAATAAAGCGAACTTTCTAAAATAAATAAAGCAAACTTTCTAAAATAAATGGCGCTCCACATCGGGGTTTTGTCCAGTACGCCGTTTTTGCTTCAAGGCCCCGAATGAGGTCGAAAAGGAGTTTTCCACTATGTATTGATGCGTCTTGGCTCCTGTCCGATTCTTCAATAATTAGGGCTGAATTCCCGATGTTTGAGATTGTGTTTGGATGCTCGCACGCCTTGAGCCCCTATAGTTGGGAAAAAGACTTGTCCTGAAAGTCTTCACCACATGATAAAGCCTCAAATCCCTTAACCTTGAATGTAAGCGAAGATATTGCAGATCCCGGACAATTTAACCTTGTAAGCATTCTTTATGATCTTCTTAATAATCTTGGAAGAACCATCTATTCTTGTGCACAACTTGGAACACCTCTCTTTTATCATGTGTGCTTGAATCCATCCTCTGGATCCAAATACCAACCAGATTGATAACCTTCACTATGCTTGTCTTTCATATTGTTCCTCTGCCCTTTGTTGAATCTTGCTTCCTCCTTGAATAAAAATGTTGTTGAAAGCTTGGCAATGAAAACACATACTCCAGATCCATCTTTTTCATGCACCAACATAGTAGAACCACATATGAACTTCACTCTCTTGAAACGATCCTTTGTCGAAAATCATCGACTTGTGTTTTAAAAACTCTTCATTCTCCTTAGGGCTCTTCATAGAGCTAGCTTATTGAGGAAAAACCAAACCTGGTATGAAGTCTTATTTGATGTTGAATACCTCATAGGTGGAAATAGTGTGAAGGTATTTCTTCGGGCATTACATCGACAAATTCTATAATCGATTTTGCTTCTAGTGAGGAATTCCTTTTCACTTTCGGTTTCTTCAACTGACCAAAGTGACCGCATGAGAAACATCTTTGATTTAAATCAAAATTTGTGATGAAGTGAACTCTTCTCCTCATCTTCTTGGATATGGTTAGATTAGGCTACTTCTTGACATCGGCTTAGATTTTATTGTGTGATTTGTTCTCATCGTCTTCTTGGACATGGTTGGAATTCGATCACTTGTTGACATCTTCTTCCACCCAACTTCATCTTCCTCGATTATGTGACGCTTTTTGGTTAGGACGATCGGAATCAATATGCCCCGACCCTTGGCACTTAAAACCGTCTTTGACTTAGAAGCCAATTCTTGTAGTGCTTCGCCCCAGCCGCTCCTGGGAGGTTTTACCTTCAAGCTTACCATCGGCATGATCACGGCATATAGAAGCGCAACGGACCACATTTTCCACGGGCATAGAATAGCTTTCCGAGATTTGTGGGAGGATCGATAGCCATCTCAGTTAATGGTAGTCGGAAAATTTGGTTCTGATGATACCCGTTCCATACGCTGACCACTGAAAATCGCCACCACCATGCCGTCACGCTGGGAGAAGGTGCGAACACCAATACCAGGAAGGCGTCGGGTGAGTCGAATTTGGATTTGAGCCGTCGGGGCGAGCCATTCGAGACTGAGCTCGTCGAAGCGAGCGAAGCTTTGCTAGAGACGATGGGGCGTGTTCGCTCAGGACATATTCAGCCACCGATCCATCGCTACCAGTACCACGACCACCCGGTTGCACATGGTAGCCTTCGACCTGACGAAAATCCCTTCTCATACCCATGGCCCGGTACGGCGAATCCTGCAGATCGAAACCCTGCATAGCGGTACTTGGCTGGAGGATGCGAAACGACCTCCATGATAATGGCGGTCTTCGGATGAGCTTGAAGCGGATCGTCTGGAGTTTGAACTCGGGATGAACCTACGGTCCCGAAGGTGTACCTCCCAGATTGACATCGGTCCAGAAACATGGAGTGCGATGTCAACGCCGGCAGGATCCACATCGTCGGTGATAGTGTTCTCGATGAACTCACCGCCATTTGGTCCACATGTTTACGTTCGAGGAGACCTCACCATAACCGAGTGTTTCCGTGTGGGTATCCCTTTTAGGAACCCAAAAGTGCGAATCTCCTTTTTGGGAAGGCCGACCACTTGTGGTCAACCCTCCATTAACACCCAGGCCCATACAGTTTTGTCATTCTTTGTGGTCGGTCACGAATGGCCAGAGCTTCTACAGAGAGGACCTCTTTCTTCATGAAGCCTCCGGACTAGTGAATTGAGTCGATCATCTGGCAAATTTTCACTCGAGCTATTTTTTCTTCGGTCTAAACCCGGAAAAATACATGGCAGATGTCATTCGAGTAATTACAAACTAACCTAGATTTTCGGTCTTAAAACCAAAAAACGGCATATACAATGGCATGCGGTGACCCGATTAGTTCGGAAAAATTACGCATGGTATCCATTCGGGTAATAAAAAATCAACTCAACGAATGCCATTTCCATGGCCCCGAAACGAAATAACGAGGAGGAAAGATCCCTCACTTCTTGAAGTGTGGGACGATTCTTGATCATGACCTTGCAAAATGGAGGGTGTTTTGGCTTTTCCTCCCTAAATCTTCCTTCATTCCTTCATAGTTCCCTTCTTTTCTTTGCTTTCTTTATCTCTTTTCTTCTTCTCCCTCTTGTCTACAATTGTTTTGAAATCTCTGTAAACCACCAGTTGGTTTGACACAGGTGGAGCACACTAACACTTGATTTGTTTGACACTTGGTCAGCTTCGAGACCAGAGTGTTTACCATGCCACAATTTCAACCACTTTCATGCTAATGCATGGTACGGATTGACATTTGGCTGACCGACTCATGCGATCTAAGGGCATGACACTTGGCCCACCATGTGCGAGTGTCTCCCCATGCAAGATGCCACATGGCACCGTGGTTGGCCAGTTCATCTCGAAATGCGTGAAAAATCGGCGATCTCGGAATTATTGCCGGTTGTTTGGTTGTGGGTTACTGCGAGATGATTAACGGCGTGATCCAGTTTCGTCATCGAGTGCAGAGAAAATCTAGGGTTTTATCTGTACTATCCGTGAGTGCCAGGTTGCTCATTTTTAGAAAAATCTGCTTTCCCGGGTTTCTGACCCGGATGTGGGTTGTTGGAGTGGTGTCGTTTCTGGTCCGGGGATGTGGGTAGTCTTAGTTGTTATGATGTTTGATTTCTTTAGCTTTGTGGCACGTGCTCGGGATGTGGGGTACATTGGTTACAGTTTGTGTTGTGTTTTTGGTGGTTTGTATCGGGTGGTCACCTCTTTTCCTTTGTTTTAGGAGGTGCGTCAGTTTCGTTTGTTACAGTGGCCCATGGCTTCTTGTTTTGTTCTAGTTGTTCGTTGGGCTGCGTCATTTTGGCTCGGAATCGACTTTCGGTTTGTGGCGACAACTGCGGGTGTTCTTTGTGCGTCACGTTATTGCTTCCATGGATTACATTGAGATCCTCCGGGGTTGATTGAGTTTGGAGTGTTGGTTGCCTAAGCTCAGATTGTGGGTTGTTTGGTGGTTGTCTTTTCCTGTTCCCGGGTTGTGGGAAGTGCTTCCGTTTCATGCTGTTTGTTTCTTTGCCTTTTGTGTGGCACATTGCGGGGATGTGAAATTTGTGTTTCTAGTTTGTGTTGTTTTGCTTGGTGATGCCACTCACATGTTTTAGGGAGGTCTTTGTCAGTTTCGTTTTTACGGTGGCCTTTGGCTTCTTTTTTTTTTTTTTTGGATAATTAAGAATTTATTGCAGGAGTGATGTGAACAAGCAATCTGAGCGAACACAGCTAGCTGACAACCCGAGAGAAGACATGACGGACCAGGCTCTCCCACAAAACATAGAAAGAGAACTCCGGCCGAGGCTCTTCCACGAAACCAAACCTGAGACGGGGTGACCAGAGCATAACAAGCTAGCATACTAAGCCAAGACAAGCCAGCCCACCGGCCGAGGCGAGGCAGCGAGAAACCCGAAGAAACAAGCCCACAATTGGGAAACCAATAGCGACCCTTGATGTGGCAATTCGATGAAACTACACAACCTGACACGGAGTACTTAACCGGCGACCACGGCAATGAAGCTATCTAAATCATTCTGTAGAAAATCATAGATCGTTGTTCGAGTCTGAAATGCGGCAATCCTTGTCAACAAATTGACCAACACATAATGGCGAAACCATGCTTAGCAAAGGGATGAAAACTACGACCCGGAGTGAAGTACTGACCGGATTAAGCACTTATCGGCTAGCGGTCGATGAACTAACCACCTACGCCTGCTGGATGTCTTTGGAGTTTAAGCTTCACCACAAACCAAATTTAGGTCGGGACTCATCGACATGTAGAATCAGATGAACCCACTTAGTATCAAACCGCGCCTCACGAGTAGTGAGACCTTTTGCGCCTCTCAGGCCCGACGGATGCCCGTAGTAACCTTAGCCGTAGATGGCTGCCACAAATCATCAGACCACCAGATTCTTGGTTTCTAACCAGTAGTAATCTTCCCATTATTCCTCTCAACCGGTGTTGATTAGTGTGAGCGCCATATCTTGTGTCGTAGTCGTGGCTCAGTTCACCATTGTGCCGACCATCGAACTCTCCATTTGGATGGGTTGTAGGATTCATACCCGCAGGGTAGATTTCCGAGCCAAGTGTGCGGAATGTGGGCATTTCTCCACAACATGCCTGAGCATCTACAACCGGTGCTTCCAGAAATTTCGGTTACATAAGCATCACCAGCTTCAGCATCCATGGCGACAGTGACGTCTGCGGCATAGGACTTGGCGACATCCGGATTTGGATGTATCGAACCCAAAATCGACAAGGATCCGGCGCATTTCCGACCGCCAACCTCAGATCTGCAAGTGGTATCTTCTGGATCTGATGGCAAGTCACCTCTGATCTGTTGTGGCTGGCGACAGCATAATCTGCCACATCGGCGAGAAGCGTCGCCGGCATCGGACCCGTGCCCGGATCTGGCGTCGGCATCAGAGACGTCGGCGTCGGCGGTGATTTTGGCTTTAGCGCAACTGGTTTTTCCGGCCACATTGGGAACAACGGTACCTGCTACCCGCGAACCCCTTGTAACCCTCGACGGCGCAGCGGCCACAGCTCTCACTCTGTACTTAGGCTCTCACGGCCCTTGACATCGGTCGAGATAGTGGGAGATCCCGCTTGGGACGAGGGGGTTGACATCTTGGGGCTGAACTTCATCATCGGTCAGAAGCGAGATCTGAGCACGGCTCGCCAAAACCATTCCCCTTTTAGATTGGCGAAGCTGACCCTTTTTGACAAAGGGCTACCCCGCGTGGTGAAGCCCACAGGGAGACAAAGGGATACCTTTGGATTTTTCGGCGACATGAGCGTCGACTACGCCGGCGCCCCGAGCGCGACCGCGGCCCCCCTCACGGGTAGCTTACCCTTGAGGGTGTTTTCGAATCCAGGCATTTGGGAAACCACCCGGAATATTTTCTCTCATGAAAGAATCATGTTCTCTTGAATGGGAAACGAATATCAAAGAAGCAACTTGAGAAAGACCAAGTTCCCTTGCAAAGGGATCGGAGATCTCAAGGCTAAACCCATCTTGGGAGGGAGACGGGGAGACCCCTTCTCCCATCTTAGCCTTTGGCTTCTTGTATTGTTCTTGGTTGTTTGTTGGGCTTTGCCCTTTCGGTAATAAATTCTTACTTATTTTTTTGGATAATTAGAATTTGTACCAAGGCGGCTTATGACAAAATCTGAAAGAAGCTGAGACCCGAGGCCCTGACCGGCCCGAAAAAGCGGGCTGGCTACCTCCAACATAAATATAGGAGCAGTGACGGCCCGACGACACAAAGCCGCAGCGAAGACGAAGCCAGCGTCAGGAAGCGAAAAAGAAACAACACGAGGCAGCCCTGGCAGGCGAAACGCGAGGCCACTAACGATCACAAATTAAGCATCCGACCTCTGAGGAGATAAAATATTAATAGGGAGGATATCTCGCACATTGATCTGTTTCGGAATTTATCAGCGACTTCGGGACGGAAATACGAAGTCTAACATCATCACAAATGAGGTGAAAAATAGTATCGAATTTGGAGCATAGTTGTTCTCATAGATTACACTATTCAGATGACCCCTGAGTGGTAGATAGTAGCACCACCTTGATCTTCCTTGTAATCGTGAAGGACTTTCCCTTGGTAGCAATAACCTGAGGTCGTTCTCCCAATTCCTCGAGATTCTAAGAGACCTCCACCTGACCATAGAATCCTACGCTTGATACCGAATTTGTGAAATGGCAATAGAGAGAATAAGTGGTTCTGCATCTTCAACATTAGCGCGACCGAAATACGAGATATAGAATTTGGTGAGACCCGGCGAAGCTTATCTGGGTAGCCCAGTCATTACGTACGGCTGACGATTCCGATGAAAGCATGCCTCTGATGGCCAGGAAACCGTCGAATAGTACTTGATTAACAAGCCGGCATCTTTGGTCTAAAGTGGTTCGAGCCCGAGCTTACGGTGAAAACGAGAAGGATACAGAGTCGAGATATCCTCCACAGAGGCATCGATATGGTAGTTAGCCTGGCCCATTCTTGATAACGATAAGGTCACTGAATTAAGCGATAGGCGATTCCACCCCGCTTCATCAATAACTCACGGCTACTTTCGGCGTTCTGATAGTGTAGAGTCCTCTGAGAATCAGCTCACCATAATATAGGGAAGAGAGGACAGCCGGGTTCAGAGAAATCATGCCATAAAAGGTCGCCCATGCCGTCACCCACCTTGTGCTTATGAAGTGCGATCCTCTCTACAAGTTGAAGGATTTTCCGCCAACTCCGGGGAACAACTTCGTAGGGACCTTTGCATTCGGAGGCTTTGATCTGAACCCTGAGTCGACTTGTGGGAGACCCAGTGTTCGAATTAGCTCAGAAGAGCGAAGCTCACAGCATCGGCTTGGATGGATGACCTTGACTAGTTGCTTATATGGGCAGAACCTTGGTATATGTGAGACGCCACAATCGGTGATGGAGAATCCAGATTGATAAGTCTTGATAGGCATACGAATAGCAGATAAGTTCATGGAGTTCTTTAAAGAACGAAATTTATACTTTCCAATTTTATTAATGTTTAAAACTTTAAGAATCTGAGGATATAGCCTTTAAATAGGCGAAAAAATATGAAGAATAGAAACTAAATGTTCGGCCACAAGGAAAGTAAATATTTGGCCAAAAACGAAAGGAAACTAACATACTTTTTCCTAAACTACTACACACTAAAAATATCCATGTGAAGGAAAAAAGGAAACTATATAATTTTAGGACGAGGCTTGGTAATAGAATTACTTGGCAAATCTAGAACAAATCGTGACAAATTTAGAACAAATCATCTCCAAATCTCTGACAAATCGGCTCACGAAAATAGCGACCAAATCCCGTACAAATCATCCGCAAATACGAAATGAAACCAGCGCAAAAAGAAATAAGCGACTCTATTTAGCTAAACAGTTTTAAATTAAATAAATGACTCCTACTTTGACTTGGAGAACCAAATCTTTCTAAAATAAGCCAACTCCAAATCAAAATAGTAATAAAACTCAAAACACTTGAAATAGAAATATATTAGGTGTTTCCAGGTTTCACGACCTCCCAGATACAGATTTTCCAAGAATTAAAAGTATCGTCATCCCGATTTCCTCGGTTAGATGATATGTTTGATGATTTGCATGGTTCTTATCTTTTCCAAGATTAAGATTGAATTCCCGATGTAATGTTGCAATGCTGCATCACGGATCCTTTATTAACTGATTTTCATCATTCCCTTTCCTCGAAAAGATTAGTCCCAGAATCTTAACCATATCATTGTTGATGGCATGAAAATAAATACATATCCTCCTGATCCATCCTTTTTGGGATCAAGTAATACATCAGCATAACATGGACTAATAAATTCCTCCTTGGCTTTGAAGCTCTTTTGTCTCCTCGGGTGGCAAATCACGAAGTCATCCTGGGATTACATACTTGAACTCTGTAACAAGGAAGAAACAATACTAGGCAACGAGAAGAATCAAGATCGTTAGTCTCAAAGAATCTCTTTGTACAAAGAGAGTACAAACATGGGCTTTAGAATAAAACACTCTTTGGTTCACTATCTTTTGTATAGAAGCTTTCTTTTCTTTTTGTTTTCCCTTCACTTGTTCATCGTTCAACTACGATCTTTTTGTTTTCTCTCCTTTTAGATTTGTTCACTAGATCTTTTTCCTTTCACTCTCTTTTCTTTTCTCACTCTCTTTCCTTCTATCACTTTCCTTTTCCTCTTGTTTTTCTTCCTCTATTTCTTTTCTTTCTTTTCTTTCTCATTCTTTTTTGAATCATGGTCTTGATTTCCTTGTCTGGTCACCTCTTATTCTTGTTACATTTTTGGGCTTTGCATTGGGTGGCTTATCTTCCTTCCCCGTTGATTCAACAAGTGGATGAAATTGGACTAGGTTCGAACGTGTGTTGATGCTGTCCCTCCTCTTGACTTGATTCTCGATCTTGATAGCCATATCACCATATTCTCTAACTCACCTGCATTAATGTTGCAGAATTCACACCTTTTGAATGCTGTTTAGCTTTGTAGGAAACACCGCCATTGTAGCCTCTCGATCTTCTTCAATATTTGCTCTAGCCATTGCAACCTCCATCTCCTTATAATACCTCTTTACACTACGATTGCCTGCCTCGTTTTGCAACTTGTTGTACAACTCCTGTAGTAGTAAGTTGAAACAAATCTCTTTCGCATCACCCCTCTCTTCATCTCTTCCATGTTTCCACCGGGCCGTCCCTATTCGCTTCATATTAAAAACTAATTGTCCCACCAAACTCGTTGCATAGTCCGAGAACCCTATGGCAAAGAAGTTTCACCTTCTTATTTTCGGAATAATCGTGACAATCAAAAAACCAACTCCACCTTCCCTCTCCCACTCAAGATATGCCTCTAGGTCACCTTTCCGAAAGATGGAATCTTCATTTTAATGTTTCTCAAATTATTATCTTCCCCGATTCCTAGCTTCTCTATATCTCCCCATACCTCCCGTTACTAACACCCGAATCATACCCTCATTCCCTATCTTCAAAGTCTCCTCCGTCATACTCCCTCTCTCGTCTACACCGCACCTTCTTGCCCTTCCCCTCTACGCCATGGGAGGGCTCGTGGTCGTCAAGCTTTGCTCCACCCCTCTCATGGAAATTGTTCCAAATTCCCTTAAATATCCTCTTTACTCACTAGTTAAGGCTCCATATAATGAACTTCATATCACCCTCCTTCGTCATACTTTCTGGGATGCGCCGTTGTTTGCCATTATATTGCCGTAAAAAACAAGTAAGCAAAAGGAAAGAAAATAATACAAAATAAATCTCACAAATCACTCCCTCACATGCTCGTACTCAAAGAATGAATCACTGCTCCTCACTCCGTGTTTTCACAATAAATATATTTGGCTTTTTTTTTTTTTTTTTCTGACCTTTTTTTTTTAACCGATTCTTTTCCTTTACTTTCCTTTTTTCGTTTTTTTTTTTTTTACTGATGGACAATTCACTAAAAAAAAAGAAACAATAAAAATATATCCGATCAAGAACGAAGAAAATTCACTGGGATGGAGTAGATAATAGGTTGTGAATGAAATTGGGATTGAACGGAATTTAGAAGGTATGGATGAAAGTGGTGACTAAGATGGTTTGGACAAAGAAATAAATAATATTAATAAAAGATAGGCAAACCAGAAAATAGAACCTGTTGCTCTGATACCAAATGATACGAACCCCGCAAACTTGTGAGGAGACCCGTGATCGAATTAGCCTCGAAGAACCGCTCTAGCATCGGGCTCGATGGATGACTGACCCGCTGTTTATATGGAAGCAAGAACCTTGCAAGTATGTGGGAGGACGCCACAATCGTGATGAGATCCGATTGATAAGTCTTGATGAACGCCACTGGAATAACCGGATCAGTTCATGGAGTTCTTTAAAGAACCAAAGAGAAATTTATACTCTCAATTTTATTAATGCTTAAAACTTTAAGAATACAAGGATAACAAGCCTTTAAATAGGCCAAAAAAATATGAAGAATAGAAACTAAATATTCGACCACAAGGAAAGTAAATATTTGGCCAAAAACAAGAAAGTGAAAACTAACATACTTTTCCTAAACTACTACACACTAAAAATAATATCCATGAAGGAGAAAAAGGAAACTATATAATTTTAGACAAGGTTGGTAATAGAATTAGCAGCAAATCTAGAAACAAATCAGGTGCAAATTTAGAACAATCATTCCAAATCTACAGTAAATCAGCTCCAAAATAGCAGCAAATCCGCTACAAATCACCAAATCAAGCAAACCTTTTCAAAAAAGAAATAGCAACCCTATTTAACTAGAAAAATGGTATTTTCTAAATTAAATAAAGTAACCTACTTTGACTTCAGAACAAATCTTTCTAAAATAAACCAACTCCAAATCAAATAGTAGCTAAAACCTTTCTCAAAACACTTGGAAATAGAAATATATTAGGTGTTTCCAAGGTTTCACAAATTCTCCCAACTGAATTTTCCAAAATTAAAAAGCATCGTCATCCCATTCCTGCTAGGATGATATGTTTGATGATTTGCATGGTTCTTGTATCTTTCTAAAATTAAGATTGAATTTCAATGTATGCTGTAAATGCCTGGCATCACGGATCCTTTGTGCTTTGATTTCATCATTCCTTTTCGAAAAAGATTCGTCCCCGGTCTTAACCATAATGCTGTCATGGCATGAAAATAAATACATATCCTCCACCCATCCGGGATCAAGTAATACATGTATAACACATGGACTAATAAATTCCTCCACTTGGCTTGAAGCTCTTTGTCTCCTCGGGTGGCAATCACTGTGGTCATCCTCGTGGATTACATACTTGAACTCCTTAATAAGGAAGAAACAATACTAGGCAACCAAGATAATTCAAGATCGTAGTCTCCAAAAAGCGCTTCCTCGTACAAAAGTACAACATGGGCTTTTAGAATAAAAACACTCTTTAGTTCACTATCTTTGTATAGAAGTTTTCTTTTCTTTTGTTTTCCCTTCTTGTTCATCGCTCACTTCGATCTTTTGTTTTCTCTCCTTTTCGTTGTTCACTTTAAGATCTTTTCCTTTCACTCTCTTTCTTTCTTTTCTCACTCTCTTTCCTTCTATCACTTTCCTTTTCCTCTTGTTTTTCTTCCTCTATTTCTTTTCTTTCTTTTCTTTTCTCATTCTTTTTGGAATCATGGTCTTACTCTCCTTGTCTCGTCACCTCGTTCGTTTCTATTTCCTCGGGCTTTCATCATGGCTTGGCCCCTTCCTTCCCCCATTGATTCAACTTCCAAGTGGATGAAATTGGACTAGGTTCGTAACGTGTGCTTGGTACTCAGTTCCTCCTCTGACTTGATTCTCCGATCTTGATAGCCATATCCACCATATTCTCTAATCCCTACGTAATGTTGCAATTCCACCACCTTTGAATCGCCTCGTTTAGCTCAACAATTAAACCTCGCCATTGTAAAATTTCTCGATCTTCTTCAATATTTGCTCTAGCCATTGCAACCTCCATCTACTTATAATACTCCTTTACACTACGATTGCCTTGCCTCAGTTTCATGTCCTGTTGTACAACTCCCCAGTAGTAAGTTGAAACAAATCTCTTCGCATCACCCTCTTCATCTCTTTCCATGTTTCCACTCGGCTCCCCTATTCAAGCTTCATTAAAAACTAATTGGTCCTGACCAAATCGTTGCATAGTCCGAGAACCCTATGGCAAAGCAGTTTCACCTTCTTATTTCTAATAATCGTGACAATCAAAAACCAACTCCACCTTCCTCTCCCACCAAGATATGCCCTGGGTCATTCTTCCTGGAGCATGGAATCTTCATTTTAATGTTTCTCAAATTACATTCTCTCGATCCCTATTTCCTCTATATCTCCCCCCATACCTCCCGCTACTAACACCCGACCTCATAACCATTCTCATCTTCAAAGTCCTCCTGGCTATACTCCCTCTTCGTCTACTCCGCACTCTTCAAGTACTCTTTCCCTTCTACGCTTATGGAGGGTTTCGTGGTCGTCGTTTGCTCCACCCTCTCATGGAATTGTTCCACCTAGCCTTAAATATCCTCTTTACTTCACTAGTTAAGGCCTCCATAATGAACTTCATATCGACTTCCCGTCATACTCTCGATGCGCCTGCTTGCTGCCATATTGTCGTAAAACAAGGTTAAAAAGAAAGAAAATAATAAAATAGGACCTCACAAATCACTCTCCTCACATGTTTGCACTCAAAGAATGAATCACTGGTTCACTCGTGTTTTCACACAATAACATATTCGCTTTTTTTTTTTTTTTTTTTTCTGACCTTTTTTTTTTTTTAACCGGATTCTTTTCCTTTACTTTCCTTTTCTGTTTTTTTTTTTTTTTACTTGGGATGACAATTCACTAAAAAAAAAAAAGAAACAATAAAAAATTATATCCGATCAAGAATGAAGAAATTGACTCGATTTGAGTAGATAGTTGGGGATTATAATGAAAATTGGGGATTGAACGGAATTTAGAAGGTATGGATGAAAGTGGTGACTAAGATGGTTTGGACAAAGAAATAAATAATATTAATAAAAGATAGGCAAACCAGAAAATAGAACCTGTTGCTCTGATACCAAAATGATACGAACCCCGTCAACTTGTGAGGAGACCCGTGATCGAATTAGCCTGAAGAAACCGTCTAGCACGGCTTCTGGATGGATGACCTGAATCTGCTGTTTATATGGAAGCAAGAACCCGGTATGAGATCACGCCACACCCAAGTGATGGAGATCCGATTGATAAGTCTTGATGAACGCCACCCGACAACCGATAAGTTCATGGAGTTCTTTAAAGAACCAAAGAGAAATTTATACTCAATTTTATTAATGCTTAAAACTTTAAGAATACATGATAATGAAGCCTTAAATAGGCCAAAAAATATAGAAGAATAGAAACTAAATATTCGACTCACAAGTAAGTAAATATTTGGCCAAAAACAAGAAAGGAAACTAACATACTTTTCCCAAACTACTACACAATTAAAAAATATCCATGAAGGAGAAAAAAGAAACTATATAATTTTAGGACAAGGCTTGGTAATAGAATTAGCAAAGAATCTAGAACAAATCAGCAGCAAATTTAGAACAAATCATCTCCAAATCTACAAAGAAATCGCCCAAAAAATAGCAGCAAATCCGCTCAGCAAATCATCACCAAATCAAGCAAACCTTTTCTAAAAAAAAAGAAATAGCAACCCTATTTAACTAGAAAATGTATTCTCTAAATTAACAAAGCAACTCCTACTTTGACTGGAGAACAAATCTTTTCTTAAAATAAACCAACTCCAAATCAAAATAGTAATAAAATCCCAAAACACTTGGAAATAGAAATATATTAGGTGTTTCCAAGGTTTCACAGCCTCCCAAATCTGAATTTTCCAAAATTAAAAAGTATCGTCATCCCATTCCTCGGTTAGATGATATGTTTGATGATTTGCATGGTTCTTGTATCTTTTCCAAAATTAAGATTGAATTCCCAATGTATGTTGTAAATGCCTCGCATCACTGATCCTTTCAGGCTTTGATTTCATCATTCCCTTTCTCTAAAAGATTCGTCCCCGACCCAACCATAATGTTGTTGATGGCATGAAAATAAATACATATCCCTCCACAGTCCATCCTTTTGGGATCAAGTAATACATGTATAACATACATGGACTAATAAATTCCCTCCACTTGTTCAAGCTCTCGTCTCCAGTGGGCAAATCACCGTGGTCATCCTCGTGGATTACATACTTGAACTCCTCGTGAATAAGGAAGAAACAATACTAGGCAAACGAAGAATCAAGATCGTTAGTCTCCAAAAGCCAGCCTCTTGTACAAAAGTACAAACATGGGCTTTTAGAATGTTACCTTTAGTTCACTATCTGTATAGAAGCTTCTTTCTTTTGTTTTCCCTTCTTTGCTCATCAAGCCACTTCCCGATCTTTTTTGTTTTCCTTTTCGTTGTTCACTTTAAGATCTTTTTTCCTTTCACTCTTTCTTTTCTCACTCCCTCTTTCCTTCTATCACTTTCCTTTTCCTCTTGTTTCTTCCTATTTCTTTCTTTCTTTTTTCTTTCTCTATTCTTTTTGAATCATGGTCTTGATTTCCTTGTCTGGTCACCTCTTGTTCTTGTTCTATTTTGGGTTTTTTGCATTGGGTGGCTTATCTTCCTTCCCCATTGATTCAACTTCCAAGTGGGATGAAATTGACTAGGTTCGTAACGTGGCGTTGGCACTCGTCCCTCCTCTTCGACTTGGATTCTCGATCTTGATAGCCATATCCACCATATCTCTCTAACTCTACGTAATGTTGCAATTCCACCACCTTTGAATCACTGCTTAAGCCTACCTTAAACCCCTCCTTCGCCATTGTAGCCTCGATCTTCTTCAATATTTGCTCTAGCCATTGCAACCTCCCATCTCCTTATAATACTCCTTTTACACTACGATTGTCCCTGTTCCTCAGTTTTGTAAACTTGTCAGACAACTCCCGTAGTAGTAAGTTGAAACAACCCTTTCTCAGATCACCCTCTTCATCTCTTCCATGTTTCCACCGCTGGCTCCCTATTCCGTTTCATATTAAAAACTAATTGGTGCCACCAAACTGTTGCATAGTCCGAGAACCCTATGAAAGCAAGTTTCACCTTCTTATTTTCGGAATAATTGTGACGATAAAAAACCAACTCCACCTTCCTCTCCCACTCAAGATATGCCTTGGGGTCATTCTTTCCTTGGAAAGATGGAATCTTCATCTTAATGCGTTTCTCAAATTACATTCTCGTGATTCCTAGCTTCTCTATATCTCCCCATACCTCCCTACTAACATTCGAATCATAACCATTCTCATCTTCAAAGTCTCCTCCGTCATACTCTCTTCTCGTCTACCGCACTTCTTCGGCAAATTTCTCTCTTCTACGCGCTATGGAGGGTTTCGTGGCTGCTCCAAGCTTTGCTCCACCCTCTCATGGAATTGTTCCAATTCGAATTTTAAATATCCTCTTTTACTTCACTAGTTAAGGCCTCCATAATGAACTTCATATCGACTCCTCCCCGCCATACTTTCTCGGATGCGCCGTTGTTTGGCCACATATTGCCGTAAAACAAGGTTAAAGGAAAAGGAAATAATAAAATAGGACCTCACAAATCACTCCTCACATGTTTGCACTCAAAGAATGAATCACTCGGTTCACCTCGTGTTTTCACACAATATATTTGGCTTTTTTTTTTTTTTTTCTCTCGACCTTTTTTTTTTAACCCGATTCTTTTCCTTTACTTTCCTTTTTTTTTTTTTCTCGTTTTTTTTTTTTACTTGGGATGGACACTTAAAAAAAAAAAAAAAAAGAAACAATAAAAAAATTATATCCGAACAAGAATGAAGAAAAATTGACTTGGATGGAGTAGAAGATAATAGATTATGAATGAAATCGGGATCGAACTGAATTTAAGGTATGGATGAAAGTGGTGACTAAGATGGTTTGGACAAAGAAATAAATAATATTAATAAAAGATAGGCAAACCAGAAAATAGAACCTGTTGCTCTGATACCAAAATGATACGAACCCCGTCAACTTGTGAGGAGACCCGTGATCGAATTAGCTCGGAAGAACCGCCCAGCATCGGCTCGATGGATGACTCTCGACCGCTGTTTATATGGAAGCAAGAACCTTGGTATATGTGAGACGCCACAATCGGTGATGGAGATCCGATTGATAAGTCTTGATGAATCACTAATAACCGATAAGTTCATGGAGTTCTTTTAAAGAACCAAAGAGAAATTTATACTCTCAATTTTATTAATGCTTAAAACTTTAAGAATACAAGATAACAAGCCTCTTTAAATAGGCCAAAAATATGAAGAAATAGAAACTAAATATTCACCACACAAGGAAAGTAAATATTTGGCCAAAAACAAGAAAAGGGAAACTAACATACTTTTTCCTAAACTACTGTACACTAAAATATCCATGAAGGAGAAAAAGGAAACTATGGCAATTTTAGGACAAGGCTTGGTAATAACAGAATTAGCAGCAATCTAGAACAAATCAGCAGCAAATTTAGAACAAATCATCTCTCCAAATTCCATGAAATCGTGCCTTCAAAATAGCAAAGAATCCGCTACAAATCATCACCAAATCTGAAGCAAACCTTTCTAAAAAGAAATAGCACCCTATTTAACTAGAAAATGTAATTTCTAAATTAAATAAAGTTAACTCCTACTCGACTGGAGAACAAATCTTTCTAAAATAAAACAACTCCAAATCAAAGTAGTAATAAAACCCAAAACACTTGGAAATAAAAATATATTAGGTGTTTCCAAGGTTCCACGACCTCCCAAATCTGAATTTTCCAAAATTAAAAAGTATCGTCATCCCATTCCTCGGTTAGATGATATGTTTGATGATTTGCATGGTTCTTGTATCTTTTCCAAAATTAAGATTGAATTCCCAATGTATGTTGTAAATGCTCTGGCATCACGGATCCTTTGTGCTTTGATTTTCATCATTCCCCACTTTCACTCGAAAGATTCGTCCCGAGATCTTAACCATAATGTTGTTGATGGCATGAAAATAAATACATATCCTCCACCCAGTCCATCCTTTTTGGGATCAAAAGTAATACATGTATAACACATGGACTAATAAATTCCTCCGCTTGGCTTTGAAGCTCTTTTGTCTCCTCGGGTGGCAAATCACCGGGAGTCATCCTCGGGGACCACATACTTGAACTCTGTAACAAAGGAAGAAACAATACTAGGCAACGAAGAATCAAGATCGTTAGTCTCCAAAGTACTCTTTGTACAAAAGTGAAACATGGGCTTTAGAATAAAAAACACTCTTTAGTTCACTATCTTTTGTATGAAGCTTTCTTTTCTTTTGTTTTTCCCTTCTTGTTCATCGTTCACTTCACGATCTTTTTGTTTTTCTCTCTCCTTTTCGTTGTTCACTTTAAGATCTTTTTCCTTTCACTCTCTTTTCTTTTCTCCTCTCTTTCCTTACATCACTTTCCTTTTCCTCTTGTTTCTTCCTCTATTTCTTTTCTTTCTTTTTCTTTCTCATTAACTTTTTGAATCCTTGGTCTTGATTTCCTTGTCTGAGTCACCTCTTGTTCTTGTTCTATTTTTGGGCTTTGCATTGGGTGGCTTATCTTCCTTCCCCATTGATTCAACTTCCAAGTGGATGAAATTGGACTAGGTTCGAAACGTGTGTTGATGCTTGTCCCTCCTCTTGACTTGATTCTACGATCTTGATAGCCATATCCCACCATATTCTCTAACTCACGTAATGTTGCAATTCCACCACCTTTTGAATCACACTGTTTAAGCCTACGGAAGCCTCGCCATTGTAGCCCCTCTCGATCTTCTTCAATATTTGCTCTAGCCATTTACCTTCCTCCATCTCCTTATAATACTCCTTTACACTACGATTGCCTTGCCTCAGGTTTTGCAACTTGTTGTACAACTCCTGGTAGTAGTAAGTTGAAACAAATCTCTTTCGCATCACCCTCTTCATCTCTTTCCATGTTTCCCTTCTTGGCTCCTATTCAGTTTCATATTTAAAAACTAATTGGTCCTGGCTTGCATAGTATGAGAACCCTATGGCAGCAAGTTTCACCTTCTTATTTTCGGAATAATCGTGACAATCAAAAACCAACTCCACCTTCCTCTCCCACTCAAGATATGCCTCGGGGTCATTCTTTCCTTGGAAAGATGGAATCTTCATTTAATGTTTCTCAAATTATTATCTTCCCGATTCCTAGCTTCTACATATCTCCCCAGTATTACCTCCTGTTACTAACACCGAATCATAACCATTCTCATCTTCAAGTCTCCTCGTCATACTCCTCTTAGTCTACACACCTCTTCTTGGCGACCTTTCCTTCTACGTATGGGAGGTTTCGTGGTACACTTTCGAAGCTTTGCTCCACCCTCTCATGGAATTGTTCCAATTCAGCCTTAAATATCCTCTTTACTTCACTGATTAAGGGCTCCGTAATGAACCATGCTCGACTCCTCTGTCATACTTTCGGATCTTGTTTGTTGTTTGCCATATTCTTTGTAAAAACAAGGTTAAGAAAGAAAATAATAAAATAGGACCTCACAAATCACTCCCTCACATGTTTGCACTCAAGAATGAATCACTTCGGTTCCTTTCGTTTCACACACAATATATTTGGCTTTTTTTTTTTTTTTTTTTTTAGGCCTTTTTTTTTAACCGGATTCTTTTCCTTTACTTTCCTTTTTTTTTTTTTTTTTTTTACTTGGGATGGACAATTCACTAAAAAAAAAAAAAAAGAAACAATAAAAAAATTATATCCGATCAAGAATGAAGAAAATTGGACTTGGGATGGAGTAGATAATAGATTATGAATGAAATTGGGGATTGAGCAGATTTAGAAGGAAGGTATGGATGAAAGTGAAGTGACTAAGATGGTTTGGACAAGAAATAAATAATATTAATAAAAGATAAGCGAACGAGAAAAATAGAACCTATTGCTACGATGCAAATAATCTGAACCGAATCAACTTGTGAGGGCCAGTGATCGGGTGCTCGAGAAAAGAGCCGCGGCTCTAGCATCGGCTTGGATGGATGACCTTGACCCGTTGCTTATATGGAAGCAAGAACCTTGGTATATGTGAGGACGCCACAATCGGTGATGGAGATCCGTTGATAGAGGGTCTTGATGAGCATGGAATAACCGATAAGTTCATGGAGTTCTTTAAAGAACCAAAGAAGAAATTTATACTCTCAATTTTATTAATGCTTAAGAAACTTTAAGAATCTGAGGATAACAAGCCTTTAAATAGGCGAAAAATATGAAGAATAGAAACTAAATATTCGACCACAAGGAAAGTAATATTTGGCCAAAAACAAGAAAGGAAACTAACATACTTTTTCTAAACTACTACACACTAAAAATATCCATGAAGGAGAAAAAAACTATATAATTTTAGAGACGAGGCTTGGTAATAGAATTAGCGGCAAAATCTAGAAACAATCGGCAAATTTAGAACAAATCATCTCCAAATCTCTCTACACGACAAATCAGCTCCAAAATAGCGACAAATCGCTACAAATCATCATAAAATCACGAAGCAAACCTTTTCTAAAAAAAGAAATAGCAACTCTTTATTTAACTAGAAAAAACGAGACTTTCTAAATTAAATAAAGCAACTCTACTTTGACTTGGAGAACAAATCTTTCTAAAATAAACCGACTCGAATCAAAATAGCCAGCCAAAACTCAAAACACTTGGAAATAGAAATATATTAGGTGTTTCAAGGTTTCCACGACCTCCAATCACGAATTTTCCAAAATTAAAAGTATCGTCATGTCAGATTTATAGGTTAGATGATATGTTTGATGATTTGCATGGTTCTTGTATCTTTTCCAAGAGCAGATTGAATTCCCGATGTATGTTGTAAATGCTACGGCATCCACGGATCCTTTGTGCTTTGATTTTTCATCATTCCCCCTTTCCCTCGAAAAGATTAGGTCAGAATCTTAACCATAGTGATGATGGCATGAAAATAAATACATATCCTCGGTCATCCTTTTGGGATCAAGTAATACATGTATAACACATGGACTAATAAATTCCTCCGCTTGGCTGAAGCTCTTTTGTCTCAGGGTGGCAAATCACGAGGGGGTCATCCTCGGGGATTACATACTTGAACTCTGTAACAAGGGAAGAAACAATACTAGGCAGAAGAATCAAGATCGTTAGTCTCCAAAGCGTCTCTCTTTGTACAAAAGTACAAACATGGGCTTTTTAGAATAAAAAACACTCTTTAGTTCACTATCTTTTGTATAGAAGCTTTCTTTTCTTTTTGTTTTCCCTTCTTGTTCATCGTTCACTTCCTGATCTTTTTTTGTTTTCTCTCCTTTTTCGTTGTTCACTTTAAGATCTTTTTTCCTTTCACTCTCTTTTCTTTTCTCACTCTCTTTCCTTCTATCACTTTCCTTTTCCTCTTGTTTTCTTCCTCTATTTCTTTTCTTTCTTTTCTTTCTCATTCTTTTTGAATCATGGTCTTGATTTCCTTAATAGAAGTACCTCTTGTTCTTGATTTCTATTTTGGGCTTTGCATTGGGTGGCTTATCTTCCTTCCCCCGTTGATTCAACTTCCAAGTGGATGGGGAGTGGACTAGGTTCGAACGTGTGTTGAGTCTTGTCCCTCCTCTTGACTTGATTCTCGATCTTGATAGCCATATCCACCATATTCTCTAACTCTACGTAATGTTGCAATTCCACCACCTTTTGAATATGCCTGTTTAAGCCTACCAGAAACCTCGCCATTGTAGCCTCTCGATCTTCTTCAATATTTGCTCTAGCCATTGCAACCTCCATCTCCTTATAATACTCCTTTACATACGATTGCCCTTTTTCGGGTTTGCAACTTGTTGTACAACTCCGGTAGTAGTAAGTTAAAAGCAAATCTGCTACGCATCCACCCTCTTCATATAACTCCATGTTTCAGCTAGCGGCTCCTATTAGTTTCATATTAAAAACTAATTGGTCCTGGCGCATAGTGCGAGAACCCTATGGCGGCAAGTTTCACGCTTCTTATTTTTCGGAATAATCATTGACAATCAAAAAACCAACTCCACACGCTTCCTCTCCAGCTCGAGATATGCCTCGGGGTCATTCTTTCCTTGGAAAGATGGAATCTTCATTTTAATGTTTCTCAAATTATTATCTTCTGATTCACAGCTTCTCTATATCTCCCCATGCCTCACATTACTAACTTGCAGAATCCTTAACCATTCCTCGTCTTCAAAGTCTCCTCCGTCATACTCCTCTTCGTCTACCTGCACCCCTCTTCTTGGCAGCCTTTCCCTTCTACGCGCTATGGGAGGGTTTCGTGGCTGCTCGAAGCTTTGCTCCACCCTCTCATGGAATTGTTCCAATTCAGCCTTAAATATCCTCTTTACTTCACTAGTTAAGGCCTCCATAATGAACTTCATATCGACTCCTCCTGTCATACTTTCGGATGTTCTGTTGTTTGCCATATTGCTGTAAAAACAAGGTTAAAGAAAGAAAATAATAAAATAGGACCTCACAAATCACTCCCTCACATGTTTGCACTCAAAGAATGAATCACTCGGTTCACTCGTGTTTTCACACAATATATTTGGCTTTTTTTTTTTTTTTTTTTTTTCGAGCCTTTTTTCTTGGATTCTTTTCTTTACTTTCCTTTTTTTTGTTTTTTTTTTTTTTTACTTGGGATGGACAATTCACTAAAAAAAAAAAAAAGCTAAAATTATATCCGATCAAGAATGAAGAAAATTGGACTTAGGATGGGTAGATAATAGATTATGAATGAAATTGGGGATTGAACGGAATTTAGAAGGTATGGATGAAAGTGGTGACTAAGATGGTTTGGACAAAGAAATAAATAATATTAATAAAAGATAGGCAAACCAGAAAAATAGAACCTATTGCTCTGATACCAAATGATACGAACCCCGTCAACTTGTGAGGAGACCCGTGATCGAATTAGCTCGAAAGAACCGCTCTAGCATCGGCTTGGATGGATGACCTTGACCCGTTGCTTATATGGAAGCAAGAACCTTGGTATATGTGAGGGACGCCTGTCAGTTTGATGGAGATCCGATTGATAAGTCTTGATGAGCATACGGAATAACCGATAGAGAAGTTCAAGGAGTTCTTTAAAGAACCAAAGAGAAATTTATACTCTCAATTTTATTAATGCTTAAAACTTGAAGAATACAAAGATAACAAGCCTTTAAATAGGCCAAAAAAATATGAAGAATAGAAACTAAATATTCGGCCACAAGGAAAGTAAATATTTGGCCAAAAACAAGAAAGGAAACTAACATACTTTTTCCTAAACTACTACACACTAAAAATATCCATGAAGGAGAAAAAAGGAAACTATATAATTTTAGGACAAGGCTTGGTAATAGAGTGCTTAGCAAATCTAAGAACAAATCAGCAGCAAATTTAGAACAAATCATCTCAAATCTCACGACAAATCGCTCAAAATAGCCCGACCAAATCCGCTACAAATCATCACCAAATCTGAAGCAAACCTTTTCTAAAAAAAGAAATAGCAACTCTATTTAACTAGAAAAAACGGAGACTTTCATAAATAAAAGCAACTCCTACTTTGACTTGGAGAACAAATCTTTAAATAAACCAACTCCAAATCAAAATAGTAATAAAACTCAAAACACTTGGAAATAGAAATATATTAGGTGTTTCCAAGGTTTCACGACCCCTCCCAAATACGAATTTTCCAAAATTAAAAGTATCGTCATCCGTTCCTCGGGATTTAGATGATATGTTTGATGATTTGCATGGTTCTTGTATCTTTTTCAAAATTAAGATTCCCAATGTATGTTGTAAATGCTCACGGCATCACGGATCGCTGGCCTTTTTGATTTTCATCATTCCCCCTTTCCTCGAAAGATTCGTCCCGAATCTTAACCATAGTATTGTTGATGGCACGAAAATAAATACATATCCTCCCGCAGTCCATCCTTTTTGGGATCAAGTAATACATGTATAACACATGGACTAATAAATTCCTCACTTGGCTTTGAAGCTCTTTTGTCTCCTCGGGTGGCAAATCACGAGGGTCATCCTCGGGGATTACATGTTGAACTCTGTAACAAGGAAGAAACAATACTAGGTGAGAATCAAGATCGTTAGTCTCCAAAAGCGTCTCTTTGTACAAAAGTACAAACATGGGCTTTTTAGAATAAAAAACACTCTTTAGTTCACTATCTTTTGTATAGAAGCTTTCTTTTCTTTTTGTTTTCCCTTCTTGTTCATGGAATTCATGCGATCTTTTTGTTTTCTCTCCTTTTTCGATTTGTTCACTTCAAGATCTTTCCTTTCACTCTCTTTTCTTTTCCTCACTCTGCTCCTTCTATCTTTCCTTTTCCTCTTGTTTTTCTTCTCTATTTCTTTTCTTTCTTTCTTTCTCATTCTTTTGAATCATGGTGTGATTTCCTTGTCACAGTCACCTCTTGTTTCTTGTTCTATTTTGGGCTTTGCATTGGGTGGCTTATCTTCGCCCACGTTGATTGACTTCAAGTGGATGAAATTGGTTAGGTTGAGCGTGTGTTGATGCTTGTCCCTCCTCTTGACTTGATTCTCGATCTTGATAGCCATATCCACCATATTCTCTAACTCGTAATGTTGCAATTCCACCACCTTTTAGTCTGCTGTTAAGCCACGAGAAACCTCGCCATTGTAGCCTCTTAGTCTTCTTCAATATTTGCTCTAGCCATTGCAACCTCCATCTCCTTATAATACTCCTTTATACTACGGCTGTCTTGCCTCAGGTTTTGCAACTTGTTGTACAACTCCGACCAGTAATGGATTGGCTCGTCTCTTTATCACCCTCTTCATCTCTTTCCATGTTCCAACTGCTGGCTCCTATTCGGTTTCATATTAAAGTAATTGGTCCCACCAATTTGTTGCATAGTCGAGAACCTATGGCGTGAGTTTCACCTTCTTATTTTCGGAATAATCGTGACAATCAAAAACCAACTCCACCTTCCTCTCCCACTCAAGATATGCCTCGGGGTCATTCTTTCCTTGGAAAGATGGAATCTTCATTTTAATGTTTCTCAAATTATTATCTTCCTGATTCCTAGCTTCTACATATCTCCCCCATACCTCGCATTTACTTTAACACCGAATCATAACCATTCTCATCTGAAGTCTCCTCTAAAGTCATGCTCCTCTTCGTCTACACGCACCCCTCTTCTTGCGACCTTTCCTTCTGGCGTATGGGAGGGGTTTCGTGGTACCTTTCGAAGCTTTGCTCCACCCTCTCATGGAATTGTTCCAATTCGACCTTAAATATCTCTTTACTTCGCTAGTTAAGGCCTCCATAATGAACTTCATATCGACTCCTCTGTCATACTTTCGGATCTTATTTGTTGTTTGCCATATTCTTCCTTAAAAACAAAGGTTAAAGAAAGAAAATAATAAAATAGGACCTCACGAATCACTCCCTCACATGTTGCACTCAAAGAATGAATCGCTCGGTTCCTTCGTGTTTCGCACAATATATTTGGCTTTTTTTTTTTTTTTTTTTTTCGAGCCTTTTTTAACCGGATTCTTTTCCTTTACTTTCCTTTTTTTTTTTTGTTTTTTTTTTTACTTGGGATGGACAATTCACTAAAAAAAAAAAAAAGCTAATAAAAAATTATATCCGTCAGAATAGAAGAAAAGTGGACTTAGGATGGAGTAGATAATAGATTATGAATGAAATTGGGGGATTGAGCGAATTTAGAAGGTATGGATGAAAGTGTGGTGACTAAGATGGTTTGAATAGAAATAAATAATATTAATAAGGCGGGACAGACGAAAAATAGAACCTATTGCTCGATACCATAAAATGATACGAACCGAATCAACTTGTGAGGAGCAGAGTGATCGAATTAGCTTCGAAAGAACGCTCAGCATCGGCTTGGATGGATGACCTTGACCCGTTAGCATATGGAAGCAAGAACCTTAGTATATGTGAGACGCCACAATCGGTGATGGAATCCGATTGATAAGTCTTGATGAGCGCCACGAATATAGCAGAATAAGTTCATGGAGTTCTTTAAAGAAAAGAGAGAAATTTATACTCTCAATTTTATTAATGCTTAAAACTTTAAGAATACAAGGATAACAAGCCTTTAAATAGGCGAAAAATGAAGAATAGAAACTAAATATTAGGCCACAAGGAAAGTAAATATTTGGCCAAAAAACAAGAGAAACTAACATACTTTTTCCTAAACTACTACACACTAAATATCCATGAAGGAGAAAAAAAGGAAACTATATAATTTTTAGGACAAGGCTTGGTAATAGAATTGCGAGCAAATCTAAATTTCATCAATGACAAATTTAGAACAAATAAATGCCAATCTACGGCCAAATCGACTAAAATAGCAGCCAAATCCCATTTCATCGTCACCAAATCTGAGCAAACTATTTTCTAAAAAAAAGAAATAGCAACTCCTATTTAACTAGAAAAAGCAGAGACTTTCTAAATTAAATAAAGCAACTCTACTTTAACTTGGAGAACAAATCTTTCTAAAATAAACCAACTCCAAAAATCAAAATAGTAATAAAACTCCAAAACACTTGGAAATAGAAATATATTGGTGTTTCCCGAGGTTTCCACGACTATCCCAAATGCATGAATTTTTAAAATTAAAAGTATCGTCAATCACGTTCCTCGGTTAGATGATATGTTTGATGATTTGCATGGTTCTTGTATCTTTTCAAAATTAAGATTGAATTCCAATGCTTGTATGTTGTAAATGCTCGGCATCCACGGATCCCTTTGTGCTTTGATTTTCATCATTCCCCTTTCCTCGAAAAGATTCGGTCGAATCTTAACCATATGTTGTTGATGGCATGAAAACCAAATGCCATCCTCCATGATTACATCCTTTTGGGATCAAGTAATACATGTATAACACATGGACTAATAAATTCCTCCACTTGGCTTTGAAGCTCTTTTGTCTCCTCGGGTGGCAAATCACTAGGGTCATCCTCGGGGATTACATACTTGAACTCCTGTAACAAGGAAGAAACAATACTAGGCAACGAAAGAATCAAAGATCGTTAGTCTCAACGTCTCTTTTATTTAAAAGTACAAACATGGGCTTTTAGAATAAAAAGCTTGCTCTTTAGTTACTTTATGCTTTTGTATAAAGCTTTCTTTTCTTTTTGTTTCCCTTCTTGTTCATCGTTCACTTCACGATCTTTTTGTTTTTCTCTCCTTTTTAGTTCCGATTTCACTTCCCCAAGATCTTTTTCCTTTCACTCTCTTCTTCTCACTCTCTTTCCTTCTATCACTTTCCTTTTCCTCTTGTTTTTCTTCCTCTATTTCTTTTCTTTCTTTTTCTTTCTCATTCTTTTTTGAATCATGGTCTTGATTTCCTTGTACAGTGCCTCTTGTTTCTTGTTCTATTTTGGGCTTTGCATTGGGTGGCTTATCTTCCTTCCCCCATTGATTCAACTTTAGTGGATGAAATTGGACTAGGTTCGAACGTGTGTTGAAGTGCGTATCCCTCCTGTGACTTGATTCTCGATCTTGATAGCCGTATCCACCATATTCTCTGGCTTCTACGTAATGTTGCAATTCAGCGCCCCTTTTGAATCACGCACCGTTTAAGCCTACGAAACCGCCATTGTAGCCTCTAGAATCTTCTTCAATATTTGCTCTAGCCATTGCAACCTCCATCTCCTTATAACCACTCCTTTACACTACGATTGCCTTGCCTCGGGTTTGCGGCTGATTTATGCAAACTCCGATAGTAGTAAGTTGAAACAAATCTCTTTCGCATCACCATCTTTCATCTCTTTCCATGTTTCCCACTGGCGGCTCCACTGATGGACACCATATTAAAAACTAATTGGTCCCGCAAGCATTGCATAGTCGAGAACCATGGCGACAAGTTTCACCTTCTTATTTTTCGAATAATCGGTGACAATCAAGAAACCAACTCCGCCTTCCTCTCCCACTCGAGATATGCCTCGGGGTCAGTTCTTTCCTTGGAAAGATGGGATCCTTCATTTGTGTTTCTCAAATTATTATCTTCTGATTCTAAGCTTCTCTATATCTCCCCCCCATACCTCCTGTTACTAACACCCGAATCATAACCGTTCTCGTCTTCAAAGGTCTCCTCAGTCATCACTCTCTTCGATACTGCACCCTCTTCTTGGCGACCTTTCCGCCTCACCGCGCTATGGGAGGGTTGGTAGTACCCTTTCGACTTTGCTCCACCTCTCATGGGAATTGTTCCAATTCAACCTTAAATATCCTCTTTACTTCACTAGTTAAGGCCTCCATAATGAACTTCATATCGACTCCTCTGTGCCTTACTTTGGATCTGTTTGTTGTTTGCCATATTCTTTGTAGAAACCAGGTTAAGAAAGAAAATAATAAAAATAGGACCTCACAAATCACTCCTCACATGTTTGCACTCAAAGAATAGATCCACTCGGTTTCACTCGTGTTTTCACACAATATATTTGGCTTTTTTTTTTTTTTTCGGCCTTTTTTTCTGCCGGATTCTTTTCCTTTACTTTCCTTTTTTTTTTTCTGTTTTTTTTTTTTTTACTTGGGATGGACAATTCACTAAAAAAAAAAAAAAGTATAATAAAAAATTATATCCGTCAGAATGAAGAATTGGACTTGGGATGGAGTAGATAATGGAATTATGAATGAAATTAAGAGTTGAGCGAGATTTAGAAGGTATGGATGAAAGTGGTGACTAAGATGGTTTGGACAAAGAAATAAATAATAAGTAATAAAAAAGATAGAGGCAAACCGGAAAAATAGAACCTATTGCTCGATACCAAATGATCTGAACCCGGAAATCGACTTGAGGAGACAGTGACCGGGTAGCTCCGAAGAGCGGCTCTAGCATCGGCTTGGATGGATGACGTCGACCCGTTGCTTATATGGAAGCAATAACCTTGGTATATGTGAGGTCGCCACAATCAGTGATGGAAATCCAATTGATAAGTCTTGGTGAACGCCACGAATAGTAGATAAGTTCATGGAGTTCTTTAAAAAGACAAAGAGAAATTTATACTCTCAATTTTATTAATGCTTAAAACTTTAAAGATCTGAGGATAACAAACTTTTAAATAGCCAAAAAAAATATGAAGAATAGAAACTAAATATTCGGCCAAGGAAAGTAAATATTTGGCCAAAAACAGAAAGGAAACTAACATACTTTTTTCCTAAACTACACACACTAAAAATATCCATGAAGGAGAAAAAAAGGAAACTATATAATTTTAGGACAAGGCTTGTAGTAATAGAGTGCAAAGCAAATCTAGAACAAATCAGCAACAAATTTAAGAACAAATCATCTCCAAATCTACAACCAAATCCCAGCTCAAAATAGCGACAAATCCGCTACAAATCATCACCAAATACGACAAACCTTTTCTAAAAGAAATACGCGACTCTATTTAACTAGAAAAACAGACTTTCTAAATTAAATAAAGCAACTCCTACTTTGACTTGGAGAACAAATCTTTCTAAAATAAACCAACTCCAAATCAAAATAGTAATAAAACTCAAAACACTTGGAAATAGAAATATATTAGGTGTTTCCAAGGTTTCACAGCCTCCCAAATCTGAATTTTCCAAAATTAAAAAGTATCGTCATCCCATTCCTCGGTTAGATGATATGTTTGATGATTTGCATGGTTCTTGTATCTTTTCCAAAATTAAGATTGAATTCCCAATGTATGTTGTAAATGCTCTGGCATCACGGATCCTTTGTGCTTTGATTTTCATCATTCCCCCTTTCCTCGAAAGGTCGTCCCGAATCTTAACCATAATTGATGGCATGAAAGAAAATAAATACATATCCTCATGATCCATCCTTTTTGGGATTAAGTATTACATGTATAACACATGGACTAATAAATTCCTCCCACTTGGCTTTGAAGCTCTTTTGTCTCCTCGGGTGGCAAATCACCGAGTCCTCGGGTTACATACTTGAACTCTGTAACAAGGAAGAAGCAATACTAGGCAACGAGAATCAAGATCGTTAGTCTCCAAAGCGTCTCTTTGTACAAGTACAAACATGGGCTTTTTAGAATAAAAAACACTCTTTAGTTCACTATCTTTTGTATAGAAGCTTTCTTTTCTTTTTGTTTTCCCTTCTTGTTCATCGTTCACTTCCTGATCTTTTTTTGTTTTCTCTCCTCTTTCGTTGTTCACTTTAGAATCTTTTTCCTTTCCTCTCTTTTCTTTTCTCACTCTCTTTTCCTTTATCACTTTCCCTTTTCACTCTTGTTTTTCTTCCTCTATTTCTTTTCTTTCTTTTTCTTTCTCATTCTTTTTTGAATCATGGTCTTGATTTCCTTGTCTGGTCACCTCTTGTTCTTGTTCTATTTTGGGCTTTGCATTGGGTGGCTTATCTTCCTTCCCCCATTGATTCAACTTCCAAGTGGATGAAATTGGACTAGGTTCAGAACGTGTGTTGGTACTGTCCCTCCTCTTGACTTGATTCTCGATCTTGATAGCCATATCCACCATATTCTCTAACTCTACGTAATGTTGCAATTCCACCACCTTTTGAATCTGCCTGTTTAAGCCTACCAGAAACCTCGCCATTGTAGCCTCTCGATCTTCTTCAATATTTGCTCTAGCCATTGCAACCTCCATCTCCTTATAATACTCCTTTACACTACGATTGCCTTGCCTCTCGGGTTTTGCAACTTGTTGTACAACTCCGACCAGTAGTAAGTTGAAACAAATCTCTTTCATCACCCTCTTCATCTCTTTCCATGTTTCCCACTTCTTGGCTCCCTAGTTTCATATTAAAACTAATTGGTCCTGGCTGTTATAGTCTGAGAACCCTATAGCGTAGTTTCTGCACCTTCTTATTTTTCGGAATAATCGTGACAATCAAAAACCAACTCCACCTTCCTCCCTCAAGATATGCCTGAGGGTCATTCTTTCCTTGGAAAGATGGGAATCTTCATTTTAATGTTTCTCAAATTATTATCTTCCTGATTCCTAGCTTCTCTATATCTCCCCCCATACCTCCTGTTACTAACACCCGAATCATAACCATTCTCATCTTCAAAGTCTCCTCCGTCATACTCCTCTTCGTCTACCTGCACCCCTCTTCTTGGCAGCCTTTCCCTTCTACGCGCTATGGGAGGGTTTCGTGGCTGCTCGAAGCTTTGCTCCACCCTCTCATGGAATTGTTCCAATTCAGCCTTAAATCCTCTTTTACTTCACTAGTTAAGGCCTCCATAATGAACTTCATATCGACTCCTCTTTGTCATACTTTCGGATCTTATTTGTTGTTTGCCATATTCTTTGTAAAACAAGGTTAAAGAAAGAAAATAATAAAATAGGACCTCACAAATCACTCCCTCACGTGTTTGCACTCAAGAATGAATCTTTCCGGTTGGGGGGTTGCTCGTGTTTTCACACAATATATTTGGCTTTTTTTTTTTTTTTTTTTTTTTTTTTTTTTTTTTTAACCGGATTCTTTTCCTTTACTTTCCTTTTTTTTTTTCTGTTTTTTTTTTTTTTACTTGGGATGGACAATTCACTAAAAAAAAAAAAAAAAAGAAAAAATAAAAAAATTATATACGATCAAGAATGAAGAAAATTGGACTTGGGATGGAGTAAGGCTTAATAGATTATGAATGAGTATGAGGGTTGAGTGAATTTAGAAGGTATGGATAAGAAGTGGTGACTAAGATGAACTGGACAAGAAATAAATAATATTAATAAAGATGAGCAAACGAGAGAAAAAATAGAACTATTACTCACGATACCAAATGATCTGAACCAGGTCGACTTGTGGGGAGACCGTGATCAGATGGCTCGAAAGAACCGCTCTAGCATCGGCTTGGATGGATGACCTTGACCCAGTTGCTTATATGGGCTTAAGACTTGGTATATGTGGGACGCCACATTCGGTGATGGAGATCCAGTTAAATAAGTCTTGATGAGCATGCCACGGAATAGATAAGTTCATGGAGTTCTTTAAAGAACGAAGAAATTTATACTCTCAATTTTATTAATGCTTAAAACTTTAAGAATACAAGGATAACAAACCTTTAAATAGGCCAAAAAAATATGAAGAATAGAAACTAAATATTCGGCCACAAGGAAAGTAAATATTTGGCCAAAAACAAGAAAGGAAACGCATACTTTCTGGCTTCTACACACTAAAAATATCCATGAAGGAGAAAAAAGGAAACTATATAATTTTAGGACAAGGCTTGGTAATAGAATTAGCAGCAAATCTAGAACAAATCAGCAGCAAATTTAGAACAAATCATCTCCAAATCTGACAAATCGGCTCGAAAATAGCGACAAATCGACACAAATCATCACCGTCTGAAGCGAGCCTTTCTAAAGAAATAGCAACTCTATTTAACTAAGAAAAAAGCGGACTTTCTAAATTAAATAAAGCAGCTCCTACTTTGACTTGGGAGAACAAATCTTTCTAAAATAAACCAACTCCAATCAAAATAGTAATAAAACTCAAAACACTTGGAAATAGAAATATATTGAAATTGTTTCAAGGTTTCACGACGCCTCCCAAATCTAATTTTCCAAAATTAAAAGTATCGTCATCCGTTCCTCGGTTAGATGATATGTTTGATGATTTGCATGGTTCTTGTATCTTTTCCAAAATTAAGATTGAATTCCCAATGTATGTTGTAAATGCTCTGGCATCACGGATCCTTTGTGCTTTGATTTTCATCATTCCCCCTTTCCTCGAAAAGATTCGTCCCCGAATCTTAACCATAATGTTGTTGATGGCATGAAAATAAGCCACATATCCTCCACGGTCCATCCTTTTTGGGATCAAGTAATACATGTATAACACATGGACTAATAAATTCCTCCACTTGGCTTTGAAGCTCTTTTGTCTCCTCGGGTGGCAAATCACCAGGGTCATCCTCGGGGATTACATACTTGAACTCTGTAATAAAGGAAGAAGCAATACTAGGCAACGAGAATCAAAGTTAGTCTCAAAGCGTCTCTTTGTACAAAAGTACAAACATGGGCTTTTTAGAATAAAAAACACTCTTTAGTTCACTATCTTTTGTATAGAAGCTTTCTTTTCTTTTTGTTTTCCCTTCTTGTTCATCGTTCACTTCCTGATCTTTTTTGTTTTCCTGCTCCTTTTCGTTTGTTCACTTTAAGATCTTTTTCCTTTCACTCTCTTTTCTTTTCTCCTCTCTTTCCTTCTATCACTTTCCCTTTTCCTCTTGTTTCTTCCTCTATTTCTTTTCTTTCTTTTTCTTTCTCATTCTTTTTTGAATCATAGTCTTGATTTCCTTGTCACGGTCACCTCTTGTTCTTGTTATTTTGGGCTTTGCATTGGGTGGCTTATCTTCCTTCCCCCATTATTGATTCAACTTCCAAGTGGATGAAATTGGACTAGGTTCGAGCGTGTGTTGATGCTGTCCCTCCCTCTTGACTTGATTCTCGATCTTGATAGCCATATCCACCATATTCTCTAACTCTACGTAATGGTACTTGATTCCACTAGCCTTTTGAATACACTGTTCAAATGGCCTACGAAACCTCGCCATTGTAGCCTCTCGATCTTCTTCAATATTTGCTCTAGCCATTGCAACCTCCATCTCCTTATAATACTCCTTTACACTCGATTGCCTTGCCTCGGGTTTTGCAACTTGTTGTACAACTCAGTAGTAGTAAGTTGAAACAAATCTCTTTAAGCCCGCCTCTTCCATCTCTTTCCATGTTTCCCACTTCTTGGCTCCTATTCCGTTTCATATTAAAAACTAATTGGTCCCCGCAAGCTGTTGCATAGTCTGAGGAACCCTATGGCGGCAAGTTTCACCTTCTTATTTTCGAATAATCGTGACAATCCAAGAACTTCAACTCCCACCTTCCTCTCCCACTCAAGATATGCCTCGGGGTCATTCTTTCCTTGGAAAGATGGAATCTTCATTTAATGTTTCTCAAATTATTATCTTCTGATTCTAGCTTCTCTATCTCCCCCCATACCTCACATTACTAACACGAATCATAACCATTCCATCTTCAAAGTCTCCTCCGTCATACTTTCCCTCTTCGTCACACACACCCCTCTTCTTGGCGACCTTTCCCTTCACGCGCTATGGGGGTTTCGTGTTTGCTTTCGAGCTTTGCTCCACCCTCTCATGGAATTGTTCCAATTCGGCCTTAAATATCCTCTTTTTACTTCACTAGTTAAGGCCTCCATAATGAACTTCATATCGACTCACTCTGTCATGCTTTCGGATCTTATTTGTTGTTTGCCATATTCTTTGTAAAAACAAGGTTAAAGAAAGAAAATAATAAAATAGGACCTCACAAATCACTCCACTCACATGTTTGCACTCTCAAAGAATGAATCCTCGGTTCACTCGTGTTTTTCACAATATATTTGGCTTTTTTTTTTTTTTTTTTTTTCGGCCTTTTTTTAACCGGATTCTTTTCCTTTACTTTCCTTTTTTTTTTCTGTTTTTTTTTTTTTTTACTTGGGATGGACAATTCACTAAAAAAAAAAAAAAAAAACAATAAAAAAATTATATCCGATCAAGAATGAAGAAAATTGGACTTGGGATGGAGTAGATAATAGATTATGAATGAAATTGGGGATTGAGCGAATTTGAAGGTATGGATGAGAGTGGTGACTAAGATGGTTTGGACAAAGAAATAAATAATATTAATAAAAATCGGCAAACCCGAGAAAAATAGAACCTATTGCTCACGATGCAGATAATCTGAACCCGTCAACTTGTGAGGAGACCGTGATCAGTCTTTCGAAAGAACCGCTCTAGCATCGGCTTGGATGGATGACCTTGACCCGTTGCTTATATGGAAGCAAGAACCTTGGTATATGTGAGGACGCCACAATCGGTGATGGAGATCCGATTGATAAGTCTTGATGAACGCCACGGAATAGCAGAGTAAGTTCATGGAGTTCTTTAAAGAACCAAGAAGAAATTTATACTCTCAATTTTATTAATGCTTAAAACTTTAAGAATACAAGGATAAGCAAGCCTTTAAACTGAGCCAAAAAATATGAAGAATAGAAACTAAATATTAGACACAAAGGAAAGTAAATATTTGGCCAAAAACAAGAAAGGAAACTAACATACTTTTTCCTAAACTACTACACACTAAAAATATCCATGAAGGAGAAAAAAGGAAACTATATAATTTTAGGACAAGGCTTGGTAATAGAATTAGCAACAAATCTAGAACAAATGGTGACAAATTTAGAACAAATCATCTCGAATCTACGACCAAATCAGCTCGAAAATAGCCAGTGATCCCGCTACAAATCATCACCAAATACAAGCAAACCTTTTCTAAAAAAGAAATAGCAGCTCTATTTAACTAGAAAAAACAGACTTTCTAAATTAAATAAAGCAACTCCTACTTTGACTTGGAGAACAAATCTTTCCTAAAATAAACCAACTCCGATCAAGATAGTAATAAAACTTCGAAACACTTGGAAATAGAGAAATATATTAGAGTGTTTCAGGTTTCCTGACCTCCCAAATCTGAATTTTCCAAAATTAGAAATATCGTCATCGATCCTCGGTTAGATGATATGTTTGATGATTGCATGGTTCTTGTATCTTTAAGGTAAGATTGAATTCCCAATGTATGTTGTAAATGCTTTCACGGCATCCGCGGATCCCTTTGTGCTTTGATTTTCATCATTCCCCTTTCCTCGAAAGATTAGATCCCGAATCTTAACCATAATATTGTTGATGGCATGAAAATAAATACATATCCTCCACAGTCCATCTTTTTGGGATCAAAGTAATACATGTATAACACATGGACTAATAAATTCCTCACTTGGCTTTGAAGCTCTTTTGCCTCCTCGGGTGGCAAATCACCGGGGGTCATCCTCGGGATTATACTTGAACTCTGTAACAAGGAAGAAACAATACTAGGCAACGAAGAATCAAGATCGTTAGTCTCCAAAAGCGTCTCTTTGTACAAAAGTACAAACATGGGCTTTTTAGAATAAAAAACACTCTTTAGTTCACTATCTTTTGTATAGAAGCTTTCTTTTCTTTTTGTTTTCCCTTCTTGTTCATCGTTCACTTCCTGATCTTTTTTTGTTTTCTCTCCTTTTTCGTTGTTCACTTTAAGATCTTTTTTCCTTTCACTCTCTTTTCTTTTCTCACTCTCTTTCCTTCTATCACTTTCCTTTTCCTCTTGTTTTTCTTCCTCTATTTCTTTTCTTTCTTTTTCTTTCTCATTCTTTTTTGAATCATGGTCTTGATTTCCTTGTCTGGTCACCTCTTGTTCTTGTTCTATTTTGGGCTTTGCATTGGGTGGCTTATCTTCCTTCCCCCACATTGATTCAACTTCCAGTGGATGAAATTGGACTAGGTTCAGAACGTGTGTTAGTCTTGTCCCTCTCCTCTTGACTTGATTCTCGATCTTGATAGCCATATCCACCATATTCTCTAAGCTTCTACGTAATGTTGCAATTCCACCACCAGAATCACACTTTGTTTTAAGCTGCCAGAAACCTCGCCATTGTAGCCTCTCGATCTTCTTCAATATTTGCTCTAGCCATTGCAACCTCCATCTCCTTATAATACTCCTTTACACTACGATTGCCTTGCCTCAGGTTTTGCAACTTGTTGTACAACTCCCGGTAGTAGTAAGTTAAAAACAAATCTCTTTCGCATCCGCCTCTTCCATCTCTTTCCATGTTTCCACTTCTTTGGCTCCTATTCCGGTTTCATATTAAAAACTAATTGGTCTGAAACGTTGCATAGTGCGGGAACCCTATGGCGACAAGTTTCACCTTCTTATTTTTCAGGAATAATCGTGACAATCAAAAACCAACTCCACCTTTCTACCCTTTCGAGTGCCTCGGGGTCATTCTTAGCGGAAAGAATGGAATCTTCATTTAATGTTTCTCGAATTATTATCTTTCCTGATTCCTAAGCTTCTCTATATCTCCCCATACCTCTGACTAACACCGAGATCATAACCATTCTCATCTTCAAAGTCTCCTCCGTCATACTCCTCTTGATACACTGCACCCCCTCTTCTTGCGACCTTTCCCTTACGCTATGGGGGTTTTAAGAGTGAGCCTTTCGAAGCTTTGCTCCACCCTCTCATGGAATTGTTCCAATTCGGCCTTAAATATCCTCTTTACTTCACTAGTTAAGGCTTCCATAATGAACTTCATATCGACTCCTCCCGTCATACTTTCGGGATATGTTGTTTGCCATGTCTTTGCTAAAAACAAGGTTAAAGAAAATATCAAAATAGGACCTCACAAATCTCCCTCACATGTTTACTCGAGAATGAATCCCTTTCAGTTCCACTCGTGTTTTCACACAATATATTTGGCTTTTTTTTTTTTTTTTTTTTTTTTTCTGACCTTTTTTTTTTTAACCCGATTCTTTCCTTACTTCTCCTTTTTTTTTTCTCTGTTTTTTTTTAATCAGATGGACAATTCACTAAAAAAAAAAAAGAAACAATAAAAATTATATCCGATCAAGAATGAAGAAAATTGACTTGGGATGGAGTAGATAATAGATTATGAATGGAATTGTAGATTGAATTGGAATTTAGAAGCAAAGGATGAAAGTGGCACTAAGATGGTTTGGACAAGAAATAAATAAGACACAAAGATAGGTAAACTGTAAAAATAACCTATCGTCTATACTGTCGATACGAACCTCACAATCCTGTGAGAGACCCGTGATCGAATTCAGCTCGAAAGAACCGCTCTAAAGATCGCATTGATGCTTGATGACCTTTGACCCGCTGTTTCATATGGGAAGCAAGAACCTTTGGTGATATGTGGGAGGACGCCACACCTGATGGAGATCCGATTGATAAGTCTTGATGACCACGGAATAACCGATAAGTTCATGGAGTTTTTAAAGAACCAAAGAGAAATTTATACTCTCAATTTTATTAATGCTTAAAACTTTAAGAATACAAGGATAACAAGCCTTAAATAGGCCAAAAATATGAAGAATAGAAACTAAATATTCACCACAAGGAAAGTAAAATATTTCAATAAAAACAAGAAAGGAAACTAAATATACTTTTTCCTAAACTACTACACACTAAAAATATCCATGAAGGAGAAAAAGGAAACTATATAATTTAGATGCTTATAATAGAATTAGCAGCTAAATCTAGAACAAATCAGCACAAATTTAGAACAAATCATCTCCAAATCTACAAAGAAATCAGCTCCAAAATAGCAGCAACTGGCTACAAATCATCAACAACTACAAACCTTTTCTAAAAAGAAATAGAAAACTCCTATTTAACCAGAAAAACAGTTCTCTAAATTAAACAAAGCAACCCTACTTTGACTCGAGAACAAATCTTTCTAAATAAACCAACTCCAAATCAATTAGTAATAAAACTTCAAACACTTGAAATAGAAATATATTAGGTGCTCTGCTCTACAATTTCCAAATCTGAATTTTCCAAAATTAAAAAGTATCACATCCCATTCCTCATTTAGATGATATGTTCGATGATTTGCATGGTTCTCAGATCTTTTCCAAAATTAAGATTGAATTCTTAATGTATGTTGTAAAATGTGCCTCCGCATCACTTTTGGACCTTTGTGCTTTGATTTTCATCATCTCTTTCTAAAAGATCATCCTCGATCTTAACCATAATGTTGTTGATGGCATGAAAATAAATACATATCCTCTCCATGCCCATCCTTTGGGATCAAGTAATACATGTATAACACATGACTAATAAATCCTCCACCTGGCCTTGAAGCTCTTTGTCTCCTGTGGCAAATCACCGTGGGTCATCCTCGGATTACATACTTCTGAACTCCCGTCAAGGAAGAAACAATACTAGGCAACGAAGAATCAAGATCAGCATCTCCAAAGCCAGCCTCTCTTGTACAAAACAACAAACATGGGCTTTTGTAAAAACACTCTTTAGTTCACTATCTTTGTATAGAAGTTTTCTTTCTTTGTTCTCCCTTCTTGTTCATCGCTCACTCGATCTTTTTTGTTTTCTCCTTTTCGTTCACTTTAAGATCTTTTCCTTTTCACTCTTTTCTTTCTTCACTCTCTTTCCTTCTATCACTTTCCTTTCCTCTTGTTTTTCTTCCTCTATTTCTTTTCTTTCTTTTTCTTTCTCATTCTTTTTGAATCATGGTCTTGATTTCATTCGGGTCACCTCTTGTTCTCGTTTCATTAGCTTTGCATCGTGGCTTATCTTCCTTCCCCATTGATTCAACTTCCAAGTGGATGAAATTGGACTAGGTCTCGTAATCGTGTTGGTACTCGGTCCCTCCTCTCGACTTGATTCTCATCTTGGATAGCCATATCCACCATATTCTGGTCTACTAATGTTGCAATTCCACCACCTTTTGAATCACTGTTAAGTTTCAATTTCAGAACCTCGCCATTGTGAAGCCTCGATCTTCTTTCAATATTTGCTCCAGCCATTGCAACCTCCATCTCCTTATAATACTCCTTACACTACGATTGCCTTGCCTCAGTTTTGCAACTTGTTGTACAACCTGCAGTAGTAAGTTGAAACAAATCTCTTATCACCCTCTTCATCTCTTTCCATGTTTCCACCGCTGGCTCCCCATTCCGCTTCATATTAAAACTAATTGGTCCCACCAACCGTTGCATAGTCTCGAGAACTCCTATGGCAAGAGTGCCACCTTCTTATTTTCTAATAATCGTGACAATCAAAAACCAACTCCACCTTCCTCTCCCACTCAAGATATGCCTCGGGGTCATTCTTTCCTTGGAAAGATGGAATCTTCATTTTAATGTTTCTCAAATTATTATCTTCCTGATTCCTAAATTTTCTATATCTCCCCCCATACCCCTTCAAGTTACTAACACCCGAATCATAATCCATTCTCATCTTCAAGTCTCCCTCCCGTCATACTCCTCTCTCGTCTACCCGCACCTCTTCTTGGCAAATTTCTTCCTTCTATTTCGCCAGTGGAGGGTTTCGTGGCTGCTCAGCTTTGCTCCACCTCTCACATGGAATTGTTCCAATTCACTCTTAAATATCCTCTTTACTCTCACTCAGTTGGGTACTCATAATGAACTTCATATCGACCTCCGTCATACTTCTCTGATGCGCCAGCCTTGCCATATTGCCGTAAAAAACAAGAAAGAAAATAATAAAATAGGACTCTACAAATCACTCTCACATGTTTGCACTAAAGAATGAATCACTTGGCTCATCCTAAGCCACACAATAATATCTGCTTTTTTTTTTTTTTTTTTCGACTTTTTTTTTAACCGATTCTTTCCTTTACTTTCCTTTTTTTCTGTTTTTCACTGGGATGACACCACTAAAAAAAAAAAGAAACAATAAAAATTATATCCGATCAAGAATGAAGAAAAATTGGATTTCAGATGGAGAGATAATAGATTATGAATGAAATTGGGGATTGAAATCTTAATTTAGAAGGTGATGAAAGTGGTGACTTAAGATGGTTTGGACAAAGAAATAAATAATATTAATAAAAGATAGGCAAACCAAAATAGAACCCTATTGCCTCTGATGTTTTCAAATGATACGAACCCCCGTCAACTTGTGAGGAGACCTGATCGAATTAGCTCGAAGAACCGCCTAGCATCGGCTTGGATGGATGATCTGACCCGTTGTTTATATGGAAGCAAGAACTCGGTATATGTGAGGACGCCACAATCGGGTGATGGAGATCCGATTGATAAGTCTTGATGAACGCCACTTAATAACCGATAAGTTCATGGAGTTCTTTAAAGAACCAAAGAGAAATTTTATACTCTCAATTTTATTAATGCTTAAAACTTTAAGAATACAAGGATAATGCTCTTAAATAGGCCAAAAAATATGAAGAATAGAAACTAAATATTCGACCACAAGGAAAGTAAAATATTTGGCCAAACAAGAAAGGAATCACATACTTTTTCCTTCCTAAACTACTACACAATTAAAAATATCCATGAAGGAGAAAAAGGAACTATATAATTCTTAGGACAAGGCTTGGTAATAGAATTAGCAGCAAATCTAGAACAAATCGGCAAAGCAAATTCTAGAACAAATCATCTCCAAATCTACAAAGAATCACCCAAAATAGCAAAGAATCCGCTTGCAAATCATCACCAAACTGGCAAACCTTTTCTAAAAAGAAACAGCAACCCTATTTAACTAGAAAAATGCACTTCTTAAATTAAATAAAAGCAACTCCCTACTACTGGAGATCAAATCTTTCTAAAATAAATCAACTCCAAATCAAAATAGTAATAAAACCTCAAAACACTTGAAATAGAAATATATTAGGTGTTTCCAAGGTTTCACAATTTCCCAAATCAATTTTCAAAATTAAAAAGTATCGCTATCCCATTCCTCATAGATGATGTTTGATGATTTGCATGGTTCTTGTATCTTTTCCAAAATAAGATTGAATTCTCAATGTATGTTGTAAATGCCTGCATCACGGATCCTTTGTGCTTACTTTCATCATTCCCTTTTCTCTAAAAGACTGGCCCTCGAATCTTAACCATAATGTTGTTGATGGCATGAAAATAAATACATCTCCACGCCCATCCTTTTGGGATCAAGTAATACATGTATAAATACATGGATCAATAAATTCCTCCACTTTGGCTTTTGAAGCTCTTGTCTCCCCGTGGCAATCACCCTCAGGTCATCCTCATGGATTACATACTGAACCCTTGTATCAAGGAAGAAACAATAATAGCAACGCAAGAATCAAGATCGTTAGTCTCCAAAGCCGCCTTCTTTTGTACAAAAGTACAACATGGGCTTTTAGAATAAAACACTTTTAGTTCACTATCTCAGATAGAAGCTTTCTTTCTTTTGTTTTCTTCTTGTTCATCATCACTTCTCGATCTTTTTTGTTTTCTCTCCTTTTCGTTCACTTTAAGATCTTTTTTTCCTTTTCACTCCTTTCTTTCTCACTCTTTCCTTCTAATACTCTCTCCTTTTCCTCTGCTTTCTTTCTTCCCATTTCTTTTCTTTCTTTTCTTTTCATTTTTTGAATCATGGTCTTGGATTTCCTTGTTCCGTCAATTCCTCTTGTTCTTGTTCTCCTATTTTGGCTTGTATCAGGTGGCTTTATCTTCCTTCCTCCATTGATTCAACTTCCAAGTGGATGAAATTAGACTAGGTTCAGAACGTGTGTTGGTACTGTCCCTCCTCTTAACTTGATTCTCGATCTTGATAGCCATATCCACCATATTCTCTAACTCTACGTAATGTTGCAATTCCACCACATTTTGAATCTGCCTGTTTAAACCTGCCAGAAACCTCGCCATTGTAGCCTCTCGATCTTCTTCAATATTTGCTCTAGCCATTGCAACCTCCATCTCTTATATAATACTCTCACTACGATTTGCCTTGCCTCGTGTTTTGCAACTTGTTGTACAACTCCCGTAGGTAGTGTTGAAACAAATCTCTTCGCATCACCCTCTTCATCTCTTTCCATGTTTCCACTGCTGGCTCCCTATTCCGTTTCATATTAAAAACTAATTGGTCCCACTAAATCATGCATAGTTCGAGAACCCTATGGAGCAAGAAGTTTACCTTCTATTTTCTAATAATCGTGGACAATCAAAAACCAACTCCACCTTCCTCTCCCACTCAAGATATGCCTCCCTAGGGTCATTCTTTCGAAAGATGGAATCTTCATTTTAATGTTTCTCAAATCTATTATCTTCCCGATTCCTAAATTTTCCTCTATATCTCCCCATACCTCCTCAAGCATTCAACAATCTAATCATAACCATTCTCATCTTCAAAGTCTCCTCCTCACATACTCCTCTTCGTCTACCCGCGCCCTCTTCTTAAGCAAAATTTTCCCTTCTCTATCACATGGAGGGAAGTTTCGTGGTCGTCGGCTTTGCTCCACCCTCTCATGGAATTGTTCCAATCTCAAATTCTTTAAACATCCTCTTTTACTCACTAGTTAAGGCCTCCAACGAACTTCACACGACCCTCCTCGTCATACTTTCTGATGCATCGTTGTTTGCCATATTGCTGGTAAAAAACAAGGTTAAAGAAAGAAATAATAAAATAGGACCTCACAAATACTCCCACATGTTTGCACTCAAAGAATGAATCACTCCTGGCTCAATTGCAGCTTTCACACAATATATTCCGGGCTTTTTTTTTTTTTTTTCTGACCTTTTTTTTAACCGATTCTTTTCCTTACTTCTTCTTTTTTCTGTTTTTTTTTTAACTTGGGATGGACAATTCACTAAAAAAAAAGAAATAATAAAAATTATATCCGATCAAGAATGAAGAAAATTGGACTCGGGATGGGAGTAGATAATAGATTATGAATGAAATTGGGGATTGAACGGACTTAGAAGGTATGGATGAAAGTAGACTAAGATGGTTTGACAAAGAAATAAATATTAATAAAAGATAGGCAAACCGTAAAAATAGAACCTATTGCCTGATACTAAATGATACGAACCCCAACTTGTAGGAGACCCGTGATCGACCATTTGAAAGAACCGCTCTAGCATCTGGCCATGATGACCTTGGACCCGCTGTTTATATGGAAGCAAGAACTCGTATGTGAGGACGCCACACCCAAGTGATGGAGATCCGATTGATAAGTCTTGATGAACGCCTAATAATAACCGGGAGAAAGTTCATGGAGTTCTTAAAGAACTAAAGAGGAATTTATACTCTCAATTTTATTAATGCTTAAAACTTTAAGAATACAAGGATAATAAGCCTTTAAATAGGCCAAAAAAATATGAAGAATAGAAACCAATATTCGAATTACAAGAAAGTAAATATTAATAAAACAAGAAAGGAAACTAATATACTCTTTTTCCTAAATTACTACACACTAAAATATCCATGAAGGAGAAAAGGAACTATATAATTTAGACAAGGCTTGCAATAGAATTATAAAGAAATCTAGAATAAATCAAGAAGAATCTAGAACAAATCATCTCCAAATCTACAAGAATCGTCTAAAATACAAAGAACTACGCAAATCATCACCAAACTCAAGCAAACCTTTTCTAAAAAAAGAAATAGCACCCATTTAACTAGAAATGTGACTTTCTAAATTAAATAGCATTCCTACTTTGACTCGAGAACAAATCTTTCTAAAATAAAACCAACTCCAAATCAAATAGTAATAAAATCTCAAACACTTTGAAATAGAAATATATTAGGTGTTTCCAAGGTTTCACAGCCTCCCAAATCTGAATTTTTCCAAAATTAAAAGTATCGCCATCCCATTCCTGCTAGATGATATGTCTGATGAGTCACATGGTTCTCGTGATTCTTTTCCAAAATTAAGATTGAATTCCCAATGTATGTTGTAAATGCTCGGCATCACGGATCCTTTGTGCTTTGATTTTCACGCTTCCCCGTCGCATAAAACCTCCGCACCCACGCCTACCCACAGGAGTCCTTCGTAGGAACGTATTCCACATGTTCATAACATTTGACTATTCAGGTTTTAACACGCCCGAGGCCTCCAAACCGCTCTCCTCCTTCGGGAAGACACACCGATTCCCATTTGATCTTAGCACCTGACGAGCTCCTTAATTCTGCACTACAAGAAGCCATCGAATGACTACTCAATCTTAGATATAGAATAATAGATAATAAATGAGCCACACTGGGGCATAATTGTATACCGTATAAGACCCAAGAATCAGTCAGATCCGTCAGCCATAAGGATAGAGATTTGCTTGTCCAATCAATTCGCCGTAATTCCTTTGAATAAGAAGCATACAATCACCGTGAGTGAGCCTCAGAAGCCTCGTAGGACTCCCAACATCTCATAGGAAACTCCGCTCGCACTGAACCCCTGTGGCTGCCTCAACAAGTCATTCCTAACTTCACTGAACTCCAGCCTAGGAAATGGCACTTTCGCTTGTTCCTTGAGTCCCGAAGCACGCAAACCTCGTTTAATTCGTCCATGAAGACCTGAACACTGGACTGCGTCCCACCAAAAAACAAAATATATCATCTCGCAGCAAGTGAGTTAGGTTGATTTCTCGCATCCGTGAAATCGAACCCTTGTCTATTACGCCACAAATCTAAGGATCTCGGAAAAGGCCTCCATTGCGAGGATGAATAAAGATGATAATGGGTCCTCTTGCCTTAACTCAAGGCTATAGCACCCCGCAAGCTCACCATTTATCAATTGTAGGAGACGGTAGTGATGCAAGTTTATAATATATTTCAATAGGTGAGTATGGGTTCCCACAGAGAGGATACTCAAGATACAACCCCAACTAACTGTGTCGTATGCCTTCATGATGTCAACTTTAAGCGCACACCGCGTGACCAATAATGATGGTAGTTTAAAAAATAAGGTCTTCGGGGTGATATATCATCGTTTCAATGTTCGACCTTGTACAAAAGCCACTCAGATGGCCTATAATGTCTGAGACACTGCTTAATTTTCAAGAATGATATTCAAGATGCACTTATAGATGGTGTTGCAACAAGAAATAGGCATAGTCGCAAGACAGAACAAAGATCAGAAATCAAGGTTTTAAGGACGTGCCTCACACTTTTCACTATGTTATCCGAACATGGGAGTACCAAACACACTCACTTCCTTTACAAGCCCAATGAAGTCTGGATGACTGCTCTAAATTAAAGAATTTGAATGGGATAAGCTTCGGGGTCTTAACTGATTTACCTTAAGACCGGGTAACCAAAGGGCAATGATCGATAACCTGTGGAGAACTTCTGAACGGATTGGGGAACATATCCAAGTTGCATTCATTTTGAAGGCATCCGTCTAACTTCCTAGCTATGAAGTTAAATAACCCGCTTGATTCGCTCATCCAAGTGAATAAAGGCCCTTACGAAAAGGAACATCCGCAGTTCATGCAGTGAAAACAGCACTCGTGGAAGTCATTCATGGCCGTGTCATTCAACATGTTACCCCCGGACCTTTCATTGCTAGACCTGGTGGTATTGAAGTCACCCATAATCATCCAAGGGTTTTGGCCTACCAAGGGCTCACACCATAAGAGATGGCGCCAGAGCACTCTTCTATCCATGAAGGCTGGTGGCGTACACCGCCGAGAACTAAAATGAGATGTTGCCAAAGACAAGACCGCGCCAGCAGCCTGGTCCATGGAGTGAATAATATCAATGTCGACCTTCTCTCGTGGTTTCCACAAATCCGCATTCTACCAAGGTGAAAGCATGCTCATAGTTATGGAAAAGTCTCCACCCCTAAAAAGACAAAATACTGTCCCTGTTAGGTGCCCGCACCCGTGTTTCCACGAGACAACAAAATCAAGATCATGGAACTACAAAGAACTGTTTTCTTTGCTTGAGGGGGTCGTTCGAGCCCCTTATGTTCCAATAGGCGAACTTAACCATTGGGAAGATGTGGAGTCCCCCCTATCATTGGATCCTAATTCATCAAAACGTTTCTTCACCCCTAGCTTCTTCCCGAGCAGCAGCTGTGCGTGAAGTCCAAACATCAACCCTTATGTGCCTTAAAGTGTCAATAATGGGGAAGATCCGGAAAATCAAGAAGTAAAGGGATGGACAACCTTTGACTTACTTCATGATTGGGGACCTCTTCCTCGCTTTGTGCTAGACATGGTAAGGTGTTACCATGCACCTGAAAGGGACACAAACTCTAATAGCCTAATATCTGTCCTTCTACGTCCAACCTAATTCCAAATTTTCCGTACAAGCAAGCATAGGAGGATTGGATTCGAACAATTGAATTTTCACACGCATGCGCTTACAAGAGGAATGGCTACTCGGTGACAAATGGAGTTTCCAGCTTGCTATCTTCAACCCTTCACCAACTTCATCAACTTGCTTCCCAACAACTACCTCGTGCTTACTGCTCCCGAATGGTGAGATTATACCACTCGGCTTCTAGCCTCTCTAGCTCGACAATTTACCAGTTATGGCCAAACAGCTTGCATTCAATGTAAAGATTGGAAGCCCAAGGATATTCGATCCTTATTGTAGAATAATTGCCATTACCCCTGTCCAGGAGCACAGATTTAGGGAATTCACAATCAACCCCAACCTCTATACAAATTCTAGCAAAAGATAATTTTGTTTGGTTCTCAGTGAGTGGATCAAGGTGCACGGATTCTAGAAGCTTATGAAGTGTGCCCAAGACACGTGCTTGTCCAAAGAGATTCCGTGAGAATGTTATAACCTCGACCCGCACTGGGGATAGATGATAACTGAATGTTGGAGCATGTCCATTCCAGCTCTATGCATTAATATGAACGGCTCCCCTCGCTATGCCAAGGGTCCAGCCATCCATAACCCGCCCAAGTGCCTTGAGTCCTCGAATCAAGAAGAATAAACCATTCTCGGGTCAGGGATATTTCCGTGCATCTCCTTTTCCCGTGAGAGTTCAGCACCGGAGAGCGCACCTGAAATCCAGGAGGACGCTTATCCAAATCGCCCTACCAAACATCCCTTCCACATGTCGATGCCCTCATTTACCGCTCCACCGAGGCTTGAAACAAGCTTACCACGCATAACGCGTCTTATGTAACCCGCAATCGACCAATTGCTTACAGCATGAGATCTGCTTTTCCAAGATATTACCGAGGATCATTAGCCATCTCCGCAGACACGAGTCCTAAAACTGCCATGTTGAACATACCCATTTTCAGCCAAGCCTGACCCCTGTAAATCGCCCTTCTTCGCATGCTCGCCCCGCCACGGAGAAGGTACCGACTTGCCAAGACCGCGGAAGTCTTCGTGAGCTCCAACGGCCGGGAATTGAGCCTGCCGTGCGCGCTATTCCGGGATTCGAGCTCGCTGGGCAGAGCCAAGCTGTTTTCTCGGACAAGAGGGTCATGCTCGCTTCAACAAGATCCCCAACCCACCCGAATCCAACACTACTCCTAAGATTAGCTCGCCACCAATGTCCAGCGAGCCTCAACACAACCACAGCATCCCTTCTCATACCCATGTCCAACGAACCCATCCCCGAAGATCGGCCGTCAAGATTTCGTCGGAGGATGCCTGGCACTCCATGATTGCACGGCAAATTCTTTCGCATGAGATTCACAGATCGAACTGGTTTGAGCTCCTGGAGAGTAAACCTACCCGATCCGAAGATACCTCGATTCTAAGAACCTGGACCGAAGAATGGATCTACTGCATCAACACCCCACAGATCTCGTCCTCGTCGAGATCGCTTCGGGTAGTGTTCTCCGATGAACTCACATCGGCTGAGTCCATCGCCATTTTGCATATACAGGAGACCCTCACTAAACGAAGCCTGGTGGGTATCCTTTTTAGGAACCCAAAAGTGCAAATCTCCTTTTTGGGAAGGCCGACCACATGTGGTCAACCCTCCATTAACACCCGACCCCACCACAGATTTTGTCATTACTTTGAGATCAATGCGAAGACGACAACCCGAGCTTCTCTAGAGAGGACCTCCATCTTCTCAAAGCCATAGCCAGCTACCTTGCTGAGATTCTAATCATAAATTATTACTTATCCAAAAAAAATAAAAAAATAAAAAATAAAAAAAATAAAAAAAATAAAAAAAAAAATAAAACTTGAGAGAAACGGAGATAAAGCTCTTTGCAATATGCATATATTTCACTGTTATATGCATTCATTAAATGATTAATCGTATCATGCATCTTGTCGTATATATATATATATATATATATATATTTTTTTTTTGGATAATTAAGAATTTATTTCCAAAAGGGCGAAGCCCCACAAACCAAAAGAATACACGAGCCCAAGGCCCAATAGGAAAAAGAAAATCTGGACAAAGACCTCCCCTTAAAATTATAGGAAAGGGCATCAACCCTAAAACAACCAACATCTTCGAGTATAATCGAGGTGATGTTATTGATGCAGGGTTATCTTTCTTCTCAAATCCGCACTACTTCGTGGAGGATTAATTCTGCACCATAATTCTTTAGAAGTAATCCAATCTATGGGCGACTATGTAATTTCAACATCCCCGCTGTAACACTCGCCTATAAGGCATATCAAGATTATCGCTCGCGAGGTTTAATCAATGCATCTCGAGATTATAAGCCCTACGCAAATACCTTGTACAAGGTCAAGTATAGCCGATAACATCCTTATTACTCAGAGCTTTTATGATCAACTATCACCGTGATGAAGGCCCTCCTGTGTGCCTCTAAAAGGGACATTAAAAAGGCTTTGATACAATCAGCTGGAGTTTTATTCGCATTTTAACTAATGGCAATTCTACTTCGTCTTCAAATGTATTAGTTTGTATCACTACCCCAACCTTTCTGCTTCGCTTAATGGTGAGCTTAAGGGTTTTTCTTACTAAAGAATCGTGGGCTGAGACAAGGATCCCCATATCGCCTTTATTATTTATCATTGCCGGGAGGCCTTCAGATCCTTGTCAAGCAGGCTTTAGATTGTGATTTTCGGCCATCCTAAATGGCAAGGATATCAACCTGGTCCCACTTTATGCTTAATGATGACATTTTTCTTTTTGCTGGTGGGACGATATCCAGTGTCAAAATTATTTTGGATGAGTTGAACAGATTTGGGGGTTGCTCCGGGCTGCAGGTAAACCATTTAAAAAGCGCCATTTTCATTGCCGGTGTAAAACCCGAGAAAATTTTAATTTTCTGAAAAAGGGTAAAATGGTAATTTCGGTCAAAAATCCAGAATTTTTCTAGGTCTCGGATGACGAAAGCGAGACTTCAGTTAGGTCGTCCCAAATCAGCTACCATGTCGAATTTCGTCAAATTACGAGAAACGGAGTTGATTACGTATTCAGGCAATTGGACAAATGAGTAAATGACAAGTGGCATGGTCCCACACCACATGGATGCATGCAAATAGGCTACGTGTCTAGGAAAGTGATCTTGCATGAGGGTAGAGAAATGCTAGTGGATGCTAGGTGTCTTGGATGGCTTTGCATGAGGAATTGGTGGGAAGGAATGTGGGTTAGGAGACAAGTGGAAAGGAAGGTGTCGAGAGGCTTGGGAACATGCTCTCTAAATAGAGAAGGCGTCAGGTGGGGAGGGAGAAAGAGAGTGATAGAGAGACTCCACCTTCTCTCTAAATTTCAGACGATCGGGGGCGACCATTCCAAGCGAACAGAGGAAGAGTTCAATACGACAAGGGCCCGCATAGAACCGGAGTTGGGGAAGTTGACAAAAACTCCAGAGGTAGGTCTTCTCCTACCTTGGTTCCTTTCTACCCTAAGGGTTATTAATTGGTTGTGTATGCCCTAGAATGTTTGGTTGTATTTTGTACCGAGAGGCGCCCACGTTGAAGGGTAGCATATGGCAGGAATTTAGAACCGATTTTGGGTAGGAAAGAAGTGGAATGTAATTGGTGAGTCCTTCTGATAAAATTTGTAGCCTCATCAATGAAGTGATGCTAGACTTTTGAATTTCCCATTTGGACCTCTGTAGACTAAGTTATAGTCCTTTTTGCGTTTGTATCGGCCAGTCATACGGTCGGTCGGGTTACGCCGGGTCAAGTAGCCGGACAGCAAAATGGATTTTGGGTTAGAAGTAAAAACGATCCATTGAATCCTTCACAAATAGGATTGTAGCCCCATCAACTAGTGTTAGGCTTTTAATTTCTCGATTCGGACTCTTGTAGACCAGAGATTATGGTCTTTTTACTCTGGCGGTCAAATGGGGCGTGCGTCGAAAGTGCGTCAACGATTAACCGATGAACGATTGTCGGGTGAGCGTTAATTAGTCAAGAGGGTCATCCATGAACGGTGGTGATCAGCGGTGAAATTAGATCCATGAGCGATTGATGCGTCAAAGCGGTGAGGGTCGATCCATGAGCGATGTGCGTGAGCAAGGGTCGTCAACGATTAGCGATGAAGCGGTGGTATCAGCGGTGGTGCCGTCAAAAAGTGCCGTCAAACAAGGAGTGCGTCAAGCGTTAATAGGTGAGCGATTAGTAAAATCAATGAAGCGATGGTAGTCAAGCGATGCCAAAGAGTCGTCAAACAAGAAATTGTCGAAGCGATGCCGATGAGCGGTGGTCGTCGATGAAGCGATGGTAGTCAGCGGTGAGAGTGAATCCGCGAGCGATGGTAAATCAAAGCGGTGAGAAGTCGTCCGCATGAGCGGTGGTAAATCAAGCGGTGAGAATTAGTCAATGAGCGATGGTCGTCAGAAGTGAATCATGAGCGTTGGTGATCAAGCGTTGAGGTGCGTCCATGAGCGATTGAGTGATCAAGCGGTGAGGGTCGTCGGTAAACGGTGGTAGATCGAGGGTCGTCCATGAGCGGTGTTCGTCAAAGTTGATACGCATGACCTCAACGGAAGGTCATATCACCACTTCGTTTGGAACTCAGATTTGGGTGTTCTTGGACTTCATGGAAAGCCCATTAGATACTCCGATGGGACCTCTTGGAAGGCGGTGGGTGCCTGAGCCGGCCGGAAATGATCGTCCAGTCAAGTGAGGTAGGCTGCGGGTGAAGCGGTTTAGTCATCTTTGACCCCCAACCCGGAGGCCATAACTTTCGTCCGAATTCCGATTTCGATTTCTTTGACTCTATGGAAGGCATTGGTCGGATTGCAGCCATGTTCCTGTGGAGGACATTGTCAATCAGTGGTTCTGACCAGTTCAGTTGTGTGTTAGGGCTTTGAGGATAACATGAAATTTGGAAATTGACTGTATTGATATGTCTTTGTATATGGTTTGAGTTGATAATACGATTGTGGAATATGACATGTTGATGATATATGCTGTGTGACATTTAACGAGGGCATGCTTAATCTTAAATGAGGCATGGATAATAATGCGTGAATGTAATGTATTGCATGGGTGATTATGTATATAAACTAGCATAATAGCATGCATGTGAACATCGCATGACATGGGTGTGAGTGCTAGTACGGATCGACAGGTTGGTGTGCGGGTGCAGTTATGGGTCAAAAATTGTGTATGGTCTTGCGGTGACTCTGGACTCGGAAGCCGGGACAAAGTCAAATGAGTCAAGCGGTTTTGAAACTAATGGAAATAAATATAAGTGTTTGGGCATAGCAGATGGGTGAACCCGGGGTGAAAGACCCAAATGTTATTCACGGTTGAACATGATTCCGGCGATGCAAGTTCGTAAAAATGTTGGGCAATAGTCCGTGGTGCTGTCCGTTGACCTGACCTTCAACCTGCGCGTTTACCAAGTCAAAATGTGCATTGGAGGTGTTTCGATGGGTTGCAAATTCTTAAAGAAAACAAAGTTCTTGTTTGGAAAAAGGTCATTGAGTGAATAAAATGACGGTTGGTATTTCACACTCGCCCTAGGTAGGTGTAGAGGTAGTGAGTAACTTCGGGATATGGGCATGAGGACATTCATGCATTGACATTCATGTAGGCATCTTACTTGAATGTGTTTTTCTATGCAATCATTGCATGTGCACTTAGGTGGGGAGTAACCCTTGTAGGAGATTACTACTACTGAGCTTTGCTCACCTTCGATGGGACCCCTTTTTCGGGTACACAAGGCAGTTATATAAGGGAAAATTGAGTAAGAAGTCAGTTGCTGACGCGATGATATTTGTAAAAATATATTAGAACAATATAGTTTCATATATTTTTGGGTATGTAAAGAGAAGTACATTGAACTCTTGTAGTATGAAAAAAAAAAATGACCTGAAAATTTGGGCGTCACGTAGGGGTAAATGTTAATCTTTCTACTTAAGACATCAAGCCGGTTGGGAGTTTCATAAATAGCCCAGTCGTTCCTTTGATCTCAACAAGGCTGTCACACGGGTTGCGACCATACGGAAAAAATAATGTGGCGAGTGAGTCTTGGACAAGTAGGCGTTATCATATGCGACGGTCACGGCTTATTGCCTCCGTGTTGAGTATTGAGTTGTATTGGTGCAGTATGTTCATTATTCCGAAATTCATAATTGCCAAAATTGAACAACTTTTCGACTTTACGTGGTAGGAAGCACGGGAAATTCTCGTCGAGCTAACGGGATTCTATGTGTCTTAGAAGGAGGAGGCGTGACTTACAGGCTGCGTCGGATCAGGCTTTGAATGATATAGATGTTATGAAGCACATTTGGGCCTGTTTTTAGGAAGGGACTCCTTATGGGTGGCGTGGGTGCGGCTGTGTTGAGGCCACGGGGGCCTGTGTGCCGAGACTCCTTCGGTTGTTCTTGGGTGGAGGGAAAGTGCGGGCGAAAGATGGTGAGACCCTTCATCACGGTTTATACGGTGGAGGACATTCCTTTGGCATGATTCACGGAATCCCAGATTGGTCCTCCTCCTCACTATGGAGGCATTATTGTATGGTCTGCTATTAGAATAATGCTCTTATTCGTGAAGTTATTGAGTGGTAAGTTGGAATTGGCTGTGCGAACTCTATTGACCTTATGGAAATCGAAGCGGGTTATTGTCAATTATCATTTAGATGTCTCTAGAGGATTTTTACATGGACTCTTGCCATCTACGGAGATCCTTCGCGTTTTCTGCTGGAACCATTTAGATCGAAAATCCCGGTGGTCTGTGGCAATACGATATCAGTTTGGCGATCGAGGAGACATGCTTTTTATAGTTTGGTTAACCATTGGGACCAGATTGATTACGCTAGAGACAAACTTCTCAAGTGGGGCCTAACTGGCACTAATTCATGTGTTTCTTGGTGCAAATCTTTGAAGATAAAGATCACTTGTTTTTTGAGTTGCAAACTCCGCTGGCGGTATTTGGTTGAAAATCTTGGGTTATGTGGAATTGAATGCCGCGGGGGTGGGAGAATGAATTGCATGAACATGGCACCACAAAGGGAAATCATTTTTGTTCTATTACCAAGAGGATTAGTGAGATTGCTACCATTTATCATTTAGCCGGGCATCAGGGCCAAGTAGCATCTCACGAGAACATCTATTCTCGCGCCATTTTCCATCTACCGATACGTAATGATGTTAGGTTGAGAATCTCGGAACCCGGAAGGTGGGTGGACAATTCGATTGAACGGTATGTGTGAGAGATGGTCCTTCGGCACCACATCTTTGGTCTTGATGGTTCTCTTGGTTGATTGATGGGTTTTGTTGTTGGTTGGAGTCTGATCTATGCGGGCCTTGGTTGCCGCGGTTGTGGGGTACAGACTGGGGTGTTGTCTCCTTAGGGTTATTAGGTGAGCTTGGTTTTTTTTTTTTTGGTTTGTTGTCCTTGGTTGTTTGTTGTTCGGACTGTGGCTGCCCTTATTTTTGGGGAGGTTATGGATTTTCTTTTCTTTTGGGCCTTGGGCTTAGTGTATTCTTTGGTTGTGGTGTTTTGCTTTTTGGAAATAAGCGCTTAATTATCCAAAAAAAAAAAAAAAAGCCGAAACAACCAACAACAACCAGAGACGAGATCAGCAAAACTCACTAACCCAGGGCCGAGAAAACACACCGGTACTGACCCCACGACTACAGCAAAAGCGACGCGTATGAGAGACCCATTTAGCTTATTATAAGTACCATCAATGCCCCGAGACGATCCACGGGAGGCGAATATTGAGGGAGGACGTCTCTCACACATTGGTCTGTTATGGGATTATCCACAATATCCCAGAAAACTAGATATTCTTAGTCTAACATCATTACATATGAGATAATAACGTATCGTAGGATAAAGAATGTTTCTTATGAACCTGCCTATACGTTGTCTTTCTAAGTGACCAGATGTGTAGCACCCGCATGATCTCTGTTGACAGAGCAGACTTCCCTTGGTAGCAATTCTACACAATAGCTCTGTTTATACGAATTTCACCAAACATTAGAGTTACCCACGCCCGGCTTGCCAAAATCTCGACGACCACAAAAGTGGTGAGAATTAGCGTAGAAGAACCAGTGATTGCACGTCTCTTTGGCATTGGCGAACCAAAATGATGCCAAAGTTTTTTGGATGATTACTGTCTGAGTTTGTCGCGCGCGAGAGTTTGTGTTTGCGTGGCGATGTCACGGATGGCCGTCAAACAATAAATGCATGTCTCCCGATGGCAGGAAACCATAACCGTGCGTACGTTGAGCCGCGGGCATTTCGGTCTAAAATGGATATGCTAGGATTAACGTTGATTCGGGAAGGCCCGGTGTCGCGAAATAATATCCTCTCTAGAGACATCAAGGCGATGTAACTATTCTTGATAGCAATGAGATTGATGGTCGCGATAGGCGGTCCGCTTCATCACCAGTAATAACCTCATTTCATGGCAGTTATTAACGAATAAACATCGTATATGATTGAATCTCCCATAACAAGGGAGGGAGAGGACCAAGTGTTCGAGAAGTGTGCCGCAAAAATGTCCCCTTCAGTTTACCACCCTGCGTTGCTTGAAGGGCTGATCTTCATCCTCTCGGCTAAGTGGTTTCACTTGACTCACGATATTGAAGGGGTTTTTAGCACACAGACTCAGCTTCTCAAATCTTATAGCATATACACTATAAAGTTCTTCTGTAAAATGATTTAAATGTGTTTCATAACTTCATTGTCGTTCGAGTCTTTAATATGGCGTGGGCCAAACCTCGCTCCTCGCCCGGAGAGACACGGACTCAGTACGATCTTGGCTCGATGAGTATTCCCTATTTTCCATACGAAGCTGGCCCGAATGGTTTGCTCATCTTTGAGATATTGTATTTCAGGGATAATAGTGACTGCACCAATACATCGGATACTATACTCGTACGAAACTTGATATTTTAACTCTACCCCGCGAATCGCTACCAACGTGTTAAAGGCTGGATTGGCGTATTTTATCCGGCGTGGTGTGATCCGATCAGGATAGCCTTGTTAAATCGTAGGACTCGAGGTATTTCAAAACTGTGAAACGTGGTGTTCAATAAATCGGTTTGACATCATAATTTTACCGAGCGTGAATATGGAACTCTTGTTCACTTACGCGACCCGGGAGAATTCCTCAAACCTATTTGAATTAGTCCATGATAGCGGATAGCTGGATTTTCATCACGACAGCGGGAAAAATATCATGTGATGATTGGTTGTTTCGCCACATTTAGGGGTGGCCCGATGCTCTGCTGTGGCGTGCGATAAGGATCTCAGAAAGGCATCATGGCAATGGTGAATAATAAAGCGATAAGGGGTCCCCTTGCGCTTAACCCCACTCTTCTTGCAAAAACCCATTGCTGCTTTGTTTCTGAATCTGAGGAAGGGAGAGGGTGGTAATTGCACGCCTTAATACAATCCATAAAGCGTGGGGTTTCTATCACAGATCAAAAATGCCGATATAAAATCAAGGCTAAATTGTGTCGTAAGCCTTCTTAATGTCAACTTTAGAGCTGGGAGGACCGTTATAGATGATGGTTTTTTTTTTTTGGATAATTAAAGCGTTATTTCGAACCCACCGCAGCCATGAGCGAGCCCGAAGGCCAGCAGTTGAAGCGCCACAAATTGGAGACCGGAAGCCTTTGGTGTGCCAAAAACTCCTTCGATTTGTTCTTGGGGCGCGGAAATGATCTGTTGAAAGATAAGATGTCCTTCATCGACTTCTGAGGTTCTCTTGGGGTAAGGGTTGCGTTCACTTTGGCATGATTCTGGAATCGTTGGTGTCTCTCTCACTGAGATCATTGTTAGTAGCGCTGATTCCGCTATCAAGAATAACGCTCTTGTAGCTGAAGTTGTGGTGATGGTAGGTGGGATTAAACTGTGAGCTGTGAGACCTTCATCAATCAAAGCAGTTGTGTCAAATTCCTCATTAGATGTCTCTAGAGAGAGGATATTGTTCTGCGTGGACTCTTGCTCCATCTGGGAACTTCACGGTTTATTCTGCCTGGAACCAATTTAGATCGAAAATCTTGGTCAGTCTGCGGCGTGTCAAATATCTTGAGCTATCGGGGAGACATGCTTTTATGGTTGGTTGACCATTCGGAACAGGTGATTACCTGAAAGACAAGCTTCTCAAATGAGATTATTCGGTAATTCATGTGTTTTGCGAGTCTGAAATGTTGAATAAGATCACTTGTTTTTTTGGGTGCCCATTTCGCTGGCAGTGTTGGTTTGAAATTTGGGGTTATGTGGAAATTCGAATCTTGCGAGTTTGGGAGAATGAACTCTTATGGGTATGTCCAGCCTAAAGGGAAATCATTTTGTTCTATTACCAAGAGGATTAGATGGGGTGCTACCATTTTATGTTTATGGAGGCATGAATATAGTAAATTCACGAGAACATCTATTCTCTGGCACCATTTTCATCTATTCACATGACTGATGTTAGATTGAGAATCTCTTACGAGGAAAGGTGGTGGACAATCACGTGAACGAGCCTGTGTGAGAGATGGTCCTTCGCTTCATATCTTTGGTCTTGATGGTTCTCATGGTTGATTGATGTTCATTTTTTGTTGGTTGAGTCGCCTTGCCTGCACCCCAGGCCTGGTTGCCTTTGCGGGGCGTAGTTTGGGCTGGGGTGTGGTGTCTCCTTGCCCGGTTGTGAGTAGGTTTTGGTTCTTTTGTTTTGTTGTTGGTTGTTCTTTAGTTTGTTTGGGTTTGTGGCCTTACGCACATTTTTAGGGAGTTACGTAGTTTTTGCACTCTTTGGGCTTTGAGCTGCGTGTGTTCTTTGATTACGCTTTTTGGTAATAAGCAGCAATTATCAAAAGAAAAAAAAACAAAAAAAACAAAAAAAAAAAAAAAAAGTGAAGGAGCGTGTGGCCAGAAACAGCCAGCAACAATCAAGGGACAACAAAACACAAGAAAATCAACACCGCCCACATCGGGCGGAGACACCACACCCCGGCCCGAGCACAGCCAGGGCTAAACAGCCGGAGGCCCAACATATACGGATATTATCGGCAATACTCCGACCTTGCACAATAATTCATGTTATGCATAGTATGACTATAAAGTTTTTTACTGAGTTGTGAACTTACCCTATTCCTCCCAACATTTTAGATGCAGGAGAGGTGTGACAAGGGTGGCTAAGCTTGTGAAAACCCGGATAAATTTGAAATATTTCGCAAAATGATCAATTACCGTTATGGTACAGGTTGCAAATCTGGAAATCACTCTAGATCTTGAATGACGAAACGGACCTCAGCGTTGAATTTGTCTTGTGAAATCTAGTTACCCAGGCGAATTTCGTCGAATTCCGAGACGGTCGGAATTTCATATTTTTCGAGGTAACGGGGGTCAGACAACACGTGACATGATGACATAGGCCATACAGAGTGACACTTGGCATCATGAGAGCCAAGTGTCCCACTAGGAGAAGGGGTGAAGAGGTAGAGGACACATGGCTTAGTAAAGCCATGTGTGCCATGCTCATTCATGGCACATGGCATAGTAAAAGCCATGTGTCAAGCCTTTAAGCATTAGTGGAAGAAGACAAATGCTTAAAAGGCACTTAAGAAAAACACATCTGGAATTTGTTTTATAGAAAGGACTCATTGTGGGTGGCCTGGGTTCGGAGATGGTACTTAAGACAAGGGAGTTTTTGGTGTGCAAAAGTCCCGACAGGCGCTTCACAGGTTGAGGCGTAAAATTATCCGAGTTAAGGGATAGACCTCTCCTAGAAACACAAGGTGTGCAATGGTGTTGGGACAGCCTTTTATGGCATGATTGTTGGAATCCGGTTGGTCCTCTCCTTCCCTGTTATGGTGAAAGAGATCATATACAACTACGCTATTCATAGAAACTCATGTAGGCGGAGGTTATTGATGGTAGATGGAGCGGCCTATCGCTGGTCGGCGGACATGGCCTATCAAGGATAGTTGTGTTGATTATCGACTTGATGTCTACAGTGAGGATAGCGTCACTGGGCCTTTGCTCATACACAGGATGCCTCCCAGCCAGTGGCACCATAAATAGAAAAAGCCGGTTATGGCCGGGCTCTGATCTGGTTCCCCCCAGCTATTAGGAGACATGCTTTTATTGTGTGGATGGCCATCGAGGCAGTTAGTTACTCTAGATAAGCTTCTCAGTGGCGCCACAAACTACAGTTCACGTGTTTTTCTTGGGTCGAGTGGTGAAGATAGAGACCACTTGTTCTTCGGTTGCCCTTCCTTCTTTGGTATCACGGATGAGAGTTTGCCCCAGGTTATGTGAGAATTCTAGAGATCTTAGAGAAATTGGGGAGAATGAATTTTTATGGAGTAGCGCGTCCCGGTGGAAATCTATCCTCTCTATTACTAAGAGGATTGCTTGGGGTGCGACAATTTACCACTTATGGAGACAACGGAATAGTAGAATGCATGAGAACATTTTTGTTCCCGCTGATGCCATTTTCCACCTCATATGTATTGATGTTAAACTTAGAATATCTGGTATTCAGAAGGTTGTTGATAATCCTTCTAGCAGGCTTTATGTGAGAGGTGCTGGGCGCTAAAACTAATATCCTTGGCAATTGTGGTTCGATACACTTGAAGTGTGATTGGTGGTCCTCACAGGTGGGGACTTCTCTCTTTTGGTCCTTGGTTGCTGGCCGGCGTGGGCGGGGTCTTTGGTTTTACCTTTTTTGCCCGGGGTTGGGCTTACGCTTTGGTGGTGTGCCTCTTGGTGTTTGAGGGATTGTTGGTGATGCCCTTTCCTCTATTTTAGAGGTCTTTGTGGTTTTTTCTTTTTGGCTTTTGGGCTTTGTTATTCGCCTTAATTTCTTGGTTGGTTGTGGGGCTTTGCCCTTTTGGTAATAAATTCTTAATTATCCAAAAAAAAAAAAAAAAAGAATTGCTGTTCTGACTACCCTCTTCATACCTCTAGAGAGGATGTTATATCTTGGTCCCAGTCTCGAAGCCCAGGTGTTTTTCTTGATGGCTGCGCTTGGAACTCTGTCGAACCCAGCTTGAGCCTCTTGTACAACGGCACATTTGTATGGTTCTCTTAGCTATTAAAGGCACTCCTTCATATCACGGCTGGTTATCCAGGCGAGAATATCCGCTCGAAACCAGCTCCTTAAATGGGGTCTCATCGATTATCTCTGTGTTTTAAGGCGACCATTTTTTTTTTTTTGATAACGAGGGGGTGATCGATTAAACTTACGCATCCCCATAATCCTTGTGAGGCCCCGGAAACCCAGGCAGGAGTAAGCCTCCCATTTGTGGGGAGTTCAAGTCCCAGGAGGCTCGAACTTTGGGACCTCGCCTTTAATGAGTAGGGCTAGGCGGCCAGAGCTCCATATGAAAGGATTGTCGGGCGGTATTGAAGATAGGGCTTGTTTATTCTTTGAGTGCCAAGTTACGACGAGGAATGCGGATGAGGTTCTTGAAGGCTATGTGGGCGTCTAGGGTTCAGGAGGTGGGAGAACGAATTTCGATGGGTGACTGGGTGTAAGGGTAATTCCTTTTGCTCTATCACTAAGAGGATTGGGGGAGCTACCATTTACATCGCGTGGGACAGCGAAATGCTAGAGTCCATGACAACCTTTTATTTCTGTTGATTCTATTTTCTCTCTCATTGGTAATGATGTCGGGGCTCGGAGAATCACGAAGCTTTGAGTGTAGGCGACAGCCTTGCGAATAGGCATGCGAGAGATGGCCTTTTCTCCTTGCTATCTTGAGGTCCACCGGGGATGCTTGAGTGTGGAGTGATGGTGTGCTTGTGCCCGGATTATGGGCTGTTTGGTGGTTGTTGTTTCTTGTTCTCGGGATGTGGGAAGTGCTTCCGTTTTTATGCTGATTACTTTCTTTGGCTTTTGTGTGACCTGCCAAGATGTGAGGTACATTGTTTTTCTTGTTTTATGTTGTGTTCGCCAGTGGTTTTTGTATCGGTGATGCCTTTTCCGCTGTTTTTAGGGAAGTCTTGTCATTTTTCGCTTGTTCTGGTGGCCTATGGCTTCTTGTATTGTTCTTGGTTGTTTTATTGGAAACTAGCCCTTTGGTAATAAATTCTTGCTTTATGAAAAAAAAAAAGAAGAAGTCGAATGCTTCTTCAAGCCATGAAACAGTAGGGAAGTGGGAGGTGTAACACACGGTATATTAATATATATTTTGTTATATTCGGGTAGGATTTTTGGGGAACAAGTAAACTTATGCCCTATGATATTTTTAAATTGTGATTAAGATTAGCAATCTTAATGGTTGGTTTAATTAGAGATTAGCAAATTGTGTTAGTGCATTTTTTATGGCATGTAGGTCAATTATGCAATTAGGTAAGTTTAGTGGTTTGTTAGGGTTTGAAATTAGTATGTCTTGAAGGACCACTTTGAAAAAACTTGTTAGTGGAGAGGACTAAGTGCAATATCCTTGTGAGCTATGTGGCATCATGAGGCATGTACCATTACTTTCGTCCGCCCGTTTAAGACCATACATTCTCAATCCTACAGGGCTATTCCACAGTGCAAATTTTAAATAATCATTTCTGATCAAACCAACAACCAATGCATTGCATACATCTTGCATTCTCTCCATGGAAAAAATCTACATGCATGGATGAGACGACACTCATATGCCCAGTACGAATTGACATCACGACCCACCGCAATGCAAATGCCAATGGGAATCTGCAGAGTCGATCCGAGCTCTATCTACCTTAGTAGTCTATGTGATATTTATTTAATCATTTAGGTGTGCGACGGCGAACTTTTTTAGGGTCTCAAGCGGGTCTCTTACCCTTTGACATTTTTCGAACTCAGGTAAATACATTTATCTAACGGAGTTTTCAAGCTTTACTTTGAGAGACATGTGTTTTTAAGGTGTCGCCTCGCGAGAGTATTTCGTTTTTGGTTAAAAGGCTTTGAGGTACATTAGTCGTTTGAGATTCACGAGTTAGAAACACCAATTAGCTCTTATGATTGTTTGGGATACATGATGTATTCACGTTTCGTTATTGCGTACTTGAGCCGGATGTTTGCACATCGGGGATTGGCAAGAGCTTAATTGCGAGAGGCGCGAAGTATCATAGAGAAGCGACCCGATGAGATTCTAGATGTGCGAGGAGCAGCGTGTTGCGAAACAAAGTTATTCCCTAATTGGTGTTATGGGAACACCATGGGTGGAGGAAGCTACATGGGAGCTAGGCGGATGTAAAGCCGAGTTGATACGGTTTAATTTCGGGGACGAAATTCCTGTAAGGGGGAGGGAATGTAACACCTGGTTGGGTCCTTCCCTTTCCCTTACAGGAATTAAGATGGTCCTTCCCTCTTAATATCCTTGGCCTTGGTGTTTCACTTGGTTGATTGATGGTTTGTTCTTTGGTTGGGTCTGGTCGGGCCTTTGTTGCCATGCGGGTGGGTTGGGCTTTGGGGTGTGTGTCTCTCTTCAGGATGTGGAAGTGTTTGGTTTTTGTTTTGTTGTCCTTAGTTTGTTGTTGTTGTTTAGGAATTTTGCCTTCTCCTTAGTTTTAGGGAGGAGTTACGTTTTTGCATGTCTTTTTGGGCGCGGGCTCGTGTATTCTTTGGTTGTGGGAGCTTGCCTTTTGGAAATACGCAGCTTAATTATCAAAAAATGTAACACACAGTATATTAATATATGTTTTGTTATATTCGGGTAGGGTTTTGGGGAGCGATAAAGCTTACTGCCCTATGATGATATTTTAAATTGTGATGGTGATGTCTTAATGGTTGGTTTAATTAGAGGATTAGCAGGTGTTGGTTGTTTTATGGCATGGGTCAATTATGCAATTAGGTAGATTAGTGGTTTTGGGTTTGAAATTAAGTATGTCCTTGAAGGACCACTTTGAAAAAACTTTGTTAGTGGAGAGGACTAAAGTGCGATATCCTTGTGAGCTATGTGGCATCATGAGGGCATGACACCTCATATCACGCTTAGATAGGAGCTCTTGACACATGGCAAGTGCATGAGAAGAGCTGCCATGTGCGAAAAACCAATTCCTCTTCGTTTTGGATGCTAGCCAAACTTCTTTGTGGAGGTGAAAAGTATGGAGATTTTAGGTAGTGAGAGTTCTAGAGATAAGCTAGAAGGAGGAGAAAAGGCTTGGAAGAAGGAAGCTTGGTTTTTTGGTGGAAAAAAGTTCACTAAGGTATGTACATGATCTTTGAGGCCTTAGTTGTATTTCTATTGGACTTTGGTTATATTCTAGGGTTTATTTGGGATTTCATCTAACCTAGATTTGATGAAAGGTGAGTTGGTGGAACCTAAATTGTAAAAAACCCAGGTTTGGCTGAAGATGGCATGTGTGTGTGTGTGTCCAAGGGAGGTGCTATCCGGTTTCCTTGACCCCATGACAATGTTTGTATAAGTTGGCCTAAAGAACTCGGCGGATGATTCAGGTTGGAGGCTTGAACCCTAGCCCTTCGAATGTCAGGAGCAGCCAGAATAAACCCATAAGACCCTTGAATTTGAGGTTGAAAGTCGAATACGGTCCTAAATGCAGAGCGGAGTTCTGTTTTTGAGTCATAAGTTGAGTTTATATTGATCAGAATGGAGTTATTCAAAATCCTTCTCAGTAGCCACATGAGTAACTTCATGAAAGTATGGCCGATTATGGCTCATTTTATTATAATTCGTCAAAGTAAGTTGAAGAGAGGGCCTGATTATCCTTAGGAAATAGTCTCGGGAGGTCGGGTATGCCATAACTCTTGATTTTGAGGAGTGCAGACGACACGATTTAAGGCTGTGGAAAGCTAAGAGATAGGGGAACTTTTGGTCAGAAGACCACAGTGAACAAAAAACATGTATGGCTGGTAAAAAAATTATAGTTGAGAAAAAAAAAAGGAGGGGTCTTGAGATAGGCTGAAAAAGGGTACAAGTGTTGTGTGTCTTTATTTTGACTGTTACCTGATAGGGGTGTTAAATGTTGATCTTAGTAAGTGTAAAGAGAGTGCGCTTGGAGGATCGAGGTTTATGTTGGAGGTATAAGAATACGTGTGATTCGGTGGTGAAGTAGTAATAGACCAATTGGGTAATTTTTTTTTTTGGATAATTGGAAATTTGTGCGAGACCGTGAGAATACAAAGCAAAGGGCGGGGCCATGAATGGGCAAAGAAAAGCAGACACCTCCCGCATAAATATGGGAGCAGAACGGCAGAACAACCTTCGCGCCAACAAAAAACAAGCTGTCCAGGGCAAAAGAAACAACGCTGAAACACAACCCGGGCGAGAACCTTTGGCTGACAATCCTGAAATCAACGACCAACTACCATGAGATAAAATATTGGGGAAGGACCATCTCTCACACATTGATGCATTTGCGAGGGCCCATCAACAACAACCGGATAAATCACGAAGTCTAACATCATCTAAATGAAAATGAAAAATAAAATTGTCATTTGAACGTAGTTGTTCTCTTGTATTTCGCCTATTGTGACCCACGGTGGTATGTGATAGCGCCCATGCGATCTTCCTTAATAGGCGAAGGACTTTCCCATGATGGCTTACCGTGGGCGCTCAGTTCTCCCAATACCTCGGAGTTCTAGGCCACACAACCATAGAATCCTCGCGGAAATACCGGTGTAAATGACGGCGAAGGCCGTGGTTCACGTCTTCCAACATTAGCGACGAAATACGAATGCTTAAATTGGTGAGACCCCAGCGAAGCTGCCCCACGGGTAACGATACGTTACGAGCGACGACCGAACCAGTGGCGTGCCTCGATGGCGGGGACAAATCGAATCGTGCCAATTAACAAGCGGCTTCTTTGGCACGTTGGTTCCGACGGAGCTTACGGTGAAAACCCGGAAGGATGCAGGGACGGTAGTATCCTCTCTAGAGCATCGATATGGTAATTGGCACAGTTGTTCTTGATAGCCATAAGGTCCCGAATTAGCGATGTAGGCGGGTTCCACCCTCATCAATAGCGACTACCGAGCATTCTGATGAATTGCGAAGTCATACAAGATAAGCTCTCCATGGCAGGAAGGAGGCCAATGGGTTCAAATCATGCCATAAGAAGGTGGCGCTCAGTCACCCACCTTGTCTTTTATGAGACTTTGATCCTCTCTCTAAGTTGAAGGATTTTCCACCCGACTCATGAACAACTTCGTAGGGACGCTGGTTAAAAAGTTTCCTGCGGAATAAAACCTCGAACCGCTTCTGTAAGAGTCCTTCTTGTAGAAACGATTCGGATATGCTTCATAACATTTGAATCATTGGTCTTTAACCGCGTCGAGGCCCCTGAGCCGCCCTCCTCCTTTGGCAGTTTGCTGATTCCCAATTGATCTTAGCGGCGGCTCGAATTTCGGACCATAGAAGGCGCTTTCGATCTTAGATATGACCATGCGCGAATAATAAAGCATCTTTGCACCCGATTACAATTGTATCTTGTATAAGGCTGACAATCAAGCGTAACTGTGCGGCATAAGATAGAGTTGCTAGTCCAAAGGCGAATTAAGCGTAATTCTTTGGATAGAGGCATCTGATCCAGGTGGGTGAGCCTTGTAGAAATCAAGGGACTCCCAGAATATCTCATAAAGTACACCGAGTGAACCTGTGGCTCGACAAGTCATACCTTACTTCATCGAAACTCAGGCTAGGAAAATGGCACTTTCTGTTTGTTCCTTGAAGTCGAGAAGCTCGCAAACTGCTTAATTCTTCATAAATACTGAACACTTATTCACGTCCCCAGAGAATAAAACATATCATCTTGCAAAGCATAAGTGAGTTAAGTTGATTTCCTTACATACGGGGTGGGCGAAACCTGCCTGTGGTTGCCCGCGACTGGGATGCGGAAAAGGCCTCCATTGCGAGGATGAATAAAGAAGGTGATAATGGGTCCCCATGCCTTAACCGCTTGCTATTAAAAAACCACTTAAGCTCTCCATTAGCGAAATAGAAGGACGGGGTAGTGATGCAGTAATACATTTCAAAAGGTGAGAAGAATTTTATACGGGAGAGAATACTCAAGATACGGTCAAACTAAGCGTGTCGTATGCCTTAAATGATGTCGACCTTCACTTCCTTTTGGGAGGACCCATATCACGATGGTAGTTTAACATAATGTCTTGGGTGATAAGGACATTGTCGGCAATGCCGGAGCCTTGTACAAAAGCGATTTGCGAAGGGCGATAATATCACAGGATCTGCTTGTTTAACTCATGTGATGATCTTCGAGATGCACTTATAGATGGTGTTGCAACAAGAAATAGGCTGTAATCATGCATAGAACCCGGGATTTAGGAACCTTAGGCACAATCATAAGCGCTCTGATGTCGTGAAGCATACTTCGAGATTCAAAAATGAACTCACAATTGCGCAAACATCACTTCAATGTGAACCGCCTTGAAAACGTGAGGAAAAACCATCGGGGCGGGGCCTTGGACTCATCGATGGAAAAAATGGCTTCCACTAATCTCCTAAATGGGAAATTGTTTTATTCGATTAATCCATATCTTTGAGGAGACCATCACGAAGCCATCGAGCCATTTTAAATACTTTCGGAGTGGTTGTAGTCACGAGAACAAAATACCTTGGAAGCGTCTAACTGACCTCACACTTTGATGGCAGTAGGGTCTTCGGTTAACGCAACCATTCGCCATAGTAATAACCTTTAAAGCACTCCTAGCATTACGAGCTTTGACAGCCTTGTGGAAGAAGCTAGTGTTCTGATCCCCGAGTTTAAGCCATTGAACTCTAGATTTTTGCTTTAAGAAACCCTCCTCAGCAACGGCTAAGTCCTGATAATTCTTTAAGCAAATCCTCTCATTTTCCCCCAGAATGTGATTAGAGGGACTGTTAAGCCTGCAGATTGGGCCGAGACGAAAGTGCACAATCGGCGCCACAACTCGCTCCTCTGAGCCACTAAAAGATTCCGGAAATTGAAGGCTTTTAGTGTAGCCTTCCTCCTTCGGCACGGGCCGGTCACGAACATGGGAGTCTAGAAGACTTCATAACTCCACGCTTCCTTTCTGAGGCCCGGTGAAGTCGGGATGATCGACCGAAATTAAAGAATTTAGAAGATTAGTTTCACGGGCCCGGATGGATTTTCCTTGGTTGGTAAACCAGGGTGTGGTCGGATAACTTGGGGAGAACTTAGTGGATGCGTGGGAATATATCAAAGGCTGCACTCATTTTGAAGGCATCACGTCGCTTCCTAGCTATGGGGTTAACACCAGCGACGGTTCATCAAGTGAATAAAGGCCCAGGCAGACATCATGGCTCGAGGAAAAGCGGTGTCGTGAAGTCATTCATGGCCGTGTCATTCTGATGTTGCCGGACCTTTCACTTCTAAATCTGAATTGGTATTGAAATCGCCCATAATCATCGAGTTTGGCCGACCAAGGCTCACACCATAAGAGATGCGCGGGCACTCTTACGTCCATGTAGTTGTTTGGGCGCATTACCTTTGGAGTAACGAGGAGATGTTGCTTTCCGGCCACGATGTGTGGCAAAGTATGGCTTGGTCCATGGAGTGAATAATATCAATCTTTGACCTTTTCGGGGTTTCCACAAATCCAGTTCTACCAAGGCGAGCATGCTCATAGTTATGGAAAAGCCTCCACCGGAAAAAGTGGCTGAAAATGCATCCTGTTAGGTTACTTTCCTTTTAGGGTTTCAAGTTGAAATAAAATCAGGGCATGGAACCTTACAAAGAAACGCACTTCTCTTTGGCAGGGGGTCGTTCGAGGCCCTTATGTTCGAGAGGCGAACTTAACCATTGGGAAGATGTAGGTCCCCATCCACGGATCCTGCGAATTAATGAGACTCAGTTTCTTCAATTTCTTGAGCTTCTTCCTTGAGAGGGGGCACGGGCGTGAAATCCGGCTCATCAGCCCTTTTTATGTGCTGAAAGTGTCGATAATGGGAGAGGTATCAGAGAAAAATCGGTGTTTGAGTAGGGCGACCCGGCGAACCCTACGCCTCGTTAAGTTCTCTACCTCGCTTTGCGCTAGACAACAGGTGTTGCCATGCGGCTTGAAGTCAGCCTCGATAGCGCGCTCTTGTACTCGTCAGAAGCGAAACTGACTTCTTCATAAATTCTGAGGAGGAAATAGACTACGAAATAAGTGGGCTTTCCGGCCCGTGCATGCGTTCAATTGCAATCTTCAATCCTTCCGCTTCTATATCGATTCCGCTTCCCATTTACCGCCTCATGCTTCTTGTTCGATCATGCCCTTTCTTTCGGTCCTTCTTAACTGACAATTTAACGAGGTTATGACGAGCTAAAAGCACGTGAGCGACATTGAGGAGCGGGATATTCGATCCTTATGGTAGAATAGCGCCATTACCCCAATCGAGGAGCACTTGGAGCTTAGGGAATCCTGAGACTGACCTCACATGCAAATTCTAGCAAAACCCAGGTTTTGTTTGGTTTTTCGGTGAGGATCAAGGTGCGTGAGTCAATGGTGCTTCTGTAATGTCCCGAGACACGTGCTCGTCCGGTATTCGGAGAATATTTATAGAACTGACTAATTGGTATGAGTGATAATTGCAGTTGAAGCGTGTCCATTCAGGGCTTCCATGCACGTGTAATGAGCGGTGCCACGCTTTAAGTGCCATGGTCGGTATCCATAACTTTCGATCCGCCTCGGATCTGGTCGAAGAAAGAATAAACCATTCTCGGTTGTTGATATTTAGGCATCTCTCTCTTGCCCCGAGTGTGTAGGAGATCGCGCCCGCAGGACGAGGTCGCTTGTCGAGAAATTGCCTACTAAACACCTTCCACAGAGTCGATTGCCTCATTCTTTGCCTCATGGGAGGCAACCTTAACATACCTTCAGCAAAATGCGGCTCATAGAACCTCAGCGGACCCCTGTTTCCGCGAGGCATAGCGACTGACTTTTCCACGACTTCTTTGGAGGATCATCATCCATATTAATGGCGGTAGGAAAAGCAGTCTTTGCGGTGACCATACCATTCAGCGGGCCCGACCCTTCCTACCGCATGCTTTCGTCACGCTTGCTACTTAAATTGCCACGACCGGGGAGGACTTGGAAGAGATCCGGTGGGTGGGATTGGGTTGCCAGGCGGCGCCATTCGGATCACGAGTTAATGGAAATTTGGGCGAGCTTAGTCTTCGTCGTTCACTCGGCCTGGCGACCCCGACGGCGCTGAGGCGAGCGTTCATTACCTCATTGCGAGTTCCGCCGTGGGTTCACGAGCTCGCTGGGGCTGGATCGAGGCTCAGCCGGGGCTGAATCCTGAGCTAGCCGGGCGCCATACGGATCTGGGCTCGTCGGAGGTGCAGGCTAGCTTCTTTACTGGGCGGTGGTGTTCGCGATCACTCCGTTGATGGCTAGCGGCACTGAAGAACCTTGATGCGCTCTGAGGGGGACACGGAGTCCCTCAGGAGCTCGCCATGGGTCTGAAACCAACGTTCGGTTTGGGAGAACCTCCATGGTCGTGCGGTTTGACATTGGTTCCCTTTTGGGAACCAAGGCTGAAGGTCCATCTTGGGAGGCCCGAACATCGTGGACCTCCGCAACACCGGACCCTGCAGTGCGACCATCTTCAATGCGTTGTGAACTAGGTGGGTAATTTTATGTAACCGGATTGTTTGAGGCTAAATCTTATGACTTGTTAGTGCGGATCGCCAGATGTAGTGGTGTTGACTTCCTTGGGAGACTTGTGGATTTTTAAATCTAAGGAAGTTAGGGGATCTTATAACCTTCTCCTGCTTATCTTGTGGTTTGATGTTGTAGAATTCGGTACCATTAGATTACTTTGTAATGATTTTCTAGTGATATATACGTATATATTTTTATATATATGGAAATCTTTGAATTAGCGGTACTGATGTTTAAATATCCGTGGGTTGAATCTTTGTGAAATTGTTTTAAAGCATGACATGGGTATGAATTTGTGGCTGTGTGAGAGTGAGATTGATGTAGTGGACACGGAGACGATGACTAGTCCACATGTTGTAGTCGAGAAAGAATTCGCGGTTATACGGGATGGCGTATCCGCAGGTAGTAAGTCGAAGCAATTTGTCGTTGTTACGGGATGATGTGAATCCTGGGTGAAAGCGAAAGAGTCACTGATGAGGGGTTGAGATGGTGGTAGTATTGCATTCATGTGTTTCCATCATCAACCTATTATTTGTTAAATGCTCATGTTTTGAGATATTTTGAATTATGTATAAATTGAAATGTTTTTATGAGTGTGGCTTGTTATGGGATTCACTACTGAGTTGTTGAACTCACCCCCATTATTTCCCTCCACCTTAGATGCAGGTACGAGACCCGCTGTGTGACATGAAAGTTGGACCTGCAGGGTTTTTGAGGATGGGAAGTTTGTATGCCAACCTTAGCTTGGTGGTTGAGCATACATTTTGATGAATATTTAGTGTTATGTAGGGCTGGTAACGAGCCAAGCTACTCGGGCTCGGCTCGGGCTCGGCTGGCTTTCGGCTCGTGAGCAAAAGCAGTAGAGCCAATTTCTAATTTGGAAGCGATAAATCTCGGGCTCATTTCGGGCTGGCTTGGGCTCGGCTCGAAAAAGCTTCGACTTCGAATTAGCGGGACTATCGGAGTCGCTGGGCGAGGCTTAGCCCTCTGGTCTCCGTGTAATCTGGTCTTGGGGCACGATCCAGAACTCAGCGCAGCCGGAGTGAAATGCCAGTCGTGTCCCGGGATGTCGATGTAATGAATCCTCGAAACTCCCGAATCCGGTCGACATGGATGGCCGTCGTGAATCCTCACAAAGGCGGTAGGGCTCGGCGAGATCCTGGCCGGTCGGGTGCGGGGTTGTCCACTAGATCTCAATCTGCTCGGTAGCGGAAATGGTACCACGGGTAAGCGAAGGTGTCGGCGACGGTATCTTCGGTGTGGATAGCGTGGAAGAGGTGCAGGCAAAGGGGACGTTTGGAAGGACATGGATGTTGGGTATGACCATTTGAGTACGATCGGTCTATCTGGTGTCATAGTCAGATTACAAATATGGTATTGAAGCTTACGTAGAGCTATAGGGGTGGTGGCCATGAGAACCCAGACAAGGTTTGCCCAGTCTTGAGTAGCATTGAGGGCAAATGCACGGACCCGATCCCGATCAATTCAGCGGCCCAGGATTACGATAAAGTCTGGGGTGTGGGGCCTTTGGATCTTAGTCTTGGACTTAACCCGGGCGCATCTAGGCGTGGGTATGGGTAAAACATCGAGGGTGATCGTTGGGTGGGGTTTCATAGAGAAACAAGGAGGCCGGCATGCGGGATGCGAGATAGACGGTGTAGCAGCCAGGAGTGCCACCCGTCGAATTTGTTGGGTATGAAAATTTGGGCGGCCAGGTTCGACATGGTGGGCGGTCCCGAATCCCGGCCGGCGGTGGTGAAGCTATGGGTCTTGAAATTAATCGTCGTAGCTTGGTAGTCGGGAGGGTGGTGGCGACTTAACCATGTGCGACGATATATTGCCAAAATGGTTTGTTGTTACTAATGAGTTTGCTTGGGATATTGTTGATATATTATTTCTTTATTTAGATAATTGATTAAAACCAATCATGTTTCTTATTCGATGATTTACGTATCTTATTTCTTACATGCGCAATTTTTTGGATAATTAAGAATTTATTATCAAAGGGCAGCATGACAAAGAATACAAAAAATAAGGCCCATAGCCTATGAGAAATGAAAGAAAAAAGCAGGACGGCACCACTTTATAAATATAGGTACGGTGGCCGACACAAAACCACCAAAACACAAGCCTGACAGGATAAATAGAAACAACACTGAATCAGCCCTGGCCGAGCAATGTAACTAGGGCTCAGCGAACACAAGTCGGGTGCTTGAACCACGGGAGATAAAATATTAAGAGGGAAAGACCATCTCTCACACATTGATCTGTTTGCAGGACTATCGACAACCTTCTGAAGACCAGATATTCGCAGTCTAACATCATTACATATGAGGTGAAATATAGTATCAGCTGGAGCATAGTTGTTCTCTTGAGTTCTACTATTCCGATGACCCCACAAGTGGTAAATAGTAGCACCCCACGCAATCTTCCTAGTAATAGAGCGAAGGACTTTCCCTTGGGCGGCAGTGATTTCTAGGCATTACAGAGTACCCACACAGCTTTAAAATCTTCATCAGTATCGGTTGTGAATTGGCAGCGAAGAATAAGTGGTTTCTATCTTGACCTGGCTCGACCAGAAAACCTGAGACATAGAGTTGGTAAGACCCAGCGAGAAGCTTATCTTGGGTAGCAATCATCTGTCATTGACAGACAATAAAAGCATGTCTCCTGATGGCTTGGGGAAACCAAATCGAATAGTGCAGTGCTTGGCCATCTTAGGTCTAAAGTAGTTCAGTAGAAGCTAGCAGTGGAATTCCCGAAGAATTTGGAGTCAAGAGATAACATCCTCTCACAGAAACATCGATATGATAATTGGAGCAATTTGTTCTTTATAGCAATAATGATGCGAGGAGCTTATAAACACAGAACATTGGAATTCAGCCCTAATTATTGAAGAATTGGATTAGGAGGTCGAGACACATTGAATACATGTAGAAAACTCCTTTTTTGGACCCTCGTTGCCCACTTTTATGTTTTTTTTTTTTTGGATAAGTAAGAATTTATTTCCAAAAGGCCAAAGCCCACCAACAAATAAACAATGCAAAGAAGCCACGAGGCCCACAGAAAAAAAGCGAGAAAAACGGAATGGCACCTCCCTAAAAACATAGGAAGAGCCAATGACTAGGAAAGCAAAACACGATAAGCCTTGACAAACCCGAATGTCTGACCCCTGGAGCCACATAAGTGAAGCCACGAATAGGACTAAAACAAGCTCACCCACATTAAGACGATGACCAAACCCTGACCCGGCCTGACCGGTAGCGACAGGACCACAGTAGGCCCAGCCGAGCGGAGACCATCGATCACCGGACAATCTCTGTAGTCGAGAATATTAAGTGGAAAGGGCCATCTCACACATTGCCCTTGTTCCTTTGGATTGTGCATAGCTTTTTGGTAGAAATTCTTAAGCGAGCGTTATTACGGATAAGATGAAAAATAGCATCGACAGGAGAAAAGATGTTCTGTAGCTCTACTGTTAGATTTGTCTCTGAATGATATGGTTGCACCCACATGATCCTCTTAAGCTATGCTTATTTAAGACTTATTTAGTAGCCCATTAGCACAGAATTCATTCTCCCATTTCACGGCTAACATTCCCACATAACCTTAATATCACCGACCAAATACCGGCGAGAATTGCGTAGAAGAACAAATGATTCATCTTGACATTTGTCTTGTGTAACCCCGACTGTCCTACTGGCTGTCAACCTTGAAAGCGATAAAAAGCATGTCTCTGATGGCAGAAATATATCAGAATGATGCCGGCTAGTCATAGAAGCATTTCGTGAAATACTTCAATGCCCGAATTAGCAGTGAAGACCGAAGGGCGAGTCATGAAATCTTATCCTCTAGAAACATCAAGTTGGTAATTTACACACCTATTCTTGATATGATAAGGTCGAGTTATGATGGGCGATTCCACTGCCCTAAATCAATAACACCAGCTACTTGGGCATTACTTTGGATAGCTGAATCATATACAATTCGATCTCCATGAGTACGGGATGAGTGGATGGCCGGATCCCAGAAATCATGCCACAAAAGTCCACTGCAGATTTACAAACCTTGTGCTTTATGAAGGGCCTTTAATTTTGTCTTTTCGGTATGATTTTGCGCCCGACTCCACGAGCAAATCGGGGGGTTTTTTGCACGCAAGCTCCGCGTCAGAATCGTCCTCCGCGCGAGCCACCCATGCTTGAGTCACTTTCTGCAAAGCGAGTTCCGGATGTGTTTCATTACATTCGTATCATTCGAGTCTTTATCGCGCTGACCCGAAGCCCTCCCTCACTCCTTCGATTAGAAATGACGGCTCATTAATCTTGGCTCGATGAATACTCTCGATATTTCCATTACAACTTTCTTGAAAGTTTGCTTTCGATCTTATAAATAGTATATTTTGGAATAATGAACAAATTTGCAATCTTGATGGATACTATATAAAGCCAAGACAATTAGGCTGCGATCTTCATAAGAAAGGGCCACCTTGTCGAGGCGGGTCGGCGAATTTTATCAGTAAGTGCTTGATCAGTAGGACAGCACGTAGAATCAGCGGAACACGAAGATATTTAATGGAAGCTCCCCAAAGCGAAACCGGTGATGTTCGTGCTTCGGCCTTGCCTTCACATGTTTTTAGAGTCTTTCTTGTTTTGTTTTTACGGTAGCACAGCTTCTTGTATTGTTCTTGATTGTTTATTTGGGCTTTGGCCTTTTTGGAAATAAATTCTTACTTATCGAAAAGAACGTGGTCGATTGGACAAACCCACGATGTGGAGCCCATATTGATTTTAGAAAGATTTGCCCTGAATCTTCTTGAGGATTTTTTATTTAGAAATATTTGCTCAAATATTTTATTCTATCCCTTTTAGGAAGATTTGCTTTTATTTATTTTAGAAAGTTTTCTTTTAGGAGTTGCTTTTGTAATTTAGAAGTTTATTTTCTAGTTAAAGTAAGAAGTTGTTCTTTGTAATTTAGAAAGTTTAACTACTTTCTGCCAAAAGTAGAAGTTGCTTTTGATTTAGAAAGTATAGAGATATATATACCCCACAATGTAGTCTTTTGACAATCGGTTGAGTTTAATAATATTTTGATTTCTCTTTTAAGAGTTCTCTCTTGTTCTCTCTTATCTCTTGGGTGGATTCCTTGGGGGCCGAGTTCGTGGCTTCTCATACCTTGGTGGATTCCTTGGTGGCGAAGTCTTTGTCAGGCTATCAATCGAAACTTTGTCCATAGTTGATTGTGGTGCCTTCTCCATCATCGATCTTGTGTGGATCGTTTCATTAGGCAGGTGAAGTAACCACTCTTGTCTGAGCTCTACTCTCCTCACCATCTCATCTTTTCTTTAACTTTCCATAGCGAATTTGACCTGACCCAGAAACTTTCCAAATCTAGTTACATACTACTAAAACCTTCCTAAATACCCTTTTCCCACTTATATACCATAAATTCACCTTTCTTAACTTAGAAAATCTCAAAAAATTCCTCCATAACCTATTTTGGCCCGAAAACTACTGAGCCCATATTTTTAATTCAAAGCAAAAACACGGATAAACCAGTGCGGTCCCTGACCTTGCATCGAAATAAAGGTCACACGAATTAGCGATGGGCGATTCCACACACGCTGACAATAACCCGGTACACTCGGCGTTCTGATGAATTCGCAATCATACGATATCAAGCTCACCATAGTAGGAAGGAGAGGACCTAACGAATTGCAAATCATGCCATAAAAGTCAGCGTAGTTACCCACCTTGTGCTTTATGAAGTCTGATCCTCCCATTTGAAGGATTTTTGTGACTCGAACGGTCGTAGAGTACCTTTACACATTCAGAGGCTCACTCTTGCAATTTCTACCCTGTTTTAATTCATTTCATAATTCTGCTTGTTTCGACGGTGGAGTGCACGTAATCGAGAATGGGAGGCAAATGTTGAAGGAGAATTGGCTTTAAAAGCTTTAGTATCGATTGCTAAATCAGTAGGTAAAACAAATCCCGTAGAAAATTATTTCCTTAATTGATGTATTTGTTATGATTGATTACAAAGTTAAAGTTACTTATCGAAAAAAAGTTAAAAGTATGGGTGAGGCGAGGATTAGTGCAATCTGAGCTTGTATAGGCTCGGGATTGGGCTTGAGCTCGAGGTTAAGCTCGAGCTCGTTCATATGGAAAAGCGAGCCCTAATGAGCTCAATGGCTCGTTTCCATATGAGCAGGCTCGGCTTAACCTCGGGCTCAGCCAAGCTTTTTAAATGTCAACGAGCTTGAGCGATTTAAAAGCTCGTTCAAAGCTCGGCTCGGGCTCGAGCCTATCAAATTAACAAAGCCTAGCTCGAAATGTTCCAAGCTCGGCTCGGCTCATTTCGTTACCGACCCCAGTGTTATGTGGATATTCACACTATATATTTGAATGAGTTGGTATCTTTTGTGGATCATTGTATATTTGGCTTGTGTAGCCACTAGTTTTGGAACTTTGTGTAAAAGTTATTTTGAACAAGTGTAAGTGTATAGTTTTGGGTACATTGAGGAATTAACTCTATACCGATATGTGTGTATGTTTGGAGACCTGGAGTAGTGTTTTTATTTACATTTCCAAGTGATTACTCCAAGTGGAGGTTAGACTCAAGTTGTGAAAAAAAAAAATCGGGTGGTAAAATAGTAACATAAATCACACCGGTGGAATTCGGGGTGTGACAGAGATGCAAATAAGTTTGGAGGGAGAAGAGTAGAATGGAAAGAAATGGAAGAAAAGGAAAAGAAAGGAAGAAAGAAAGAAAGGAGAAAAACGAAAGGAAGGAAAGGGAAGAAGAAAATGGGGGAGGACCAGCTGCTCCCTCCACTTTAGACGTTCGTGAACCAAGGAATGACTTTGTTCACTCCCAGAGTGAGGTTTCTCCTTCTTGGGTTATTCTTGCTTAAGAGCCATCTAATCACATTAAACTCAGCCCAACAATGGGTTGGTTCAAGGACAGTTCTAAACTGAACTGTTGATGAATCAAGACCGGTTTCATGGTTTATTAGAATTCTGGCTATTTGTTTCGAGGGTAGGATGTATGTGTCCAGGATATTAGAGCACTAGCACAGACGAGGCGGTTGTGATGGTAGAACGAAGCCAGTTCACGGCGGAGTTGGTTGAGTAGTGCCTTGGTTTTTTGGGGTGTGAATTTAAGATACAGTTTTGTGTATTAACGTGATTATCTTCATTTTTTTTTTTTTTTTTTTTTTTTGCCTCTTGCGTAATTTGGTTGCTTCATCCCCGAAGGTCGGGTTGAGGCCTTGTGTGAGCTAATTGTGAGCATCAATTATGCCACAATCTACTTGGGGAAATCCAGATGGCCACAGCTTGAAATTTGGTGGTGTATTCGATGGGTCTATTGTGTGTAAATTATGCAAGTGGACTGGTTGCATGAAAATGTTTTTTGCATAGTAGAAATTGTCGGTGATAAGTGGTAGATATGTTGGCATGAAATATGGATATGGATTACATGCGGGAGATATAGTATCTATGATACTTAGAAGAAGTATGTTATAAGTTGTTCTAAGTTGCACTCATTTATCTGAGACGTTGTGAACAATTTCGCACCCGTCACGAAGTAGGCGAAGCCGACTTTGGGCTGGCCCATAACTTTCGTTTGAACTTCAGGTGCGCGTTTTTGACTCTATGAAAAACTCTTTGAGTCTAAAATCTAACCAATGCTAGTGAAATGGCATTTGGTGCTCACATCGTTGGGCATTTCATACTATTTTCAAGGAGAGCGCGTGCTGTATTGGACGATTTGCAGATGTTTATGGCGGTCCTTGAGTACGTGTTATAACTTTGTTTGTGGAGCGAGTTTACATGGAGCAATTACGAGGCGGGTTGTGGCCTTTGTTGTGGCCTATTTTTACAACTTGTGTATGGACTGTTTGTTGTGCTGACATGTTAGACTGTGTGTTGATTTATGTTGATATATGTGTGTTTAGATATATTAACATGGATGGATGTAAATTATATGCAGTTGATATAATTATCCATGATACTTGGCATGAGGTATGGTTAGAATTTGTTCCATGTAGCACTAATTTATACATGTAACATGAGGTAACATGCAGTGGCATTTTGCATTACATATGCACAGGGACATCGCTTTAAATGGGTGTGAGTGCATGATTGGTAAATCGACACTGTGTTTGGTGTTTGATTGGGTGGGCTCGGTTGAATGGGACAACGTCTAACAGAATCGTACGGTTGAATAAAATGATTAAGAAAATATGTGTCGGGTATCAGCAAGAAGGGATAGATCCCCCTCGGGTGAAAGACCCGCCAATTATGGTCAAACATAGTCCCCAAAGTTTAAGACCTTAAAAGTGCCTAGGTTTGCGGAGCCTGCGGTGCAACACCAAAAATCTGCTACCTACAAAAAGATTTTGGTTTATAAACAAATGAAATTTGTTTTGAAAATGATCATCGGATGTCATCCAGAATGACGGTTTTTCCTTAGCGTAGAACTGGCGTTGTGTAAAGGGGCCGAGAGTGAGCTCGGGCAGAAATGGTACATGATGGTCATCATTTCTTGGCATGACATGTAAATTCCATATAAATTGACTGTATTTTTGTTGGGCATTGAATGTGAAGTGTTGAGTGAACATTGCATGTGCACTTAGGTGGGGAGTAGCCCTTGTAGGAGGTATTCTCTCCTGGGCGTGGCTCACCCTTTATAGGACAACCCTTTTAGGTACAGGTTCGACACCGATGGACATCTAGTTCTAGCATATATTTTGTAAAGAATTGTAATTAAATTCTTTTGGACTATTTCCAATATAGTCGAGTATGTAATAATGGTAAGAGGGTCGTGATCGGACTTTTATGGACTGTATTTAAGTGCATTACTTTCACATTTTTAATTTAAATATGAATGAATGGATCCTGGTGAAGGGACGTATCGCGGGGGTGCCGAGTAACTCGATGTCCACGAGTAAATGGTATCGGTCCGATACCAAGGCTTAGGTGTGTAATGACCTAAGGTAGAAATTACGAGGTTGGCCAGTAGTCGAACTGAGGCCATGGGTTTTAAGGCGTCCTGACTTGGTATTAAGAGTAGGTATCATGATACCTAGGGCTTTATGGTTTATAGGTCTGGGTCATTAGATTCATTGAGTTCTGTTGTCACAGATTGTACATCAGAACATAGGTATGTGATTACCTAGGGATTGATGGGCATGGGTTTAGACCATCACATTCACTGTGTGCATTTCATGTTTTGTGCCTAAATGTGCTACATGATTTAGTGTTGTATGTTTTGTGATGTATATACATGGTAAAATGTATATAGGAAAAGATGATCACTAGGGTTAAAGAACATAATCTTAGGGGTGCCACTCATCTCCTCCAAGCTGTCTCATTCTGATTGCCAACCTCTTATTGATAAGATTATGGCCAGAATCCAGTCATGGACTTGTAGCTGCCTTTCCTTTGCGGGTAGACTTCAGCTTATATCTTCAGTTCTTTACAGCATTCAAACGTATTGGTGCACAATGTTCATCATCCCAAATTTACTTGTTATGGGTCAGACATATTTTAAGCGGGTTCTGTGGTCGAGCGAGGATGTGAATGCGAAGAGCCAAGGTTAGTGGAAGTCTCTCTGCACGCCTGGGAGGAAGGTGGACAGAACACGCGTCGTGTTAAGGATTGGAATGATGCTATATTATAAAGCCTTTATGGGATTTGTTTATAGGAAGGCTATTTGGGTTGCTTGGGTTAGAGAGGTTTGTTAAACCGGGCGGTATTTAGAATCTCAAGACTCCTAAGTCTTCCTTACGTGCGGAAAGATTCACCCAGTTAGAGGATAAGGTGAGACCTTTTATCGGGCATCGAATATGTAATGGGTATAGGAACCTTTTATGGCGTGATTTTGGAACCCCTTGGGTGGAATCCTTCCTCTCTTTGGGAAAGTTCTTTATGATCCGCCGTTCATAGGAATGCGAGTTCTTTGATGTATGGATGGTGCTAGGTGGAGTGTGGCACATTCTTTGTTTATTGGAGTTGTTAGTGCTAAAAAACAGTTGTGATGACTACCTTCTCGATATTAATAGAGAGGATGTTATATCTTGGACACAGTCAAGGACCGGTGTTTTCACTGTCAGTTCTGCTTGGAACTCCATTAGACCTCGCAGGCCTCCGGTGCACTGGCATGCAGCTGTGTGGTTCTCACAGTCTATTAAGAGACACTCCTTCATTTCATGGCTAGTTATACAAGACAGACTTTCCACTCGAAATGACTCTGAAATGGGGACTCATTAATTCCTATCGCGTGTGTTTTTTGTCGAGCAAATGTTGAGGATAGAAACCATTTATTCTTTGAATGCCAAGTTACATCGGGAATCTGGATGAGGGTTCTTAGACTGTGCGGGCAATACAGGATTCCGAGGAGGTGGGATAACGAATTTCTTTGGGTTACTGGTTGTAAGGGTAATCCTTATGCTCTTATCTGGATTGCTTGGGAGCCTCGTATATCACATATGGAGACAACGTAATGCTAGAATCCACCAAAACCAATTTAATTCAGTTGACTATATTTTCTCTCATTTGTAATGATGTCAAGCTTAGGATCTCAAGTTTCTATAATGTGGCTGACAACCCAGCGAATAGAGATTTGTGCGAGAGATGGAGCTTGCCCCTTACTATATTGAGGCCGCCGGGAGGTACTTGAGCTGCCAGCGGGCGTGTCTACGCCCCGGTGTGCGTTGGTCGATTCACCAGTCCGGATGTGGGATTTTGGCTTTGTTGTTTGTTTTGGGCTTGAGCTTGTATGTTTGTTTACCCGTCTCGCTTGTTTAAGGTGTTGTTGTATTAACTTCTTTTTGTTGTTTGCTTTGCGGGATGTGGAAGGCTTTAGTTTCATGGTGTGTTGTTGTTTATCGGGTGTTTCTGATGTGATTGTTGCCCCTTTCCCTTGTTTTTAGGGAGGTCTTTGTCAGTTTTTCGTTTCACAGTTGCTGGTTTCTTGGTTATTTTGGTTTTAGGGTTCCCCATTTTGGTAATAAATTCTTAATTATCGAAAAAAACATAAATCTTAGGGTTACGAAAATGATAAGCGAGACGGATCGAAATAGAATATCATATGAACTCTTAGGTAAGAAGAATCGCCGATTTGTTATTTGACATGTGTGGTGCAGAGTCGAGGATGGGGACGTAGAATTAGATCCACGTGGGCGATTGCCAACCACCACTGTTTTTGATAGGGCTTTATAGAGGCTATAGGCCTTGCGGTTACTTATAAATTACCTGTTTGGTACAAGCTGAGGGACGGAGGTTGAGTAACCTCAAGGTTAAAGCACATCATCCCCCAGGCATTCATGGGAGGGATCGGAGTGGTGGCTGACCATTTGTTCCGACGGGTTGAGAAGGTATTGGAGCTATGGGATTGCAGCCGGTCACGGTGAATAAGGCTTGGATTGTGTTTCAGCTGGGGTGAATCCGGGTATGGTGGGATTGGGTGAAACCTCAATACGGAGGCAATAACATTAGGAGAGTTCCATGGGCTCTTCATGGGCGGGATTTTTCCTCACATCTGCTGCATCTGAAATTTGCAGAATTCTAAAGTTGAGACGGGGAGCCATGACAAGTACTCGAATCGTGGCTAATTCCATAAGTGCTTACGTTTGAGATCTGTTATGTGGCCCGCAGACTGTAGCCCAGTGAAGCGAGGTCAGGTATGAAATTTTCCATCAGCGAGATTATGGGACTTCCCTACGAGATATGGACTACATGGTGGAATGACTATAGCTATTGAGAGGGAGGTAAATGACGTAAGGAGCATCCGAGATGTGGGTGCTAGTAATAAGAGGAAGGAGAACCAACCGTCTTCTTCTAGCTCAGGAAAGAAGAAGAGGACTTCTATTCCATGAGAGATTTAGGAACTGAGCGCATGGTATCGGGGTTAAGGCAGGGTCGGAGCTCCCTGGCGGTGGCGGAGTGAAGCATGTTTCTATTGCCTTGCATCGGTTGGGACACGTGAAGCGAAATTGCCTTTTAAAGCGGATCCCGGGGTTATGGGACGCATCACATTTCCAGTCATCGAGTGGGATATCTTCTGGTCAGTTCCTTCTTACCTGGAGTCATTTAAGACGATGTCGGAGTCTCGGGAGTCTTTACTGAAACCTCTTTACTGAAACAGGCTAGAGGGAATTTAGGGTATGGGTCGAGGTCGAGGACAAGGCTCACAGGTATGTGTCTATGCCATTACACCACAGACTGAGGTGGCAGATCAGTTGGTTATTCAGGGTATGTTTATGCTATCTCGCTTATGGGCAAGGATACTGTTTGATTCTGGTGCATCGCATTCATTCATCGCTGCATCATGTATGAAAAAATTGGGCTTAGAATGTTGAGACCTTGGTTGCATGTAAGCTCTCCCCTAGGTGAGTGTTAATCTGATATGTCAAGATTATGAGTTAGAGATCTCCGGGATTATACTCATTATGGACCTAAGGGTCATGGACATGTCGGAGTTTGATGTCATCCTCGGGATGGATTGGTTATTGACACGAGTCGTCATTGATTGAATTGCCAGAAGGATTCTTGCTACTGCAGGCGGTGTTTGTGTTATGTTTCAAGGGGATAAGCACGATGCTTTAACCCAGGCCATGTACAACTCTAGGTGGCACGGGCAGTTGATGGGTTGGCTAGCAAGCCTTACCTTAGAGGACGAGGTGAGATGCGAGGGTTAGATTACACCTCAGTGGTTTGTGAATATGAGGATGTTCTTAGGATGAATTTACCGGGTTATACGCGGTGGGATGTAGACTTCACGATTAGGTTAAACCTGGCTACATACACCTTGTTTACATGACTCCGCGTAGGATGGCATCGATTTGCTGAACTGAGTCCCGGATCACAGAATTATTGGACAAGGGTTTCATTAGACCAAGCACTTCACCTTGGGGCGCTTCGATTCTGTTTGGTAAGAAAAAGGACAAGACCCTTCGACTATGCATTGACTACCGACAGTTGAATAGGGTTACAATATGGAATCGGTATCCTTTGCCGAGGATTAATGATTTATTTGATCAACTTAGAGGGGCGCGGTGATGCAAGGTTGGGACCGTGATGGATGATCTAGAAGTTTTGGTAAGTCAAAATATGGGTTTTAGGTAGTTTTCTAGAGATTGAGAAAGCAGGTTTTTTTTTTGGATAAGTATCGTTTATTTCAAAAAGATAAGCCAGCTAACGAATACAGGCCCCAGGCCGAAATGAAAGAAAAGCAGACCCAGGAACCTCCCAAAACTAAGGAGAAGGCCTGACCAGGAAACAATAACATGACAAGGACAATGAGCCAAAACCAAACTCCTTCCTGACCGGAAGGAGACACACACCCGAACCAGCCCACGGCCGGCCGAGGGCGACAGGCCCAAAGAGGCCCGGGATGACAATGACAAACCCCGTCAATCCAACTTGAAGAGACCATCAAGACCCGAAAAGATATTAAGCGGAAGGACCATCACATAGCTACATTCCCTTTAGTTGTCCACCACCTTACGAAACTTGAGATTCTATTACAAGACATCATTCTGACGGATAAAATAGCATCGGGGAGAATAGATGTTCTAGTAAATTCCTCTTATTCTGTTGCCTCCATAAATGATAAATAGTAGCACTTGCATGATCACCTCTTGGTAATAGAACAAAATGATTTCCACTTTGAAACCTGAACCCGTAAATTCATTCTCCAACCCTTTGACGTGCAGATTCCATAACATAAAATTCTCAGCGAATACCGGCGATTGAAATGGCAGCCAAAAAATAGTGATTCACGTGTTGACATTAGCGACAAAACACATGAATTGGTGTTGATCGGACCCGTTTGAGAAGTTTGTCTTGCGTGACTAATGCATCTGAATGGTCGACAATATAAAGCATGTCTCTGATAGCTTAGGAAACCATATCGATTATGGCTGTGGGACCACGGCATTTCGATCTAAATTGGTTCAAATGAATGGCAAGTGAGACCCAGGATGGAGCGAGTGCCATTAGCGATATCCTCTCTGCAGAGACATCGTAAATGGTATTATTGCTCTTGATTTGATAAGATCCCATTGAGATTAGCGATAGGCGGTCCACTACCATCTGATAACCCCATTACAGAGCATTGTTATATTTTCATGAGAATCATATACAATTCGTTCTCCATGGTAGGGAGAGAGGACAGCCCAGTTCGGGGAATCGTGCGAATGTGTCCACTTTAGTTATGTGGTTATGGGCGAGTTTATGAGATTTTCTAAGTTAGGGAATGTGTATTTGTGGTATATAAGGGAAAAATGGTATTTAGGAATGTTTTAGTAGTATGGAACAAGATATGGAAAGTTTTGGATAGAGGTTGAAAATTTGGTTATGGAAAGTTTAAAGAGAAGATGAGATGGTGAGGAAAGTAGAGTTTGCCTGAGTGGTTGCCTAGGGTTAATGAAGCGATCCACACAAGATAGATGTGTGAAGGCGCCCTGATCGACTATGGTGGGTTGATTGATAAAGTGGACTCAAGGCTTCGCCACGAATCGACTTTAGGTATGAAACACGAACTCGTGCTGAGGAATTTTAGAATGAAACGAGAGAGAACTCTTAAAAATTTGAAAGAATATTATTAAAACGAGCTATGGCCAAAAACTACGTTAGGGGTATATATAGTCATTACTTTCATCGAATAAACTTAGCCTTGCATTAACTAGGAAAAGAAACTTCTAAATTACAACTGACTCACAAGAAAACTTTCTAAATAAATAAAGCAAATCTTCCTAAGGGATAGAATAAAATATTAGAGCAAATCTTTCTAAACGAGAAATGCAATGAGAATCATAAAACAAATCCTCCCGGAAGATCACGCGGCAAATCTTTCTAAAATCGATATGGCGGCTCCACGTAGGGTTTGTCAAGTCGGCCATGTTTTTTGCCTTCAAGGCCCCGAATGAAATTCAAAGGAGTTTTTTGGACAAAAGTAAGCATTTATTTCAAAATAAAGCCCCGACCAGAAGATACATGGGTAAAGGCCCGAAAATTACGAAAACGGGCTGAACCTCCTAAAGCGGAAAGGGAAGGCATGACCCAACAACTGACAAATGACGAGGATAGCGAAACAAAACAAGCAGGCCTTACCCACATCGGGCGAGTCACCACACCCCAAAGCCCGACCCATGACCGGTATTTAAGACCCGGGCAACCAGCGGATAAGGACTGACCGATGCTTGAAACCATCAATCCAACGAATGAAACACCCGATGCTTCGAGAATATTAAGAGGAATGACCATCTCTCACCACGTAGCTCTTGTTCATTGGATTATCTCCCTGTGGAAACTTGAGATTCTCGGCTGACATCATTCTAGATGAGATGAAAAATAGCGCTCGGTGGAGAATAAATATTCTCATAAATTCTCTGTCCATTGTCTCCTGATGATAAATGGTAGCACCCGTACAATGATCCTCTTGGTGATCAGACAAAAGTTTCCCTTTGAGGTAGCAATTACCCTTGGGAGACTCATTCTCCCGATTCAGGTGGAGTTACAGAATTCCCACGTAACTTATGGAAACTCTCGACGGATACGGCGGTGAATTGGCAGCCAAAACAAGTGGTTCCTGTCTTGAAACATTAGTCGTGAGAAAACACACGATATAAGTGATCATTGCCCCTGAGAAGCTTGTCTTGCGTAACCAATCCCATCACGAATGGCTGACGAAGCGATGAATGCATGTCTCCACGATAGCTTGAGAAACCGTCATTATAGTGCCGGTTGACCACCGGCTTCTTTAATTAAATTGTTCCAGTGAGTTCACGGTGAATTCCCGAGGAAAAGCGAAGTGTCACGAGATAAATCCTCTCTAGAATTAAATGAGGCTATAGTTTAGTACAGTATTCTTGATAGCGATAAGATAACGAGTTCATGATTGGCCCGATTCCACACCACCATCGATAACCTCATTCTGAAGCATTAGTATGAATAAATTTGAATCATATGATCTGATGCCAATATGGTAGAAGAAGAGAATGACCGGGTTCAAGGGAGTCATGGCATAAAAAGTCCACTACCATTGTGCACCTTGTGTTTGATGAAGGGCGATCCTATCTCTCAATTTGAAGCGATTTTATGACTCCACGAGCAAGCGAAGGTTTTAGCACACCACGGGCTCTTTTTTTTTTTTTGGATAAGTCTTACAGTCCGCTCTCGGAAATACCTTCTCAGCACCCACGTCACGACCAGCCAAAAGAGTCCTTTACATAAAAGATTCAAATGTGTTTCCATAACATTTGCATCATTCGAATCTTTGATACAACGCATGCCGAAACCACCACTCCTCGCCCGGAGAGGGCTCATAGGCTCCAGTGATCTTGGCGCGATGAGAATTCCGATTTTCGGACGAAAAGGCTTTTGAAAGCTTGTTCAATCTTAGCGGTGAATTTGGTATTACTCGCAGGCTACTGTCTCTTGTTGTATACTATACAAAAGCAGAACAATCCGGTACCCAACCTTCCAGCATATGATAACGCCACCTTGTCCACGAATGGTCTGCGAAATTTTATCCATTAGCGGTGACGGTCGAATAGGAAAGAGAGTCTAGTTGAGATCAGAGGGACTCCAAGATATTTCATAGGAAACCTCCCCAAACCGAATCTTGTGGTGTTCAATAAATCATTCCTAATGTCATTGCTTACCCCGGCCATAAAGATGGCACTCTTCTGCTTGTTTACTTGCAGCGCAGAAAATTGCTGAGCTTTGACTACGCCCATCCTTAGCAGCTACCTTTGGTTTGTCCCTCGAGAGAAAGAGGAGAAAATGTCATCATAGCTTAGATGGGTTAGGTTGATTTCCAGCATTTAGGATGGGGCTGAAAATCCACGATTATGGGCGGCCCATTAATGACCTAGAAGGGCCTCCATGCTTGATGATAAATAAAGCGGAGAAAGTGGATCCCTTGTCTCTCTGCTCCGCGCTTCTTGTAAACAAGCTAGCTCACCATTTCTCGTCTGAGAATGTAGGTGAGATGCAATCCATAATGCAATCCATCGAAATGAAGGTGTTCCATCTTTACATCCTAAAATACGAAGTCTGACTCAAGCTAATTGTGTCATATGCCTTCTTAATGTCGACTTTAGAGCACACTGAGAATATTGCTTGTTTCGATGATAGTTGACCATTAGCTCTTGGGTGATAAGGATATTATCAGCGATACTCCGACCTTGCACAAAAGCTGACTGAGAAGGACTTATTATATCAGGGATGCATTGTTTAAACCTCGCAGCTATAATCTTCGAAATGCATTTATACATGAGGTATTCTATGAAGATTGATGCATAATCATTCATAGTCTCGGGATTAGGACCTTGGGCTCAAAGAAACAATAAGCGTGCAATTAATCTCGAAGAAGCCCTACAGATTTGAAAAAAGTCAACGCCTCAGCTTCATCACTTCCAATAATAGACCCTGTTGCCTTGTGAAAAAAAAAGGACGAGAAACCATCGGGGCAGGGCTTTGTTTTCATCAATAAGAGAACAGCTGCCTCACCTCAGATTCACCCTTTAAAATGTCCAGGTGTTCGTGAATATGAACCCACCAACATTATCCATGTATTCTTAGTCAAAAGAAGGACCATCAAAGCATAATATATTCTTGAAAAAACCAACAGCTTCCTCTTTGATGGCCTCCGGGTCATCAATTCTGCATCCATCTCCGGTGGTTATGACTTTTATCGCACTCCGTGCATTCCGAGCTTTGACAGCTTTATGGAAAAACCTCGTATTCGATCTCCCGAGTTTGAGCCTTGTACTGAATTTACGTTTTAGAAGCCCTCCTCTGCATAAGGCTAGATCATGGTATCTCTTTAAATACTTTCTCTCATTTTCCACCGGTAGTGATCGAAGGGTATTCGATCACGGCATTTTGGGCCTGGTCTGAGTTCTCCACGGCTTCCACAGCTCGGTCCACGCAACTTACCATACGAATGGGATTCATACACAAGGGCGCTTTTACCCTTTTCATTTACTGCGTCGGTCGTACATGGGAGTACGAGCACTTCACACTCCCGAGCTTCCTTCCTGATCTCGAAGCGGGGTGGTCAGCGAAAATTAAAAACTTAAAGGGAAATTTTTCCTGTGCTCCGAAGCAGGGCTAATATTCAAACTTGTGACGAGAGGGCGATGATCGGATAACCCGAGTCTTTGAACTTCCATTAATGCATTGAAATGTCAGCGACATTCATTTGAAGACAGCGATCCGGCTTCTAAATTTATGAAATTTTCCCCCTCTTACCGGTTCATCCACGTAAATATGGGTCCCATGAAGGAGACATCATCTAATTCCAAGTTGAACAGACACTCATGAAAATCCATCATTGCGAATCTGAGCCATGTTACCTAGGCTTTCATTGACAAATGCGGTGGTGTTAAATCATAGATATTAGACCACATGGATTTTTGCCTACCACGGGTTCGCGCACCATTGGAGATGGCGCCCACGGCTCTTTCTTTAAGTAGTTATTCGAAAGTATATAAACGACACGAAATGAAAGATTGTCCTTGATAGTAGTAACATGACAAAGTATTGCTGGTCCATTGAATGGATAACATCAATGCTCCTTCACCTTATGCGGGTTTCCATAGTCAGATTCACGAGTAGGGCATGATCATAATTATGAAAGCGATTTCCGACCGGAAGTATAGGCTGCGAGTGCGTCCTTGTTATGCGCACGCGCAGGGTTTCAGATACACACAAAAAGGAGTTTTCACATGTATTGATGTGTCTTGGCCTCCCAAGTCAGTTCTTCAATAATTAGGGTTCGATCCCAATGTTGATGTGTGTTTATAGAAGCTCGGCATCGATCCCCCATGGGTGGGAAAAGGCGCCTCGAGTCTTCCACTTGTGATAAGCCCTCGAGTCCTTGATTGAACATTGGAGAAATTTCATATTCGTCGGCAAGCTGCGACTTGTAGGCATTCTCTCTAATTTTCTCTACATAATCTTGAAAGGGTCATACCCTTAGCTTGAGCTTTCAGGCTTTCTGGTGGGAAACCTATCCCTTTAGAAGGTGTACCCAACCAGTGTGACCTCAGGCTTAACAAACTTGGCGTCTGTTGCTTGTTCCACATATTTGGCATTCTTCTTCTCAATCTTCATGCAACTTCTTCTCAATAGTCGGATGGGGTGCTAATTCCATGGGTCCAATCGGTTGTAGTCCATAAACTACCTCAAATGGACTTTTCCCAGCCGAGTTGTCATGGACTGTGTGGCCAATTTGGGGTAGAATCAAATCCCATTGTTCAGTTCTTTCCCACATAGCTCCTTAGCAAATTTCCCGACCATTAGTAACCGGTTTGACCATCGGTCCCGAGGTGATAAGAGGTATTGAGCAGTGAGAGTCTAAGTTTCCTCCGTAGAGTTCTCAAAGTGACTAAGAAACTTAGGTCTCGATGCGAAACCATAGTCTTGAATACCGTATGAGCGCCATGATCTCTTTGAAGTCTGAGTCGTGACCATGCGAAGCATCATTAGACTTGTTGCATGGTACCCAAAGTGAGCCATCTTTGAAAACCTGTCAACGACCACCAGAATCGAATCTTTGTTTCTTTGTGTTCGGGTAATCCCAAAACAAAATCGAACACCTCCTCCCATGACATATTTGGAATTGGCAATGGTGTATATAGTCAGCATTGTTTCCATGAGTTTTAGCCATCATGCACCTGACACACTTCTTAACAAATCTATGATGTCTTTCTCTAGCTTATTGAAAAGTTTGCCTTCACTAGAGTAAGGTTTTGCTTCACCAGTCAATCCTCTAATGTTTCCACCACGTCTGACTCATCGAGGAATACTTCGATCTCGAGAAACAAGGCGGGATACATAAGTGTTTCCTTTAAAGAAATAGTCCATCATACAAAACCCTTGAAGGCTTATCGTATACCTTCCAGTTTCACGAATCGACATCCTCGTATGGTTCTTTCGACACATCGAATCGACTACTTGGACTTGCATGGAAGTCACTAAGGCATGTCCTACTGAGACATCCATATGGCGTTGTGAACACTCGCTTTATGCTTGGTTGTGAAGTTGTGCGGCATGGGAATTCCACCCATGTCGCGTGTCTTCGATTCAACTTGTGTTGGTGGTTGATGAATTTTAGTGCTTCATGATGCGAGAGAAAGCCTGGAAATGGAGCACATGCGCAGAAGTATTGACTCAATGAAATAAAGCTCTATAGATAGCATAGAACTCCTTGTCATAGGTGGAGTACTTCCTTTCTTCATTTAACTTCTCCTTAAAAGCGATGGGTCTTCCTTCTTGACTAAGGGCCAGCCACTATTCCTAACTTGAGATCATCACGCTCACTTGAAGACTGTTGAAATCAGTAAAACCAAACATAGGGCTTGGTTACTTTCTTCTTAATCAGCTTCGAAGCTTTCTTGACAACAGTGCACTTAGATTTGTCTCCCTTTAAGCATTCGATTACGAGAACCATTATATTTAAATCACGATAATCTCTATAAAAGAGACTAGCCCATGAAAACTTCTCTCATGGATTGAAATTTAGGGATTGCTTGATTAAGTAATCGCCTCTATCTTGCTTAGGTCCGTCTAGATTCCATCTTTAGTAACATAGCAAGAAATATGATGCAATCGGCATAGAAGTCACACTTCTTGAGTTGGCGAATGTCGTTGCTGCTTAGAATAGAGAACAATTGCCTCCGAATGCTCGAGTGCTCCATCGAATTTTATAGTCGAAATATCATCAAAGTATACCACCCTGAAAATTTCGATCGCGAAGCAGGATATGATTCATAAACCTCATAAAAGTCTTTAGGGGCGTTGAATAGTCAAATGGCATCACCCGTCCGGCTCATAGAGTCCGTCTCGGGAGTTTAGAAATGAGTCTTCCATTCATCTCCTTCCACTCATACAGATTTGATGGTATCCATTCCTGAATCGATCTTGAAAAGATGGGCCTTTCCATAGAGTTGATCCAGTAATCATGAATCTGGAATGGAAATCGATATTCAATAGTAATTGTAACACCAGTATATTAATATATGTTTTGTTATATTCAGGTAAGGATTTTTGGGAAGCGAATCTGACTTATGTCCTAAGATATTTTAAATTGTGATTAAGATTAGCAATCTTAATGGTTGGTTTAATTAGAGGATTTTTTTTTTTTTGGATAGTGGAATTTACCCAGAGGAAACGGCATGACAGAAGAATCTGAGGCGGGGCCCAGGGACGCGTGGGAAGACGAAGAAAAGCGGACTGACACCTCCTGTAAATGGAACATGCAACGGCCCAGAACAACACAAAGCCACCATGAACCTGACCCACAATCCAGGACCAAGAAACAACACAAGGAACACACTTATGACCGGAGCGGTAATGAGGCCATGATCACCGTCGAGCATCGACACACGAGAGATAAAATATTAGCTAGGGAAGGGCCAATGCCAGCGCGTTGATGTTTGCGGGTATCATGGCCTTACGGAGACCGGGAAATCTGAAGTCTAACATCATCACAAATGAGGTGGAAAATATTGTCGGTTAGACATAGTTCTCATGATTCTACTATTCAGATGACCCCGAGTGGTAGATGGTAGCTTGTGATCTTCCTTGTAATGAAGTGGACTTATGTTGGCAATTTCCTTTATAATAGTCCGCCGTAATAGGGAAGGAGAGGGCCAAGTAAGTTCCAAAAATCATGCCATAAAAGGTAGCGCAATCACCCACCTTGTGCTTTATGAAGTCGATCCTCTCTCTGATTGAAGGATTTTCCGCCTTGACTCTCGGGGAGCAACTCGTAGGGACCTTTGCATTCGAGAGGCTCCTGCGCGATAAAACCTCGCTTCCCACACCCCTGAGGAGTCCTTCTTGTAGAGCAGTTCGGGCGTGCTTCGCCAACATTTTGAATCATTCAGGTCTTTAACACGTCTGAGGCCTAAACCGCCCTCCTCCTTTGGAAGACACACGATTCCCATTTGATCTTAGCACGACAAGCGCTCCGGGAATTTCCAGACCATAAGAAGCCTCTTGAATGGTACTTTCGATCTGCAGATATAGTATACTTAGGGATAATAAAAGCGAATTTTTTAGTACAATTGCTTATATTGTATAAGGCCAAAACAATCATTTATGTCTATGACATAAGATAAAGATTTGCTTGTCAGCTGAATTAATTCGTAATTCTTTGAATAAGAGGCATCTGATCACGAGTAGTGAGCCTTGTAGAAATCGGAGGGACTCCCAGATATCTCATAGAAACGCGGTAGACACGCTGAGGCGTTCAGCAAGTCATTCTAACTTCATCGAAACTGGCAAGGAAAATGGCGCCTGCCTTGTTCATTTGAAGCCTCGAAGCCATATGAACACAACGAATTCGTCGTGAAGACTGAACTTGGAATCGTCCCACGGAAAATAAAAACATATCATCTTGCAAGCATAAATTAGGTTAAGGTTGATTTCCTTGCATACGAGGTGGCTGAAACCCTTGTCTATTGGGCGGCCCACATTTAAGGATGGAAAGGCCTCCATTGCGAGGATGAATAAAAAGATGATAATGGGTCCCACTTGCCTTAACTTGCGTGCTTGCTAGCAAAAAACCCTTAAACTCACCATTTATCGAATAGAGAAGGATGGGGTAGTGATCTGACATGGCTGTTAATGGGTGAGTGGGGTTCCCATCTGGGAGAGGATACTCGAGATACAACCCCTGACTAAGCGTAGCCATTATGCCTTCATGATGTATCGACCTTTAGGCACTGGCGCGAGAGCACTCTTCTATCCATGTAGTTGTTAGAGGCGTACCTTTGTAGGGGAACGAGGAGATGTTGCTTTTAAACCTGATGTGTAATAAGCATAGCTTAGTCCATAGGTGAATAATGTCGATGTTTGAGAAGCCCTTCCTCAAGGGTTTCCACAAATCCGATTCTGCAAGTGAGGCATGCTTTCGTAGTTATGGAAAAGTCTCCACTAGGAGAAAAGAGAGTGAAAGTGCATCCTGTTAGGTGCACTTTTAGAGTTTCCTGAGACAAATAAAATAAGAGCATGGAACTTTACAAAAGAGCACTTCTCTTTGCTTGGGGGTCGTTCGAGCCCCTTATGTTCGAGGCGAACTTTTTTTTTTTGGATAATTCTGGGAATTTATTGCAAAGGCGGCCTTGACAAAGAATCTGATAGGCTGAGGCCAGGAATGGCCAGACAAGAAAAAAAGCAGGCGAGCCTCCTATCAAATATAGGAGCAGTGACAGCCGAGAACTGACATAAAGCCACAAATAGGAACCACGAAGCCCACATTAGTGAAAAGCAGTCTGAGGGAACTGCCGCCTGACCGGGCAAGGCAGAGGCCCAAATGATCTGGAATCAGAAGCATCTGACCTACCGGAGATAAAATATTAGTGGACTATGCATACCTGCATTGGGAAGATGTAGGTTTCCCCTATCGATAGATCCTGAATTAAGCTAAGACTCGTTTCTTGATTTCTTAAGCTTCTTCTGGAAGAGGCACGAGGCGTGAAGTCCGGCTCATGAAAGCCCCTTTTATAATGTGAAGTATCGATAATGGGAAATTGTCAGAAAAATCGGTGTTAGCGGGTAGGGACGGACAACGGACCTACTTCACGTGGACCCTCTTTACTAAACACAAGCTAGGCCTTACAAAGGTGTTCCATTAGAAACTTAAGTGAATCAACCTCTCATTAACCACTAATGTCCTCTACGTCGACTAATTCAAAACATGATTGGAGGATTGGTTAAACAAGTGGAATTTTAATTATTTATATTCACAGTAGAATGGCTACACAAATGGGTTTTTATTGCTATCTTCGCCTTGCAGCTTCATTAAACTTCCTTCAGTGGCACATATGGCCTTCTTGTTCCTAGGAATTGTGGAATTATATCTGCTTTCGGTCTCTTCTTAGCATTGATTTACGATTGGCGAATAAGCATTGAGCAGCATTGAGGGCCACGATCGAACCAGATCAACTTGTGAGGAGGCAGTGATCGAATTAGCTCGAGAAGAGGCATGCTAAGTATTCGGCTTGGATGGATGGCGCGACAGATTTAGCCTGAGGCAGAGGCAGGTATATGAGGGCGCCTGATCGGTGGAGATCAGGATTGATAAAGTCATGAAGCATGCACGGAATAGCCAGATAAGTTCAGGAGTTCTTTAAAACCCAGAGAGAGAAATTGAAACTCTGATTTATAAATGCTTAAAACTTGAAGAATCTGAGATAACAACCTTAATGACTGAAACAATATGAAGAATAGAAACTAAATATTCGGCCATAAGGAAGTAAATATTTGGCCAAAAACAAAAAAAGGAAACTAGATAACTTTTGGACAAGACTTGGTGATAACAAATTAGCGACAAATCGAGAACAAATCGACTCCTCAAGAAGCCTAGCATTAAAATCGGGGAACAAATCATCTCTCAAAATGACAAATCGGGAACAAATCAGCTCGAAATAGCAGCAAATCAACACAAATAAAAGCAAATCTTTTGCAAAAGAAATAGAAACTCTATTTTCCTAGCAAAACACTTTCTAGAATTAAATAAGCAACTACTTTGACTTGGAGAATAAATCTTTTTAAAATAAAAACAACTCCAATTAAAATAGTAATAAAACTCGAAAACACTTGGAAAGCGAAATATATTAGGCGTCTCCAAGGTTTCTGACTATCGAATCTGATTTTCCTTAATTAGATTAGTCTATGAATCTTCTAGAAGCTCCACCAAATCTGGATCCTTTGTCTTTGATTCTCATCATTCCCCCCTTCCTCGAAAAGATTCGTCCTCGAATCTGTTATAATATTATGGATGGCATGTATTAAGCCACAAATCCTCGTGATCCATCCTTTATGGAAACTAAAATCAACTGGAGCAATGCGTGGACTCGAGCTCTCCACATGTCACTTTTCCATCGATTCCCTTGACTTGCTTTTGGAGTTCCTTTGTCTCCTCGGGATTACGCATAAAGCGGGTCGATTCGAATGGTAGCACTAGGCCTGAATCAATTTGATGTTCGATCCCTCGGATAGGAGAATAACTTAGTTGAATTTCCACCGGGAAAGACATCTTCAAATTCTGCAAAAGTGAGAAGACGATAGAACTAAACGAAGAAGTGTCAAGTTAGTTAGTATTAAAAAGTGCCTCTTTGTACAAAGAAATTGTCCTTAGGAAACATTTAAGAACAATGCTTTCTTAACCTCACTTGCCCTTACATAGAAATTGGTTTTTCTACTCCTTTTCTTTTAAATTTTTCATTCCTTGCATTTTGCAGCACTCTCTTTCTTTTGCTCGCTCTCTTTTGTTTTCTTTTGTTCACTTTCTTTCACTCTTTTCTTTTGTTCCTTTCTTTTCACTCTTTTCTTTTGTTACTCTCTTTTTCCTGCTTTTTTATTTTAATTGCTCTATCTTTTGCAACCTTGCTTGATCTTCATAGAGCTTGACTTGGTGTCGAAAGGCAGTGATAGTTGGTTGTGCCTGACGAGTGCTTATTGAGTGAAGCCGTCGTCTTGAACTTTCCTCAGGTGCCATGGTCTTCTAATAACAGAATTACTTGACTTGCATTGGAACTACATCACCTGAGAGCTTCATCGCCGTGTTTTGGTACTGGCGGTAACCTTGTTTCTTCACCTGCCTCCCATTTATCATTCTGACCATTGCAGTTTATGGTCGAGGATGCTTACATGTTGGCGTTCCTGGTTTCTCCCTTAATGGTTGTGCTAGCAACATTAGTCTTGACTTCCCCGTCAATGATCACCTTTACATACCTTGTTTTGGGCGTGGCACCTAGTGTGAAAAAATGTTATCGGGTGCATCTTGTCATCTTCTTTAGCTTGCACACTTAAGGCCTCTGTGCAATTAAATTCTCCTTAGACTGACATACTCCTGTAAATCATCGGCATCCTCTGCAAGGATGGCAGCAGAATCCTGATAAACTCTGGTACCATGCATTTCCAATCTCACCATTGTCCGCATCCTGCCACTGACTCATTAGGACATTTACTGGCTTGCAATATGACCTGCCTTGGCATTTTAAAACACATAATATCCGCGGTCAGGTAGTGAAAGAATCGGGTTTACCTTGATTTCCTTGGTTGTTCCCTCTTGTTTTAGTTCTGTTTTAAGCTTGGTGTTAGGTGGCTTCTCTTCCTTTTTCCATTGATTCAATTTCCATGTAGATGAACTTGGACGGGAGGTGCAGAGGCGTGTGTGCCTCATCCTCTTGACTTGATTCTCAATCTTGAAATGGCCATATGCACCACTTATCCTCAACTCCACATAATGTTGCAATTCACGGATTTTGAATTCTCGGTTTAAACAGCTAGAAACCTTGCCATGGCCAGCCTCTCGATCTTCTTCAATGACCAGCTGCCATTGCAACCTCCATCTCCTTATAATACTCCTCCACCTCGATTACCTTGCCTCGAGTTTTCTGACTTGTTGTACAAAATTCTCGGTAGTAGTAAGTGGGACAAATCTACTAGCATCATATCTTATCTAACATATTTCCCTGGGTAAAATACTATTAGTCTCTTATTCAACACTAGTTGATTACACAGTGGCATAATCGAGAACTCTATACTTGACAAACTACTATTGTTTTGAATAATTGTGACAATCAAACCAGCTCTCTGCCCTCTCCCGCTCGAAGATGTGCCTCCGGGATCATTAACCCTTGGAAAGATGGAATCCTTCATCTTAATGTTTCCCAAAGAAAGGTAATATCTTTCAGTTCTATCTTCTCTGTGTCTCCCATTTTCTGTTCCTTATCTTTGAATCTGTGTTCCTATGTTTAAAGTCTCTCCTCATACTCTTTAACCGTCTACTAGCGCCTCTTAAGCATTTCCTTTCTGTGTAGAGGGTTTAGTGAGTCTTCCGAAGCTTTATCACCCTCGTGGATTATTTAGGTCGTACTGTGATCTATTATTAGTTAAGGCTGCGTAATGAATTTCATGTATCGATGCCTCCTTACACACAGCCCGGATGTTGTTGTCGAGCATAATTCTTTGCCAAAAAAACAAGGTTAGAAAAAGTAGGACCTCCACAAATCACTTTCGCTCCACGGGTTTTTCCTCAGAAGAATGCAGTTCTACTCAGGTCCAGCTCATTGTTTTCACACAATATCATTTGGCTTTTATCCTCTGTGTCTGACCACTCTTGCCTTTTTCATCGAATTTCTCTTATAGTTAACTGGAACTAATCAAACAATCGATTTTCCGCCAAATTCCAATAAAAAAAACTATGAAAAGGATGTGTTGGTGGCATTAACCAAGATCCAAGCTTTACTTATTTATTTCTTATATTATGCATGGGATTGATTTATAGAAACTAGAAATGATTATTAAACTTATAGGATTTTTTTCAGCTTTTTTTTTTTTTTTTTTGGACTCTGATCCTTTTCTTTACTTTTCTTTTATTTTTTCTGCTTTTTGTAACTTTGAGATGGACGATTGAATAAAAAAAGAAACAAAAATTATATCCGATCAAGAATGAAGAAAATCTGACTGGGATGGAGTAGATCATAAATACGCAAAACAAGGTTAGAAAGTAGATTCACAAATCACCAAGCCACTGTTTTCATCAAGAATGATCCACTTGGGCTTCGCTGTTTTCACACAATATATTTGGCTTTTTCTCACTCTAATAATCGACCACTCTTTGCCTTTTTTCCACTTAGAATTTCTCTTCTAGTTCTTTTGGAACTAATCAAACAAATCAGACTTTTTTCCGAAAAATTCAATAAAAAAACATATCAAAAATATTCAAGCTTTATTTATTTATTTTTTTATATTAAGGTGGGGACTTGATTTCCAACAACTTGAATGATAATATACTTTAAAAAAAAAGTATATATTTTTTTCCCGGCTTTTTTTTTTTTTTCGACTTTTTCGACTTTTTTTTTTTTTTTCCGCTTTCTAGACTTTTTTCAACCGGATTCTTTTCTTTACTTCCTTTTTTTTTTTTTTTTAACTTGGGATGATGAATTCACTAAAAAAATAAAGAAACAATAAAAATTATATCCGATCAAGAATGAAGAAAATCTGACTTGGGATGAAGTGGATAATAGGTTGTGAATGAAATTGGGGTTGAACGGAATTTAGAAGGTATGGATGAAAGTGGTGACTAAGATGGTTTGGACAAAGAAATAAATAATATTAATAAAAGATACAAAGAACCGTAAAATAAACTGTCGCTTCGATACCAAAACGACACGAACCCTTCAGCCAACTTGTGAGGAGACCGTGGATCGAATTAGCTCTAAGAACCGCCCTAGTATTCGGCTTGAATGGATGACCGCGAACTGCTTATAAGGAAGCAAGAACCTTGCATATATGAGGACGCCAATCGGGGTGATGGAGATCCGATTGATAAGTCTATGGAATGAAGACGCCACAATCAACTATGGAAAGGTTGATTGATAAGTCGATAGGATGAACGCCACGGAAAAATCCGATAAGTTCAAAAGTTCTTGAGAGAACCAAAGAGAAATTGAAACTCTCAATTTTATAAATGCTTCAAACTTTCAGAATACAAGGATAACAAACCTTTAAATAGGCCAAAAAAATATGAAGAATAGAAACTAAATATTCGGCCACAAGGAAAGTAAATATTTGGCCAAAAAACAAGAAAGGAAACTACTACACACTAAAAATATCCATGAAGGAGAAAAAGGAAACTATTTAATTTTAGGACAAGGCTTGGTGATAGAATTAGCGCAACTGAACAAATCGCCAAAGAAATCTAGAACAAATCATCTCCAAATCTACAAAGAACAGTTCCAAAATATGAAAGAACTACCGCAAATCATCACCAAATCGGGGCTAAACCTTTCTAAAAAAAGAAATAGCAACTCCTATTTAACTGTAAACAGACTTTCTAAATTAAATAAAGCAACTACTACTTTAACTTGGATAACAAACTTTTCTAAAATAAAACAACTTGAAATCAAAATAGTAACAATACTCAAAATACTTGGAAATATAAATATTAGGTGTTTCTAAGGTTTCACGCCTCCCAAATCCGAATTTTCCAAATTAAGATTGAATTCCCAATGTATGTTGTAAATGCTCGCATCACTGGGATCCTTTCAGGCTTTGATTTTCATCAAGTTGGGAGATTGAAGCCTGGCCTTCATGTCGTTGGATTCGCAGGCATTACAAGAGGTTTATTGAGGACTCTCTTGACAAGAGGCCGCACCTATGACTAAGCTGATCTTAAGAGGTCAAGTTTAAGTGGAATGACTTGTGCGAGCAGGAATTCCAGGAACTGAAAAGGAGCTTTACTCGACTCATTCCGATAGTCCCGAAAGGGACAACATGTACACAATGTAATCGCGATGCGCCCAAGGACGTCAAGCTTGACAAACCGAGGGAATAGAGGCCTTATGGTCTCTGCCAGCTTGAAGAACCACAAGCGGAATTACCCCACACATGACATGGAGTTGGTGGCCATAGTCTTTTCCTTAAAGATTTAGCGCTACTATCTATATGGTGAACAGTTCGAGGTATTATCGGACCACAAAAGTCTGAAGTATATCTTTACACAGCGAGACCTCAACATGAGGCAAAGCATATGGATGGAGTATTTGGAGGATTATGACTTCACTTGCACTACTGTCCCAGTGAAAATGTGTGGTCGACGACTCATCTCTAAGTCAATGAGTACTGCTATGTAGCTTCCCTGGGAGCGAAGATGCTCACGCTTCGGGGACACTTAGATTACAAAGATGATCAAAGTCAGGTCTAAGAGCGAGTGGCTACACTCTCCTTATCGAGTAGGTGATTGAGAGTCCTGGCACAAAGACACGTGAGATATTGTCCATCCAGACCTGCATAGTCAAGTACGAGTGACGGAAGGCTAGCCATGCACGCCGCGATGGTAGCCCTGATAAGGGATAGGTCAGAAGTTCCCCACAGCATTTGAGAGGAGATCCGTGAGTTCTCATCAGGTCACACTCGATTTTACCAGGATTTATGTTATTTTACCATCTTTTTTTTTTCATCATGAGTCCCTAACATGTGACTCTTTCAAAATCCAACACTTTGCATAAAAGGCCACCACTGCACTCTACACACCATATATATCAACCTCAGATTTCCTCAAACCTCGAGCCCAAAACTCCACTTAGAGTAATCTGCCAGAAACAATTAAAACTCAACTCCGTGTCTCAAAACATATATATATACATATCTGTACTGAGGTAAGTCCTCAATGCACCCAAGACTATAACTTACACTTGATCAAAATAATATTTACACAAAATCCCAAAACATTCTACAAAGTGTCCCAAACTAATAGCCACAAGCCAAATATACAATGACCCATGATCGATATGAACTGTCCAAAATATACAGTGTGAACCTCCACACAACACTAGATGTTCTCAAATGTATGCTCAACCACCAAAGATGCTAAGGCCGACGACAATTCCCCAACCTCCAAAACCCCGCAAGTCAAATCCCCAAGTCATGCACTGTCTCAGACTAAGATCTAAGGTGGAGGGAATAATGGGGGTGAGTTCGACAACTCAGTAGTGAATCCCATAACAAGCCATGCTTATAAAAAAAAACATTTCAAAATACAAATAATTCAACATTGATTGCTCTCTAGTACCTGATTGGTCTCGTACCTTGATACAACATTAATTCAACATTAATTCAACATTCAAAATACAAATAATACAAATAATTCGTACAAATAATACAAATAATTCAACATCAATAATTCAACATTGATTGGTCTCGTACCTGCATCTAAGCCAAAGTTTTCTAAGACGATTTAGGATTTCGATAAAGAAACCAAAATGTTTCTAGAGACGACACATTGTCGCCTTCACATTGATCGTCAGTGGACGACAAACTCCTGGGTGGGGACCGAGTTGGTGGGGTCAATTCAAACATGGTCAGGCCTTCCCAAAAAGGTGGTGCAACTGTTCCAAAAAGGATACCCACACAAACAAGAGGCTCGGGTGTTGAGTTCACTTAAACGCAAGTGTAATGGTGGAATCAGGCTTGGCGCTCATCTGGAGATCAATACTTGCACTTGTCGATGGTGTGGATCGTGTCGGCTTCGCATCGCAGTCCCCTTCTAGGATCCGGCCGCCGGACCGGGAGGCCCATCTTCGTATCTAGTCAAGTGTTACTCTCTCAGCCTAACCTGGCGACGATCCGACTCAAGCTTCGCCTCTACTTCCTCTAGTCATGGAGGGTCGTTAGGCAACCTCCAGCAGCTTCGCGCGCATGAGGAAAGCGCTTCCGCGGCCGGGATCGGAGGGATACGGTCGGGTAAGGGATTTGTTAGTCATAAGCCGAGGCGCACTGACCAAAGTGCGGCGTGCAATACCGGATCGGGCTTGATTCCGTGTCAAGCAGACTGTATCGACCGTGGTCGAAAGGAAAAGAGCAGAGGTACAAGACCTAAGTAGCGGGAGCAGAGGTTACAAAGGATGGTGATCAGGGAGAAGGCACCGTCCCGGTGAAATCTCTCGGGAAGAACCTTTTCTCTATGCCTCGAGAAAAGCAAAGGTTCTTCAGCTTCTATAGTCCACATACACGATGGGAAGATGGTGCTGGCTCTACGAGGCAAAGAAATGAGGGCATTGATATGTGGAAGTATCGCTTGACGGCAGCCTCGATAAACTCTGCTCCTTGCCAGGTTTCCCGGTTAGCAGATCAGGGGGCAAAGGAGATGCCAAACATATCCACAATCGAGAATGGTCTAGGATTTCTTCAGATTCGTGGACCCTGGAGGTCTCGGATTGGGTTCCTAGATTCGGTCCACATGACTGGCCGAGACCCTTCATTACGTGCTCGCATCCTCGGCATGGATATGCTAACATTCACCGCCCTCTATCCCACTCGGGTCAAGTTCTACAATATCCCTTGAATATCGGACAAGCAATACGTCTTGGTACATCGCAAGTATCATGGTATCCCGTCACCTTGATTCACTTATCGAGAACTGCATAAAAGTTATCCTTGCTAGATTCAGGTAGAGGTGGGGGTGGGATTGTGAATTCTAATCTCGCTTCCTGACAGGGGTAATGGCAATTTCTCAACGATAAGAGTTGAATATCTCTGGGCTCCAAAATGTTGTCCAGTTTGCAAGCGATTTGGTCATAGTCCGGGAAACTGGTCAAGTCTGTATGGGCCCAAGCAAAAGAAACCGTATTCCACTTTCCGTAACAATGTCTCCGTATCGGGATTTGTCAGCACCGTTGATATGAATGTTACACAGGGTACAAGGGAAAGAAAGGTGCCACCTGGTGACTCCAGTGTTGTTCCTGATGCCGGGCCTGGGAATAGCAAAGGTGCAACCGCTGGATACAAAGGTACGTGTCGAGGAAGTAGTTATATGGAAAATGAAAGGATGAATCGCTTACATGGAAATACGCTGAATGCCTAGCCTATCACGAGGAGTTAAGAAATGACGATATCTTTAGTTTCCTCCAGATCCGATCCTAGCAATACTTCTGAATTCTCTGATAATTCCCCCGCCCCGACATCGTCTGCCATTATTAAGAGAGTTGATGAGCTGGACTTCACGCCTGTGCCAATTTCTAGGAAGAAGCTCAAGAAACTCAAGAAACCCGGAATCTGCCAATATGCGGTGATCCAATGGTTGGGCGGCATACGCAGTTCTTCCCAATGGTTAAATTTGCTCATGGAACATAAGGACTAAACGATCCCCCTGCAAATAGAAGTGCGTCTCGCTTGTTAAATCCCATACTGACCAGGTGTATTTTGGAACTCTGAAGTAATTTCGAATAAGGATGGGATCTTCTACAATTCTTCCTCGGTTGGAAATTCGTTTCATAATTATGATCATGCTCATTGGGTAGAATCGATTTGTGTTAATCCCGAAAATTAGCATTGATATCTTCACCCATGGACTACAATGTCAGGTCGCTGCTACAAACATCAAAGACAACTACTCATTTTATGTTCATCGCTTATGCTCGAATAGCTACATCGATAGAAGGAGTTATGGAACTACTTCCACAGCGGGTGTGGTACCGCGGTCGCCAAAACCCATGGATGGCAATCAGACTTCAACACCACCGATTCATCGCTGAGAAATCCGGGGTAATTTGGTGCGTGATACGCCTATGAGTGAATTTCAAGGCGAGTGTTTGTTCAATCTCGAATCGCTGATATTCCTTTTCGGGTCCTATTTTCACGTGGATGAACCGCGCGAAGGGCAAACTTCATAGCTAGAAGTCGGATCTGCCTTCAAATGAATATTGTATGGATATGTTTCCCAATGCTTTAACTGCTAAGTCCAATCCCCTCGGATTATCCGACCATTGCCCTCCGGTTACAAACTCCACGTTAGTTCACCAGCGTAGGAAAAATATCCCTTTCAAATTTTTAACTCCGGGTCGACCACCGCTTCTTGGTATTGTGAGGAAGTTTGGGATAAAGTGGGTGCAGGACCTCATGCACAAAGTCAAAATCGAAAAGAGGAAGGCCTCCTCAAGATGTTCAATTTCCACTCTTTGGTGTCGTATGATCGTGGTTGGTGGCTGCCAGGGAAGCATTGTTAAAACGGCTCAACCTAAGTATATCGGAATAACCTTCTGGACACCATGTCATGGATAATGAGAGGAAGTGTTTAAAGACTTTCCATGACTTCGTCACGCTGAGGAGGGTTTCTAAAGCAAAAATCTGCAGTACAATGGCTCAAGCTCGAGATCAAAATACGAGCTTCTTCCACAAATCATCATATTCTAATGCTCCTGAGTATGATTAAAATTCAACTGGAAATGGTCGGCAGAATTGAAGATCCGTCTGGCTATTAAGGAGGAAGGCTTGGCTACTTCAAAATATTCTAATGTAAGGATGGCACACCTAACGACCAAGAGTATTTGAATAACATTGATGGGTTTGGTTGGACACCACATCATCTGGACGTTTTGAATGGTGATATTTCTCATGAGGAAATAAAGAGGGCCATATTCTCTATTGATGATTTCAAAGCCCCGGGCCCGGATGGCTTCTCTTCTCTTTTCTTCAAGGCAGCTTGGAGTATAATCGAGGTGATATAATTGATGTATGGTTATCTTTTTTCTCAAATCTTGCGTACCTTACTGCGGAGATTAATTGCACTAATTGCTTTAGGCGCTAAAGGTCCCTAACCTCGACCCACGACTATAGACCAATATCTTGTCAGAACACCTATTTATACGATATCAAAGATTATTGTCACAGGTTAAATCAATGCATTCCCGAGATTATATCCCAATAAATATCTTTTGTGCAAGGTCAAGAAGGCCGATAACATCCTTATCATTACGTGAGCCATGATCAACTATCACCGTGATAAAGGCCCTCCCAGGTGTGCTCTTAAAGTTGACATTAAAAAGGCATTTGATACAATCAGTTGGAGCTTTATTCTGGGTATTTTAAACTTAATGCACTCCCACGCTTCTTTCAAACAGACATCAGACACACCCCAACCTTCTCTCTGTCGCGTAATGGTGAGTCAAGGGTTTTCACTAGCACCGGTTGAGACAAGGGGATCCCATATCGCTTATTATTTTTTTTGAGCACTAGCACTTATTACCAAAATAAGACAACCCAAGAACAACTACAATACAGTACCCAAAACATGCATGAACCAGAAAACAAAAATCCACAACTCCTCCTAAAACTTGTGAGTGGCATCACCATACACAAACCACCTGAAATATGGCGAAGGACTTCCCCCCATGAAGGAGGAGAAGCCTACAACCAAAACTCAAAGACCACCAAACATCAATCCAGACCCCTCAAACAGGCCAACATGCAAACCAACCAAAGAAAATTCAAGCCCACACACCAGGCAATGTAAAGACAGAACCAAAACCCCACCCACAACCCGAGCACAGGCAACCAAGGATAGCAACAGAAATAAGGCCACATCCAGGGCACAACAACCAAACCAACCAAGAGGGCAGCCCAAAGGAACCACTCAACCCACACCCGGGCTCAAGCAACCTAGCATTGAAAGAAGCTAACACCATGACAAGGATGCTCAAGGAGTTCCAGGATATCTTGAGGCCATGCCTACATCCTCGCATAGAACAGCAGCAATGGATGTCACTCTTGGATGAGAAACCAACCTTAATCGACCCTTGAGGAGGGGAACCCTCTTGCAAACGAGACAACTGAAGCCCGGAGCCATCAAACCAATCACAGCCCAATAGAGACAAAAACATAGAAGCCCAAGTTGAGTCGAAACCGGACCCAACAGCATTTCCTTGCACCGCCGGCTTAACATCACTCAGGCTCTCAATCTGACCTTCCGGTCTCTTCACATACGTCAAAACCGTCCTGAGTGCACGTCCCAAACCCGCCCATGGACAAAAGACTGCTGGAAAACTCATAAAGCCTAGAGTCCCCAACATAACCAGCGACCCAAACGATGGATAAAACTCATCGGTCGGAACAGTTGACGAACCCACCTCCTTGTTACCACCCACTACGGCGCCCCTGCCCTCAGCGCAACGCCCAATCTGCACACCTTGGTTCAGATCGTTACCACCCTCCGTCGGAAAACAAAAACGCGCTCTCCGAACCACATGTGACCCAATACCGCTTGAATTGGGAACTGCTCTCTGCTCTCCCGGCCGAACCGAACGGATCAGAGAGACATACTCAATGAACATCCCCGAGATCCCACAAATCGGCGTCGTCTGATCGCCGTCCCTCCTGAAATTCTCCGTCACCGACGCATTCCCATTTACGTGGGAACCCATATACCAACCGCCATTGACGACCTTGAACGGGTTTGAAGATCCATAAGCATACCCATTTTCCTTTTTGGTAAGGGAAAACCGATTTTGACCTGGGCAACCCCGCATAATCACATCCCCACTGCATTCTAACCCCTCAAGATCAGAGGATATGGCTCCGGAATCGACGTCAAGGCCGATAACGGCGACATCAGAACCGACGACGGCTGCATCGATGACAGCGTCGGATGTATTGACAACCTTCGATCCACGAACTCCTGAAAAAGCCGTACCTCGACGGCCATCCGAGAAGCGGGATCCAGCTACGGTAACGGTGACACCATCGATGGTGTTTGCTGCATCTAAGATGGCGTCGGCGGTATTGGCAGCCTTCAAATCGCGACCACCGGAGGGATCCGTACCTCTAATGCCATCCGCGGTATTTTCGACAGTCAGGGCACAATTCACCCTCTTCGAACCGGAGGAAGTCGCCCCTCGGTGGCCAGACGGGATACCATCGGCGGCGTCCTCTTTTTGAAACAAGAACCCATGTTCCCTTTCAACGTCTCCTTTAACAACCCCCTCGACTGGGTCTGGGTCGCTAGAATCCGATCCTAGTAGATCCGATTTACGGAAATATAGCCAAGATCTGGGCTTTTCGCCACAACTCGCTTGAGCCGGCTCACCGGATTCAATGATCCCCGGAACCTGCTGCCCGGAAATAGGCATATCGTGTCCCGCTCCATGACAGGATGCGTCGCGACGGCCACTGGCTATCCTAGGAGCCACCTCTGCTGTACCATAAAAACCATGTTCCCTTGAAAAGGGAACGGAAACCTCAAGGAGGATATCAACGGGAAACCCATTTCGGGGAGGAGAGAGGGAAACCCCTTCCTCCATAGACAATTGGATCGCCTTTATTATTTATCATTGCCATGGAGGCTTTTTCTAGATCCTTGTCGTTGGTAGCCCGTAGACAGGATTTTCAGTTTCATCCTAAATGTAAGGATATCAACCTAACCCACTTATGCTTTGCGGATGACATTTTTCTTTTTGCTAGTGGGACGATATCCAGTGTCAAAGTTATTTTGGATGAGCTGAACAGATTTGAGGGCTGCTCCGGGCTGCAGGTAAACAATTTAAAAAGCGCCATTTTCATTGCCGGGGTAAATGGTGAAACCAAATCTGCTCTACTGAACATCACTGGCTTCAGTTTGGGGAGGTTTCCTATGAAATATCTTGGTGTTCCTTTGATCTCATCAAGGCTGTCCTACCGTGATTGCCAGCCACTTCTGGAAAAAATAATGGCCAGAATTCAGTCTTGGACAAGTAGGGCGTTATCATATGCGGGCAGATTACAGCTTATTGTCTAGTGTTGCATAGTATTCAGTTGTATTGGTGCAGTATGTTCATTATTCCGAAATTCATAATTGCCAAAATTGAACAACTTTTCAGCAGCTTTCTGTGGGCCGGAAACCTGGGAAATTCGCTGAGCTAAGGTCGTTGGGATTCTCGTAGTTCAAGGAGGAGGGTGGCTTCAGGTCTACGCCGGATCAAAGACTCGAATGATACGAATGTTAGTGAAGCACATTTGAACCTCGTTTTTTGCAAGTGACTCCCATGGGCATGTGCAGAGACATTTGAGACACGGGAGTCTTTGGTGTGCCAAAACTCCTTCGATTTGTTCTTGGAGCTGGCGGAAAATTCTGCAGCTGAAAGATAAGATGAGACCCTTCATCAATCACAAGGTTTATAACGGTAAAGGGACATTCCTTTGGCATGATTCCTCGAACTCGGCCACCCTCTCCTTCCTCACTATGGAGAACGATATATGATTTTGTTATTAAGAATAACGCTCTCAGAGCTGGAAGTTATCAGATGGTAGGTGGAATTGGCCTATTGTGAACTCTGCTGACCTTATTGAAATCAAGAGCAGTTGTGTCAACTATCATTTATTATGCCTGGAACCAATTTAGATCGAAAATGCCGGTGGTCTGCTGGCATTACACGATATGGTTTCCCCAAGCTATCAGGAGACATGCTTTTATAGTCTGGTTGACCATTCAGGACGATTAGTTAATACGCAAGACAAACTTTAAATGGGTCCGACTAACAATAATTCATATATGGTCGTGGCAAATGTTAAAAGATAGGAATCACTTGTTTTTCGGGCGCCATTTCACCGCCGGTATTTGGTTGAGAATTTAAGGTTATGCGGAAATCTTAACGCCGCGGCTGGAGAATGAATTCTATGGGTATGTTCTTCTAAAGGGAAATCATTTTGTTCTATTGCCAAGAGGATCGCGTGGGGTGCTACCATTTATCATTTATGGAGGCATCTAATAAGAGAATCTACGAGAACACTCCATTCTCCCCTGGCCGACGCTATTTTCATCCTCATCCGTGAATGATGCTCGCTGAGAATCTCTAGTCGTGGTTGCGCGGACAATCCGTGAATGAAAGCAAAGTAGAGACTGTCCTTCCCGGGCTTCATATCTTCGACTCACGGTTCTCGGGCTGGGATTGATGTTTGTCGTTATCAGTCCTCGGCCCTTTGGGCCCCTACGCTTCGCCTCTATCATGCACATTGAGTCATGGTGTCTCCTTCCTGGTCAGGAATGAGTTTGGTTCTTTGTTTTGTATTCTTGGTTGTTGTCGGTTGCTCGGTCAGGGCCTTCTCCTTACTTTTGCGGCGCTCAGTCCGCTTTCTTCTTTCATTCGGGCCTGGGCTCGTGTATTCTTTGGTTATGGTTTGCTTTTTCAACAAACTTTAATTATCCAAAATACAATAATAATAATAATAATAATAATAATTCAAACACATCTCAAAACAATGGTGCATTTTCAATTAATAGGTTGATGGAAACAAATGATGAATACTACTTCAAATTTTCATCCTGACCCCTCATCAATGACTCTTTGGCTTCAACTGTGGATCTAGCTGAACATCCCCGAACAACTATTAAATCGCTTTCGACTTACTACCTGTGGATACGCCTACATCCCGTATAACGACAAATTGTCGGGACTTACCACCCAAGTGGATACGCCACATCCCGTATATCTCGCGACCTTTCTAGGATTAGACAACCTATGACTAATATAACTGTCCACTACATCAATCCGACTCACACAACTTCATACCCAATGCCATGCTTTTTAAAACAATTTCACAAAGCATTCACCCATTACATTTCAAAACATCACAGACTTAAATTAATTCAAAGACTCCATAGATATAAAATATACCACATTTATATATATCATTAGAAAATCAAGGTCGCCTCCTGGTGGTCGATGCTCGACGGCGATCATTTGGGCCTTGCTGCCTCTGTCTCTGGCCAGGGGCGTTCTTGTGTTATTTTTTTTGCCCTGGGATTGTATTTGTGTCATCATGGTGGCTTTCATATTGCTCTACTGGTCACTGCTCCTATATTTATGTGGGAGCGTCATTCATTTGGTCAAGTCAGGGCCCCTGCCCTGTCAGATTCTTTGACAAGACGTCCCTTTCTGCAGAATAAATTCTTAATTATCCAAAAAATCACACAAGCTCAAGCATGGAATGGTACGTAATTTCATTAAACCATGGTATGCTGTGAGAAGGTTACAAGATCCCCTACCTCCGATTCAAAAATCCACAAATCTCCCAAGGAAGTCAAACCAGGCTACTCCAGTGATCCAAAGAATTAATCATAAGATTTCTTAAATTAAACAATCCGGTTACATAAAATTACCCAATTGCTTCTATTACTACTTCACCACTGAATCACACATATTCTTATACCCTACAAACATAAACTTTGATCCTTCAAGAGCACTCTCTTTTAATTTACTAATAATATCAACATTTAACAATTTCTTATTAGGGGTAACACAAATAGCACACACAACACTCAGACCTTGTTTCAGCTTCATCTCAAGACCCTTTTTCTTTTCTTAACTACCATTTGACCACCCATACACGTTTTTTGTTCACTAGGCCTTCGAATTAAGTTCTCCTATCTCTTAGCTTCCATAGCCTCTAAATCAGTCATTCGACCTCTAATCAAGAGCTATGTTTTTACACTCACCTCCCCCTTAAGATCATTTCCTGTGTGGACAACTGTCCTCACTTCACCCTTACTTGACGAAATTATGAGAGAACAAATGAGCCATAATTTGGCCACACTTTCTTTCATGAAGTTATGTCTCACAGGCTACTTCGAGAGGGATCTGAATCACCCATTTGGATCAATATAACTCACCCTATGACTCAAAAACAGAACTGCTCCATGAACATGGGATTAATCAGATCTCGACTTTCAACCTCAAATTCATGTCTATATAGGATTTAGTTCTCGTTACTTCTAGACATTTTGGCGCTAGGTCTTGGGCTTTCTCCAACTGGAATCATCCAGCTGAGTTCTTTAGGCTAACTTATGGCCAAACATCACATGGTCAAGGGAAATGGACGCGACCTCCTCGACACACAATAACACATGCCATCTTCACAAAACTGTCTTTACAATCTAGTAGTTCCACCATACACACCTTCATCAAATCTGTGGTTAGATGTAATCCTAACAAAACCCTAGAATATAACCAAAGTCCATAAGAAATACAACTCAAAGCCTCTAAAGATCATGTTTACATACCTTAGTAAACTTTTTTCCACCAAAAACCAAGTTTCCTTCAAGCCTTTCCCTTCTCTCTAGCTTCTCTCTAGAACTCTCTCACTTCTAAATTTTTAATTTTCCACTTCCTAGCAAGAAGTCAGGTCTAGCATCCAAACCAAGAGAATTGGTTTGTTCTCGCACATGGCAAGCTCTTCATGCACTGCCATGTGTCAAGATCTCCTACCATGCATATAAGGAGGTGTCATGCCCTGCTGATGCCACATAGCCTGGCTAAGGATAGACACACACTTTTTACCCCTCTCTCCACAACAAGTTTTCAAAGGTCCTTCAACACATACTTAATTGCCAAACCCTAACAAAACCATAAACTTACCTAATCTGCATAATCAATTCCACATGCCATAAAAATGCAATCTAACACACTTGCTAATCCTCTAATTAAACCAACCATTAAGATGGCTAATCTTAATCACAATTTAAAATATCATAGGGCATGTTGTATCAAGCCTCAAAATCCCTTACTTGAATATAACAAAACATATACCGTGTTACACATCGATCTCGGGATTGTGTATCCCAGTGGCAATCAAGGATGTACCGAGATCTTCGTCGCCACATTAAAGTGGGATGAAGAAACATAGCCAGGATTCTGCTCGACGACAAACCACGTGTCAACAACAAAAGCGCCGAGCACCAAAGTACGCCAGGCTACTCCAGCCATCGATAAGAAGCATAGCAGCTTTAACATACCACGATGGATTTTGTGACTCACTTTCCATGGACATCATGGAAGTATGATAAGTATGTGGGTGACAACCTGGCCACCAAGCTTCAAGACATTTTCTAAATTCACACAAGACTTACACTGTGAATTTTACTGTGTCAGACATAAGAGACTGTCTGTTACATGGAGTGCCAATCTTTATCGTATCGTATATTTGTTGTAAAACCCAAGAAAAATAGAATTTTTCCAAAACGACAAAATCCAGAATGGCTGTAATAGTACAAGTCGAAACCTGAAATTTTTCTAGATCTTGATGATCGAAACTAACTCACCGCTGGATTCGTCTCAGAAATCTAGTTATCCAAACGAATTTCACACTCCAGAAGTCGATTTTCACGCTGAAAGGAAGGGCTGCCGAGTGACTCAGAACTGTATCTTACTTAAAACTTTAAAGCCAGTGAATGACCATGCTTCATGATATAATATGAACTTGAACTGAGATGGAATAAATGGCTTCGAGCCATAATTGGACCCGGGCGAGGGTGGACGCGTGGCACGACGTGGGTCGTCTAACTTAAACTAAGTTGGGACAAAAGAGGAATTAGGGCAAAAAGAGCCCAATTCCTGCTGGTTCACGCGAGAAATAGAGGAGAAGAGGGAAAGAGGAGAGCCAAGCTTCCTTCCAAGATCTACAAAGTTTTGTGGATTGGTTTTCGTCGGGCCAAGAACAAAAGTTCATCGCATCGACGAGAGGTACGAGTGGGTACTTGAAAAGAGGGATTTCACCAAAGATCCAAGATGGAAGATTTCGGGAAATCGAAGTTGTCGGGTTTAGGAGGCTTCCTTCCTTTGTATCACGTGCCTAGAGGTAAGGGATTCTTCCTACCTTGGCTTATATTCCACTTCTGGGCTGGGAAAAGCGGGGTTTTCGGTTTAGGGCCTGTTTGGCGAAGAAAAATGGGATTTTCGGGTGTAGCTCGATGTTTCTTCGCCTAGGCGAACCTTAGTCCGCTTAGGAGAAGGTGAAAATCTGCACACGGAAGATTGTTCCTACGCCTAGGCGTAGGGAAGGTCTGCCTAGGCGTAGGGGTCCGCCTAGGCATGGGCATGCTCACCTAGGCGAACCCGGGGATAGTGACGACGGACATTCTAGTCCGCCTAGGCAAAGCGTTGCTCGCTTAGGCGAACCACTCCGTAGGCTACGCCTAGGTGTACCTACGATGGTCCAAGTGGCCCGTGGTTCCCGTGGCGCCTCGGCCGGTCTCATGGCCTAGTTTGTGATTATCAGGGCTTCGCTCAGGGCCATTATGCACTTGTCTCGGGCGTGTCATCGTCACTAAGAGCGACATGTTCACGTCAATGTGTGTGCTCTAACGTGTTGATATATGATGAATTGGTGTGTGAGATGACCATGACATGGCTTGATTATAAGTGTGCCACTACTTGTTAATGTAGTGACCTGTTTGAATGTCAATGTGACTCTAACATGTTGACATGTGATGAATTGTTGTGTGTAATGACCATTACATGGCTTGCTTGTTTGTGTGTCATTGCTTGATCATAGAATGACATGTTCAATGTGAATGTTTTTTTTTGATAATATTCAATGCTAACGCTGATATATGTTTGCATTTATAATGATACGAGCGAAATAAATGTATGGAATTACATCATGTAGATATAATTGTCCATGATTCATCGGGTGATATGCATGAGTAGAATTGTTCAGCATTCATTATACATGTGACATGATATAACATACAACGGGCGCTCGCGACGTATATGCAATTCGGACATCGTATTAAATGGGCGTGAGGCATGTTCGTAAATCGACGGTCGCTTGGTGTTTGATTGGGTTATAGGTTAATTGACAACGTCCAACAGAGTCGCACGATTTATTGAGATGGTAAAGAAAATATGTGCCGGGTATCGGCAAGTTGGGATAGATCCCCCCTTGGGTGAAAGACCCGCCAATTATGGTCAAACATAGTCCCCAACGGTGAAAGGCTGCAAAAGTGTCCGGGTTTGCGGAGCCCACGGTGCGACACCAAAAATCCGCTACCCATATAAAGGAGCATGAATTTTGAATATAAAATGATCGTTGTGATGTACCATCCAAAAATCTTTTGGTTTGTAAACAAATGGCATTTGTTTTGATGAAAAATGATCATTCGACGCCATCCGTATCGATGCTTGATCACACATGGGCTGTAGTGACAGCGGCGGAGCTCATGAGGACTCACGCACGGTATTACATGAGTCACATCTCATGGCATGTAATTCCATACCGACATGTTTCATTGAACGCGATTTAAATGTCGGTTTAACATCGCACGCAGACTTTCAGCGAATAGCCCTTATAAGGAGCAGATTCTCTTACTCCGATCGTTCACCCCATCTTGAGACCCTTCGCATAGGTCGACACCCCAGAACAAACAAGACCGACGAGCCGTGATTGCTAAGAAGGGCCACATGCACTGATAAAGCTGCAAAAAGTAATTTGTATAAAATAATCAGAATTAAATTCTTTCACTATTATCAATATGTTAATCAAGTATGAATACCTAAGAAGAGAGTCATGGATTGAACCCTTACTTCGTCGTATTTAGTTTCGTATCATTCTCATATTTTAGATTTAAATATGAAATTCCATGAGTCCCTAAGAAAAGGATGTATCAAGGCAAATGTCGAGTACCCGTGTCCATGAAAATAGTGGCATCGATCCCGCATCAAGACTTAGATGCGAAATGACCTAGCGTAGAAACTTCCGTAGGCCAAGGCACAACTTTGACCCCCGTAAATCGAGCTACATTTGTCCTTTGAACTTTTTCCCATTCTAAGATATTCTTGACATATACTTTCTTAATTCAATGATGCTAAAAGCGTCCGTTATAAAATGTTACAAATAAACAAATGTCCGTTAAAAAACCTATTAAGCACCCCACACATATTAGAGTTTCCATCTTACTTGTGACTTTTTAATGAGATGGAAATGAGTGATTACAAAAGTAAACATGATATCTCTTTAACGAAGCTTAAAGAATTAAAGTACAAGATAATGCAAAACACAAAACTCGGAGGCTTTATGCATTTTATCCTTAAGTCTTCTTCTCCTCTTCCGAGCACAAATAGCATCTATTGACGCAACTATTCCCCTATGAATATTGAATTTATGCTTCCCTAACTTATATAATTGATTATTAACTAATTACGGCTTTTAAAAAAACACCTTCCACAAATTACAAAAGAAAAATATTTTTTATTGATTAAAATTGGAGAAAGTGTTTTAAAAAAAAAACACTTTTAATATTCAATTTAATAAAATCATGGAAATTTTAATATATATATATATATATATTATGGAAAATATACACATATATTATGGAAAATATCTCTTCAAGAGACACCTTTAATATGAACTTGCTTTTTTTTTTCTTAAATGTATCATTAATATGAAAATTGTAGAAGTTCTTAAAAGACATTTTTCAAAATGATAAAAAGCATCCTGAATTTATCAATACTTTTGAAATACCATTTTTTTTTCAAACTACCATTTTCAAAAAATTATTTTATAAAATTGTCATACAAGTTAAAAAGGCCTCTTACAAATGCTTATGTAAAAAATCAATATAGCCAATAAAAATCAGGCATGATGTTATAACCACAACGTTTCAAAAAATCAATTTTTTTGAGTAAAAATGCTCATGTAAAAATTGCAAGTAACACGCAAAATTTATCGAATAAACATGTTATAACAAAATATAAATAAATTTACAATGTGTTTCAACAGAAAAGGAAAAAAATCGAATACATAAAGTGGTATATTTATATATTTGAAGGAAATGAAGTGTAAAGATAACTCAAGGATAACGTCCTTTGCTAATAAATTTGATCCAACATTTTTTTTTATTGACACCTTTTCACTTTGCATTACATTATAATATCTAATATTTTTTTTATTGACATCTATTCAATTTGCATTATATCAAAATATTATGTTTTGTTTCTCACAATTTTTTGGAGGTACACTTTTGTTTATTACAAATTTGGACGTGAACCCTGATCTCTCTTCTCTCACAAATTTGGACTCAAACCCTAACCCCTCCCCTCCCTATGGTAGCCTAAGCTCTTAACCACTTGAACCTAAGCCTTATTGGCAACTGAACCAACATTTTAAGTCAAGCATGATGGAAGAGACTAGTAAATAACGAATGTAAATATAAGACATGGAAATTTTGTGAATGTATATATTTAATGAGATTAATATTTTAAAGTGGATGAATGAAAAATTTAATCAATGTAAATATAATTTTCTTTTCTCATAGCATAAATTCATTCCATGTAAGTGAACTAGGGCTGTTTCAGCAAAATTAGCCAAATTGATATTAACCCAAAAGGTTAAAATTCGTGTTGAACTTAAAAAAGAATTTATGGCTTCCTAAATCGCGATATTTCCAATTATTTGTTCTCTTCCTCAACCACCCCCTGCATGCAAAATAACAAAAACCCTAAAAATTAAATTTTAAATTTTAAACCTAATTCCCTTCCACCCCTAGCCCTTATCTCCTCGGTCTCTTAAATCAGACCAGGGTTTTGAGAGAATTAGCTTGAATGAAAGGAAATTAGATTGAAATGTTGTTGGGAAAGAAAGGTCGAAATAAAATAAGCCACCATAAAAGGCAAATCTTCATGAAGCAACAGCAGAATGCATAAAATCATATGCCCTAAGTCTAAAAGATATTTTTTAGTATGCAATAATAACCTACCAGATGTCTTATTGAAATAGAATCTCAATAAAGAAGCCATCAAACCAGCAAATGTCAGCCAGATATGTTTAGCACATAATTAGGCCATCAAGTTTCCAGCAATTGCAAAAGTACTACCGTAGAAGATGGAAAATACCTGGAAGCATCTTCTACAGACAAAATCCGGGAAAAGCAAATGGGTGGTAGTTTTCTGCTTGTAACTTACCTCCCAGTCATTTTAGGAAAAGGGAGAAGAATTTAAAGAGAACAATGGATTCATGCTCTTCCCTTATTTGGCCTGAGGGTGAGAAGCGATAAAGTCAACAGCAAGGTCGATGGAGTTGATCTTGTCTGCTTCATTGTCAGGGATCTCAAACCCGAACTCTTCTTCAAGTGCCATCACAACCTCTACAGTGTCCAAGCTATCTAACCCGAGATCAGCCTGGAAATTAGCGTCTGGTGTAACCTGGAGATAAGAAAAGGCGGATATCAGCTGCTGGACTCAGACACAAATGGTGGCACTAGCTAGCGCCCCTGAAACCAGAAACAGCTACAGTGTGGGAAACCATTGCACAAAATAAAACAAAACAGCATCCTCTACTTTTTGAACAGCAACTGAATATCTTAAAAAGATTCTGGTCCTCTGTTTATACCTCCCTCTAAATCAGCAGGCAAAACCTCCCCATCAGCTGCTTTTGAATTTTTGAAGAAAAAACCAATTGCTTTTTGAGCAATTCCTGGCATATTTGCAGGTAATCTAATGAATACTCAATCATTCAAACTAATAAATGATTTCATCAACATTAACGCCACTACACAGAGCATTTGGCTGCACTGTTACACCAAACCCAAATTCCTCAAGCCTTCTTGGTATTCAGATCTAAAAAGGATTATTCCCATCAACCGAATTGACCTCAGAAGCCGCCCCAGAATAGTTGTAACAAATGATAAAAACACTTAAATTTTCCAGTTCTACAGATTCTAATCTGAAATAGCAACCCTCAGATCTACTATAGCCACTGCTTCAATTGGTGGGTGGGGGCATGGCAAACAGTGCAATTCCATTAAGCCCACTAACTCAAGAGGGCAACCAGAAACATATTGCTGCTTATTTGAAAACAAATATAAATGAACAAATGAACGAAACAATCTTTCTTATCAAAAAAAGAAAAAATCTTAAACATGGAAAGATTCTGTTAGTACAGATTTAATTACAAAAATAAAATAAAATAGTTTGAGGAATTTGAAGATCATTTAGCTGCATCAACTTCAACCTACAACAACAAACAGTAATACATATTCAAGTTAAAGAATGGAAAAACATTAAGACTATGTTTGATTAGCAGAAAATTTGAGGGGAAATGCAATGAGAAGAAATAAGAAACAAAGTGGAAAGAAAGAAGAAGTTAAGACAAATAAAAAAAATAGATTCAAAGTCATAGATTATATATATGTTAATTAAAACTCATTTCACTTATCTTTTTTATATAAAGATTAAATAATTTGAAATTTTATAAGTTTATAACTAACTTCAATCATATGTGATTTTCTTGGGCTGTTTGGGCATTTTCCTTGGTACAACTAAATAAGAGAAAATTATTTTCCTCAACATTTTTTCCTTTTTACTATTATGTGAGAAGTGAATATACCCTAAGAAAGAGTGAAGCAATGTAAAAACTAGATTTTAAATTCATAAATTATTTTTATATATCACTTCAGAATTATTTCACTAATTCTTTCATATAATGTGTTTTTAATTATTTCCAATGATAGTTGAATTCCTTCCTATTTTCATGGTAAAACTAAATATAAGAAATCACTTTCCTTTACATCTTTTTCCTTCCGCAATGCTTTCAAGGAAATGAAACATAGCTTTAGTGATAGAAGATCTTACAGCTAAGGCTTAATGGTTCTCTACCCATGCATTAGCTTGTTCAAGCATAGGTGACTGATAAAAAATTGACCAAAAGGCTTCCAGACAGGGAACTAAAGAGTAAACCTTTGGACATAAGCTTGATAATGAAGATAAATGCTACGGAACCATTCACAGATAGATAAATGATGCCAACAACACAAAAGCTAACAGCTTGTTCCAATGCATAATTAAAACATATCTTTCCATCATACAATTGAGAAATTGGAAAACAAACCAAAGTACAACTTCATAAATCAACATCCAAAACAGAAGCCGGAGTCCGAATCAAGCCTTAAAAGTTAAACCCAAGCAAGCAGTTACAAGGATGCTCAAAAGAAGGAGCTATGTCATTCTTGACTGATTGATGTTTTACATAAATATAATGTGCCATATAGCTAATTGTGCAAGCAAGTCCCATTAATTCATTAATTTGTCTCTTGGTTTTGCTCCCTTAAAACCTGAAGGCCCTCTTACTCTTCTTCAGTTAAGCTACATTTTAATCTAGTACTTGTTTCTTATTTCTTATCCAAATAAATAAAATAAATAAACAAGATCCACCAAAGAGAATTAAGGCTACTCCAACTCGAATAAAATCCACTTAAAACTATAAAATCCTATTTCATTCCATAAGTGGCAAGGGATGCTGGGTTACCAGCATATTCAAGAAATATAACTTAAAAGAGATAAAAATAAGAAAGAGAATCCTGCAATTAGAAATCAAAATGAGAATGGACAGGCAAAACAAAGGAGTCTGCTGTCATTGGATATCGGCACGTGTAAAAGCACAGATCAACAATAGATATGCAAAGGCAGGGAGGAATAAAATTCATAGAGGGAAAACATAACACCATTGACACAACACTTGACCAGATAGCATAAGGCTACAAAAGTTTGGATCCTTCAAAAGTTTCAATGATACTCCACATTAAAACTACCCTGATTCTCATGGTCTAGAGCATACTACCATGATTTTTACAGTCTGCAAGAGAATCGTGATAGTTTCACTGGTTGAGTTCTTAGCAAACAAACTTTAGCTCAAAATATTAGGGTTTTTTGGAAACATTTTCCAATAGAGTTCTCAGAAATTAGTTTTAAGAACAAACATCTGATTGAGAACTTAAATATGGAAAACATTTTTGTCTGCTTATTTTCCAATTTCATCAGGGTATTATGCAATCACATGCAATGTGAAAACTCTTAAAGTATACTCCATACTTTCAATTGTTTAACAAAACACTAGAAAACAGAACAAACAGAAAACACCTCAGAACAAATTCTATAAAGAAAGTTGTCCCTATAAAGTTTATCAAAAAGGTTTTCTACATTAGAAAACTGTTGTCAATAGAAGTTCCCAGAAAAAGGGCCTTAAGTCCTTATACTCTTTTGGGATTTTTTTCAACACTCTCTCGAAGAATGTAAATTTATTTATCTTGCATGACAATTAGATACAAATCACTGATTAATTTAACATAAGAATCATTAGGACTCTAGAATTCAGGCTCTTTAAAACTTACATCTTTACCTAAAAAATGTAAGCAACTAATCATTTTATCAAAATATCCTCATGAGGAGCCTCATATTATGTAAAAAAACTCAGATCCCCCCAAGTCAGTTTTCCAGCACATTACTACTAACGCTCCATTTGGTTTCAGGAAAATGTGGACAATAAAAGAAAAAACAAAATGTTCAATACATAGATTTATATTATCAAGAACAAAAGATAGCAAAAACCTAGACTCATCCATCAACTAGTTGACTGAGTAAAATTAGGTGCCTCAAAATTTGTGCAAATCCAAACATGAAAGTGTATGCAATTCAACCAAGAATAAACCCTAAGTTGTTGCACTCCAATGCTGTGTAATCTCCAATGCTGTATAAACCCTAATTAGCAAGACAGATGAGACGCAGGAAAGTCTAAAAGTATTTCTATTCTTTACCAGGATTTTCAACCTCGCATTTAAAAAAAGAAAAGAAAAAAAAAAACACGCATATTTTCTTCTATTTCCCCCATTCCCGTAATGCTCCGGTTGGTTACAGGGTAAAGAAACAGAATGGTAAAGAAACTAATCCCAAAACCTAAACTCAAATGAGTCTAAAACCAATCATATCCTTTATGCAGGCGTTCCTCTTCTTTTTTTTCAGAAATTCTTTCTTTCTAATGTACCATCAACCAAAAAGAGCTTCTAAATCCAAGCTCAGATAAATCACTAAGAAAAGGCTAAAAAAAAAATAAAAAAAATGAAAAACTGATATTCGTTTCATTATACCTTTGAAGGATCGATTTTCTGGAAATTCTTGACGACGGTGATCACTCGATCCCTGACCTCAGATTTGTCGAGGAAGGTTCCTCTGACCTCGGAGAAATGGCGTCGTATAAAATTGAATGATAGTTGGAAAGGGGTATTAGGGTTTTGAGGCAGGCGTCGAGCCTCCACTCTGAGGTACTTCAGAAGAGCGTTCCTCACCGCCATTGATGTAGGAGAAAGAAAGGGCGAGAAAGTCAGAGAAAGTGCGAGAATGTGAGAGATGAGAGCTGCCTCGGATGAAATTGAAGTGAAATCGGCGATTTGTTCATGTTTTTGTGAAAATTCGGATGACCTCTTGTATTTTTGTATTTCTTAACGGGTTAACTTTTTCATTTTTTCTATTTTGGTTTCTTATAATCAATGTTTAAACTTTTTTATATTTTCTATTTTGATGTATTTTAACTTTTTTTTAATCAATGAAGTCAAGGTTCGCTTTTTTTAATTTAAACACCGAAACTACAACAAATTTTCAAATACCGTTTGCTTTTTTAATTTTCACAATTTATCACGAAATCTTCTTTGTTTTCCAAATGTAAAAGTCAGTACGCCAGATTCTGTAGTTTCATTTTCTGCCAAAATAAAGAAACGACCCCATTACCCAATCATACAAGTTCTGAATACACTACTACAGTACATAATCCTATATTTTGATCTTGCTACTCCATCCCGGAATCTCATTTTTTATTTTTTTTCAATTCTCAAACTTATTCATTTGGTAATTAATAAGATGCCACAGAATAGAAAATTCTCAAACTCGCCTCATATACTTTATTATTTTTATTTTTAAATTTTCATTTTTTTTATATTTGCTTTTATTTTTGATATATTAAAATTAATATTTTTCATAAAATGATATAATTTTTATAAAATTATTTATTAAAAACATTATAATAATAATTATTATTTATATTAAAAGATAAAAACAAAGAATAAAAATTATTTTAAAATATAACTTTTTTACTTATTATTATTATTTGATGGTTACTATTCATATATCATTTATTCAATGCGCTTTCTTCCCCAAACAATTTATTTATTTTCACACACTTTATTTTGAACTAATCCTGTTTTTTGCCATTTACTCGACTTTCGAGATTCAGCACCCGTCCCTCTCTAATCAATTAAGAACTTATCAATTCGTGAAAACTAAAATCCGCTTGTCTGCGTGACCAACAAAACTTTTCTCGGCCACTAGATTACTGTACGACTTAATAACGACGTTGGGCCTGCTTTAATATATCTAAGATCGTATAATCTTCTAAACTTCCTCGAACCCATTTATAATTTATTATTTTTATTAACATTTTAAGTTTAAAATTTCACTTTCTCAGCTGCAGTAGCAACAATACCAACCCATCTCTAATTTTAGAAATAAACTCCAAACCGTTAAAAAACCCGATTAAAATTAAATACAAACATTATTATGAGCGAAAGGAGCTGAAACCTCAAAATAATCCGGTCCTATCATTATCCCTACTCACAATACCTAATTAAAAGAACAACTTAATACTTAACGATGATAAGATTATTCAAGATAGCTCAAAAAAGCGCATAGAGATAAGAAACAAACAAACACCACCTAAGTTTTTTAACACCTTATTTTACTATTTAATCTTAGTTTTGTTAAATACGTTCAAACTTTTCTATTTCTTTCTTGTTTTGATATCTCAACTTTGTTTTTATTCAATAAAATGTTTGAACTTTTAATTTTTTTTTCAATCAAATATTTCCTCGTGGATCAAAGCTTGTTAGAATATTTAAATAAGCAAAAATTACATTCAAATAACATCTTATCATATAAAAATGATTAAATTACTTAAATGACCTTTAATGATATCAAAGGACAATATTATCATTTCCATATTAAGGTTTGTTACAGTATAAAAGAAATTGATTAAATTGCTGCTATGGATAAAATAAATATTTTATTATTTTATAAATAATTTTAATATCTAATGTTTTATGTGTAATTATTCATATATAATTTTTTTTCACACTTAGAAAACAAGTAAAAATAATAGAAGATAATTAAAAGTTGTTTTTTTTAATTATATTTTTTAATAAATTTTTAAATTTTTATCAAAATTATATAGTGGCAAGTTTTATCAATCTTTTTTATGGTAACAAATAGATAGTAAAACTCATGATATTGTTATTTCACATAATTAAAGGTTACTTAAGTAATTTTATTATTGTATATGAAGTGGAATGTCATTTGAATTCAAATTTTCCTAATTCAAATATTATAATTAGTTTTTATTAGGTTATAAACATGAATGAATAAAATTAAAATTAAAATACTCAAGTGAACAAAAATAAAGTTAAGATATTAAAATTGAAAAAATAAAAAAGTTTAGATTTTTTACTTAAAGTTAAATAGTACTTAATAGTTGTTATGGTGATTTTTGAATCATGCACGAAACATACAAAATATAAGATGTGCTGTTGGTGAAATTGTCATTTCCAAACTCAAAACACTTTCAGGGGATTGCAAACTCTTAATCGAACTACACAGAGGCTTCTGCCTCAGTAATCAAAGTGAAAAAGTACTAATGGAATCTAAAGAATTAATTGCTAAAAAGTGTTGTATGTTAGATTTAACAGAATGAACACTACCGAAAGTCGATAGACTTTTTAGAAAGAAACTTGTAACCAAAATATCAAATTGATGAAGCTGATTTGACTTGTGGAAAACAAAGAGTGTGCTTGAAAACCGGAGCAAATCCTTCTTTAGAACTCAGAACTGCACGTCGTAATCAAGCAGCAAAAACATTTGATTTCACTACTAATAAATAAAATAACATTGTTGGAAATTTGTCAGAAACTTGGCTAAAGCCAGGAAATAAAGTGCTAAAATTTGTGAGATTACTAAAAGCTTGTTGAAAAACTAGGATTTGTTGAAGTAGATTAACATTGAGTCGATTGATTGATTGATTTGTTGATTTGTCGATTGGTTGATTGATGTCCTCTGCGTCATCCTTCTCTGCTCATTTTATAGACGTAGAAGACTTACTATCCAAGTTTGTATTTCTCCACTCTCTACACTTTTTGAAGTAACCACCTATCTTACCCTGGCTTATCCTGTGTCTCATGAGCGCTGACGTTGGGCGAACCGATCACCCCTTGGTTATCAAAAAAAAAAGTAACCACCTATACTCTATTAAGGTGAATGGCTCTTCAAGAATTCTCCACGCTCCATCATGAGTCTTCGATCTCAAAGATATCTTCCACACCAGCCCATGAGGTTTGTTCAAACAGGCTTCACATCATCCCATAACTACTCCACTTCTCTGCCATATCTGATAATGCTTTGTTTGACTTCAAAAAATAATAATAATAAAATAGAAATACACCTGTACTTCTTCTATGGGCTTGTACAAATGAATCTGGGCCATTTTCTCGTAGACTTTTATTCATAGGCTTGGGCTTAGGCCTAACTCATTACTAGATCAAGTCAAATTTTCAATTTGGGTGCAATATCCGTCCCACGATGTTACTGCGCCCGTTGGGCCATTGCATGTCTAAAAAGCTGGCTTTTCTAGTTTATTTTCAACCATGAAACCCAAAATCCAGCTTCAACCCATGATGTGGAGTTCCAACGGCAAGAACAAACCAAGTCGGATCAAATAAAGAAGTAATTATTAATTCCCCAAGAAAAAGTTCCTGCCATCATCAAGTTTAAACCTCAAACTTTTTTTTATTCCTATGATTTTGTTCTTTCAAAGAGTTCATTCTACCTTCTCCTCTCAAAGAATTTAGAATTTCTTTTTTCCTTCCCAAAAAGAAATTATTTTCTTCTAAACATCTCCACTTGTTGATAAAGGAAACCCTTTATTTACATACTTCATTCCTCTCCTCTTCACCTTCACCGCTCCACTATCTGAGTTGTCACCGCTTAATACCATCGCTTTCATTTTCCGACCACATCGCCGCCACTACCCCGTCTATATCGCTGGCACCATTTAAGCCGCCAGAAGCACAGAAGTCGACGATCGAGTCGCCATCGGCTTCCCTCCACCATTCATCGCTGCCACGCCACACAGATCCACCTGTGTCATAAACAAGTCGGTTGTCAACTGGCAACATCACACCCCAAAACTCCGGGGTCCCACACCACCGTCAACTTCGCTGAAACCTGTGGTGTTCCCATAGTTATGAGACCTACATGAGTAAATGACCCAATAGCCCATCATCCATATTCGGCCCATACTAAGCATAAGACCATACATTTCTATGTATCCAAGAAGCTATTATATCACTCCTAATACAAAACATATATATTAAAATCTAGTCTGCTCTAATATATACACAAAACAAGCATCAAGGCCATAATCCCACCCGCTTCATAATCCCATTTGGCTGAGGGCCGTCGCTGCACTGCCCTATACCCAGCAGTCCCACGACGGTGAGCTAACGCCCAAGAGAGAGATAAAACCTACAAGTGGTTATTCTCACCTAAAGTACAAATGATCATTTCACAATTGAACAAACAACCAATTGCAGCATACATGTCAGTCTCTATCATGGAAAAAACTACATGCAGTATGAGATCGCACACTTTACATGCCCGGCACGAGTCAACCTCCGACCACTACCACGGCGCCAGCTGGAATCAATACCGAAGCCGGCCCCACTCCCATCTCGCAACTCGTGTCTGCGCGATATTATTTAATCGCTTTCGCGTCTTTTTCGCAAATGTAACTTTTCGGTCGCACCACGGCCCTTACACCCTCCGACATTTTTCGAAGCCACCGATACGCCGCTTCACCGTGTTTTCGTGCTTTTCACCCGAGGGGGTACTATCCCCTACTTGCTACGCCCGACATTTCATTTTCCATTTTCGCGCAACACCGTGGAATCAACGATCTCGCCTCACCGCCATCGATCGGGCCCACCAAACGCAGCGCGTAACCGCACACATGTACACGACTTCGCGTCGTGTGTTGTTATCGCACACCAATGTAATGCGCTTTGTGCCACGCACTCAAACCCATGACCAATGGCAAATAGACCTCTACATGGATATTCTACAACTGTACACTATGTGTGCAGCAAGTGAACACTCATGTCTAATGCACAAATATTTCATATATTTAACATACATGCAGCCATGCTAATATTCCAATATTATTTAAATTAGTAAAATCACATAAACATGCTACATCTTTCTCTATCATTCAAATTATCCATGTCAACACACACTTATTCAAGCATGTATTAACATAATTCCAACCATTGTTTCAGCAAGTAATGCCATAACTATATTCCCTGCTAAGCATTATAGTATTATGTCACTATACAACTCCAATGCATATACTATTCACCTAATCAAAAAGTTGTGGAGTTATATCACATAATTATATATTTAACATGTTATTCAATTTATGGAAATAACAATAATATTAGCTGATTCTACCATAATCCCGCCATGGCCTCAACAATTGACTTAGGTTCGTAAAGTCCAAATTTTTTTTTTTTTAAATACCAGCCAAAACATCCAACACGTGATTCCCCGCTCGTGCCACATGCACCCAAGCATTTCTACAGCAAACCTGCTCGAAAATGTAACTAAACCGCATCCACCATTCCTCAACTATCCATGACCCAGCACCAATGTTCAGCCTACATTTCAATGGGAAGCACTTTACCTGAGCAATTCTAAATCAACGAGCTTCCCAGAAATTTCCAAGAACTGGAATCTGGAGCCGGACGGTAAAGTTATATTTTGGCCCAAAGTTGACACCATTCACAAGGATAAAGTAAAATTTGGGCGCACCTCGTTGTTATTCTTGGCTTCGGGATTTGTCAGTTCCTAAACACAATGTTTTGTTTTACGCTCCCAAACCCTATGAAACTATTTCACCATCACACAGTTCATAAACAAATAACACAACATGCAAATTCGCCCCTGCAATCCATCCAATCAGAGGCCATTATATGGCCCCAGGGCGTAGTCAACTGCAGTGAGGAAACTCACCTCTTGGTAGAAAGGCCTGTCTTCGGTCAACCCGGTCCGCGATCAAGAACACTCCTTCCTTTTCCTCTTTCTTTTTCCTCTCTTCCTCCCTTTCTTTCTTTCTTCTTCCTTTTCTCTTTCTTTCCTCCTTTTCCTTTTCCTCCCTATCTCTTCTCCTTCCTCCCTCCTTCCTCATTGTACGCTCCCACTGACCGACATCTCTCTAGACCCCATGTAATACAGGCCTTAGTGCTCCAAAGGTGCCATGCATAGCCAGCAATGGCATGCCATGTGTCACACACATGGCTTTGCATGTATTGGACATATTCTCCATGTGTCACTCACACGCTTGCTATGTCACCACCATGTCTGGCTTATAAAATAACCACATGGCTCGCCATGTCAGCTCGACACGCTTTTCTGAATGAATTCGGTCACCTTGAATTCAATGGAATTGAACGTAGCTAGATTTGACGAGACGATTCAAACTATGGTAACTGCTTTGAGTCATCCAAGATTTAGAAAATCCTAACTTTTCTGTGATCTATTTCTTGCAAATTACCGTTACTCTTTATCCGAAAATTAAATAAATTTTATGGGTTTTATAACACTACAGTCGTCGGTTAGCTGCTATTGTTGTCGATGATGCAAGGACAAGACCGTAAGGACGATCTATGGTTTAGTGTTGGGATATTTGGCAGTGTGAACTTTGACGGGTAAATGGATAGGCTCTAGTCTCAAAGGTTATATGGTTAGTTTAGTGGCAGAGAAGGATGAAATTATAGTTCAAAATAAGGATTTGATTTGGAAAGGTTCTGTTTATGTTTGATGCGAAAACAACCTTCTTGAAAGCAATTAAGGTTCGGGTTTTAAGGCTGGTTGTGGCTAAGGACAAATTCTCAGTTTCCAAGGTTGATGATTGCTTATCGTTCTAGAGGAACAAAGTATGTTGAAAGGTTTTATAAGCATGGACTAGATTTGAAAAGTTTTGAGTTGTGGTTAGAGAATTGGATTTGGAAAGTTAAAAAGATAAGATGATGAGATGAGTAGAGGTTATAGAAGGATAGGTAAGCACCACAGAACCACTACAGATAAGAGTTTAATCTCAGCCACTCAATCTAATCCACCTAAGAGATTATAACAAGATATGTACTTCGCCACCCAAGGAATCCACCAAAGAGATAAGTAGCCAATAACCACACTCAAGGGAATCACCCAGAGGGATTAGAGAAACAGATATATACTTCAGCCCAAGGAATCCACTCTTAGGGATAAGAAGCACAACCGCTTATTCAAGGGAATCCAACCAAAAGATAAGAGAACAAAAGAGAAATTTGAAAATACATAAACCGAACCCATTCTAAAGATCAAAACAAGGGCTGGGGGAGGGAGAGATATATAGCCCATACTTCTTTATAAATCACAAAGAGACTCCTACTTTGACTAGCAAAACAAACTTTCTAAATAAATAGCAACTACTACTTTAGCCTGAGAACAAATCTTCAAAATAAAACAAACTCCAAATCAAAAATAGTACAATATTCAAAAATTACTGGATTTAGAAACATATTTCGTGTCTCCAAGGTTTCATATCCTCTCAACATGCACTTCCATAATTAATATTGAGTTCCTAAATGTATGCTGTAGTTCCTCGTGAATTAAAACCCGAGAAAATCTATACACTTTTAAAAAAGGCAAAATCGCCATTTCCTGTTAAAACTGAATTTTTCTAGACTTTCTGATAGCTGAAACTGTACTTCAATCATAATCGTCTCGCGAAATCTAGTCACTACATTTAAATTTCTGGCTGAATTCCGAGATAGTTGAATTTAAGTTTTTCTGAGCATCGAGTACAAGGTCAGAATTTATTACATGTGATGTGACAAAAGTCACCATAATATCATCTCAGACAGTATGTTGCAAGATTAGAGATAGATGAAATGGCGCCTCTAGATAGTGCTAAGTGTCAAAATCTAGAAGAAGGACGGTTAGGAATTATGAGAATGTTTTAGTCTTGTGAAGAGACAAAAGATGAACAAGGTTCATCTCCTTCAAAAGACCAAAAACGGCAAGGTCGAAATGGGACAAGAAATGAAAATCGGCTTAGAGAGGATTGGCGCATCTCAGATTTACCGACGGACCGCTTCTGCCTTCGCCGAGCAAAGTAGTTGCTCTATGCTGAGCGACAAACAAGACTGACTATGAGTTTAAGACAACTCCAAGAGGCAGGACTTTTCCACTGTGTTAATCTTTGGCCAAGAGCCATGTTAATGGTTAGGAATGTTCTGAGGCTTGTTTTACCGTAGAATCTTACTCTTAAAGCTTAAACTGAGTGGAGAAAATTCTATTTAGTGGGTCGTGAATGTTACACCCGTAGGGTTTCACCGTCACATGAATAGTAACGTGAATATTTTCAGGTGAATTTATGATGCTTTGTTACATTCAAATGAATTGAGCCAGGTTTGTTAATTAGCCCATGTGAGCTAATTTGTAATGATTGAGAATTTACATAACATGCTTTTATGTGATTTAATTATAAGTATTATATATGCATGTACATGTTTTTTTTGGTTTGGGCTTTGCTTTTTAAATGTCAAAAGCATTATTCAAAATATATATATATATATATATATATATATATATATATATATATATATATATATATATATATATATATATATATATATGCGTGAATATATTAACATGAATGTTAACGTACTTCCACATATCTATACGCACTACAGTAAATTAATATTAAAGAGTGCATGACATGAAATTAAACAAAATGAAAGACAAACAGAAAGGAATTTCGACTAAGATTTTCTGAGAATCTTGAGATTGTCCAACAATTCACGCCTGAGGGCCTGGCTAAGTAGAATACTCTGCAGGGTTATCCAACATTCTTTCTTGAGGGTTGTCCATTTGCACGAAACTCAGAGTGTTTTCTGAACAAAAGCCCTCGTTGTCAAAAAAAAAAGAAAGAACAAAAGCCCTTTGTTTTCAAAACCATTATTTTACTCAAGATATTGGCTGCTGTGTGTAGGAGTTTCAGAGGACTCCTCGGACACTTTGATCGGGCAATGTAGACATCTGGTAGGTTCATGTAATTCTTATAATGTGTTTGTTTACACAAGACTTAAAGTGCAGAACTACGTAGTAAATTATCTCTATCAGCTGTCAATTTGGCCGAGGGATCATCGTTGTGCACAGTGGAGCGACGAGAAGGTGGCACCTATTATGTCGCTTGATAAAGAGTCACAACTGTGGCTTGATGTTGCTTCATGTAACATGTATTAAAATTTTTATGTCGCATATGCTTTGAATGAAGAGAAATGTAAAAACTCTCGAACTGTAATATATTTCGTCAGACATATTTTCAGGAGTATTGATGAAGGGCCCAAGTGGCCACATTTGACGATATGGACCCCGTGTGGTCATTGTAAACTGTCACATGTTTCAGATTGGTAGAGTTTCCGCATAGTGCTGAGACTTTGCCCATTACAGATAGGTTTCCGTTACCCGACATTACAAATCGCTGTTAACTAAAAGACAACTGGACACCTTGCCAAAGTATCACAATTATAAGAGTTTGTGTCGATCGTGGCTTCTGCAAACCTGTACACTTTACTGACTTTCTTCACCGCAGGACTATGTCCGACCACTGGGCTTGTTTTTCACCCGAGGGGGGATCTATCCCTTCTTGCTAACACTCGACATATATTTTCTTTACCATTTTATTCAACCATGCGACTCTGTCAGACGTTGTCCCATTTACCGAGCCCACTCAATCAAACACCAAACGCAATGTCGATTTACCAACCATGCACTCACACCCATTTAATGTGATGTCCTTGTGCATATGCAATGCAATATGCCATTGCATGTTATATCATGTCATGAGCAATGAATGCTACATGGTCAACACAATCCACACCACTACCTGTGATGTCATGGATAATCACATCACCCATATGACTTCATACATCATCATTCATGTCAATATATCATACAAGCATATATCAACACCACATTCAACATGTCATTCTATGATTCAAGTAATGACATTATAAGCAAGCCATGTACGCCGCTGCATTATACAACCATCACGTATCAACATATTAGAACACGCGCATATTGACACCAAACATGTCACTCTTAGTTAAGTGACACACTAAACAAGTCACACAATACCTAAGCAAGACATGTCACAAATCCGGGGCCAAGTGAAATCGACCCAAAACAAGCGCCATAAACATAGGCCCTCGCGTAGTGTCGCAGCACACCTAGGCGAGCCCGCCTCCGCCCAGGTGGAGGGTTCACCTAAGCCAGCAACTTCGCCAAAGGCACTGTGGTTCGTCACATCGCCTCGGTTCGCCGGCGAAAGCATGTAATCTAGTCACCCCGCTTGCCAGCCTCTCCCTTGCCGATCAGCGAGCAAAATGGCATCTTTCGTGTGATTTGCACTTTCGCCTCAGTTGTATGAAAACACTGTGGCAGAACCTAAAACTGGGCTTTTGTCGCAACAGCCTTAATCCAAACCCCATTTTCGGCCTAAAGATGGAAGAGTGTTTACTGGTGGTAGTGAATCCCTGTACCAGGAGCGGATACACGGTAGAGGCCTCCCAAACTGAATAGAGACAACTCTGATTTCAACCATCCTCTGACTTTCAAAGAAAACTCTTTTCAGCACACGACTTCGTCAGACACGATGAATTTTCGCCTGTCTCGATAAACCACACCAACTAACTCCGAGTCTGAGATAAAGCCTTGCCTCTTCCTTTCTCTTCTCCCCTCTTCGTCAAACTAAAAATGGATATTTTTACTCATCTCTTTGTCTCAATCTGGGCTTGCCTGGGAAGCACGTGATATCGTGGTGTTTCAGGTCACGATCTTTCCGCATTTTTGTATGGCCAACCCATTTTCGATTTTTTCCAGCCTTCGCTTTATTGTTCCCGATGTTTGTCAGCTTGGCCCTTTTAACAAATTCTTATACCATCCAAAAAAAAAAAGTTTAGTCGATGTGCCCACGTCAAAAGCAGTGTCCACTGCTCAGTATGATTTAGCTATAGTTATCGATTCCGCCTTGTGTAGTTCAGCTTTCAATTTATATCCCATGAACTCTAACTCAAGTCACTTCAACTTTCTGGATTTTGTAAACACCAGACTCCTGGAGCCCGGGACACCTGGTCTAAAATGTGAAAATCCAACTGGTCAGACCAAGCAAATTTATCCTGTGTAACTAGATTCTTGAGACGAATCCAAACAAGAAGTCTGCTTTCACATCCAAGATCTAGAAAATTTTTAAAGTTTTCAACCTGTAGTATTTTGGTAATTTACCATTTTACCATTTTTTAGAAAAATTCAATTTTTCTCGGATTTTACAAAATCTCAATACGAGTAAAAACTGCATCCAAACACCAATTGATGAGAATCAAAGTACAAAGGATTCATGATGCAGGAGCTTCTACAACACACATTGAGAATTCAATCTTAATTTTGGGAAAATTCAGATTCGGGAAGCCGTGAAACCTTGGAGACACAAAATATATTTATATTTCCAAGTATTTTGTGTGACGCCCCAAAACCGGGGGTCCCGTTGACTACTCGTCAACCTGCGGAAATTCTATACTTCTCGTATCATGAGAAGCATACATGAGTAAAAATGCCTGAGCTCATAAACCAATATCTACAAAATAACATAATCAACCAGATTCTGCGCTTCCATGCTTGTTCTACAAAAAGATTTATACATTTACAATTATTTAATTAAAGTCACATCTCACTGCCACCCTACTGAAAGGCCTCCCGATAGTCTCCTTCGCACTGAAGAACCTTCTGTTTGATCATGAGCAAGCCCGCAGGGAAGTTTTCCTGCCAAGGCTACTCCCACCTGGGGTTTAAGGTGCTGCAATGGCATATATAAACAAGCAATCACATTCCACAATTATTCACTATTATATGAAATGCACTATGTCATGCACAGATGCGACCTTCATGCTCACCACCGAAGTCCCATTCACCTCCTCTTTAATTGGATCATTAAGTGTGACTAAAACAAGTCATATGTGTGCATACAATTATGACTAACCATCGACAACCTCCACTTTATTCTATCAAATTCTTTTCCTTTATTTTAGGCCACTATTTCCGTTACACCTCGTGAGGACGCCGCATTTTTCAACATTTTCACTAACTTTCTACATCATTGATTCATGCTCAATCCGTGGAATAAATATACTTGACCTTCACCTCGGGGATCTACCCTAAATCGCTCCTCCCAAACTTGTAATTTACTATTTTGATCATTTACACACTCGTAATCTCTACCTGACTTTATCCCATTTATCCCCGAAGTTCACACGACCCATTCACCAACACGAATAAATCCCACCCGCCACCCACACATCCTGTTCACGCTGATGAACGTATACGAAATGTAAGATACCACGATTTCCGTTATACACGAATGAGCACCATTAAAGATTCATCAATCGATGTTTATAACTATATTATATCCGTCTCCATGCAAACCATGTTAATACATCAAATAGCATGCATCAAACATCATATTTTCCATTAACGATGTTATTCAAGCAAGCTTATAACACAACTAGGTCTCAAATTAGGACTATCTAACAGGCACTTCACCGTCTCACAAACATGGAACCACCGGTTCCAAGCATTATTATCACACAACAAACCACACAACACCTAGAAAGTCACTATAATTAAAACCCTAACTCCATTAGCCCATGAAACCAATAATATGAAAAACTACAGCTCCTTAGTCTCAAGGCCTGACCACTATGGCCTCATGGCTCCATAAGCAACCCCCTTACCATTATAAAGCCTTGCAGTTAAAGTGTGTCCAAGTAGGAAAATATCCCCACTCGATGCTGATGAAATTCCTAAAAACCGGAGTCCACGCTTTGTCCTCTCCGTGTAGAACAACTTTTTTTTTTTTTTTTTACACTAAGAATTTATTTCCAAAAGCAAACTCAATGTGCCTAAAGAATACACTGGCCCAAGGCCCAATTGAAAAGAAACCTGACAAAGACCTCCCTAAAATGCAGGGTAGGGCAATAAACACGAGCTCACGCCTGTGCCGAAAATGAAACTGACACTCCAAAACTAGAAGAGGCTATACCAGCAACAACCAGTAACAACAAATCCAACAAAAAATCAAAATCTGCTGCCCACATCCCGCAAAAGAGAACCAACCGACAACCCAAATTAATAACCCCGTGCAAAAATCTGGTGTCTGTCAGAGGCCAGCCCAAATTAGTGTGCTGGAACCATCAATCACCCTTACAATCCACCGAAGCCAAGAATACAGAGAGGGTGCGACCATCTCTCACACATTTGGCTTTTCCGTTCACTCGATTATCCAACCTTTGAAAATCCAGAAATTCTTAATCTAACGCCATTGGGCAAGATGAAAGATAGCATCGCAGAGAAAGATGTTTCTACAACTCTACTATTCCATACCCCACAAGTGATAATAAATGGTAGCACCCCATGCAATCCTCTTAGTTATGTAGCAAAAGACTTCCCTTAGTAGCACTAACAAAATAAGAATTCATTCTCCCAATTTCAATAACTGATACATTCTACATAACCTACATCCCTAACCAATACCAAATAGTTGAATTGCAACTTAAAAACAAGTGATTCGTCTTCTGGCATTAGACTTGGCAGTATCACACATGATATGAGTCACAACCCCATTTGAGTAAAATTTTGTCTCACAGAGCTAACCCGGTCTGATAATAGATCATCCAAACATGTAAATGACAGCCTCCTGATAGTCATTGGGAAACTATATCAGATAGCACCAACAACTTATTTTGCTACCAAATGAAACTCAGTTTAATTTGACCTGTGAAGACCCCGTATGATGGGAGTCCACAACAATATCCTCTCTAGAAACACTGGGCATAGCACACACACCCACTCTGATATCAAGGTCACTGCACAGGCTGCCCACCTACCAACACAACCACCGCTGACAGCATTATATTGATGAACAATCATATACAATTCGATCTCCATAGTACTTAGATGAGAAAGACCAATCCCACTCAGAATCATGCACATAAAACCCGTGTCATACAAACCCTGTTTTTATGGGAAGGGTCTGATTTTGTTCTTCACCGCAGAATGCCAATAACTCACGAGCAAATCGAAGGGGGGTTTTAGCACACCAAAACTCCATACGCCTCAAATACATCCTCCTGCACCTGCAACCCATAACTGTCCTTCCGGAAAAACAAACTGACGTGGTTTCAAGAACATCTCGCATCATTCGAGTCTTAATTGACAGTCCTGAGTCCTCCCTCCTTCCTTCAGAGACACACTCACCCCATTTCTGGATTCTGTGCTCTGACATAGTATTCCCAAGATTTCGCCCACAAAACCACTGAAAGTTTGCCTTCAATCTTATAAATAGTGTGTTTTTGATAATGAAACTGCATCAATACCGTCTGATACCGGGTAGAACCGAACTAATTAGTCAGCAATCTTCCAAAGATGCTGTGATACCGCCCGCTTGTCCAAAGACTCGACTCTGCCATAATTTTATCCGTAAGAGGTCATGCAATATAATAAAATTAGAGAGAGATCAATGGAATGCTCATACTTACAGGTTCCCTCAACCGAATCCGCTGATGTTCAATACCCGACTGACTTCACCTAGTTGGGCCCCAATGAATATTGAACCTTCTGCTGGTTCTACTTCATGTAACAACTTCCTCTTGTCTCATGAACTGCATCGTTTATCGCCATAAATCTAGAACGACGTTTTCTAAGATTTCAGTTTCACAATGATCTTCTCTCTACGAATCTCTTTTCTTCTCGTCTTTCTCCTTTTTGCTTTTCTTTTCCTTTTCATTTCATCTCATTTTCATCTCTCTCCCCATTTTTCTCTCTCCTTCAACATTTATTTATTTATTTATTTGATAATTAAAGAATTTGACATTACCAAAGGCAATCGCCTCAACAAAGAACAGCAAAGCAAAGAGGCACGAGGCCATGAATCCAGCAAAGAAAACGGACAAAGACTCTCCTCTAATATAGAACAGCAACAAATTTAACAACACAAAGCCCCAACAAAACAGTTCACAATTCTAGCAAAAAGAACAACGGAACACAACCCTGCAAGGCAACAAGGCCTCAACAACTCACAAATCAAGCAACCTAATTTCAGATAAAAGATACAGAAGGAACACACATTGATATGCTTCAGATTCATCAACAACTCTCGACACCAACACGGCTCCAACATCATCGCAAGAGGCTAAAAATAAGGTTGCAATTGAGTTACATGCCTTCTTGAATTCTCTATTCTGATGACCCCACAAGGGTATATAGTGAACTCATGCACCTTCCTTGTAATAGAGTCATGACTTTCCTCGATATAAATTACCCATAAGAGTTCATGCTTCCTCCCACACCCTGAAAGTGTCTGTGGTATCTCACACAACCATAGAATCCTCGCCAACACCAAACAGAAATGGCAACCTGGTTAGAATATGGTTCCCTGTCTTCAACATTACAATTACAAAATACACAAGATATGAATCAGATAATCCCACCTGAGTTTTTCCGTGCAACTCAATCCTCCGAATCCGCCATAATGAAAGTACTCCCCATGACTTAAACCTGTGATCGACATGCCATTAACAAACTGGCTTCTTTGGCCTAAAAGTGGCCCAAGCAGAAGGATCGGTCCTGAAGATCCGGGGTCCAAGAGAGATAGGGTCCTCTGCAGGCATCGATATGGTGGCCTGCACAACTGCTCTGAGGTGGTCAAGGTCCCCGACTAGCGATAGGCCGTCTCCACCCCCCTAATCAACAAACTTCAATACTAGTATAATAATGAATCAAGCAGAGTCATACAAGATCCGCTCACCAATAGGAAGGAGGACCAACAGTTCCGTAAATCATGCCATAAAAGGGTCGCCACCGCTGCTCCACCAGGCTTACGAGGGCCCAATCCTCTAAGTGTCATGATTTTCCGCCAACCCATGAACAACTCGTAGACCTTTGCATTCCAGTAGACTTCTCACACAGATAAAACCCTCTGACCACGCGCACCATAAGGAGTCCTTCAGAACACATTCCGATATGTTTGCACATTTGAATCATTCAGCCTTAACACGTCTCGAGGCCCAAACCGCCTCTCCTCTTCGGAAGACACACCGACCCCAATCACCAAGACGCATTACGCCTCTCCCTAATTCTGCACTGATAAGAAGTCGCTTAATAACCGCTCACCTAGATATAGTATGTTTGGGAATAATAATAAACAGTTGCACGTACACTGTATAATGATAAGACTGGTAAGCAATCAACTCAATCTACGATAAGATGTAGAGTCGCTAGTCCAGACCTAATTTCGTCGTAAATTTTGGATAAGAGGTACAATCACCGTGAGTGAGCCTTGCGTGGTGAAATCAGAGGGGCCCTAAACATCTCATAGGAAACTCGCCGTGACTGCACTTCAGTGGCGCCAACAAGTCATACTCTTAATCTCATCAAATTCCTATTAGAAACATTCTTCTGCTTGTTCACCAAGCCCTGGAGAAGCTCGCAACCCGTTAATTCTTCCTGGACCTAAACACCTGGGAATGCGCCCCACCCGTAAAAATAAAAACATAGTCATCCAAAGCATGAGTTGCCGATTTCTCGCAGATCTCAGAATCAACCCTCGCCATCATCACACTAAGATCCGGTGCAAAGGCCTCCATCATGGTGGACAATAAAAAGGTGATAATGGCCCCGCTTTAACCCACGCTTAGAGTAAAAACCCCGCAAGCTCACCATTTAACAAATGTAGAAGGACTGTGGTAGTGATATGCCATAATACATTTCAAAGGTGAGTAGCGGTACCCATACAGAGGAATACCTATGATGCGCCCCAATTTTTAAATCGTAAGGTCGATGCCTTCATGTCAACCTTCATCGCACACTCCGAGACCCATATCGATGGTAGTTTAACATAAGGTCTGGTGATATGACATCATTTAATGTCTCGACTGTATGTTGCATCAAGAAATATAACATCCGATACACTGCGATCCTCAAAGAATGATTCTGAGATGCACTATAGATGGAAAGGCCAAGAAATAAAAGGCTCATAATCGTGATGAATCAAGATCGGGGAACCTTTAGGCACCAAAGCTATAATTGCACTAATCTCAGAAGCATACTTCCATTCAAAAGGAACTCACACTGCAAACATCACTTCCAATACCCAAGTCGCCTTGAAACGGAGAAAACCACTGGGCCAGGAGTTAAATCATCAATGGAAAATGGTTTAATTCCTCATGGAAATTGTTTTATTCAAGTGTATCCATATGCCAGGGGACCACCAAGCCATCCAAGTTATTTAAATACTTGAGTGGTTAGGTCAGAGGGCCCACGTAACATAAAATAGCCTTGGAAGCCGCCTTACGCCTTCCCGCCCGATATGTCCCAAGGCTCCGGCCTCCATCCCCACATAGTAATAACCCCTAAAGCACCTAGCACATGAGCTTGACACCTCAGCGAAGCCAGAGTTCCCATCCAGCCTGGGCCATCAACCCCAGATTGTCAGAAACCCTCCCAACAACCCGCCAAGTCATGACAATCTTTTTTTTTTTTTTTTAAGCAACTCCTCTCATTTTCCCCCCAAGATGGGATTAGAGGGATTGCTGCCACGCAGATTGGCCCGCAAAAGTACTCAGCCTGTCGCCACAACGCGCCATGCAAACCACTAAAAGATCTAAATCAAGGCTTTGTGGTGCCTTCTACACTTTTCGGCCATGGCCACCGGTTGACGGAGCAAACAAGACTTCTAATAACTCCACGCTTTCCTTTACAAGCCCACGAAGCCTGGATGACTGTAGCCTGAATTAAAGAATTTGAAGGGTTGTTTCGGCCCGGACCCATTTTCCTCTCCCGATCAGAACCAGCGTGGCAATGATCGATAACCCAGTGTGAGAACTCGTGGAATTGGTCAATATATCCAAGTCACCATTTTGAAGGCCCTGCCTACCGCAAAGCTATGAGGGCACACCCGCTGACGCTCATCCAAGTGAACAAAGGCCTCAAGAAAGGAACATCCGCAAGCTCAAGGGTGGGAGAACAGCACTGTAAAGCTTCGCCCAGCGGTCGCCACATTCAATCGTGTCGCTCTACCTTCATCATAAACTGGCAGCTGAAATCGCCCACAATCATCCAGGTGATTGGCCAACCGCGGCTCGCCAGACTATAGTAGATGAAGCCTGTGAGCACTCTCATTCATGTAGTTGTTTGAGGCGCACACCGCCGGGAGGCGCAATCAGAGGGATGTTGCTTCAGATAAATGCCAAACAGACGTGAAAAGCATAGTCATCCATGGAGTGAATATCAACGTCGACCTTCTGGGGAGCCACAAAATCCAGATTTCACAGCCCAGCATGCTCATAGTTATGAAAAGTCGCACCCAAAACGTTGAGCTGCACTTTACCTCGTTAGTGTGCTCGTGACCAGTTTTGGCGATAAATAAAATCAAGAGTATTGAACTTTACAAAAGTGAACTATTTCTGTCAGGTCGCTCAAGCCCCTGTATGTTCCAGAGATACGCATCCAACTGACGTGAAGATGCCAGCCCCCATCCTGATCCTTCGCGATCAAATGCTCCACAAAGGCTTTCACCAGCTTCCCGAGAGAGGCAATAAAGGTGGAAATCCAATTTCATCAAACCCTTTATGCCCGAAGTGTCAATAATGGGAGAGTGTCCGAAAATCAAGATTTATAGGCTGAGCAACAACCCTCTTCCTCATTAGGATCTCATCGCTTACACGTTAAAGGTGTTGCCATGTACCGAGAGGGCGCCAACTCATTATCAGCCTGTTATCGCCCACCACGCCCGCCAAAACCACTTCTCGTATGCGCTACGTGAGAAATGATTTCCGCAAATATGGTTTTCACCACGCACGCGCCCACCGCTATCTTCATAATCCTTCCCCTCTTCATCGACCCTTCCCATTTACCGCTCATGCTTACTGTTCCTGTGAATTGCGGGAGATCGCCAACGCTTCGCCTCTTCTGCTTGACAATTTAACAGTTATGACCAAATAGCTTGCATTCTAACAAGATTGAGAGCCCAAGGATACTGGGATCCTTGGTAGAATTAACCGCCATTACTCCCTATCCGTGGAGTACCGATTTTAGTGGAACTCACACAATCAACCCCAACCTCGTATACAAATTCTAAAGAAAAGACATTATTGTTTTCATGAGAGGTCATGTAGCTGGACCTAATAGTGTTTGCAATGTGCTTCCAAGACATCGTGTCATCTTAAAGATTCTTAGGAATGTTATATAACTCCCACCCAAATCGTATAGATGGATAACTGACTACAGCATGTCCATTCTAGTTTCCATACACGCATGAACTGCCTCTCCCCGCTATGCCATGGTCCAAGATCCATAACCCAAATTCATACTCCTGTCCCCGAATCAAGAAGAATAAAACCATTCCGGGCTTGTTGATATTCCCGCATCTCCCTGCCCCAAAGTCCGTTAACTGCAGATCGCACCACCTGAACCGGGAGCGCTTGTCCGTAAATCGCCTCTACTAAACACCTTCCTTCCACATGTCGTATTCCATTCATCGCTCACCGAGGCTTCTGGCAACAAGCTTACGCCCATAACGCGCCCATAGAACTCCAATCTTGACTCCCCCGTTTTCATTGCATAGAGACCAAGCTTTTCCAAGACTTACCTGAGGATCATCGGCCGCTCCATATCAATGCGTTTTGAAATCAAGGTTACAAGGAACATACCATTTTCCCCACAACCACCCTTCCTTGTATACAGCCTGTCCCGCTTGCTTATGAGAATTGCCACCAGTGAGACTTCTGCAGATCCACGTCGAATTTGAAATTGGCCAAGGCCATTTATTCGGGGATTCAGCTCACCTGGCCGAGCTGCTTTGTCTCACGTGTTCACCTCGATGTCGACCCCAACACGCCCAGGTCAGGCGTCTGCACGCCCGATGAGTTCCACCCACGGATCTCAGCTCGCCAGCAAACGCCACACGCATCCGGCCTCGCCCCAGGGCAGCGCTTCGCTACAAGGTCAGATTTGTTCGCCGCGGCCAAACAAAGACTCGGTGAACCTTGATCGCTTCAATGGAGACGCCGAGTTCCCCTCCACGAGGAGCGCGCATCTCATCGCAACCACATTACCACTATGTTCTATTGGGGAGAACACGCCATGGTCGCGCGCTTGACGCGTTGGTTCTTTTCGGGAACCCAAGACTCAGAGATCCCATTCGGGAGGCCAAATGCATGGACCCCCCACCAACACCATCTCTACCACCATGACCATTTCAATGCGCTGACGAACCCGGGTTTGCCTCCTGGGGAGCATTCCATGGCAAACGGGGAAAAACCCACATCAAAGGTTTGTCCAAGTCTGACCACGTCATCTCCCAACCTTGTCATGTGCTTCATCCGATGACCCACGCCGAAAACGTGAAATCCCCAACACTGGAATCCAACGTAGAATCTGACGTAGGCTACCGCAGATCGATTTCAACCAGAAGTCCGCTTCACATTCGAGATCTAGAAAAATTCCTGATTTTCATCCGAGCTCATTATTTTACCCTTTATCCAAAATCTTGGATTTTCTCTGGGTTTCAATATTTTGAGTTTTTTTGATAATTAAAAAAAAAAAAGGTTCTTATTGATTCGGAGTTTCGAAGCCTTGTTACTATATTTATTTGAAGTTGTTTTATTTTAGAAAGATATGTTCTCCAAATCAAAGTAGAAGTTGCTTTTTTTTTTTTTGGAAAGTTTATTTTGTTAGTTAAATAGGAGTTGCTATTTCTTTTTAGAAAGATTTGCTTAGAGAGTTAATATTTTTAGAAAGATTGCTTTTAGGTTGTTTTATTTTTGATTTAAAAGTTTTCATAGCTTATATGTACCCCCTTTATTGTAGTCTTTAAGAGATATTATGGACAGAATAAAACTGAGAGCACTTCTCTTTGGTTCTTTGTTAGTTCTTTTCGAATCCTATCACATATTCCATGATGCTCATCAAGACTTATCAATCTATCTCTCCACTCAACATGCCCTCCCATGCTGCTGTCTTCCCATTCTAACTCTTTCTCCAACTTCCTTCCTCTAAGCCTCAATTTTTTTTCCAACGAAGATAAGGTTGCAAAAGAGCTATACCAACCTTTGAATATCTCTCACTTAGTGCAAACATGTGTTGGCATGCTTAGAAGTTGCCACCTAAGACTATACCCTTAGTCATTTTTCCCATTAGTCGTTCTTTTGCTAGCTATTAGTATTTTGTAATTGCCAACTAGTCATCTTAACTGTAATTATTTTTCCCAAAATGCTAATTTAAAATATTTAAGCCAATATTTAATTATAACTAATCTTAATTCCATATTTAATGTATAATAAAGCACACATTTTTCTTAACCCAATTCTGTTTCATTTAAATATATTTAGGTAAGATATATCACATGATAGTCATGCTTTACTATTCAAACACTGCTTGTGAACTAATGATCCCGTCTCCACTTAGAGGGTAAACAACACCCAAGAAGTAGAGGATCCGAAACATCCGTTATAGTAGGAGACCCATATCCGGAGGAGAAAATGCTCAATGACTATATCTGGTGAGGACTCTGGTGATCTCACTAAGAGCAAAAGACACTCAAAGGTATTTAACCTTATAAGACAACAACATTAACCTTTATGTACTTATCAATCCAAAATTTAAATCAAGCAATCAGTCACCTATACTGAAGAAGAATATCATTTTGAGTCACTCAAGTGAACAGATCCAAAATAGTTATCCACATAGCCGCAGTAGGCCCAACAATTATCATGATCCGAACAAATAATTTACTCAGCTTCTCACTGTGTAGCCATTTCCTTCACAACATGGCACTTCAACCGACTATACAAAGAATTACAATGGGAAATTAGCTTCATGAACCCATGGTATCTTAATTCCTTATAGTCAGAGTACTACTACATTTCTGTGTCCAAGAGAGAGAGCAGAATTAGGGAACTCACACCCGATCCACCTCAATGATATCCTAAAGATAACCTTAGTGGCATCAAAGGAGAGGTCAAGGTAAGGGGAATGCCAACAAAGATCAGAATGTAACCAAGGCTAGTTTCACCCAAAGATTCCAGAGGGATGTTAAATTCTTACCCAAATAGTGGGAGAGTAGCGAGTCGACATCAGTACTTCCATGTTCGGCTTCCAATCCCTCCGAAGAATAATTGGTCTACCAAAGAAATACCAAGGTCCATTTCCACTAACTGAAAGAAGATCCCAACCTAAATATACAACCCATTATTCTCAGGGTGGTAATCTCAGGCATCTCATGCTTTTTTTTTTTTTGGATAAGTGATGCAGAGTTTCAAACACCAAACATTGAATCTGAGTCCAATTATTAAAGAATCGATCGGGAGGTCAAGACGCATTAACATGTGAAAACTCCTTGATTCCCATTCGCCTGGCTAAAAATTATTGTACTTTGACAAACTCATGGAGCTCATTATTTAAAAGTTTTATTATTTATTTTTAGAAAGTTTACGACATCTAGAAAGTTTGGTTTCATTTATTTTAGAAAGTTTACTTATTATTCTGTAGCATTTGCTTTATTTATTTTAGAAGTTTTCAGAGCTGCTTTTGTGTTCTAGAAAGTTTCTTTCCTAGTTAAAGTAGAAGTTGTTTTTTGTAATTAGAAAGTTTCTTTCCTAGTTAAAGTACAAGTTGTTTCTTTGATTTAGAGCACAAGCTTATATACCCCTAATGTAGTCTTTTGAAAATCATTCAAGTTTAATAATATTTTCTGCATTTCTCTTTTACAGAGCTCTCTGTTTCTATCTCTGGGTTAGATTCTTAACAGCCGTGGCTTCATACCTAGGTGATTCTCAGGAAAACAACCCACATCAATCAACCACATGTTGATTGTGGCGCCACTCCATCATATCTGGCTTGATCGTTTAATAACCCTAGTAACCACACTCAAAAATCCACTTTCCTCACACCATCTCATTTCTTAAACTTTCTCCATAAGCAATTTTTCAACCTCATTCTAAACTTTCCATATTTTGTCTTATTACTATTTAAAATAACATCCCAGTCACCCTTTTTCCCCTTATATATCACAAACACATTCTAACTTAGAAAACCATAATCCTGACTCATAACTGTTTAGCCTAACCACCCCTAAACCCATATTTTGTTCAACACTAAAACTAGATCATCCATCACCACCCCAACCTTGCATCAATGGCAAGACGATTTCCAAAGGCAAAGTCTCCCAACCAAAGAACACACCCACCAAAGGCCCAAAATTTAAAAACTTTAGGGACATAACTCCCCTAACTGAGGTTGGAGGTATCAGTCAAAAAACAAATCCAATAAATAAACCAAGATATAAACAAATAAAGGTATACACCACTCACATCCCTGGCAGAGTTACAGACTTAAAGCTTCAACATTAACTCCGGCAGACTTGAGTTCAACATAGTGACCCACTAAGATCAAAACCATCAATCAATCCAAACAAACATTATCAACAGCATGATGTAGAATATCATTTCTCATTGACATAGTCGTTTCATCGATATCTACATCAATTTTCTCGAAATCAGAGCCAGCTTATCGTCATAATGAATGAAAGTAGCACGCCTGAGAAGATTTGAGAATAATATTTCACAGCTTCACAGTATACTGATGTAATCTCAGATAGAACAAAAGATTTCCTTGCAGCACTTACCATATGTCCTATTTCCTAAATTTGAGAGTCCTGCAATTCTCATTACAAATCTTAAAACTTCTCAAACTGTGATATCAACACATAATTATAAACTAAAACACAAGGGTCCCCGTTTCATCATTAGTCCAGAAAACATACTTCGATATAGTCACTATGCCTCACCCGAAGCTGTTTCAGACAACCACCAATCCAATGTGGCCAACCAAACATAGTCGCATGTCTCTGATAGTTTATAACAAATCGATAGTGCCACACCACCCAGCTTCTTCGTCTGGAAATTGTTCCAACATCACAAAGAATTCCTGTGGAAGCAAGTAGTCTGCCTAGATACAAATCCTCTAGAGTCATCATAGTTATACAACTATTTTGAGAAGGAGAAGATCCGGGCAGAGTCTGACGCCGTAATCCAATTCACCACCATCACTGAACTCACTACATCTAAAAGCATTATTTTTTTGATATCAAGAATTTATTACCAAAAGGCAATCGTACAAAGAATACAGCCAAAGAGGACCAGTCATGAATGGGTGAAAGAAAAACTGGGACAAGACTCTATAAATAGAACAGCACATCCAATAACACAAAGTCACAACAAAAAACAGTCACAATCCCAAAAGTGAAACAATCCAAAACACAACCTTGCAGTAACACACTGGGCCCATTAAATCACAAATCAAGCAAACCAACCTACCATAGAGATAAAATATTAATGGGGAAGTTGACCATCTCTGCACATTGATCCGCTTGCGTAGACTATCAACAACCTTCTCGATACCTGCAACACAAGTCTAACATCATCACAAATGAGGCTTAAAATAAGGTCACTGAAGATATTGCTCTCTTGTATTCTTCTAGATCGATGACCCCACAAGTGGTATATAGTAGTTCTACAAATCTTCCTCGTAATAGAAATAAGACTTTTCCTTGATGGCTTTACCCATAAGAGCCTTCGCTTCTCCCATAATTCTGAGTTCATGACCTCGGTCATCAAACTGATGGGTCTCCTTCCGCCAACACTGTTACCAGCATTATTATAACAGTCGAACTATATGGTACGCCCATAATAGTGTGAGGCCAACCGGTTCCACTGTATGTGGAGGTCAGCCATGTGCAAGTCCCTCACTATCGCACCCTGTGGTTTAGATGAAGGGCCTGATCCTAATTCTCAAACAAGTACCTTTCGCTAACCCACTGAGCAAACCGAAGTGACTTGAACACCACAGCCCCGCTTCTCAACACCTTCCGCACCCATGCGACCCATAAAGAGTCCTTTACTATAAAAAAGATTCCAAATGTGTTTCATAACATTTGGGAATTGTTCAATCTTAAGATACGACGCATGCCCAAACTAATCTCTTTCCTCTTCGAAGAAACCAACAACCGACTAAAGCACACAGAATTCCCACTTTTTCCTGACTACAGCTTTTGAAAGCTTTAACTAATTTATAATCATGGGCATCGATGCTTCGTTTCTGCAGCCTATCAACCATTCACCAACCACATGTAGGGAAGACGCTTACGTAAAAACCACCAACAAGATGTACATCCTTCAGTGACCACCTTCACCCATAGCCTCAACAGAGGCTTGATAATCATCTTCCCATCCACTTGAAGGGGATGGAGAAAAACTAATGGAGAGTTGGGATTAGGGAAGGACAAACTAATGCCTCTAATTAGCTGGGAGTCACCACAACCCTCATCTCCCCATCGATAGGCTACCTGATCCTCGGCCTTAGATCGGCTTCCTTCCTTGTTCTACCAGCCTTTCTTTAACCCGAACCCAATGGATGCACAAATCCATCTCCAATAAACCCATATCAAGGTCGAGGATCTGGCCGGTTCGATCTCTAACTGTTCCAATCCAGGATACGAAGGCATCTGTAGATATGAGGTAATGGCGCAAATAGCCGGGCAATGGCGATGATCAAGCATAGATACTGGCATCGGGCATATTCAGGCACATACTTACCCTCGAAAAGACGTTTTGGCACCGGATGGTCGCTTCCTCATGACTGACGGAGGAGAAAGCTTCTTTCCAAAGATGAAGATCCACCCAAGAGGAGATGGTCGAACACCAGTTTAGAGAGACTGACATCGACTACATCCCCTCGGGGCAAAGCATGGGAAACCCTTGATGATGATCATGGCTCAAACTCCCTCACCTGATCCGACCGCCATAGTTAATGTCATCCCCTGTATTCACAAAGACGTATGTTTGACCGCCTTAGAGAGTACTTGGTCACCTGCACAGCATTCCTCCCTAAGAAAACTTTTCATTCTCAAAATTTACAAAAATAAACTTGTGAAGAGCTCTGGATATTTCCTTCATATTTGTTCTAATTCCCATGTAGTTTTTTTCACCCATGATGATCCCATATTACTTCACTGTATAGTTCGTCTGCTCAAGAATAGTCTATCTTTCATCCGTATTTTGGCTTTTCCTCGTATTACATTTTCTGCAATTTAAATCATGCCAATCTAGTATGTGAGGTATTAGCTCATACTTTCATCATTTATGGAAAACGCGAATAACCCCATTAATCAAGAGACGATGATCGAATTTACTTGAAAGAGACGCCATTCGTGGGCTGATGGATAATTCCGACCCAAGGTTTTTATAGGTTAACTTTTGGTTTATGAGGACGCTACAATCAACGTATGAGATCCCATTGATAAGTCTGAAGACCATGTATCAACCGGCTAAGTTCAGCAGGTCTTTCTGCGAACCAAAGAAATTTAAACCTTAATTTATTACGCGGTTAGGAAATACATGACCATGGGTCATGCCGCACAGTGAAGAATGAAACTAAATATATGAGACGTGGAAGCTTATGGTGTGCTAAAATCCTCTGATTGTTCTGAGTAAAGCAAAATGTGTTTGAAATGAGGATCAGCCCTTCTTTTTTTGGATAGTTTAATTTTTTTTTTTTGGATAGTTAGGACTGTGCCCTTCATCAATAAGGTACACAAACAGCTGGGACTTTATGCATGATCTTGAACCCGGCTGTCCCCTCCTTCCACGAGTAGAGATCGAATCATATATGATTCAAATATTCATAATAATGCTCGTAGCCGAGGTTATTGATGAGGTAAAGATGAATCGGCTACTCATGAACTCGACCTTATTGCTATCAAGAATAGTTGTGCTAACCATCGCTTGATGACTTTAAGACGTTATCTCGACACTTGCCCTTCGTATTCACCTAATCAATCAAACAATTTAACCAAAGAAGTCGTCAACTGCACTTTACTGCTATGGTATCCCCAAGCTTATCGAGACATGCATTTATTGTCCTGATGGGCTGGTCCAAAGATAGATTATTGCTATGCAATATTTCTTAGGTGGGTATTGATTTAACTCTATGTCTTTTGTGGTTTTCACGGCTATGTTGAAGATGAATCACTTGTTTTTTGGATGCCAATTCACCGCCGTATTTCGGGGGTTGAGGACTTAAGGTTGTGGGAATTCTAGAATGCCACGAGTTGGAGAATGAGTTCTGGTGGGTAATTGCTACCTGAAGGAAATCCTTTTTGTTATTTTTCTGCTCCATTTGTGATGATGTTAGACTCTATTTCCAGTTCTAAGGTTGTTGATAGCCCAAACAGATCACGTGATAATGGTCCCCTCCCTATTAATATTTTTATCTCCCGTAGGCTGATGTTTAACGATTGTCAGCCTGTTGCCTTGCCCTGACAAGCGCGGTTCAGGTCATTTTCGCCCATCAGGTCAGGTCTTTGTCAGGCTTTGTGTTGTTCGGGCTGTTGCCTGCTCCTATATTTATAAGGGAGGTGCTGTCCGTTTTTTCTTTGCCTGGTTGTGGCCTCGGGTCTCAGTTCTTTGTATTTTATTTGGCGTGCCCCTTTGCATAAATTTTACTCATTCAAAAAAAAAAAGGGGAAATCCTTTGTTCTATCACAAGAGGGATTATGTGGAGCTTTTCTACCATTTATCACTGTGGAGACAACTAATAGCAGAATTCATATATAAACATCTATCTGGGCCTGAGGCTATTTTCATCCTCATTAGTAATGATGTCAGCCTGAGAATCTTCAAGTTTCCAAGGTGCGGTGATAATCCAAAGGAACAGAGCCAGTGAGATGTCCTTCCCCACATTCGCATTAGCGCTTTTACAGTTGATCGATGGTTTCGCGGTTGTCAACCCTGTCTTGTTTGACCGGGGTGCCTTAGCCCTGTCAGGCCATCGGGCTTCTTGGGGGTGCAGGTCTATGCCCTGGATGTCAGTAAGTGTTTGTTTTTCTGCCTAGTTGTCCTTGGCCGTCATATTGTTTTTGGTCACGCCTTTCTTAGTTTCTTGTGATGCTCCAACCATTTTTTTCTTTTTTTCGCCTGTGGCCTGTATCTTGGTTGTGTATTTATTTCTTTGAAATAAATGTCATTTATCCAAAAAACTAAATATCAACACAAGGAAAGTAACATGGCAAAACTGAACGAAACTACAACATTTTTCCTAAACTACGACACTAAAAACTAGCTCCACATGAAAGAAACTAGATAATTTAAGACAAGACGGTAATCAAATTACCAAGAACGAACAAATCAAGAGAAAATCAAGATAAATCAAACAAATGTAACACCCTCACGAGTTACTGATGGTAGATGGTTCGGGCTGGTCAGAATTTTATTTAATCTTATCGCTTATCAAGAAGGTTTGAACCATCATCGCTTTGATGACACTAGAGAGATTTCATCTCGTACTGTCTTTGGGATACCACCGTTAACTCACCAGAAATACCGTACTTCCAAAGAAGCGTCAACTGCACTTTACTTATATCCCTGCCATCAGAGACATGCAATACCGTCGATGTGGCTATTCAGATAGATTGGTTATGTACACAAGCTTCAAAGGGCAAGGATCAACCCTGTCTGTGTTTTTTGCCGAGCCATGTTGGAAGACAGAATCACTATATTTTGCTCTAATTCACCACAAATGATGAGAATTTAAGGTTATGGAATTCTAGAATGCCACTAATCGAGAATGAGTTCTATGGGTAATTGCTACTTCAAAGGGAAATCATTTTGCTCTATAACCAAGAGGATCATGTGGGCTATACCATTTATCACCAGGAGACAACTAGAATAATAGAATCTATGAGAACATCTATTCTCCAACTGATGTTATTTTATCTCATTTGTAATGATGTCGTCAGAGAATCTCAAGTTTGTTGTGGTGGATAACTTGAACAGAGTTATGTGAGAGATGGTCCTTCCTCTTAATATTCTCGCATCGTATTTCATGTATTGATCGATGGTTTATTGGTTGTCAACTTTGTTCATGTTAATCTTATGGCCAGCCTGCCATTGGCCGTGAGTCTCATCAGACAGGTGGTGTTTGGTTTTTTGTTTTTTTGCTGGTCCGGTTGTTGTTGGTTGTTTCTGGGTCGTTGTTTTTCCTTAGCTTTTGTGGGAGGTCTGGTCTCGTTTTCTTTTATTTGCCTCAGTCGTGTGGCCTTTGTCAGGCTTTGCCTTTGGAACAACGCTATATCCAAAAACAAATGTAACACATAGTATATTAATATATGTTTTGGGGCCTGTCATTTTGGTTAGGTTTTGAAATAAACGCCATTATTCAAAAAAAAAAATATATGTTTTAGTTATATTCGTAAGGATTTTTGGGAGTAAAACAAATTTTTTTTTTTGATAAGTGCCATTTATTTCCAAAAAAGCCCCACAACCAGTAAGGTTTGACACTAATTAAAGGCCTGTACCGCCAGAAAACGACAGAACTCTCCCAAAATCAAGGAAAGGCAATGTACCAAACAACCAACAAGGAAAGTAAAACTTAAAACAAATGTGACACTCACCCATCCTGTAGAGTGACCAAACCCCAAAGCCCAAATTCTCACAACCCAAGCAGACACCTGTGCCTAACAGATAAGGACTCAAGAATCAAACAATCAAATCCAAATGAAACACCAATGTCAAGAATATTAAGAGTAAAGGACCACTTTTACAAGAGCCTCCGTTTCACCAGATTATCCACCACCTTCGAACCTTGAGATTCTCACCACATCGTTACAATGAGATGAAAATAGAGATCACCGGAAAATAAATATTTTCATAAATTCTACTATTCCGCTGTCTCCACAAGTGATAAATGGTAGCACCCCAAGCAATCCTCTTGGTGATAGAACAAAAGGATTTCCCTTTGGTAGCAATTACCCATAAGAACTCATTCTCCCAATCTGGAGTTCTCGTAGAATCCCACATAACCTTTAAAACTCTCAACCGTATACCGCAGCCAATGAACCAAAACAAGTGGTTCCTCGTCTTCCACATTAGTCCCATAAAAACACACGATATAGAGTCAATGCGCCCCACCCGAGAAGCTTGTCTTGCCTAACCAATCTATCCTGAATGGCCAACCAAACGATGAATGCATGTCTCCTGATAGCTTGAGGGAACCAGATCGTATGGTGCCAGTTGACCACCGGCTTCTTTGGTCTAACATTGTTCCAAGCTGAGTTCACAGTGAATTCCCCAGAAGAAGCAATTGTCCACGAGATAAAATCCTCTCTAGAGTCATTATAGTTGGAACAACTATTCTTGATAGCGATAAGATTCAGAGTTTGCAATTGGCCAATCTCCACCTACCACCATCAATAACTCATTTACATCGAGCATTATTATGGGATAGTCAATCATATATGATACGGTCTCCATAATGTGGTAGAAGAGGGACAACCGGTTCCGTGAGTCATGCCATAAAAAGTCCCCTCTACCATTGTGCACCTTGTGTTTGATGAAGGGCCCCACTCATCTCGCAAATGTTACGCCACGAGCAACCAAGGGATTTTAGTACAACACTGCCCCGCTCACATACCTTCTCCGCACCCATGCGACCCATAAAGAGTCTCCATTATAAAAAGATTCCAAATGTGGCCATAACATTTGCATCATTCGAATCTTTTGATACGACGCATGCCCAAACTAATTCCTCCTCCTTCGAAGACAAACCGACTTCAACCGACCTTGCCATGCGAATTTAATTTTTCCATCAAAGGAAGCTTTTGAAAGCTTCGTTCAATCTTAGCAATTGTGAATTTCGGAATTATAAATGCCGCACTAATACCGCCAATACTATACAAAAAATGTAACCACCGCCTACACTCTTCGCATATGATAACGCCGCTTGTCCATGAACAGCACTCGCTTAATTTTATCCGTATGCCGACAATGTAATGGGTAAGTCTAGCTGAGATCGTAGGGACTCCAAGATATTTATAGGAAACCTCCCCAAACCGAACCCGTGGTGTTCAATAAATCATTCTAATGTCATCAGCCATCCCGGCCATGAAAATGGCACTTTCTCGCTTGTTTATTTGTGTTCAAAATCGGCTTCAAACTTTACCAACTCGCCCATCATAACTTGTACACTGGATTTTGTCCCTCCAGAAAAGAGGAAAATATCATCCGCAAAGCTTAGATGGGTTAGGCTGAGTTCCCCGCATTTAGGATGGAACTGAAAATCCTGGCTGTGGGCAGCCGCTGATAATGACCTAGAAAGGGCCTCCATAGCAATGATAAATAAAAGCGGAGAAAGAGGATCCCCTTGTCTCACCCCGCGCCATAGCAAAACTCGCTTAGTCAACATTACCATACAGAGAATGTAGGTGGGCAGAGATGCATCTCCTTAATACAATCATCAAATAGGTGTTCCCATGCCTTAAGATAACCAAAACACACCCAAATGACTGTGTCAAAGCCTCTTAATGTCAACTTTGGGAGCACACCTAGAGGGGCCCACCGTTTCATGGTAGTCGACCATTAGCTGCGATAAGGATATTATCAGCAATACTCCGACCAAGACAAAGCCGACCGAGAAGGACTTATTATATCGTGATGCATTACTTAAACTCGCTATAATCTTCGAAATGCATTTATACATGGTGTTACAACAAAGATTGTCATAATCATCATATCTGTGATTAGAATCTAACAAAGTAATAACTGCATAATCAATCTCCTCAAAGAAGCCACTGACGAAGAAAGAAGTCACTGCCTCAACAACATCACTCCTATAGCCCCATACTTTCTAAATCAAAAAAGCAACTTCTACTTTAACTAGGAAAAGAAACTTTCTAAATTACAAAGAACAACTCATTTTAATAAGTTAAACTTAAATTACAAAAGCAACTCCCAAAAGAAACTTTTCTAAAATAATAAAACAAACTTTAAAACAAATAAACCAAATCTTCCTAAAATAAATAGCAAACTTCTAAAAATAAATAAAGCAAATCTTCCTAAAATAAATAAAGCAAACTTTCTTAAAATTAATATGGCAGCTCCACATCGTGGTTTGTCCAAGTCCGACCACGTTTTTTGCCTCAACAAATGAGGTCCAAAAAAGGAGTTTCACATGTATTCACGCGCCTTGACCTCCCCAACTGCCCTTCAATAATTAGGGTCGACCCCAATGTTTGGTGTCGATAGATGCTCCTGCATCAATCCCCTATAGCTGGGAAAAAAGACTTGCCTCAAGTCTTCAACATGATAAGCCTGTCCTAACACATTGAACATTGAGAAATTTTACGTCTGTCAGCAACCGCAACTAAAGTACTCTCTCCAATTTTCTATAATCTTGAAAGGGCCATCTGTCTTAATATATTTCTAAACTTTCCTGGAAAACCTATCCTTGCGAAGGTGTACCAAACCACTCAGCTTTCAACCTCAAAACTCAACATACTTACACGCCTATTTGTTTGTTCCACATATTTGGCATTCTTTCTTCTCAATCTTTCGTTTAACTTCTTCATGCAACTTGATGAAATCAAAGCACAAAGGATCCAAGGATGCTTACATTTACAACATACATACATCATAGAATTTAATCTCATCTAATTAATCATAAATAGAAACCTTGGAAACACCTAATATATTTCTATTTCATGTTTGTGCCTTATTACTATTTTGATTTGGAGTTGGTTTATTTTAGAAAGATTTGTTCTCCAATAAAAAGTAGAGTTGCTTTATTTAATTTAGAAAGTCTTCGTTTTTTCGTTAAATAGAGTTGCTATGTCTTTTTTAGAAAAAGGTTTGCTTCAGATTGTGATGATTTATAAATGATTTACTGCTATTTCGAGCTGATGGTCAGAGATTTGAGATGATTGTTCTAGATTTGCCGATGAAATTCCAGATTAGTTTAATTCTATTACCAAGCCTTGTCCTAAAATTATATAGTTTCCTTTTTCTCCTTCATGGATATTTTTAGTGTGTATTAGAAAGTATGTTTGTTTCTTTCTTGTTTTTGGCCAAATAATACTTTCCAGGTCAACATTTAGTTTCTATTCTTCATATTTTTTGGCCTATTTGTATGGTTTGTTATCCTTATTCTTAAAGTTTGCCACAGACAAAATTGAGAGTATACTTCTTGGTTCTAAAGAACTCCATGAACTTACCCATATTCCGTATGTCATCAAGACTTTAATAATCTGATCTCCATCACTGATTGTGGCGTCCTCACACATATACCATGTTCTAAGCTCCACAGGCAACCCGGGGTCAAGGTCATCCATCCAGCCGATGCTAGAGCCGGTTCTTTCGAGCTACTCCGATCACTGGTCTCCTCAATAGTCGATCGGTTCGCATCATTCGCATCGTAGCAACAGTGTCTTACTTTTTCCGGTTTGCCTATCTTTATTATTGCCATTATTTTTTCTTTGTCCGAATCCATCTTAGTCACCGCTTCATCCATACCTTCAAATTCGCAACTCAATTTTAGTCACAACTTAATATCTACTTCCATCCCAAGTCCGATTTTCTTCATTCTTTGACGATATAATTTATTTGTTTTTTTTTTTTCGTGAACCGTCCATCCCAAGTTACAAAAAAAAAAAAAAAAACAGAAAAAAAAAGGAAAGTAAAGGAAAAGAAATCGTAGAAAAAGAAAGCTCCAGTTTAAAAAAAAAAAAAAAAAAGGTTTAAAAAAAAAAAGCACAATTTTTTTATGACATACACTCAGCTTGTTGAAGTCAAGTCCCCAACATAATATAAAACAAAAAAGTCGGTGAAAAAACCGAGAAATTTTTGGTGTACGGATATTTTGTTGCCTTAAGTAAAAGACTTGAATATTTGTCGACGCCACCAACCCGTCATTCGGGCAGTGGTTTGATTGATTTTGCGTGAAAAACAGATTTGTTTGATTAGTTCCAAAAGAACTAAAAGAGAAATTTGAGGGAAAAAGGCAAGAGGGTCAAAATGAGAAAAAAGCCAAATATATTGTGTGAAAACACAAGTGAACCGAGCGAATGATTCTTTGAGTGCAAAACATGAGGGAGTGATTTGTGAGGTCCTATGTTGTTGGCTTCCTTTCTTTTAACCTTGCTTTTACAAAGAATATGACAAACGATAGCGCATCCAAAAGTATGAGGGATAGCCGATATGAAGTTCCACATGGAGGCCTTAATCACAGTGAAGTAAAGAGGATATTTTAAGGCCGAATCTGGAACAATTCCATGAGGGTGGAGCAAAGCTCGAAATGCAATTATCCGTGCCTCGAAAGCAATGACGGTAAAACCCCTCCCACAAAGACGTAGAAGGGAAAGGTCACAAGAAGAGGGCGCTGCAGACAAGAAGAGCATGACTTAGTGAGACTTTGAAGATGAGAATGGCTATGATTCAAGTTAGTAACAGGTATGGGGAGACATAGAGAAAGCCAGGAATCAGGAAGATAATAATTTGAGAAACATTAAACAAAGATTCCATCTTTCCAAGAAAAAGAATGACCCCGAGGTGTTACATCTCGGGAGCGGGAGAGGGAAGTGGAGTTGGTTTTTATTGTCACATTATTCCGAAAATACAAGGCAGAACTACCCATGTGGTTCTCGGGGACTATACAAATGCTTTGCAGGGACCAAATTAGTTTTATTTATGAGACTAATAGGAGCCAACTAGAAACATGGGAAGAGGGACAGGTGATGCGAAAGAGATTTGTTTCAACTACCACTACCGAGTCACAACAAGTCGCAAAATCTAAGGCAAGGCAATCGTAGTGTAAAATGAGTATTATAAGGAGATGAAGGTTGTAATGACTAGAGCAAATATTGAAGAAGATCGATATTACAATGGCTGTGTTTCGGCAAAGTTTAAACAGCAGATTCGGGTGGTGGAACTGCAACATTACGTGAGTTGGAGAATATGGTGGGCTATGGCTATCAAGATCGAGAATCAAGTCAAGAGGAGGACAGCATTCAACACACGCTCAACTCAGTCCACCTCATCCACTTGGAAGTTGAATCAATGGAGGAAGGAAGATAAGCCACCCAATGCCAAGCCCAAAATAGAACAAGAACAAGAGGTGACCGCAGGACAAGAAATCAAGACTATGATTCAAAAAGAATGAGAAAGAAAAGAAATAAAAGTAAAGAGGAGGAAAGGAAAACAAGAGGAAAAGGAAAGTGATAGAAGGAAAGAGAGTGAGAAAAGAAAAGAGAGTGAAAGGAAAAAAGATCTTAAAGTGAACAACGAAAAAGGAGAGAAAACAAAAAGATCAAGAAGTGAACGATGAACAATGAGGGGAAACAAAAAGAAAAGAAAGCTTCTATACAAAAGATAAGGAATCAGATGTTTTTGGCTCTAAAGCCTATGTTTGTACTTTCTTTGTACAAAGAGGACGCTTTTGGAGACTAACTATCTTGATTCTTCGCTGCTCAGTATCGTTTCTTCCTTGTTACAAGAGTCAAGTATGTAATCCCCTGTAGAATGACCTCGGGCAGATTTACACCCAGGAGACAAAAAGAGCTTCAAAGACAAGTGGAGGAATTTATTAGTCCATGTGTTATACATGTATTACTTGATCCCAAAAAGGATGGACTGTCCATATGTATTTATTTTCATGCCATCAACAACATTATGGTTAAGATACGGGGACAAATCTTTTCGAGGAAAGGGGGAATGATGAAAATCAAAGCACAAAGGATCCGTGATGCTAGAGCATTTACAACATACATAAATTCAATCTTAATTTTGGAAAATTCAGATTTGGGAGGCTAGGAACCTGGAAACACCTAATATATTTCTATTTTTTCCAAGTGTTTGAGTTTTATTAATATTTTGATTTGGAGTCGTTTATTTTAGAAAGATTTGTTCTCCAAGTCAAAGTAGGAGTTGCTTTATTTAATTTAGAAAGTCCTGCTTTTCTAGTTAAATAGGAGTTAAGTATATGTCTTTTTTTAGAAAAGGTTTGTTTATATTTATGATGATTTGCGCTGATTTGTCGCTATTTTGGAGCTGATTTGTCGTAGATTCAGAGATGATTTGCTCTAGATTTGTCGATTTGTCTGGCATTTGCCGCTAATTCTATTACTAAGCCTTGTCCTAAAATTATATAGTTTCCTTTTTTTTCTCCTTCATGGATATTTTTAGTGTAGTAAGTTTAGAAAAAAGTATGTTAGTTTCCTTTCTTGTTTAATAAATATTTACTTTCCTTGTGGCCGAATATTTATTTCTATTCTTCATATTTTTGGCCTATTTAAAGGTTTGTTATCCTTGTATTCTTAAAATTTAAGTATTAATAAATTGAGAGTATAAATTTCTTTGGTTCTTTAAAGAACCCATGAACTTATCGGCTATTCGCGATGCTCATCACACTATCAATCTGACTTCCATCACCGATCTGGCGTCCTCACATATACCAAGGTTCTTGCTTCCATATAAGCAACGGGTCAAGGTCATCCATCCAAGCCGATGCTAGAACGGTTCTTTCGAGAGCCATCTGATCACGGGTCTCCTCACAAGTTGACGGTTCGCACACAACTTCGATCTCTTTGGCTCTAACTTCAAAGATTCCTACTAAATTGTCAATAGTCTGACGGGGTGCTAATTCCATGGTCCAATCGGTTGTAGTCCATAGACTACCTCAAATGGGCTTTTCCTAACAGTTCTATGCATGGACCTATTGTAGGCAAACTCAATTTGAAGTAGAATCGAATCCCATTGTTTCACGTCTTCCCACATAGCCCGTAGCAAATTTCCTAAGTTTCTCTATTAGTAACTCGGTTCGACCATCGCTTGAGGGTGATAAGAGGTACTCAAATGCTGAGTTAGTCCCCAGCTTTCTCCACGTAGTTCTCCAAAAGTGACTAAGAAACTTAGAGTCTCGATCTGAAACCATAGTCTGGGGAATACCATGTAGACGTGACAATCTCTTGAAGCACAAGCTCAAGAACATGCGACATCATTAGACTTGTTGCATGGTACAAAGTGAGCCATCTTTGAAAACCCGTCAACGACCACCGTAATCGACCTTGTTTTGTGTTCTAGGTAATCCCAAACAAAATCCAAGCTTACCTCCTCCCATGCATATTTGGAATTGGCAATGGTGTATATAGTCCCGCATTGTTCCATGAGTTTTAGCCATCATGCACACAACACACTTCTTGACAATTCTAGCAATGTCTTTCTAAATTTTTGGGGCCAAAGAAGTTTGCACTTCACTAGAGGCAGGCTTTTACTTCACCAGTGTCCTCCTAATGTTCCACCATGCAATCCCATCCAAAATACTCAATCTCAAGGAACAAGATGGATGCATAGAGGTTTTAAAGAGAAAACCACCATCCTTACAAAATCCTGAAAGGCTTGTCGGCTCATACCTTCTAGATTTCTACCAAAATTAGCATCCTCCTCATATAGTTCTTTCACCAAGACATCGATCCAACTACTGACTGCATGGAAGTCACTGTGGCATGTCTCCTACTCAAGGCATCCGCAATCAACGTTATGAACACCCACTTATGCTTGATTTATAAAGTAGCGTTGGTAAGAATTCCACCCATGTCGATGTCTTTCGATTCAACTTGTGGTGGTGGTTGATGAATTTTAGTGCTTCATGATCCGAGAAAAGCACAAATGGCTGTAAAGCAAGTATTGACTCCAATGAAATAAAGCTCTATAGATAGCATAAAACCCTTGTCATAGGTGGAGTACTTCCTTTTGCTTCATTTCATCTCTCACTGTTAAGCGATGGGTCTTCCTTCGACTAAGGACAAAGACCAATCCCAACTTGAGATGCATCACACTCTACTTCAAGACTTTGTCAATCGTGTAAAACCAAACATGGGGTTTCACAGCTTTTCTTCAATCAAATTCCGGTTTCTTCGCAACACTAGTCCACTTGAATTTGTCTCCTTAAGCATTCAGCCACAGGAGCCATTATAGAGCTAAATCCACGAATAAATCTCCTATAAAAGAGACTAGCCCATGAAAACTTCTCACATCATGGATCGAGCTAGAGCCGCCAATTCGTACGCCTTCATCTTGCTTCTGGCCCATCTCAATTCCATCTTTAGTAACCACATACAACCAAGAAATATGATTCTGCCAGGGCATAGAAGTCACACTTCTTCAAGTTGACAACAATTGTTGCCCTTTAGGATAGAGAACAATTGCCTCAAATGCTCCAAGTGCTCCATCGAATTTTTCGCTATGATCAAAATATCATCAAAGTATACCACCACAAAATTTCCAATGCATGGCTTAAGGATATGATTCATAAACCTCTACAAAAGTGCTAGGGCATTGATAGTCCAAAATGGCATCACCATCCACTCATGTAGTCCATCTCGTAGTTTTGGGCACGCCTTCCATTCATCTCCTTCCTCATACGATTCGATGGTATCCACTCAAATCAATCTTCTCAAAAGATGGACGACCATAGAGTTGATCCAAAGAAATCATCGAGTCTTGGAATGGGAAATCGATATTCAATAGGTAATCTTGTTGACTGTCCTACTATCAACAATAATCCCTCTAAGATCCATCCTTCTTTGGTACTAGCAGTAAGGTGAACCGCACAAGGGCTTCTCTCGAATAAGCCCTTTGTTGAGCAACTCATCAACTTGTCTTGTAAGCTCTTCATGTTATAGACTCATCCTATAGGCCGGTTTATTGGGCAAAATGTAACTCGGTACGAGGTCTGTCGGATGTTGAATATCTCTCATAGTGGGCAACCCATGGAATCTCCTCGTGTACTACATCAACAAATTTCCGCTGCACTGGCTCTACTCTTTCGGGATCTCCTTCTCACTTTCGTTTCTTCAATAGCAACCAGGCCATCACATTCAAGAACCAGCTCGATTTCTTCTCCAACTCGGATTTTGACAACAAAGAATTTTGCTCGCTGGTTCGAGGCCTGAGCAATCGGGCCGGCTTCAACTAAGTAAGCAAGACAATTTTGTGGCCATCCTCATGAATGTGTTCTTGAAGCCATCATAAATGACCCTTCCTATCATATTGCCATGGCCTCCCAAGTAGCAAGCGACAAACATCCATTGGAACAACATCACACCATACCGTCCCGGCAAGGTTTCCAATCGTAGTTATATTAAGGCACCTATTCCTCGTCCTCGACCTTCTCCCGATCACTTCGCCGCCTCCCGTGGACAACCTGGCCGCCGGGTTCATTTTTTTATCCACCAGCTCTGTCCATCTGGTTCAGTAATCACAATGATTCGGGGTATACTGATGGTTTTGTCCAAATTTGGTTTGCTTCAGACGTTCTGATCCGGGGTCGATTCATCACGCGAGGAAAGTGATCCGATGGTCATAACTTGGGTGCCGGTGATGCGCAGGCCGGGCGGCACAGGAAGTACGCGGCCGCGCTCGGTGTGGTGTCCCCGGGTTGCTTCCTTTGGTGATCGTGTTGTGCCATGAATGCGGGCTTTTCCTCGTCGCAGCCGCCCGCCTTTGGCCTGTCCGCTCGGGGGTCTCTGGTGAGTTTCATGATGGCCTGTAAGTGGGGTTGATGTTGCCCTACGCAGCGCTTGTCGCCGCCTCCTCCATCTGGGGAAGGCTTTCACCCACCGGCTTCCCGAAACGGTAGTATGTCCAAATTGGCCGGGGTTGATAATTTTGTATCGCTTCCTTGATTGTGGAAGAGCTTCCATGTTATGCTATTGCTTCCTTGGAGTGTTGTGTGTCATGCCCGGATGTGGGCTGTCTTAATTTGTGCCGTTTATCGTGGTTGCTCAGGATTCCGCCGATGCTCTTTTTCCTTTTATGATTTTTAGGGAGGTGTCATCCGATTTTCTGCTCTGTCTCTAGCGGGTATTTGGCTTGTATTGTTCTGATTACAGTCTGGCTTTGCTCTTTTTGGAAATAAATTCTTACTTATCCAAAAAAAAAAAAAAAGGCACCTATTCTTTACCTTGATATCACTACCCTCTTGAAGCCAGCTAAGTTTATAGGGTTTCGGATGTGGATCCATCTTCAAATCAAGCTTTTGCACCATCTCCAAGGAAACACAATTCGGGGTTCCCACCATCAATAATAACCAAACAAACCCCGTCCCAGACGCACTCAGGTGAAAGATACTGGACCGCAACCACCCCTCCTCACTAGCAGCCTGCTCATCTTAAGACCCTTTCAACAACTAAGGAAGTCCCAGCTGGTCATAGTAAGTCTTATCCTTAACTTCATGGCCGATTCAATTGCCTCTTGACATCTCTCTTCCTCATCCTAATATTCTTCAATTAGCGCCCACTGTTTGCTAGGACAATCGTAAGCTATATGCCCAAATCCGTGGCATCTAAAGCACCGCCTCGACTTGTAGGGAGGTAGACTCCTTGTCAGGGCTTGTGCACTTCCACCTTTACTTGAGGTTTAAGGGCGGTTTTAGCACTACTAGGACCCCTTGAAGTCGACCTGATAAATCCTTTAATCCGATTTGTAGTAAAACCCCATACTTGTTTAGAGCCTCAACTTTTAAGGCAAGCTTTATCACATCTTGAAGAGTATTATATACGCAATTGAACAATTTTTGAAATTTCGAACCTCAAACCAGCAAGGTAGCGGCATGGATCGCTTCCTCACCCTCTGCAAGTCTCCTTGATCATCAAATTTTTCAACCACCAATACTCCATATCGATTCCTCACGCTTCAAATTCGAATTTTGAGGAAGATATCTTGGCGATAGTGGAAGGAAGATTACTCTCCTTTTAGTTCTTTTCTTCATCTTTCCCAAGTTTCAATCTTTCTTCTTGTCATCTTCCCACGTCTCTCTTTAAATTTTCCCACCAAGAAGTACATTCTTTACAAGATTCGATACCACCAACTTCACCTTTTGCTTCTGAGGATCATAATATTCAAAGACACGCTCGACTCAGATAGCCAATCCAAGAAGTCATGATGCATTCTTCCTTCAAATCGGAATATCAAACTGATTGAATACTGAACTTTCATCATTATTACGCTTTCTCATAGTAATCATCATCGCGGTATCGATCTTCATACCTTCTCCATAATCATATTCTCTTGAATGCTTGTCTTTAGGCTTCTTACGCCTCAAGTAATCTCGAATCCTGGCTTAGCAAGACAATTCCCTGGCCAAAACTTTCATCACCTTCACCTTCAAGGTCTTTGTCGCCATAGGATCATCATTGATAGCCATCTGCTTTTGTAGACGTTGAACCACAGATTCAAGATCAATAATTTTTGCAATGGGGATTGAGAACCACTTGAACCATGATTAGGACTCTGTCTCCTAAACTACAAGAATACTCTTTAGCTTATGATCGCCATCAATCCGAGTTTCCGATACCACTTTGATGCAAGGTTGGGACCATGATGATCCGTATTAGGTGTTTCAAAATATGGGTTTGGGGTAGTTTTCTTGGGCCAAAATAGGTTATGGACGAATTTAAAGATTTCTAAGCAGAGCGCTTAATTTATGGTATATAAGGAAAGGGTATTTTAGGAAGGTTTTGCAAAGGAATAAAGATTTGGAAAGTTTTGGTTGAGGTTGAAAATATGGTTATGGAAAGCCTAGAGAAAAGATGATGGTGATGGAAAGTAGAGTTTGCACAAGAGTGGTTACTTACCTGCGACGAAACGATCCACACAAGATGGATGATTTGCTGAAGGCGCCACATCCAACTATGCACAGTTGATTGATAAGCCTGACAAAGACTTCGCCACCAGAATCCACCAAGGTATGAGAAGCCACAAACTCGTCCTCAAGGAATCCACCCAAGAGATAAGAGAATGCTATAACTCTTAAAAAGCAATCCGAAAATATTATTAAATCCAACTGATTGGTCAAAAGACTACATTAGTAGGGTATATAGCCCCATACTTTCTAAATCAAAAGCAACTTCTACTTTAACTATTAGAAAAGAAACTTTCTAAATTACAAAGAACACCTCTACTTTAACTAGGAAAAGAAACTTTCTAAATTACAAAAAGCAACTCCCTAAAAGAAAACTTTCAAAATAAAATAAAGCAAACTTTCTAAATAAATAAACCAAATCTTCCTAAAATAAATAAAGCAAACCCAACAAATGCTAAATCTTCCTAAAATAAATAAAGCAAACTTTCTAAAATTACGCACCCACATCGTGGTTTGTTCAAGTATGACCACGTTTTTGCCTTCCAAGGCCCAAATGAGGTCCAAAGGAGTTTTCATGAATGTGATCATCAACACTCCCAATCCAATTCTTCAATAATTAGGGTTGAATTCCCAATGTTTGGTGTGTTTATAGATGCTCCTGCATCAATATGTGAGGGAAAGCATGAGTCCATGTGCAGTACTAGTACTTTTGGTGCCTAAAAAGGATGGGACGTGGCGTATGTGCATTGATTGCAGGGCCGTCAACAACATTACAGTAAAGTATCATCATCCTATACCTAGGTTAGATGATATGCTTGATGAGTTGCATGGGTCTTGTATTTTCAGCAAGATAGATCTTAAGAGTGGATATCATCAAATAAGAATGAAAGAAGGTGATTGATACGAACCCCGTCAACTTGTGAGGAGACCCGTGATCGAATTAGCTCGGAAGAACCGCCTAGTATCTGTTTGACGGATATTCAATTCTGCTTATATGGAAGCAAGAACCTTGGTATATGTGAGGACGCCACAATCGGTGATGGAGATCCGATTGATAAGTCTTGATGAACGCCAAAGAAAAACCGATAAGTTCAAGGAGTTCTTCAAAGAACCAAAGAGAAATTGAAACTCTCAATTTTATTAATGCTTAAAACTTGAAGAATACAAGGATAACAAACTTAAATAGGCCAAAAAATATGAAGAATAGAAAACTAAATATTCGCCACAAGGAAAGTAAATATTTGGCCAAAAACAAGAAAGGAAATCAACATACTTTTTCCTAAACTACTACACACTAAAAATATCCATGAAGGAGAAAAAGGAAACTATAATTTTAGGACAAGGCTTGCAGATTAGAATTAGCAAAAGCAACTGAACAAATCAAGAAGAAATCTAGAACAAATCATTCCAAATCTACAAAGAATCAAGCTCCAAAATAGCAAAGAACTACGTAAATCATCACCAAATCTGAAGCAAACCTTTTCTAAAAAGAAATAGCAACTCCATTTGTTCTCAGAAAACGTACTCTCTAAATTAAATAAAGCAACCCTACTTTGACTTGGAGAACAAATCTTTCTAAATAAACCAACCCAAATCAAATGGTAATAAAACTCAAAACACTTGGAAATAGAAATATTAGGTGTTTCCAAGGTTTCATGTACCTCCCAAATCCGAATTTTCCAAAATTAAGATTGAATTCTACCGGGCGTTGTAAATGCTCCGCATCACGGGACCAGGCTGATTTTCATCATTCCCCTTTCTCGAAAAGACTGGTCCCCGAATCTAATCATAATGTTGTTGATGCATATGAAATAAATATACACCTCCACAAATTCCATCCTTTTGGGATCAAGTAATACATGTACAACACAGTTGACTAATAAATTCCTCTCCACTTGGCTTGAAGCTCTTTGTCTCCTCGTGGCAAATCACTGTGGTCATCCCTGTGTGGATTACATACTTGAACTCCTCGTAACAAGGAAGAAACAATACTAGGCAACGAAGAATCAAGATCGCTGGTCTCCAAAGCGCCTCTTGTACAAAAGTACAAACATAGCTTTAGAATAAAAACACTCTTTTAGTTCACTATCTTTGTATAGAAGCTTCTTTCTTTTTGTTTCCTTCTGTTCATCGCTCACTTCGATCTTTTTTTTGTTTTCTCCTTTTCGTTGTTTACTTAAGATTCCTTTTCCTTTCACTCTCTTTCTTTTCACTCTCTTCCTTCTATCACTTTCCTTTTCCTCTTTTGTTTTTTTAATTTTTTTTTTTTTTTTTTTTTGGATAAGTAAGAATTTATTTCCAAAAAAGGCCAAAGCCCAACAAAAATCAATACAATACAAGAAGCCACAGGCCTCTAGAAAAAACGAAAAACGGACAGCACCTCCCCTAAAAACCATAGGAAAGGGCGACAGCCCGAGACAAAATCACCTGATAAACAGCAAAAACCAAACCAATACAACCCACAAATCACAGAAGCGCAACCCCAAATAACCACAAGCCCACATCCCGGGCACAGGCCACATAATAAAAAACACTCCGAGAACAGCCATGCCAAACTGAGCCAAAGCAGCCCCACAAACAAACCACTCAGGCCACAACCTGGGACAGGCAAGAACAAGAACACCACGCCCACACCCCGGGCGAAGAGAATCAGACACCCAACTAGCAAGGTCATGTCTCGACCACTACGGCTCAGATAGAAAGAGGAAAAGACCATCTATCTGCATCAAGATCCGCTTGCGTGGATTATCATCAACCTTCCTCGCAACCCCGATTCTGTTCCGACTCATTAAGCAAACACACGTGAAAATAGCTTCGCGAAGTATATAGACATTTTCATGCATTCTCGTCAAGCATTGTCTCCATAAGGATATAGTAGCTCCTCACGCAATCCTCTTTGTAATAGAGATGAGTGATTTACCTTGGTTCCAATTATCCACACACCATTCTCCCGCCTCAGCATTCTAGAATTCCCGCATAACTTAAGAGATCCTCATCCAATACCCATCAGAATTGGCACCAAGAATAAATGGTTCGTTTTCAACATCAAATTCCAAGGTATCAAAACATGACATAGAGTTGATAAGGCCCCATTTGAGGAGCTTGCCTGCATTCAATCTATCATGGATGACCAACCAAACTATAAAAGCATGTCTTCTAATAGCTCGGGGGAACTATTAATCGAATTGTGCCACTACTACCCGCATTCCCCGGTCTAATCTGTCTCCAAGCCGTGCACAAAGAAACCCCAGGAGGGGCTAGTGTCCAAGAAACAATATCCTAGAATCATCAATAGATAGTCCTCGCAGCTTATTCTGATAGCAATAAGGTCCGGCCAATTTGCAATAAAGCTTCCACCTACCACCAACTATAACCTTCGCTACATGAGCTGCTCCTATGAATAGCGTAATCATAAATAATCCGCTTCTCCATAACAAGATAGGAGAGGGGCCAATCGGGTTCTGCAAATCATGCTATGGGCAAAGTCCTAACACCATTACACACCTGTGGTCTTGCAAGGTCTGACTGGCTTCGAGTCAAGAATTTTTCCTCCAACTCAGGAGCATTTCGAAGGTATCTTAGCACACCACAAACTCCTCTGTCTCAGATAAAACCTTTGAACCCAAGCCACCCATAAAGAATCCTTCCTATAAAACAGATTCCAAATGTGTTTCATAACACTAGCATCATTTAAATCTTTAACTCAACGCAGACCCAAACCGCCCTCTTCCTTTGGAAGACATACGTATTCCCATCTAATCTTTGCACGCCTAGCATTCCCCACTCACGTAATTCATTAAAGTCACGAAAATTTGCTCAATTTTATCAATAGTAATTTTGGAATGATGAATTATACCGCACCAGCATTGAATGTTATATAACACTGAAGATAACAGCTGCAATCTACCCGCAAAGGATAAAGATCTACTTGTCCACGCCGATCCCCGGCAGCGCTTATCAAGGAGCGGCCGATACAAGCAATGAGAAAGTCTGGCTATGAGTGGAACTCCAAGGTATTTTCCCCAAAGGTAAGCTCCCAAAGAAAATCCAAAGAATGTTCAAAATTCTCATTTTGACATCACCATTAACCCCTGCAAGGAAGATAGTACTCTTCTGTTTGTTCACTTGGAGCCCGGAGAATTTCAAACTTGTACAACTCGCCCATAATAATTGGATTAACGAAGACGTTCCACTAGCAAATAAAAATGTCATCCGCAAAACATGCACAGTCAAGTTGATTTCGCATTTAGATGAAACTCAAATCCTGCCTCGTTTCACGATAAAGATCTAGAGAAGGCTTCCATTGCAAAGATGAAAAGCAGTGATAAGGGATCCCTGCCTTAATCCACATTTGCTAGCAAAGAAACCCGCAAGTTCACCATTTACGTTTCACGAAAGAAGGAGAGCGATGCATGCCTTTATACATTTTTGGGAAGGCAGAGTACCCATTCTCGACGTATCAATAATGCAACTCCAACCTATTGAGTCATAGGCCTTCTTATGTCACCTTTAGTGCACATCCGGGGTCGACCGTTATTTCGATGATACTGCATAAGTTCCCGGGTGATGAGAACATTGTCTAAGAACCTATCGATGCATGCCTCTTTGTTTTTCTTCCTATTTTTATTTCTTTTTCTTTCATTCTTTTGAATCATGGTCTTGATTTCCTTGTCCGGTCACCTCTTGTTCTTGTTCTATTTGGGCTTGCATTGCGGCTTATCTTCTTCCTCCATTGATTCAACTTTCCAAGTGGGATGAAATTGACTAGGGTCTCGTAACGCAGGTTGCACGTCTCCTCCTCGACTTGATTCTCGATCTTGATAGCCATATCCACCATATTCTCCAACTCTACGTAATACATCCCACCACCTTTGAATCGTCTGCTTAAACCCGCTTTAAACCCGCCATTGTAGCCTCTCGATCTTCTTCAATATTTGCTCTAGTCATTGCAAGCTTCATCTCCTTATAATACTCATTTACACTTTCACGATTGGCTCGCTCTTAGATTTTGCAACTTGTTGTACAGTTCCCGCAGTGGTAAGTTGAAACAAATCTCTTCAGATCACCCTCTTCATCTCTTCTCCCATGTTTCCACAACCGGCTCCCTATTCCGTCTCATATTAAAAAAAAACTAATTGGTCCCACTAAACCGTTGCATAGTCCTAAACCCTATGCAGCAAGTTTCACCTTCTTATTTTCGAATAATCGCAACAATAAAAACCAACTCCACCTTCCTCTCCCACTCAAGATATGCCTCGGTCATTCTCTTTCCTAAAAGATGGAATCTTCATTTTAATGTTTCTCAACACATCTTCCGATTCCTAGCTTCTCTATGTCTCCCCCCATACCTCCTGTTACTAACACCCGAATCATAACCATTCTCATCTTCAAAGTCTCCTCCGTCATACTCTTCTTCGTCTACCCGCGCCCCTCTTCTTGGCAGCCTTTCCCTTCTACGCGCTGTGGGAGGGTTTCGTGGCTGCTCGAAGCTTTGCTCCACCCTCTCATGGAATTGTTCCAATTCAGCCTTAAATATCCTCTTTACTTCACTAGTTAAGGCCTCCATAATGAACTTCATATCGACTCCTCCCGTCATACTTTGGATGCGTTTATCGTTTAATAGCATTACAAAGCAAGGTTAAAAAAGAAAATAATAAAGAGACCTCACAAATCACTCCTCACATGTTTGCACTCAAAGAATCATTCACTTGCTCACTTCAGGTTTTCACACAACATATTTGCTTTTTTTTTTTTTCTAAATTTGACCACTCTTTGCCTTTTTTCCCTCGTAATTTCTCTTTAGTTCTTTGAACTAATCAAATAAATCTGAATTTTTTTTCCTGAAACAATCAACCCTACCAAAGGACAAAGCAGATGCAGCCAACAAATATTCAAGTCTTTTACTTAAGGCAACAAATAGGTACACCAAAAATTTCTCAGCTTTTTTCACCACTTTTTGTTTTATATTATGTTGGGGACTTGATTTCAACAACTGAATAATAATATACTAAAAAAAATTATTTTTTTTTTTTTTTCACCTTTTTTTTTTTTTTTTTTCCGGCTTCTAGACTTTCTTTTTTTTTTTCAACCGATTTCTTTCCTTTACTTTCCTTTTTTTTTTCTGTTTTTTTTTTTTTTTTTTTGTAACTGGGATGGACTATCACTAAAAAAAAAACAATAAAAATTATATCCGATCAAGAATGAAGAAAATCGGACTTGGGATTGAGTAGATATTAGGTTGTGACTAAAATTGGGGATTTAACGGAATTTGGAAGGTGTGATGCAGCTTTGTGACTAAGATGGTTCTGACAAAGAAAAAAATAATAATAATAAAAGATAGGCAACCGTAGTAAAATAGAACTATGGTTTCGATACCAAAATGATAACTCGGGCCAACTTCAGGAGGAGACCTCGTGATCGAATTAGCTCTAAGAACCGCCTAGTATTCATTGACGGATGACCTGACCTGCTTATATGGAAGCAAGAACCTTGGTATATGTGGAGGATCGCCACAATCGTGATGGAGATCCGATTGATAAGTCTGATGAAACAGCCACTTAATAACCTGATATGTTCAAGGAGCTTTAAAGAACCAAAGAGAAATTGAATCCCCAATTTTATTAATGTTAAACTTGAAGAATATAAGATGTCTTAAATAGGCTAAAAAATATGAAGAATAGAAAACAAACAATCGTCATTATGAAAGAATTATTTACAAAAAACAAGGAAACTAATATACTTTTTCCTAAATCAATACACACTAAAATATCCATGAAGGAGAAAAAGGAAACTATATATTTTTAGCATAAGGTTTGGTAATAGAATTAGCAAGAACTGAACAACCAAAGAATCTAGAACAAATCATCTCCAAATCTACAAATCAGTCTGTAATAGCAAAGAATCCAGCCGCAAATCATCACCAAATCAAGCAAACCTTTCTAAAAAAGAAAGACACTCATTTAATTAGAAAACAGACTTTCTAAATTAAATAAAGCAACTCCATTTTGACTTGAGAACAAATCTTTTCTAAAATAAACCAACCCAAATCAAAATAGTAATAGTCCTTCAAAACACTTGGAAATAGAAATAGGTTGTAGCTCTAAGGTTTCACAAACTTCCCAAATCAATTTTCCTAAAATTAAGATTGAATTCCTAATGTATGTTGTAAATGCTCATTATCTTGCATGATTTTAATTATTGGGATACTCAAATGATATCAACCCTGCCAATTTCTGTGAGATTCGTGGATCTAATGTCAGAGGAATCACTTAGTATTCAAGCTTGATGGATGACCGCGACCCGTTGCTTATATGGGAAGCAAGAACCTTGGTATATGCGAGACGCCACAATTCCAGTGATGAGATCCATTGATGTCTTTTCGATGAACTACTGAACAATCTATAAAACAAGAGTTCTTCAAAGAACCAAAGAGAAATTGAAACTCTGGCTCTATTAATGCTTAAAACTTGAAGAATACAAGGATAACAAACCTTTAAATAGGCCAAAAAATATGAATAGTTAAACTAAATATTCGGCCATGAAAGTAACATTCACAAAACATGAAATCATGAACATACTTTTCAAACTACTACACACCAAAAATATCCATGAAGGAGAAAAAGAAACTATATAATTAGATAAGGTTTGGTAATAGAATTAACAACCTGAACAAATCAAGAAGAAATCTAGAACAAATCATCTCCAAATCTACAAGAATCGCCTAAAATAAGAAGAATCACAGAATCATCACCAACTACAAACTTTGTGTAGTAATTTGTTTATTTAGATGTCAAACAAAGCATTTGAATGTTTGAATCAACATCATCAATCTCTATTGTTAAAGGAGATAATATTAACATTTAACTGATCTTCAAACAAATATTTAAATTCACATGTTAAATGTCTCGCAAACAACCGCCTTGATCTTCCTAATGAAGAAGATTGTATCAACAATATGGATCGCTGAAGTCATCGTCCAATGTTGGGTTAACTCAAAGAATTCCTCCCGTCTGATCCAGATTCATCATATACTACATTGAACATGCTGTTCGCTCATCCCACTGATCCAGATTATGAGCGATGACTACGATTGTTGATTATTATGTTAACACGATTGAATATCGTCATTTAACATCCCATTCTTATTATTGATCATCGATCGTCAGATCGTCGATCGATCTGAATGATCATGGCGGTCATCGTTCAAGAATGAGACATATCATAACGAACACGAGTCATTGAGTCATTTGAAGTCACACGACAAGAGTCCTAGATTTTGATCATCTGTTCTCCCTCCTCCCCCAAACTGAAGACATAAAACAGTGAGCTTCTGTTCAAGCCTAGCTCATCATTCAGAGAGTGGTCATTAGAGTTGTCGAGTCAGAGTCATGTTACTGCAGAGATGCTCAGAAGTCTTTCATGAGTTATTTAAATGAGAATATCATCCAAAAGCGGAGCAAACAGACTCTTTTATTTATTCCATCACCTGACGTCGAGCGGAACGATCGAACCATTCAACGCGATCACGACGAGTTGAGAAATAATCAGTCATACATCTGACGAATCACACGCGATCAACGACGATCCGCGTCGCACAGAGTATCAAAGAGCGTTACAGTCAACCAAACGCGCCACCCCGTCCGCCCCGACAGTTATTTGAGTTTATTAATACGTCGCCACTGCCGCTTCAGTTGTCAGTGAACGGAACACCCAGCCATCCATCCGCGTTACTGTTATTTATTAACGATGAGCGTTTATCAAAGATTTAGTTACAATTGCTGCAATTCACTAATCAAATTGTGTTAAAAAGAATGTTGGTATCTATTGGGAAAGTACGATCAAGAAAATGCATTTGTTTAGCACCTGTGTTAGCATTACCTGACTTTAACAAAACTTTTGAGATTGAATGTGATGCCTCAGGAATAGGAATTGGAGCTGTTTTGATGCCTATAAGTGGCCAATAGCATTTTTTAGTGAGAAGTTGGGAGGAGCAAATAATTACCTTAACTTATGACAAGGAGCTCTATGCACTTGTTAGAGCGCTTTGTAGACTCGTACCACTATCTATATGCTCTAAGGAGTTTGTGAATCCATACTTATCATGAATCGCTAGAAACATCTCAAGGGGCCAAGGTGTTGAATAAGAGGCATGCTAGGATGGATTGCTACATTTGAGACTTTTCTCATGTTATTCTACATACTAAATGTAAGGAAAATGGTTGCCGATGCTTTATCCCAAGGTATGTGCTTCTAACTTTCTGGGTGCCAAAATGCTTGATTTGAGTATGTGAAAGATATGTATGCCAATGGTGTTGATTTTGCTAATGTGTATATGGCATGTGATAAGACAACATTTGAAAAATTCTATAAGCATGATGGTTACTTGTTTAGGGGAAATAAGTTGTGTGTAACAAAATCCTATAAGTTTATCATCATTCTAGTTTCTAGCAATTCAATCCCCACCATAGTATAAAAAAATAAATAAGGTGCTTGAATATCAAGTTAACGCCACCAACCCGTCCTTTCTTTCTTTGATAGGTTTTTGTTGAATTTTTAGAAAAAATATGATTTGTTTATGCCAGTTCCAAAAGACCGGGAAGAGAAATTCTAAGGGAAAAAGGCAAGAGTGGTCAGACATTATGAAAAGCTAAATATATGGTGTGAAAACACTTGTTTAACCCGAGTGAATCATTCTACGAGTGAAAACCCGTGAGCGTGTGATTTGTCAGGTCCTACTTTTTTTTTTTCTCTAACCTTGTGTTTTTTTTTTTTGGATAAGTAAGAATTTACTTAAAAGCGGCAAATCTCAACAAACAAACGTTAACAATATAAGGCCAAAGACCCCCAAAAAATACGAAAAACGGACAAGCACCCCTAAAAACATGTGAAAGCGGGCATCACCGAAACAACCAATTACAACCCGCCACTGGACATGCCCCACCAGCTGCGGAAACAGAAATAGTGAGCCTTCCCCGTATAGAGGGGAAGGCAACAACCACTACACAAAGACCACCAACATCAACCAGACCCCAAATACAGGGCCAACAGGCAAACCAACCAAAGAAAACTAAGCCCACACCCCGGGCAAAAGGATAGACAAACCAAAACCCGCCCACAACCCGGGCAAAGGCAACCAAAGATCACAAAAGATAATAGCCCACAACCATGGCAAAGGCACCAAACAGACCAAGGGAAACCCCATGGGAACCATACAACCCATAATCTGGGCACAAGCAACCAAACAATGAAGGATGTAAAAATCCACGCCAAGGATACTCAAGGAGATACCCTGAAGTCCATGCCATCCCTCTCATCGAGAATTGAGCACAGGAACACAAAGAACAGCTGGATGTCACCTGACGTGATACAGTACCAAACCCGTAACCCAACCTTAATAAGGGAACGACTACAACCCACAACAACTCCCTACACCGCCGGCAAGAAAGCAATCATGATCTGCAGAGGGTCGCCTCCCACCAGAGCAAACATGTTCTCTTGGAAAGGGAAAGACAACCACTGAAAGGTGGTCAGCGACGGGAAACCCTTTATGGGGAAGAGAGAGAGATAGACCCCTTCTCCCATTTTCCACCAAGGACGATTAATTTCAATACTCATGCTTCCATCACGGACCGAGATCCGGATTCTTCCCAATTATGTCGGACCGACGGATCTAAAGGGTCATACCTGTGAACTGACGGTGATATTACCCGGGCGCTACACCGTCCGATCCGAAGTCTCTAGGACGCCACATTTTGCTCGCCAATTCGAATCCCACCCACCGACGGCCGACGCGTTTAACCATACTCACTGGGATCTAAAGACGAGGAATGCGCCCAAATGAATACCCAGAATTCCCAAATTTGGTGCATATTCAACTCGCTCACTGAACTGCAGCCGTCGCCGCCTTCAGATCTTTGGTGGACTTCAAACTCCAACCTCCATCGACGCCCATCCAACCCTTCGACGGATCCGAGACGCAATATTCGTAACCCGCGATCCTTTTCCCGGAAAATAGGTCCCACATTTGGCCTCGCCAACACTTGCTCGACAGATCTCCTACCATGACGCCCGAACCCTTCTCGGATGCAACAAGGCATCTCGTTTCTCCTTCTAATCTAGACACGTTGCGATGGCTATGATGTTTCATCTCAAATGCCCGATCCTTCGGGAGAGAATAGTACCCCCCGCCATCTCGCACCCTACCATCCCTGCTCAAAGAAGAGGTCCCAAGTAGCCTGTCTTCCTTTTTCCTCCCGTCCCTCTCTACCGCGAAGAGATCCGGCAGAGAGAGGACCAAAAAACCTTTATTTTTGTAAAGATAGTTTTGTTAAAAATCCGGACCCTTATACTTGTATTACAATCTCTAACCTTGTTTTTGCAGCACTATGTCAAACAACAATGCATTTGAAGGTGTGGCGGGAAGCGTTGACATGAAGTTCATTATGCAGTCTTAACTAGCTAAGCATGCAGAATGCTGAATGAATTTAAACAATTTGTTTAGAGTAGGAGCAAAGCTTCTAGCACTCCACGAAACCCTCCCACAAGGCGGAAGCGGATAGGCTATGCAGCAGGCGGTAGACGTAAGTTAAGAGTATGACTGAGAAAGAGCTCAAGATGAGAATGGTTATGATATGGTTGTTATAACGGGAGGTATGGGGGAGACATAGAGAAGATAGGAATCTGAAGATAATACTTGGGGAAAACATTAAGATGAAGATTCCATCTTCCCAAGGAAAGAATCACCTCAAGGCATAACAGGAGCGGGAGAGAAGTAGAGTTGGGATTTCTGATCACACCATTATTCCGAAAATGCTAAGGTGAATTAGTTTTGCAGTTCTCATTATGCCATAGTGTGGTGGACCAACTAGTGTTGAATAAGAGACGGAATAAGGAGCCATCGGTGGAAACATGGGAAGAGATGAAGAGGATGATGCGGAAGAGATTTGTCCCGACTTACTACTACCGAGAATTGTACAACAAGTTAGGAAACCTCCGCAAGGTAACCGAGGTGTAAATTCCTTTCCTCATTCTCTCTAGCTTCTCTCTACCGATTGATGACAGATGACCTGCTTGTTGTCTTCGCATTGATTTCACAGGGATGACAACTTTTGTGGTGGGGTCTTGTTACGGGGTCGACGCAGCGCGCCAGCCTTCCCAAAAGGAGTTTCCCCTTATTTGCCCCCTAAAAGGGATACCCACACTGGATCGCCCGACGTTGGATCGTTCCTCCGCATCGCCATGGAAAGTGGCCTCTCTCGTGCTCGCTTCGAAGGTCGCTATTTCCGCCGACGCGCATCAACGATGCAGCAGCCACTTCGCTTCGTGTAAAGAGCTACTAATATTGGTCTGACCGCGATTCCGGCAGCCTCCTCGTATTCGGGCATCGCCCTCCGAGTCAACCCAGTCGACCGAGCACGGCGTCACCAAGGTGTCAATCCTTGCCCATGGTGGGCCGCGCTATCAGGATCGTATCTTCTGGGGAAGACGCCGATCGAGATGAAGACCGACTACAGGATGGTTACGCTGAAATGGGTATTATTCATGTCATGTGGTCATCCCCATCAAACATGGGATACTCCGCTAAGATGAAGACCGTAACTCCGGGATCACTACAGCTGGTAATTTGGAGATGACTGATGGTCCCGAGGTGGATGCGAGACCGGAAGGGGTACCCTTAGGAGCGTACTGCCCTAACCTTGGCAAGTGGTATCGAGGAAGGCCGGGAAATGGTCGGGTGGAAATAATGGGGATAGGAAAGGGTGAGTCGTCACCTGGCAGTTCCGAAGACTCGTTCAAGGCCCGCTTAAAACAAGTGGTCCACTGCAGTTCTCCAGGCCGCATAGAACTAATGGAAAGCTTGTGGTCAAACCTCCTGCGGAGGCGGTGGTGGAAGGTTTTTTTTTTTTTTTGGATAATTAAGAATTTATTACCAAAGTGCAACGCCCAACCAAAGAATACAAAGATCCGAGGCCCGAGGCCACAACCAGGCAAAGAAAAAACGGACAAAGACTCTCCCTATAATGAGGAGTTGTGCAACAGCCCGAACAACACAAAGCTGTCACAAGATATCACAATCCGGCACTAAAAACAAAACAAGAACCTGCCACAACCCTGCAAGGCAAAGATGGCCCCAACAATCACAAATCAAGCATGCAACCTACCGTGGCAGTAAAGTTACGATAGGGCACCATCTCTCACACATTGATATGTTTGCAGGATTCATCGCTCAACCTTCTCCGAGACCGTAAATACGGTTTAACATCATCACAAATGAGGCGAAAGATAGTATCAGCTGGAGCATAGTTGTTCTCATGAATTCTACCATTTCGATGACCCCATAAGTGGTAGATAGTAGCACCCCACGCAATCTTCCTTGTAATAGAGCTGAAGGACTTTCCCTTGTTGGCAATTACCCACAAGAATTCGTTCTCCCACCTTGAGTTCTAGAGACCACACAACCATAGAATCCTCGCTCAAAATACCACCGTGAAATGGCAACCTAAGAATTGTATGGTTCCCGTCTTCAACATTAGCACGACAAAAAACACACGATATAGAGCCAGAGTCCCCACTTGGAGAAGCTTGTCCCGAGTAACCAACTGCTTCCGCATTTGGCCAGCCGTATTAATGAAAGCATGCCTCCCGATAGCTTCGAGGGAACTAAATCAAGAGCCGCCACTAACACCCAGCTATCGGGTCTAAAGTGGTTCCAGGCGTAGCCACGCTGAAAACCCCGCACCTGACCTAGAGTCCAAGAGATAATATCCTCCTTAGAGGCATCGACATGGTAATTGGCACAACTGTTCTTGATAGCAATAAGGTCACCTGAATTAGCTATAGGCCAATTCCACCCCCCTTCATCAATAACTACAGCCACACGAGCGGCTATTGAGGAATTGCAAATACAAGATCCACCAATTAGGGAAGGAGAGGACCAAACCAATCTAAATCATGCCATAAAAGTCGCCGCACCGTTACTCCACCTTGTGCACATGAGTCCAATCCTCTAGTCAGAGGATTTTTCCACAACTCATGTGTATACAAAGCGTAGCAGTCGCGAAGGATGCTCTGTATGAGTCGTGATAAAGGGGCCAGATTCGACTTGGCATTGAATATTCAGGTTTGACTATGGTGGGTCGGGCCTTACTGGATTCACCACGGGTCGCCACTAAAAAGGAGATGCATGGGGTATACCATTCAAATGTTGATGGTCTCGCATCCCAAATCCGAGAAACGTCGCTTGGGAAGGGCTTCACCGCATCCGCCGCTGCTAAGACCGTCGCTGCAGACGCAGCTTCATTTAAGTCGACGCATGCCTACGCAGCTATGTCCGCCAACACCTTGGTATCTCCGGCTGGAGCGATGGCGTATCGGCCAACGGCAACTAGATCTGGCCTTCACGAAGTGGGTCTCCGATCCGATCCGGCCGATGAGTGAAATACCACCACTTAATCCCGATGCATTGCGCTGGTATCGTAGATCCGATGCTCGTTTTCGTTCTTCGAAAGGCCTGAAGGCAAGTGGTGAACGGTGGGCTGATACCGTGGATGAATCTTCGTGGAAGGCCTTTGTCCAGTTAAAACAAACAAGATGGATCTACAGGGGAGTGGCCCAGCTGTACCGATTGCTGGATTTATGGAGACAAATGTTCATACCGAGGGGATCGAGGCTGGGTGTTTTGGCCACAAATTCGGTAGAGATATTGAGGAAGGCTTGGGAAATGGTCCGTAGGTCATTTTGGGGACAAGAATCGTAAATCGGCCCAAAGGAAATCATGGAAGACTTTATGAGCCCGCCTACTAAAACTCATGGTCCACCCGCGCTTCCGTGTCAGCTAACCGCTGAAGCTTCAGGTCAAACCCTCCGAGAGGCAGATGGAAGCGAAATGATATGTGGAAGGGGTGTTTGGTTGGTCAGGTTCTCGACAACCGGTCATTTCCGGCAGTTTCTTTGGTAAAACAAATTCAGGCAAGAAGGAGATGCCTCGATATATCCACGATCGAGAATGGTCAAACGTGATCGAGACCTGAAGCCCGTGGATCGGGTTATGAATCGACCGCGGTGATCTCTACGGGAGACCCTTAGTTTTACGCCATATGATCAGCATGGATATGATCATTCAAACACATCTAGGTTCCAATTTGGGTTAAGTTCTATAATATTCCTCCGAATACTGATCAACACAAGTCTCGACGTATCGGCAGCGCCGCTGGAATCCACTCCATCTTGATGCTCATCGAACAATGCTTATCCTTCGGGCTAGGATATGCATAGAAGTGGGGTTGGATCGTGGAATTCCTAAAAATCATCTTATTGGACATGGTAAAGGCAAATACTTTTACGATAGAATTGAATACCCTGGACTTCAATGTTGTTCCAATTGCAGTTATTTGGCTACAACTGGGCACAATCGCTATAACAAAAGAACAGAACAAGAATCCTAAGACCACAAAGTATAGGTGAGGGAGGCCGGGAAGAGGTTAGTGTGTCGATGGAAAGGAAGGCTTCAATGATACGGAGATGAAGCCGAAGGATCCCGATCGCGATAATGGGGTGCTGATGTCACTGACAAAGGTACTGACGGTATTGTTGAAAATAGGGGTGCAGCAAAACATACGTTAATAGGTATTGGTGAAGAGACCAAAACGGGTGATGATGTACATCCCAAATTACCAGGTAATACTTTCGAACGTTCCTTTGCCTAAAGTGGAAGAAGTATGTCCAAATGAGGTAGCTACAGTTCTGAAAGCATCCAGGTCACCACGTTATGTCGATTCGACACTTCAATCTAATTTCGACACTTTCAGAATATAAAGAGAATTGATGAAATGACTATACCCCGTAATTAATTATCTAAGAAGAACCTCAAGAAATTGATGAAAAAAACAATACCAATTTTCTAAGCAGCAATGGATTTGGGGTCCATCCACATTTCCAATGATACAAATTTGCAAAATTTTGGAACATAAGGGGTTTGAACGACTTTAAACAAAAGAAGTGCCTACTGTGTCCCATGATCTTGATTTTGTGTATCTCTGAACCTCGGTGCGGGCTCTCGAATAAGGATGGCTCACCTCTATTTCCGTGTCGAGACTTTTTCATAACTATGATCATGCCTTGCTTGGTGCACTGACATGTGGTAACCCGTGATGTTAGCATTGATGTTGTCCATGCCATGACCAAGCTAGTACCGTACAGCCATGTAAAATTCTTACACAACTATTCATTTTGGTGTTCAGCTATATATGCTTCGAATAATACGGTATGGAAGAGTGTTAGCGGCGCTATCTTCTTCGTGTGAGCCCGTGGTTGGCCAAAATCCTTGTTTGTGTCAGGGACTTCAACACCACCGCATTTATCATGAAAAAGACCTGTGGGTAATAAGGATGTATGATTATTCGCCATGAACGACCACGAGTGTCCGCTCAATCTGGAATTAGCGACATCCCGCTTCGGGGCCTATATTTACGTGGGATGAACTGGCCGGGAGTGGAGAATTTTATAGCAAGGAAGCTGGGACCTGTTCCAAATGCAGTCGTTGTTCGATGTTTTCCAAACATTACTAAGTCTCGTGATCCCTATTGTCTCATCACCCGCCTCGCCGGTTACTACAACCTTAACTTAAGGCCGGATATCATCGGCGCTGGTAAAATTGTACCCTTCAAATTTTTAATTCGCTGACCATTTTGCTTTCCTCGAGCTAGTAAGGATGCATGGAATAGTGATGTATTCAGCACACCTGGTATATGTATAGATTGACCCAAACTAGTGCCGGAAGGTCAGCCTGGCGTTTTTGGCCCTCCGCCTTGCAAAGTCGCTGAGCGAGTTGTTGATGCCAAGGAGTCCCTAAACCGCACAATCTGCGTTGTTAAACAATCCATCTGATCCCCTTCTAGTGGATAATGAGTAAGAGGTTTGGCTACGCTTTCATGACTCGCTGGGCCTGTGCTGAGGAGGGTTCCCAAACAAAACAACCGGGCAGTCTAAACTTGAGATCGGGATTAGTTTTTCACAAAGCCATCAAAGCTAGGAATGCCCGGAATGTTATAAGAGTCATTGGCAAATGGTGCCAGAGAAGATCCCCCGAGGCTATCAAGCTTAAAGTCGTTACCCACCTCCCAACAAGTACTGCGGTTCGAGGATCCGCTCTCTACTGACCATAATCATTATCTTGATAACTGGATGGTCTCACTTGGTCTCCTCAACACTGCCTCTTTAAACAAAGAGGATAACCCATGAAGAGATCAAGAATGCTATTTTCTATGAACGATTCCAAAGCCCCTGCCCCGATGGTTTTCATCCTTATTTTCAAGGCTTCTGAGTATTGTCAGAGGATGCTTGTTGAAGCAAAGTGGAATCCTTTCGATTCTGTTGTATACTGGAAATTAATCAGACTATTATTGCTTGGTGCCCAAGGTCCCAAACCCTGAATCTATGCATGATTATAGGCCAATATCCTGTTGTAATACTATATACAAGTGCATTTCAAAGATTATTGCTACAAGGATTAAAAATGTTGGTTCCCGTGAGATTATAACCGCACGCCGCTTTTTGTTCAAGGTCGAGTATTGCCGATAATGTTCTCATCACCCAGAACTTATGTGCAATTATCGTCAATAACGGCCGGCCCGCATGTGCACCTCAAAATCGACATGTAAAGGCCTATGACTCAATAGGTTGGAGCCGCATTATTGATATTCCCGGTCTGCATCGGGTGATCCCTAACTTTCCGAAATGTATATAAAGGCATGCATCACTACTCCTTCTTTCTGTGAGTCGAATGGCGAACTTTGCTGGTTTCTTTTGCTAGCAAATGTGATGTCAAGTGGGATCCTTATCCCCTTGCTTTCATCATCGCAATGGAAGCCTTCTAGATCTTTATCCACTTCAAGGGCAAGGATTCAGTTTCATCCTAAAATGTGCGTAAATCAACTTGACTCATGTATGTTTCGGCGGATGACATTTTTTTATTTGCTAGTGAATGCCTTCCAAAGGTCCAAATTATTATGGACGAAGTTGTACAAGTTTGAGAAATTCTCCTGCTCCAAGGCTTAACAAACAAGAGTACTATCTTCCTCGTAGGGTTAACGCGATGTCAAAATGAAATTTTTGAACATTAATGGATTTTCTTGGGAGCTTTACCTTTGAAATACCTTGAGTTCCACTCAGCTTCAAGACTTTCTCATTGGTAGATCAGCTACCGCCTTTGATAACCGCTTAGCCAGATCCGTGCGTAATAAGTAGATCTTATCCTTGCGGGTAGATTGCACAAGTATCTTCAAGTTATATAACACTCAAACTGTAATCGTGCAAGATGTTCATCATTCCAAAGTACACTATTGATAAAATTGATAAAATCTTCAGCAAATTTCGTGGTCCGTAAAGTGGGAATGCCTGGCGGCAAAGAATGGATGGGACCAGAGGTCTTCCAAATAAGAGAAAGGCCTGTCTGCGCGAAGTTAAAGATTTAAATGATGCTAGTGTTATGAAAACACATTTGAACTGCTTTTATAGAAGGACTTTATGGGTGGTTTGGGTTCCAAAGGTTTTATCCGGCACAGAGCTTGTGGTGCTAAGATACCTTCGAAATGCTCCTGAGTTGGAGGAAAATTCAAATGTAGAGACGAGTCGACTCCTTCATAAGACACAAGGTGTAATGGTGTCGGGACTTTCTTATGGCATGATTGAACCCGATTGGCCCTCTCCTATCTTGTTATGGAGAACGGATTATTTATGATTCTGCTATTCATAGGAACGCTCATGTAGCAGAGGTTATAGTTGGTGGTAGGTGGAACTGGCCTATTGCAAATTCAGCGGACCTTATTGCTATCAAGAATAGCTGCAGGGACTATCCTATTGATGATTCTAGAGAGGATATTGTTGGACACTAAATTTCTCCCGGGTTTTTAACATAGCACAAGATAGAACCACACCAAGAATGTGTAGTAAACCGCACACCGTGGTTCCCGCCAGTTAGAAGACATGCTTTATAGTTTGGTTGGTCATCCATGATGGATTGAATACCCAAGACAAGCTCCTCACAGCCTTAGCAACTCGATGTCATGTTGGTCACGGCCGGCGTTGAAGACAGAACCATTTCACCCTTCTCTGGCCGCCAATTCACCGTGGGTATAGATCTTAAGGTCGCCATGAATTTCAATGCCGAACCGGGAGAATGAATTATTGTGATAATTGAACCAAGGGTAAATCACTCATCTCTATTACAAAGAGGATTATGTGGGTTATATCACTCTATGGAGTGGCACTTAAATGCCAGAGAATGCACACAGTACTAACCAGGCCCACAGAGGCTATTTTTCTTTCAATATTCTAGAATAATGAGGTCGACTTAGAATCCTGTATTGTGGTTAGTTGATGATAATCCCAAAACAAGACTTGTACAGAGATACGGTCTTTCCTCTTTCTATCCTAGGGCCATAAAGGGTCGAGACTCATGACCCTGTCAGTCAGGGTGTCTCCTGACACCCTTCGCCCAAAGCATGAGAAATGTTCTTGCTCACCCCAGTTGTAGCCTGCTGAGGTTTGTTTGTGGGGTCGCTGGCTCACTACATGGCCGTTTCTGAGTAAGTTTTTATTATGTGGCCTCGTGTCTGATGCGCTTCAGCAGTACTGGTGGTCTGGCCTGGGCTGCGCTTCGTGATTTTCGCGGGTTGTGGCTGGTTTGGTTTTGGTGTTTATCGTGATTTGTCTCGGTCGCGCCTTCCTATGGTTTTATAAGGCCCGTTTTTCGTTTTTCTTTTCAGAGGCCTGTGGCTTCAGATTGTATTGATTTTGTCGGCCTCGGGGCCTTTGGAAATAACCCTTACTTATCCAAAAAAAAAAAAAAAAAGATTTTCCGCCAACTCCAGAACAACTCGTAGGGACTTTGCATCTAGCCCCCGCCGCAGATAAACCTCCGCACTCCACGCCCATCCACAAGGAGTCCTTCTCAGAGAAACGCATTCCGCATACGCTCATAACATTTGAATCATTCAAAGTCTCTAACACGCCCGAGGCCCAAACCGCCCCTCCTTTGGAAGAATGTACGTATTCCCACTCTGATCTAGCACGACGAGCGCCCGGAATTTCCAGTAATTACAAGAAGCTACCGAATGACCGTCAATCTTAGAAATAGTACTGGGCACAAACTGCCCAAGATCTAATTCTCGGGCTGCACTTTTTGAACAAGAGGCATACACCACCGTGAGTGAGCCTGCTGTAGAAACCGTAGGACTCCCAAATATCCTCATAGGAAACCCGCCCAAACCGAACCCGTGGAAAACAACAACCACTCCACTCATCGAGACCTCGCCAGGGTAAACAGGCTCTTTCCGCTTGTTCACACGGGCTCCCGAGAAGACGCAAACCTCGCTTAATTGGCCCATGAAGTCTCGAACACTGATCAAGGTCCCACCGTAAAAAAAAAAAAAAACAAACATATCATCTCGCAAAGCATGGCGAGTTAGTTGATACCTTGCATCTCGAGGTAAAATCGAAACCCATGACTATCAAGCGCCACAAGGATCTCTGGAAAAGGCCTCCACAGATGAATAAAGTATGATAATGGGTCCCTTGCCTTAACTCCGCTGTTAGCAAAAACTTCTGAAGCTCACCATTTACCCAAATAGAGAAGGACGCAGGATGCAGCCATGGGCTCGCATTTCAAAAGTGAGTAGGGGTTCCCATACAGGAGAGGATACTCGAGATACAACCCCAACTAACTGTGGTCGTAGCCAGATAGCCAACTTTAGCGCACACCCCGGGAGTGCACCAGATCACGATGGTAGTTTAACATAAGGTCTGGGTGATACATTGCCCAATGTTCGACCTTGTACAAAGTCGACCAGATAACATAATGTCCGAGATTAATCGTTTAATTCTTGAAGAATAATCTTCGAGATGCACTTATGTGATGGTGTTGCAACAAGAAATAGGCCTATAATCGTGCTTAGAACTGTGGTTGGGAACCTAGCACCAAAGCAATAATTGTACTTAGAATTCCCATACATAATTTCCGATTCAAAGAAGGAACTCATTGTACTGCCACGCCACTCCCAATAATACCCTGCCGCCTTGAAAAAACCGCGAGAGGAACCCATCTAGGCCAGGAGCTTTGGAATCATCAATGGAGAAAATGGCTTCCTCGATCTCTTCATGGAAATTGCTTTATTCAGATTCATATGTCGAGGGGACCACTGCCTTCCAATCTACCTACATACTTAATCTGCTTAGCCAGGGCTCATCAACATAAAATACCAGTCACATACCTTTTTCCTCGCTTGACGGCAACCTGGCCCACCACTATTTGCCATAATAACCTTATAACACTCCGAGCATTACTTAGCTTTGATACTTAGAAGAATCAGCACTGTCCCCAGTTTAAGCCACCGAACTCTAGATTTTTGCTTCAAGAACTTCCTCATCACGGCTGTCATGATAATTCTTTAAGCATCTCTTCTCATTTTCCCAAAGATGGATATGGACTAAGAACAGCGCATTGGGCCCGCAAAGTGCCTCTGCCGCCACAGCCGCGCTCATGCAACCTACCAAAGGATCTAAATTGAAAGCTTTAAGGATGGCCTTCATAATCTCTTCTTCACCTCATGTCATCCAAATACGGAGTACCGAAACTTCATCACTCCACGCCTCTTTACAAGCCCAATGAAGTCCGAAGATCGCCTGCACCAGCATTTGAATGGATAAGCTTCAGGGGCCCCGAATCGATTTACCTTAAGACCGGGTAACCAAAGCGGCAATGATCGATAACCCAGGGGGAGAACTTCCGAACGCATCGTAACATATCCGTGTCGCATTCATTTTGAAGGCATCCGCTCCAACTTCCGCTACAAAGTTAACACCGCTGACGGTTCATCCAAGTGAATAATGGCCCCACGAACGGAACATCCGCAAGCTCAAGGAAAACAGCACTGTGGGTTTGGTCCATGGCCGTAATATTCAACATGTTGCCTCCTGACCTTTCACCGCTAAAACTGGTCGCATCAAGTCTTCCAATCAAACTAAGGGCTCTTGGCCTACCAAGGGCTCACACCATAAGAGATGGCGCCAGCACCCTTCTATCCATGTAGCAAGAGCGATAATCGCCAAGAACCAAAAATGAGATGTTGCCTGTATCAAGAAAATGGCAAAGCATAGTTTGTCCATGAAAGATACTACAAAGGAGATACGACTTCTCAGAGTTTCACAAATCCAGATTCTACCCAGCAAAGTCACAAATCCAGATCTACCCTAGCAAATCAACCACGCTTATCCACCTTACTCAATTTATTCGATTTCTGCCTCTACAAGGAAACAAGGGCCATTTCTACTGGGGTCCAAGGGTGTCCCCACAACAGATCCAAGGTGATTGCAGTCGTATAGTGTTACCCAAATCGCGTACCAGACCTCTTCGCCGCTTCATGACGCCGGCTGACGGTGGATCAGGGGTCAATATCGTTTGACGATGCAGATATCGGTGTTGCTCAAGGCACCGCTGATGGTACCGCGGAATGTTCCAGACGGGGATGTCGATATAGCCGCTTCGAAGGATTATCCTCAGATCAAGGGGTCAAACACGTGATCTGGTGAGATCCTCAAAGCCGAGCGCTATCTGCAGCGGATCATATTTCACATCGCCTACAAAGTCTAACAGAAGATGAGTGCTGATATCCTTCATTGCCGATACACCGGCATTGCAGATAAGGTCATCCCAAGAATCGTCGGCGTTAGGACATCACCGGTGACGGTCCAGTTAGATCACCACGGAAAAGTCGAATGTCGATGCGGTCGAATGTGTCCGCCGACGCCGATCTCATGTTTTGAACGCCGATCTCGGGATCCGGCTCGATTCGGTGATGGAATATCCCAAGTCGCTTTGTAACTCGATCTCTCGTCTTCCGATCAATCCGGCGATGTTAGCTCAAAGATTGCCTGGGAGCAGCTGTAGTAAGGGTCGCTCTACTACGGGGTTAGCTGGGATTCGCGTTGGATTCGACCCCCGTTCTGATTTTGGGTTCGAAGATCCAGATCCGGTTGTCGCTTAAGCCCTTTGACGCCTTGACCTGCCGACGCCATCAAGCCACAGTTATCGCTGCCAGCTTCTCACGCCAACAAATAGCTTATGTTATTATTTCCGACGATCGCTTCAAGCCCGGGTTACTTTAGACACGCTGATCTGGAAAGTTCGTGGTCGCCGATTTCCAACTTTGGTCGCGCGGTGATGGATTTTCACGAGGGATGCAAGGTCGTTTCACTTCACCGCAGACGATGTCCACCGCTTCCGGGATTTGAGACTTCATCGCTTCTTCCTGACCGGTGTGTCATACGTTATTCATGGTTATCCCAGTTAGCCTTCGAAGCCAAGTTATGCTAGTATACGGTTTTGTTATGCCACCGTTGTTGGTTTGTCACGGTTAAGGGCAGAGTTTGAGGTCTGCTGTGCATATTATAGTTTGCTCTCTCATGTGTTCGTATGATCGCGGTTTTTCGACTGGTCACGATTTATCCAGGTCGCCAGGCTTCGCTAAGATGGTTCACGGTTGCGGTGGAAAATTGCCGCTGGGGTCGCCGTGGTCGGCCGTCGGCTACTTGGTCGGTGTACTTCGGGTCAGCTCGACCGCTGGGCCATTGGGTTTTCCCATTGGTTTGGTACCTTTGCCATAGCTTGTGGGTCAGTTCGTGCACGATCTTGGTCGCTTTCGCTCTGGTCAGGCTGGATGGTTTTCTCCTTTGTCCGGGTGTGGGTCATTTCTTTGTTGGCTGTTTGTCGTCCCGGCGTGGGGCCGGTTTGTTGTTGATGTCCTGTGCCCGGTTGTGGGCTTATGTTTATTGGGTCGCCCAGATGGTCGGCCTGATTGCTTGTTGCCCCGTTTGTTTGGTTTATTGTTACGTGGCTTTGCTGGTTCTGCCCGTATGTGGGGATCCTGCTTCGGCCTATTCTTTCCTAGGTTTTAGGGAGGTGTCAGCCCGTTTTTTCTTTCGTGCAGCCTTTGCTCGATGTATTGTCTGCTTGGGGCATTGCCCTTGCAATAAATTCTTAACTATCCAAAAAAAAAAAAAAGAAAGTCTCCACTCGAAAAGAGAGTTGAAAATTCGGCTCCTATTAGAGCTCGCACCGAGTCTCCACGACAACAAAATTAGGTTCATGGAACTTACAAAAGAACGCACTTCTCTTTGCTTGAGGGGGTCGTTCAAGCCCCTTATGTTCCAAGAGGCGAACTTAACCATTGGGAAGATGTGGAGTCCCCTATCTGATCCCGCGACCAGCCGGGCTTCGCTTTCTTCAATTTCTGCTTCTTTCCCCGGACAGAGGCACGCGTGAAGTCTTAGCTCATCAACCCTTTTATGTGCCCGAAAGTGTCAATAATGAGGTATCCGGCACCTGGCTAGCATCGATAAATCCGAATCTACTTCACATTAGACCTTCCTCGCTACGCTTAGACATGCAAATGTGTTTCCATGCAACTCGAGTGGACGTCAACCTCAATAGCCACACTAGTGCTCCTTATCGCCTGCCCATTTCCAAATTTTCCGCATGCATTACAAGAGGATCGATTCAACAAGTGGACTTTTCACTCGCGCACGCACTACGCAGGCGCCTCGCACTAATGGTATTTCCAAATGCTATCTTCAACCTTCACCAATCTCAACAACTTCCTTCCTAATAATCGCCGTGCTTACTATTCCCGTGAACACCGCCGTTTCTTCTTAGCTTCGACACCACTGTGTTATGGCCAAATAGCTTGCATTCAGAACAGCATTGAGGAGCCCAAGGGTATTCGACCTTCTTATTGTGTAGAATAATCGCGATTACCCCCGCCCAGAGCACGTATTTAGGGAATTCACAATCACCCCAACTTATACCAGTGGCAAAGATAATTTTGCTCGTTCTCAAGTGAGTGGATCAAGGTGCGCCGATACCGGGAGCAAGGCTTGCAATGTGCCCAAGACACGTGCTTGTCCGCATTCCGCAGGAATGTTATGTAACCCACCTAGATTGGGATAGATGATAACTAAATGTTGAGCATGTCCATTCCAAAGCCTATGCACGTAATATGAACGGCCTCCCCGCTATGCCATGGTCCAAAGATCCATTACCCAAATCTCCAATTCTTCAACCTGCCGCGAATCAAGAAGAATAAACCATTCATTGTAGATATTTTCTGCATCTCCCTCGCCCCATAGTCCGTTAACCAGAGCGCACCACCTGTGGTGTTCCTGAGACGCTTATCCGTAAATTGTCCTACCAAACATCCTCCTTCCACATGTCGATGCTCATTCACGCTTCACCGAGGCATGGCAACAAGCTTACTATCAATACACGCGGGCGTAGAACTGCGAATCGACCACCTATTTTCACGGTGCATGACAAGTTTCCAAGATCGACCGCAGATTCATTAGCCATCTCCAGATAATGGTATCCGGAAAATTAAGCCACGCACCCATTTTCCGCCACGCCGTCTCTTGTGAATCGCCATTCCTCGCATGCTCGCCCCGCTGTCGAGAAACTGACTTGCCAAGACCATGAAAGATTTCTGGCACCCAAGTGGGTTGAGCTCGTCAGGCGTAACCATTCGTGAATCGAGTCGTTTGTAAGAGCCGAGCTTTGTTTTCCGACACACCTGGCACTGTCACCACACTCCCACCCACCCCTTAATCCAACACAACCTCGATATTACCGGGCCACCATTGTCCATTACAGCCTCAACAATAACCAAATATCCCGTCTCATACCCATCCAATGACCGATGATCTGCTTTCTCTTCGTATGAGAATACCTGGGTTTGAGAACGGAGAGCCCGAGTCTGGAACCCACCAGATTCGATGTTTTCCCGATTCCTAAGAACCGACTAAAAATGATCATATGGTCAATTCAGGATCCTTCCTACGCTGAGATCGCTCTGGCCGATGCAAGGTCAGACCGCACGGATGATCCGTAAGTTTAAAAAGCCAAAATATGGGTCGGGTAGTTTTCTTGGGCCAAATAGTTATAGATGAATTTTGAGATTTTCTATTAAGAAAGGTGAATTTATGGTATATAAAGGAAAGGGGTATTTAGGAAGGTTTTAGTAGTATGAACAAGATTTGGAAAGTTTTGGTGGGAGGTTGAAATTGGTTATGGAAAGTTTTAGAGAAAGATGAGATGGTGATAGTAGAGTCTGCAATAATAGGTGGTTACGCACGGTTATCGAAACGATTCATCACTAGATAGATGATGAGCCAAGGCCATTGTCAATTATTTGACTGTGTTGATTGATAAGCAGACAAAGATTCATACCAAGGAACTAATCTGCGTATGAGAGTCACCTAACTCGTCCCTGCAAATTCACCCAAGAGATAAGAGAACAAGAGAACTCTTAAAAAAGTTACAGTAAATCGAAAAATATTATTAAACTTGAACTCCATCACAAAAGATCACATTACGGGGGTATATATAGCCTCATACTTTCTAAATCAAAAAAGCAATTTCTACTTTAACTAGAAAAAGAAACTTTCTAAATTACAAAAAGTCCCTAAAAGAAAACTTTCTAAAATAACAAAGTTAAACTTTCTAAAATAAAAACAAAGCAAATCTTCCTAAAATAAATAAAGCAAACTTAAAATAAATAAGTTAAACTTTCTAAAATTATTACGGCAACCCACATCGTGGGCTCCAAGTCCGACCACGTTTTTGCCTTCCAAGGCCCAAATGAGGTCCAAAAGGAGTTTTCACATGTAAATCAATAAAGTGCCTTGACCTCCCTAATCCAAATCTTCAATAATTAGGGCTGAATCTCAATGTCTCTGTGTTTATAGAAGCTCCCCGCATCAATCCCCCATATTTAAAGACTTGCCCTCAAAGTCTTCACCCGTGATAAGCCCTCAAGTCCTTAACATTGAACATTGAGAAATTTCATATTCGTCAACCGAAATTTGTAGCATTCTCTCCAATTTTCTAATCTCGAAAGTGGCCATCTACCCTTGGCTTGAGCTTTCCAAACTTTCCCGGTGGAAACCTATCCTTGCGAAGGTGTACCCAAACTAATTCGCCAACCTCAAACTCAACATACTTGCGGCGTCTATTTGCTTGTTCCACATATTTGGCATTCTTCTTCTCAATCTTCTGCCGAACTTTCATGCAACTTCGACTTTCTTGCCTCTAACTTCAAAGATTCCACTAAATTGTTGGAATAGCCTATGGGAGCATCCCATGGGTCCAATCGGTTAGAAGTCCATAGACTACCTTTGAATGGGCTTTTCCCAACAGTCATACTGACCTATTGTAGGCAAAATCAATTGGGGTAGAACAAACCTATTGTTTCACGTTCTTTCCCACATAAACCCTTAGCAAATTTCAAGCTTCTATTAGTAACTTTTGCCAATTCATTAGTTTGAGGGTGATAAGAGGGTACTAAACAAGAAAGGTCCCCGCTTTTCCACGTAGTTCTCCAAAAGTGACTAAGAAACTTAGAGTCTCGATCTGAAACCATAGTTGATGCAGGAGCATCTGTAAACACACCAAACATTGGGAATTCAGCCCTAATTATTGAAGAATTGGATTTGGGAGGTCAAGACGCATTGAATACATGTGAAAACTCTGGGATTCTCATTCGGGGCCTCGAAGGCAAAAATACGGTCGACTTTGACAACCTCTGACGGGAGTCACATATTAATTTTAGAAAGTTTGCTTTATTTATTTTAGAAGATTTGTTTTATTTATTTTAGAAAGTTTGCTTTATTTATTTTAGAAAAGCTTAGTTTGAAGTTGTTTTTGCACTTGTGTAAGCTTTCTTTTCTGGGCTTAGTGTTAGGTTGCTTTTTTTATTTAGAAGTATGGGGCTATATATACCCCTAATGTAGTCTTTGAAAATCAGTTCAAGTTTAATAATATTTCTGTAGATTTCTTTAAGAGTTCTCTGCTCCTTATCTCGTATGGGATTCCCGGGCGAAGTTCGGTATTTCATACCTAGGTGGACTTGTGTATTTAAGTCTTTGTCCGGCTTATCAATCAACCCGTCCATAGTTGATTGTGGCGCCTTCACTCCATCATCTATCTTGTGTGGATTGTTTTTTTTTTTTTGGATAATTAAGAATTTATTACCAAAGGGGCAACGCCCAGCCAAAGAATACAAAGCAAAGAGGCCCGAGGCCATGAACGGGCAAAGAAAACGGAGCAATTCTCCCCTATAACATAGAATGTGCAATGCACTCAACAACACAAAGCCCCCAACGAAAAACAAGCCCAATAATCCGTGTGCAAAAAAGAAACAAATGTAACCACAACCCGCAAGGCAACAAGGCCCCAACAATCACAAATCAAGCAACCAACCTGCTATGAGATAAAATATTAATGGGGAAGGACCATCTCTCACACATTGATCTATTTGCAGGACTATCAACAACCTTCAATACCAAATACGGTCATCATCACAAATGAGGCGAAAAAATAGTGTCGCCTGAGCATAGTTGTTCTCTTGAATTCTTCTGCCCTCGATGACCATGTTGTGTTATAGGAAGCCCATGCAAATGTGGATTGTTTCATTAACTCGCCTCGTCCGCTTTATCAATCAACCCGTCCATACTTGATTTGCGGGCGCCTTCACTCAATCATCTCTTGTGTGGATCGTTTCCTCATTAACCCTAGCAACCACTTTTGTGCAAACTCTAGCTTTCCATCACCATCTCATCTTTTCTAAACTTTCCATAACCAAATTTTCTCAACCTCAACCCAAAACTTTCCAAATCTTGTTCCATATCACTAAACCTTCCCAAATACTCTTTTTTCTCCTTATATACCATAAATACACCGTCCTGAATTAAAATCAAAATTCGTCCATAACCTATTTTGGGTTTTAGAAACTACCCAAAACCCATATTTTGTCACTTTTTACCTAAACTTGATCATCCATCACTTATCCCAACCTCGCATCACAAAGGGTATCAGAGGCTCATGATTGATGGCTGATCATAAACTAAACGGTGTGTTTGATGCTAGAGACAGGATCTCTAGATACGGTTTGAGTCGTTCACTAGCCAAGGAGGAAAAATATGATTTTTATGAAGAGCTTTTGCATCCTAGTCAACTTGAAGGTTTCTTGGGGCACAAGAAAGCTAAAGGTATGTATGTACGAGACTATGATTATCATGGAGGCATGGATTGCAATACCGTAATGAAGATTACTATAAGAGGCATGGTAACTACGATGAAGGCTTTAGATTCAATCCAAAATTTAACATTCCGTAATTCGATGGAATATTGATCCCGATGAATTTTTGGATTGGCTTAATATGGTGGAGTATGTTCAGTATTATGATTCCCGAACGTGAAAAAGTGAAATTGGTGGCTACAAAGATGTGCAAGAATGCTTCTATTTGGTGGAAAACATGAAGAGACAACGTGAAAGAGATGGTAAAAGAAGATTCAAACTGGGAAAGATGAAGAAAGAACTAAAAAGGAAGTACCTTCCTTTAACTACACGCAAGACATCTACCCTCAAAATCTAACTTTAAGCAACGAGATTTGGAGTGTGAGGAGTATTCGCTAAGTTTGTAAACTTGATTATCAAAGAGACTTGCAAGAGGCCGAGGAAATATGCATAAATTTCACCACCATCACGGGTTTGAGATCTAGTATCGCTTAGAGTTATTTTTTGCAACCATAATAGTCTTCAAGATGTGATGAAACTTGCTTTGAAAGTCAGACTCAAAAAGTATGGAAACTCTACTACAACTAAGAGTGTGGCTAATGAAGGGTTTGTTGAGGGTTCTAATTCTTGGAATCCTAGTGGTAGGAAAACTACCCACACTCAAGTAAAGAGTGAAGCACTACAAGAATTGGCTTCTAAGTCAAAGACGTGTTTTAAGTGCCAAGGGTAGCATATTGATTCTGAATGTCCTAACCAAAAAGCGTTTGCCTTAATTGAGGAAGATGAAGCCAAGGAAGAAGATGTTGAACAAGGATCGTAATCTAACCATGTCCAAGAAGATGATGAGAATAAATCACCGCCGTCAAAATCTAAGTCGATGTCAAGAAGCAATGAATCTAACCATATCCAAGAAGATGAGGAGAAGAGTTCACTAATGTCAAATTTTGATTTAGGAAATCAAAGATGTTCTTCAGATGCTTAATGACTTTGGTTGTCGAAGAAACCCAAAGTGAAAAGGAATTCTCACTAGAAGCAAAATCGATTATAGAATTTGTTGATGTAATACTCGAAGAAATACCAACTCGCTTTTCCAATCTAAGTGAGGGGTATTCAACATCAAATTGACTCCTATACCGGGTTTGGTTTTTCCTAATAAGCTAGCCCCAGAAGAGCCCTAAGGAGCATGAATATTTAAACACAAGTTGATGATTTTCGACAAAAGGCTTGTTCAAGAGCGTGAAAGTTCCTGGTGTGGTTCCCACTATGTTGGAGTTTTCAAAGATGAATTCGAGTATGTGTTTTGATTGCCAAGCTTTCAACAACATTTTTGATTCATGAGGAAGCAAGATTCAACAAAGGGCAAAGAGTGGAACAATATGAAAAACAAGCATATGAAGGTTATCAACGGCTGGTATTTGATCCAGGAGGATGGATTCCTAAGTACATTACGATAAAAGAGTAGGTTCCAAGTCAGGCACGAATAGATGGTTCTTCCAAGATTATTAAGAAGATCATAAAGAATGCTTACAAGGTTAAACTCGCCTAAGTGGACTCCGCAATATCTTGCCTACATTCAAGGCCATGACTAAGCTCATCATGTTGAAGACTCGAGACAAGTCTTTTCCCAACTATAGGGGCTTGATGCGTGAGAGCATCCAGAACACACCAAACATTGGGAATTCAGCCCTTATTATTGAAGAATTGGATCAGAGGTCACACGCATTGAATACATGTGAAACTCCTTTTCGACCTCATTCGGGGCCTTGGAAGGCAAAAACGTGGTCGACTTGGGACAACCCCGATGTGGAGCGCCATTAATTTTAGAAAGTTCGCTTTATTTATTTTAGAAGATTTGCTTTATTTATTTTAGAAGTTGCTTTTTGATTTAGAAAGTACGGGCTATATATACCCTAATGTAGTCTTTGAAAAACCGCTCAAGTTTAATAATATTTTCAGAAATATGTGTGAGAGATGGTCCTTCCCGCTTCATATCTTGGCTGATGGTTCTCGTGGTCAGATTGATGGGTTTTTTGTTAAGGTCCCTTTGGGTCCTCTTCGTTGCCTTGCCCTAGCCGTACCGGGCTAGTGTGGTGTCTCCTTCCCGCCGTGGAAGTGAGTTTGGTTCTTTGTTTTTATTGTCAAGCTGTTGTCATTGTTTTAATAGTGGCCTTCTCCTTGTTTTTGGGGAGGTTCTGTCCGTTTTCTTTCTTTGGGCTAGTTCGTATTCTTTGGATTGTGTGGCTTGCTTTGGTAATAAGCTAATTATCCAAAAAAAAAAAAAAAAAATTTTCAGATTTCTCTTTAAGAGTTCTCTCTGTTCTCTTATCTCGTGGATTCCTTTGGGGCGAGTTCGTGGGCTTCATACCTAGGTGGATTCCTTGGTGGTTGGGTCTTTGTCCGGGGCTTTATCAATCAAATCTGTCGATAGCTGATCGTGGCGCCTTCACTCCATCATCTATCTTAGATCGTTTCATTAACCTGCCTTTGTGTCCTGGGCTTTATCAATCAACCCATTCATAGCTGATCGTGGCGCCTCACTCCATCATCTATCTGTGTGGATCGCTTCATTAACCCTAGCAACCACTCAGCAAACTCTACTTTCCATCACCATCTCATCTTTTCAAACTTCCATAACCAAATTTTCAACCTCAACCCAAAAACTTCCAAATCTACACCATACTTCACTAAAACCTTCCTAAATACTTCTTTTTCTCCTTATATACCATAAATACAATCATTCCTAACTTAGAAAATCTCCAAAATTCGTCCATAACCTATTTTGGCTTTAGAAAACTACCCAAACCCATATTTTGGACTTGTACCTAAACTTCTTTGATCATCCATCACTAGCCCCAACCTTGCATCAATAGTCTGGAATACCATGTAGACGCACAATCTCTTTGAAGCACAAGTCGGCAAATGTGAAGTATCATTAGACTCATTGGTGATGGTACAAAGTGGTTTCATCTTGAAAACCCGTCAACGACTCACCGTAATCGAATGTTTGTTTCTTGTGTTCTAGGTAATCCCAAAACAAAATCCGCGCCATTCTCCTCCCATGGCATATTTGGAATTGGCAATGGTGTATATAGTCCCGCACGTTTCCATGAGTTTTAGGCCATCATGCACAACACACTTCTTGACAGTCTAATAATGTCTTTCTCTAGCTTAGGCCAAAGAAGTTTGCCTTCACTAGAGCTACGGTTTTTGCTTCACCAAAGTGTCCTCCTAATGTTCCACCATGCAACTCATCCAGAATACTCAATCTCAAGGAACAAGATGGGATGCATAGAGTGTTTCCTTTAAAGAGAAAATCGTCCATCCTTACAAAACCCTTGAAAGGCTTGTCGGCGCATACCTTCTAGATTTCACCAAAATCAAGAGATCCTCCCCTCATATAATTCTTTCAACACATCGAATCCAACTACTTGACTCCTGCATGGAAGTCACTAGGGCATGTCTCCTACTCAAGGCATCCGCAACAACGTTATGAACACCCGCTTTATGCTTGATTGTGAAGTTGTATGCTTGTAAGAATTCCCCACCCATGTCGTATGTCTTCGATTCAATCTCAGGCTGGTGGTCAGATGAATTTTGGGCTTCATGATCTGAGAAAAGCACAAATGGCTTGTAAAGCAAGTATTGACTCAAATGAAATAAAGCTCTATAGATAGCATAAAACCTCTTGTCATAGGTGGAGTACTTCCTTTTGCTTCATTTAACTTCACTAAAGAAAGCGACGGGGTCTTCCTCTTCTTGACTAAGGACAAAGACTAATCCCAACTTGAGATGCATCACACTCTACTCAAGACTTTGTTGAAATCAAAACCAAACATGGGGTTTCAAGCATTTTCTTCTTAATCAACTCTGCTTCTTCTGCTAAACACTAGTGCACTTGAATTTGTCTCCTTTTAAGCATTCACATGAGCCATTATAGAGCTAAATCCACCTAATAAATCTCCTATAAAAAGAGACTAGCCCATGAAAAAACTTCTCACATCACGGATCGAGCTAGGAGTTGGCCATCTGCACGCTCTATCTTACTCGGTCCATCTCAATTCCATCTTTAGTAACTACATAAACTAAGAAATAAGGACTCGTTTCAAGATGTAAGTCACACTTTCCGTTGACAAATAATCGTCATCCCAGATAGAGAACACCGCCTAAATGCTCCAAGTGCTCCATCACTTTGCTATGATCAAAATATCATCAAAGTATACCACCACAAATTTCCAATGCATGGCTTAAGGATAAGGATTCATAAACCTCATAAAAGTGCTAGGGGCATTGGAAAGTCCAAATGGCATCACCATCCACTCATTGAGTCCATCTCGAGTTTTAAAGGCCATCTTCCATTCATCTCCTTCCCTCATACGAATTTGATGGTATCCACTCCTCAAATCAATCTTCGAAAAGATGGACACACCATAGAGTTGATCCAGCAAATCATCGAGTCTTGAATGGGAAATCGATATTCACAAGAATCTTGGCTGACCGTCCTAATTATCAAACACACATCCTCTAAGATCCATCCTTCTTCGTACTAGCGGCAGGAACCGCACAAGGGCTCTTACTCTTCTCGAATAAGCCCTTTGCCGAGCAACTCATCAACTCATTTCGTAAGCTCTCTATGTTCTTTAGGACTCATCCTGCTAGCTCGGCCATTGCAAAACAGAACCCGGCACGAGGTCTATTCGATGTTGAATATCTCTCATAGCAACCCATGTGGAATCTCCTCAGTACTACATCAACAAATTTTTAATTGGCCTCTACTTTGGGATCTCCTTCTCACTTCTGGGCTTTCTTCAATAGCAAACTAAGGCCATCAAGATCCGAACCAAATTTCTCGATTTCTTTCTCCAACTCCTGATTGACAACAAGAATTTTCATTCGGGCTGGTTCGAGGTCGGAGCAATTAAGCCGCTTCAATGGTGCTAAGTTGCGGGCATCCTCGCGAATGTGTAAGGTTCTTGAAGCCATCATAAAATGACCTTCCTATCATATTGCCATGGCCTCCCAGCAAGTGACAAACATCCATTGGAACAACATCGTACACCATCAATTGCCCCGGTAGTAAGCTTTCCAATTGTAAAGAGACAGCACTTATGCTTTACCTTGATATCACTACCTCTTGAAGCCACGGCTACAGGGTTTCCTCGGATGTGGATCCATCTTCAAATCAAGCTTTTGCACCATCTCCAAGGAAACACAATTCTAAGCTCTACTATCAATAATAACCAAACAAAACCTGCCCCCTTAGATGTGCTTCTTGTGTGAAAGACATCGACCGCAACCAATTCTCCTCACTAGCAAACTCTGCCCCTATTTTAAGATTCCTTTGAACAACTAAGGAAGCCCATGGCTCGCATAGTAAGTTCATCCTATCTTCATGGTCGATTCATTTGCCTTTCTTCGACATCTTCTTCTCATCTTCATATTCTTTCAATTGGGTGGCAACCACTGCCTGCTAGGACATTCAGAAGCTTATATGCCCAACCGTGGCATTTAAAGCACTCGCTTACTTAGAGGTAGACTTGGTCGGGTTTCAGCACTTCCCCACCTTTACTTGAGGTTTAAGGGTGGTTTTAGCACTACTAGACCCCTTGAAGTCGAATTTTGATAAATCCTTAATCCGATTCAGAGTAAACCCCATACTCGTTTAGAGCCTCAACTTTTAAGGCAAGCTTTATCACATCTTGAAGAGTGTTATATGGCTGCAATTGAATAGTTTTAGAAATTTCGAACCTCAAACCAGCAAGGTAGCGGGCTATGGACTGCTCCTCAGCCTCTTGCAAGTCTCCTCATCATCAAATTTTTCAACCTGTACCGAATACTCCACGCCGACTGCCTAAATTTTAATTTTGGAGGAAGATATCTGGCGATAGTGGAAGGGAAGATACTTTTAGTTCTTTCTTCACTTTTTCCTGCTTCAATCTTCTTGTAGAGTCACATCCAAAAAGCGGGAAATGTTCTCCGGCGATGACCCTTGTCGCTCTTCGCATTGATCCAGGATGACAAATAAGTTGGTGGGGACCGGAGTTGGTGGGGAGTTGACCACACGTGGTCGGCTTTCCCAAAAATTCTTGGATAAAAAAAGGTACCCATTACCGAGCCGCTCAGCCGGGCCAGTGAGGGGCCCAACGCAAACGCCGCAGCTCGGCCCATCGGAGGTTATCACTACCACCGGCCAACGATGTGGCGCTTCGCAGACTCTCGACGCGAACAGTACCAACTTCGCCTAACGCCGGCTCGTGCATCCTCCTCAAATCGCAAGTTATTACCCTAAGCAATCATACCTGTGATAGCGCCGACCGGGTCTTCCGTCCGAGGATACGGTGGGAAATGGGTATGTCGACAGTGGGGTTGCAGATATAGCCGCTTCTGAGGGATTATCCTTAGATAAAGGGGGAGCTGCTAATGTGACTGCGAGATCCGGAAGTCGCGACGAGGAGATCCAAGAAAAGGATCATCTTGGGCTTCGATCGTCTGCAAGATCCGACAAAGATGGAAATGCGGGTAAAGCCTTCATTGCCGATGCCGCAGCTACGATAGGGACTGGTCTCGCAATCGCCGTGCTAGGAAAACGCCGGAAGCATGCAATTGCTGCAAGTTTTGGCGGGGAAAAATGGGACTGCTGGGCCGCCGGCGGAGCGCCCGCAAAAGGGACCCGTTCTCGAATGGGTAAAAAACCAGTTAATGTTTTCCGCCGAAGCGCTTTCAAATCTTAGTCAGAGAACGGATATTCCGCACCGACGGTACCAAAGTTACCCGCAGGTCCTCAGAATGTCGCCGTGCGCATCCGGGAGTAGTACGTCCGATCACGATCTCAACGGCCCACCTCCGATCTAGAGTACCACCTTGGGCTCGAGATGACGATTTTTCCACCAATCCGCCATCGGTTTGATTCCGGCGGTAAACAAAGGAAGCCTAAAGTTCGCGGGTCGGGTCGGGCGCAAGGGCTAGCTCGGTGGTCAATGCTTTGATTTCAGCCCCATCGCTTCCTCGCCACCGCTGGGGTTCGCTGACCGGCGCCGGGTTACCGGGTATGGGCAGTGGTTACGCCATACCGCCCCGCACCCGATAACGCCAAGGTTAGCCACAATCGAGGTCACTATTTGTGAACTGCCCAAAATCTTGCTCTTCTTTGGCCTCACAACCCTCTCTTCTTACAAAGGACGGAAGGCGATCATCAAATCCTCCTATGCAAATATCAATGAGCGGGTCTGGGAAGGCAGCCTAATATCATTTCTGACAAGCGCCTTCCATTACATGTGGTTAAATCTTCGTCAGAAATGGCTTACGGGCAAGCACGCAGATACCCGAGATCTCCACCACAGATAATGGGTTGTACATATTCAGGTTCAGAGACCCGGTTGCTCTGAATCGGTATCGAGAATGGGCCTCGTATTTGGCCGTCGACCAATCATTCTTCTGCTCGAAACCGTGCATGAGATGCTTAACGTGCGATCACCTCCCTACCTATTTGGGTAAAGTTTTTTAACATCCCCAGAATACCGACCGCATTAGCCTTTGATACATTGTGGTGTCAGAGGCATTCCTATGCATTTAGACTTACCATCAGAATCACTTCTAGATTATCCTTTGCTAGGATATACTTCCAGGTGGATGTGAATTGTACATTTCCTAAATCTGCACTATTGGATCTGGGAAATGGTAAGTACACTACTATTAGAATTGAATACCCATGGGTTCCTCAGAACTGCGCACACTGTAAGATCTTTGGCCATGGTCATGGGAAGTGTCAGGGTGTGAAGAAAATGGTAGACTCTGGAAATACAACTTGTCTGGATCACTTTGCTAAGAGGCCTGCTAAAGGCTATGTTGAAGATGCTGATTCTTCTAAGCGAGCAGTGTCAAGCACACGCGATGATATAGGTAACCACATTACAACCCCAGGTAAGGCTGGAAATGTGAAGGTTACTGATATCCAGGAAAGGCTGACTGGCAATACCTTCGATTGTTTAACCAGTGTGTTGAAACCGCAATCTTGAAGTAGCCGCTTGATTCTATGTTTCGCTTGCTCTCGCATACCACTATTCCTATCGTTATCTCCACTCATGAATAGGATCATTGATTCCAAGCTTGACCTTCCAAATATTGCAGATTTCTCAGACACTTCTCCTGTTTGTGAAACGTTTAAGCATATAAAGAGAATTGATGAGCTGGACTACTTGCCGTTGTCAAAGAAGAAGCTCAAGAAACTGAGGAAAAAGGAACATGCTATCAAGGCTGCGAACTCTAGCAGTAGTGTGGACACCATATCTCCATACATTGTTGATACCGACTAATCACTCAGGTCCTGCGTCTGCCAGGGCGGGTTTGTTTGTATGTCTTTGCCCTGATTAGGGTTGTGTTTTTTCTGGTCGGTTGTTTGGCTGCCCTATTTTTGGGTTTGTTTTGTCTTGAGCAGGATTGCTGATCTCTATGTCTCCACTCGGGTGGTTTGTTTCGTCGCCGCTCCTCCTATGTTTTTGGGAGGTGTCAACTTAAGCCAGATTCTCTGCTGTTTGGCTTTAACCATTTTTTAGTTTGTTGCCTCGCCTCGGAAATAAATTCTTAATTATCCAAAGAAAAAAATCTTCATCTCTCCGACGCTTTAAATTTTCCCACCAAAAAGTAGAAGCATTCTTATGATCTTGATAGCCACCAACTCCACCTTTGCTTCTCGGGGATCATATTCAAAGACACGCTCGACGGTATTAAGCCAATCCAAGAAGTCATCGATGCATCTCGCTTCAAATTCGAATATCAAACTTTGGATTGAATCCGAACTTTCATCATTATTACGCTTCTCATAGTAATCATCATCGCATCGATCTTCTCATACCTTCCTCCATAATCATATTCTCTTGAATGCTTGTCTTTAGGCTTTGCGCTCAAGTAATCCCAAACTTGGCTAGGCGGCAATTCCTCGCTAAAACTTTCATCACCTTCATACCTTCCATGAAGGTCTTTTGTCGCCATAGGATCATCATTGATAGCCATATGCTTTTGTAGACATTGGAACCACTGCATTCAAGATCGCGAATGCGTTTTTAATCGGGATCGAGAACCACTAACCATGATTTATGCAAGGTCAGGGACCGTGATGGATGATCCGTGTTTAGGTAAGTCAAAATATGGGTTCGGGGTAGCTTCGCCAAAATAGGTTATGGACGAAATTGAGATTTTCTAAGTTAAGAAAAGTAATCTATGGTATATAAGGAAAGGGGTATTTTAGAAGGTTTTGGTAGTATGGAACAAGATTTTAAAAGTTTTGCAGAGGTTGAAAAATCGCTTATGGAAAGTTTAGAGAGAAGATGAGATGGTGAGGGCGGTATTGCACAAGTGTGGTTACTTACCGGTTAATGAAACGATCCACGCTAGATATATGATGGAGGAACGCGCCATTAATCAACTATGGACGGTTGATCGATAAGTCGGACAAAGACTTCACCACCTGAATCCACCTAGGTATATTAATAACTCTGCTCCCAATGGAATCCACCCAAGAGATAAGAGAACAAGAGAGAACTCTTAAAAAGAAATTTGAAAATATTATTAAACTTGAACCTGATTTTTCAAAAGATCACATTAGTGGGGGTATAAATGTCTCCATACTTTCTAAATAAAAAAAGCAACTTCTACTTTAACTAGGAAAAGAAACTTTTTAAATTACAAAGAACAACTTCTACTTTAACTAGGAAAAGAAACTTTCTAAATTACAAAAAGCAACTCCTAAAAGAAAACTTTTTAAAATAAATAAAGCAAATCTTCCTAAAATAAATAAAGCAAACTTTCTAAAATAAATAAAGTAAACTTTCTAAAATAAATAAAGCAAACTTTCTAAAATAAATAAAGCAAACTTTCTAAAATAAATAAAGCAAACTTTCTAAAATAAAATATGGTTTCCACATCGTGGGTTTGTCCAAGTCCCCACTTTCACAAACAGGACACCATCTCCATATCATGATACCGACTAATACTCGTGGTCCCAGTCTCTGGATGTGGGCGGTTTGTTCAGATGTTTTTCGCTTCCTGACAAGGTTGTGGTTTTCTCTGTCAAGGTTGGTTGGTTGCCCTGCTTTTGGTTTGGTTTGTCTTGAGGATTGTTGATCTCTTGTTTTGGTTCCACTGTGGATTTTGCATCTGGCCGATGACCCGCTTCCCATGCTTAGGAGGTGTCATTCTGCCAGATTCTCCGGTTGCCTTTGGCTTTGTACTATTTTTTTAGTTTGTTGGGTATTGCCTTTGGAAATAAATTCTTACTTATCCAAAAAAAAAAAAAAAAAAAAAAAAGTCCGACCACGTTTGCCTTCCAAGGCCCAAATGAGGTCCAAAAAGGAGTTTTCACTTGTATTCACGCGTCTCTTTGACCTCCCAATCCAATTCTTCAATAATTAGGGCTGAATTCCCAATGTTAGGTGTGTTTATAGAAGCTCCTCAGATCAATCCCCATAGCCGAAAAGACGGCCTCAAGTCTTCACCGTGATAGGCCCCTCAAGTCCTTAACATTGAACATCGGGAGAATTTCATATTCGTCTGCAACCGCAACTTCAGAGGCATTCTCTCCAATTTTCTATAATCTTGAAAGGGCCATCTACCCTGGCTTGAGTTTCCAAACTTTCCCCTGGTGGAAACTCATCTCATGGCTGTGTACCAAACCAATTCGCCAACCTCAAACTCAACATACTTATGACGCTTCATTTTGCTTGTTCCACATATTCGCATTCTTTCTTCAATCTTCTGAGCCACTTCTTCATGCAACTTGATCTCTCTTTGGCTCTAACTTCAAAGATTCCACTAAATTGTTGAATAGCTCCGATGGGGTGTTAATTCCATGGGTCCAATCTACTAGAGTCCATAGATCACTCTGAACTGGCTTTTCCCAACAGCCTCTATGCACGGGATGACAGAGTAAACTCACTGGGTAGAATCAAATCCCATTGTTTCAATGCTCTTTCCCACATAACTCCTTAGCAAATTTCCCAAGTTTCTATTAGTAACTTCGGTTTGACCATCGCTTGAGGGTGATAAGAGGTACTAAAACAAAGAAGAAGTCCCCAGCTTTCTCCACGTAGTTTCTCCAAAAGTGACTAAGAAATCCAGCCTCGATCCAAAACCATAGTCTCTGGGAACATAGACGCAGACAATCTCTTTGAAGTATTAAGCTCTAAGAACATGCGAAGCATCATTAGACTTGTTGCATGGTACAAAGTGAGCCATCTTTGAAAACTTGTCAACGACCACCAGAATCGAATGTTTGTTTCTTTGTGTTCTAGGTAATCCCAAAACAAAATCCAAGCTTACCTCCTCCCCACATAAGTATATTTGGAATTGGCAATGGTGTATATAGTCCCGCATTGCTTCCATGAGTTTTAGCCATCAGGTGCACACAACACACTTCTTGACAAATCTAGCATCGTCTTTCTAGCTTAGGCCAAAAGAAGTTTGCCTTCACTAGAGCTAAGGTTTTTGCTTCACCAAAGTGTCCTCCTAATGTTCCACCATGCAACTCATCCAAAATACTCAATCTCAAGGAACAAGATGGGATGCATAGAGTGTTTCCTTTAAAGAGAAAACTGTCCATCCTTACAAAATCCTTGAAAGGCTTGTCGGCGCATATATACCCCCCTAATGTAGTCTTTTGAAAATCAGTTCAAGTTTAATATTATTTTCAGATTTCTCTTTTAAGAGTTCCTGTCTTCTATCTCGTGACTTTGGGATTAAGTCGGCTTCACACCTAGGTGGATCTCTATATGTCTTTGGGTCCTGCTATCAATCAAACCCGTCCATAGCTGATTATGGCGCCTTCATTCCATCATCCCTGGGATCTTCAATGAACCCAGTTAAGTAACCACTTGAAAACTCACTATCCTCACCATCCATATTTTCTCTAAAATTTCCATAAACCAAATTTTCAACCTCAACCTAAAACTTTCCAAACTCTGTTCCATACTACTAAAACCTTCCTAAATACCTATTTTCCTTTATATCATAAATTAAATTTTCTAACTAGGTAATCATGCAAATTCATCTGATAACTATTTTGGTCAAGAAAACTAATTCAAACCCACATATTTTAATGTACCTAAACCTCTCTGACATCCATCACTTCGTCCCAACTTGACTAAAGGTATATCTGGTTTTGACTTTATGGTCGACTAGTGAATCAACCAGGTTGATGCTAGAGATGCATCTCTGGGATATTTGCCTGAGCTGGTTCACTAGCTGGTTGAGGAAAAATATGATTTTTAGAAAGAGCTGTGTTAGTCATCTTAACGCTCGGGGCACAAGAAAGCTAAAGGTATGTATTGTACTAGACTATATCACTGCGGGAGGTACACGCCACTAACAAAACAGAAGATTACTATAGAAAAATGGTAACTATATGAAGGCTTTAGATTCAATCCAAAATTTAACATTCCAAATTACGAAGTATTTGGATCCCGATGAATTTTTGATTGGCTTAATATGGTGGACATGTCTTGAGTACAAGATTCCTGAACGTGAAAGAAGTTGGTGGCTACAAAGATGTGTTAGAATGCTTCTATTTGGTGGAAAAACATGAAGAGACAACGTGAAAGAGATGGTAAAAAGAAGATTCACACTTGGGGAAAGATGAAGAAAGAACTAAAAAGGAAGTACCTTCCTTTTAACTACTGCCAAGACATCTACCTAAAAATTCAGAACTTAAGCAATCTAGATTTGAGGTGGAGAGTATTCGCTACTTTGTAAACTTGATTATCAAAGGAGACTTTGGGTAAGAGGCCGAGGAAATATGCATAGCCCACTCACTACATTGTTAATGAGGATCTATATTGCTAGAGTTATTTTTTTAAAACCATATAATAGTCTTCAAGATGATGAAACTTGCTTTGAAAGTTGGGACTAAAAAGTATGGAAACTCTACTACAACTAAGTGGCTAATGAAGGGTTTGTTGAGGGTCTAATTTTTTTGAATCCTAGTGGTAGAAACCACCTAAGACTCAAGTAAAGAGGAAGCACTACAAGAAGTGGTCTAAGTCAAAGACGTGTTTTAAGGCCAAGGGCCAGTATATTGATTCGAATAGTCCTAACCAAAAAAGCCATTGCCTTAATTGATAGCATGAAGCTACAGGAAGAAGATGTTGAAACAAGTTATCAACTAACCATGTCCAAGTGTTGATTTATGAGAACAAATCACATCACAAAATATAAGTTGGATGTTGAAGAAGTTTAGCCGAATCTAACCATATCCAAGAAGATGAGGTAAGAGTTCACTACCGCCAAATTTTGATTTAGAAATCAAAGATGTTTCGTATGCGAACACTTTGGTTGTTGAAGAAGCCGAAAGTGAAAAGGAATTCTCACGAGAAGCAAAATCGATTATAGAATTTGTTGATGTAATGCCTGAAGAAATACCACACGGTTTTCCACCTATGAGGGGTATTCAACATCAAATAGACCTCATACCAGGTTTGGTTTTTCCTAATAAGCTAGCCTCTATGAAGAGCCCTAAGGAGCATGAAGAGTTTAAAACACAAGTTGGATAATTCTTTCTTGACAAAGGGTCATTCAAGAGAGTGAAACTTCCTATGTGGTTCCCACTATGTTGGTGCAATGAAAAAGATGGATCTTGGAGTATGTGTTTTGATTGCCAAGCTTTCAACAACATTTTTATTCATGAGGAAGCAAGATTCAACAAAGGGCAAAGAGTGGAACAATATGAAAGACAAGCATATGAAGGTTATTAGCGACTGGTTTTTGATCTAGGAGGATGGATTCGATTACACATGATAAAAGAGAGGTGTTCCTACTTATCCAAAAAAAAAAAAACGAGAGGTGTTCCAAGTTGTGCACAAGACATGGTTCTTCCAAGATTATTAAGAAGATCATAAAGAATGCTTACAAGGTTAAATTGTCCTATGATCGCAATATCTTGCCTACATTCAAGGTTAAGGATTTGAGGCTTTATCATGGTGGAAGACTGAGGACAAGTCTTTTTCCTAACTAGGGTTTGATGCGTGAGCATCTATAAACACGCCACATCGGGAATTCACTCCAATTATTGAAGAATTGATCGGGGAGGCCAAGAATAGATTGTATTATTATGTGAAAACTCCCTTTTTTTGGGACCTCTTCATTTTAACCTTGGAAGGCAAAAACGTAACGACTTGGACAAACCCCGATGTGGAGCCGCCATATTTATTTTAGAAAGTTTGCTTTATTTATTTTAGAAAGCTCAGCTTTGGCTTTATCTCTAGAAAGTTTGGTTTTATTTATTTTAGAAAGTTTGCTTTATTTATTTTAGGAAGATTTGCTTTTATTTATTTTAGAAGTTTTCTTTTAGAGTTGCTTCTTGTAATTTGTAAGTTTCTTTTCCTAGTTAAAGTAGTTGGTTTTTGTAATTTAGAAAGTTTTTTTCCTAGCGTTAGTTGCTTTTTTGATTTAGGAAAGTATGGGCCATATATACCCCCTAATGTAGTCTTTGAAAATCACCAAGTTTAATAATATTTTCTGCATTTCTTTAAGAGTTTTTTTTTTTTTTTTTTTTGGATACTCAAGCGCGATCAAAAAGCACCACACAAACAAAGATATCACACGAGCCCAAAAGCCCAAACGAGTTAAAACGGATGTAACCTCCCTAAAAACAACAGAGAAGCGCCATGCCTCAAAACAACCAAAGAACAACCAACAACAACAAAACAAAAGAACCAAACCTACTCTCCACAACCCTAAGGAGACACCACCCCAAAGCCCAGCCCACGTACCGGCAAAGGCAAACTGTGGCCCAAAGAGACAAGGACCCAACCAACAATAAACTCCATCAATCAACCATGAGAACCATCAAGACCAAATATATGAATGAAGAATCATCTCTCACACATAGCTCGTCTCATGTGGATTGTCCACCACCTTTCCGAAACCAGAGATTCTCAAACGAACATCATTGGCTGCATGAGATGAAAATGGTGTCACAGGAGAATAGATGTTCTTGAATTTACTATTCCACTTCCATAAATGATAAATGGTAGCACCCCACGCAATCCTCTTGGTAATAGAACAAAATGATTTCCCTTTAGAAGCACATACCCATAAGAGTTCATTCTCCCAACTTCGCAGCCTTCTGGAATTCCACATAACCTTAGAATTCTCAACCAAATACCAAAGAAGGAATGAAAATCTAAAAACAAGTGATTCCTATCTTCACATTTGCACGGCAAAAACACATGAATTATTGTTAGTCGAATTTGAGAAGCTTGTCTCAGGTAACTAATCAGTCCCTGGAATGGTCAACCAAACTATAAAGCATGTCTCCCGATAGCTTGGGAAACCATCGTATAATGCCAATGCACCACCCAGATTTTCGATCTAAATTGGTTCCCAGCGTATAAACCGTGGAAGATCCCATGGAGTACAAGAGTCCATGTAACAATATCCTCTCTAGAGACATCTAAATGATAATTGACACAACTGCTCTTGATTTCGATAAGGTCTGTAGAGTTCGCAAAAGGCCAATTCCACCTACCATCCCCAATAACTTCAGCTACAAGAGCGTTATTCTTGATAGCGGAATCATACACAATACGATCTCCATAGTGAGGAAGGAGAGGACCAACCGGATTCCAGGAGTCATGCCAAAGGAATGTCCCTTTACCGTTATAAACCTTGTGGTTGATGAAGGGACGTGATCTTATCTTCACCAGATCATTTTCCTCGCCACTAAGAACAAATCGGCGAGTTTTGCACACCAAAGGCTTCCGTTCCGTACACCTCTGCACCCACGCCACCCATAAGGAGTCCTTCCAACAGTTCCAAACGTGCTTCATAACATTCGCCAGATTATTCAGTCTTTGATCCGACGCACCCAAGCTTTCACCCTCCTCCTTCTAAGACAATAATAATCCCAACCGACCTTTAGCACGACGAGAATTTCCTGTGCTCGCCCACGTAAAGCCGTCGAAAGTTGCTCAATTTTTAGCAATTATGAATTTCTAATAATGAACATATCGCACCAATACAAATCAATGCTATGCAAACACGTAACCACAATGGGACCGCCCGCATATGAGCAACGCCTACTTGTCCAAGACCGGATTCGGCCATTATTTTTCCGTATGGTCGCAATCACTGTGAGGGATGTGGGCCTTGATGTGAGATCAAAGGAATCACCAAGATATTTCATAGGAAACCTCCCAAACTGGAAGCCGCTGATGTTCAATAGAGTTAGATTTAACTTCACCATTTACCCGGCAATGAAATGGCGCTTAAATTGTTTCACTAATGAGCAGCCCTCAAATCTATTCAAATTTCATCCAATATAACTTTGACACCGATATCTTCCCACTAGCAAAAAGAAAATGTCATCCCAGCATAAGTGAGTCGATTGATATCCTTACATTTAGATGAAACCGAAAACTCGTCAAGGAAGCACAACGACAAGGATCTAGAAAAAGCTTCCAGCTGGCACGTGATAAATAATAAAGGCGATATGGGGATCCCTTGTCTCAACTCCACGCTTATATTGAAAAACCCCGCAAGCTCACCATTAACTGAAACAGAGAAGGTTGGGGTGGTGATACAAGCCTTAATACAATTCAGAAGGAACGCAGGTGTACCCATTTTGGTTAAAATACCCAGAATAAAGCTCCAACTGACCGACGTTTTTAATGTCAACTGGCCAGATTTATTTTCTTTCGCTCACCTCGAGGCCTTTATCACTTGCAAGTGATAGCTGATCATAAGCCCTGCAATAAGGATGTTATCTGCTTATGTTTCACCTTCAGACAAAGCCGATCAAGGGCAGGCTTAATCTCGTGAATGCATTGATTTAACTCGCAAAGAATAATCTCTACATGCACTTATAAATCGTGGTTACAAATAGGATATTGTCTATAGTCGCCCATAGATTCGTGGTTAGTACCTTAGGCACTAAAGCAATTATGCTGGCAATTAATCTCAATAAGGCCGCCTCGATTTGAAAAAAGATAATGACCGCATCAATAACATCACTCCCACTATACCCAAGTCGCCTTGAAGAAAGAGAAGAGAAACCATCCGGCTCGGGGCTTTGCAAATCATCAATAGAGAACAAAGCCCCATCCCAGAACAACATCCAACCACCCAGATACACCAACCCCATCATTGTTATTCAAATACTTTTGGTCAATAGGAGTGCCATCACCACAAAGAATATTTTTGAATAGCTAAATAGCTTCCACCTTAATAGCCACCTGATCTCTTCGATCTGCCACCTACTTCCCGAGGTTAAGATTTTAATCATACTCCGAGCATTCCGAGCCTTGACTGATTTATGGAAGAAATTTGTATTCTGATCTCCTAGCTTGAGCCATTGTACTCTAGATTTTTGCTTTAAGAAGTCCTCCCGAAGAAGCCGCAAGATCAGAAGGTCCCAACACTTCCTCTCATTTTCCAACAAAGATGGTGTCCGAGGGATTGTTCGGGACAAGAACAGCCGTTTTAAAGCCCCAAGTGTACCTCAACACGATCATGCAAATTTTACCAAAAGAGTGGAAATTGAACATCTTGAGGGAGGCCTTCACTTTTCGGGCTTTTTGCGGATACCAGACATGGGGTCCCCAGACTCCTTCTATCCCAAGCTTCCTCACAATACCAAGGAAAGGTGACGGTTAGCCCGTATAAAATTTGAAAGGCATTTTTTCCACGCCGTGGTCAGTTAACATTAAGGTTTGTAACCGCAGGGCAATGATCGGGACAATCCAGTGATTGGACTTCACAAGCATTGGGAAACATATCCATACAATATTCATTTTTGAGGCACCAATCCAGCCTTCCTAGCTATGAAGTTCTCGCTTCTTCACACTGCTCGATCCACGTAAAATAGGGGACCCAAAAAGGAATATCCGTCGCTTCAAGATTGAACAAACACTCATGAAATTCACCATAGTCAGATCCTCGCACCCAAATTTCCCGCATTTCACCGATGAACTGTGGTGTTGAAGTCACCAATTGCCACCCATGGTTCGGGGCCAACCATGGTACCACACCACCGGAGATGACATCTGATAACCTCTGTATCTATGTAGCTATTCAAGCATAAACAAAGAGAACACCAAATGAGTAGTTGTCCTCAAGTTTGTAACACTAATACAAGATTGCTCGTCCATGGAGTGAAAGATCAACAAGTAATTCTTCCTGGGGTTAACAAATCCGCATTCACCAAGGCAGCATGATCATAATATGGAACAATTTCCAACCCGAAAATCTGTAGAGAAGATCCGATTTATTCGAAACTCTGCACTGAAGCCCCAAAATACACACAAAATCAAGAGCATGATTTAACAAACGAATGATTTCTCAATTTGCTTGAGGGGTCGTTCAATCCCCTTGTTCCAATACGGCTAAACTTAACTATCGGGAAGTCAAGGTAGATGCCTCTTATCCATAGGATCCCCAGATATTAGCAAGGTTCCGCTTGAGTTTCTTGAGCTTCTTCCTAGAAATTGACAGCGCAGTCCAATTTTCATCAACTCTTAATATGCTTGAACGTGTCAAGGATGTGGGAATTATCGAGAATTTGGCACCGCTAGATCGTGACTGAGGATACTAAAGTTGTCGCCATTTCTTCTTCCTCGATAGACATTCAAACGTATTTCATGCAAAATTGATTCATTCTTTCATTTTCCATGCTAACTTACCTCCTCAACAGACCGTGATCAGATCACCGATTTGCACATCAAGAATCCTGTGCCCAAGATCGTGGAACAATAAGCCGGAGTCTCCAGAGGCACCTTCCTCACTCGTGGTAACATCTATATCAACGGCCCAACAAATCCCCAAACTACGTAACCATTGTTACCTGGAAAGTAGGTGCGCTTTGCCGTCAGTCTTCGAGCTTTTGACAACTTTTCCAGATTATGACCAATCATGAACCGGATTACACTTGGAGCCCAGTGGATATTCAACTCTGGTCGTTGAGAAATTGCCATTACCCCCGCTTCAAGAACTGGGGATAGGGAATTCACAATCCACCCCCACCTCAACACAAATCTAGCAAAGATAACTTTGCCTGGCCTCGCAAGTGAATCAAGGTGAAGTGATACCACAAAGACTTGCGATGTACTCCAAGACATGTGTCATTCATTCCAAAGGGATATTGTAGAACTTGACCTAAATTGGGATAGAGGACAGCCGAATGTTAAGCATATTCCATGCCCCGGGATGCTAAGCACGTAGTATGAAGGGTCTCCATTGTGCCATAATCGAATCTAGAACTCCAATCCCGGGCCTCCGTCCCCGAACGCAAAGAAGTATAAACCATTCTCGCTAGAATGTCAGCATCTCCTTCTTAGTTCTGGCGCCGTTAAACTGGTGGAGCGCATAACCGAACCCAAAGACGTTTATCCAGAATCGGTCCGATTAAATGCCTCTTCCACATATCAATACCTCATTTATCGCTCCGCCGAGCCCGGCAACCATCTTCCCATCAAGAATACGTGGGACTATAGAACTCGAGAGGAACACCGCTTCGTGATAGAGAATAGGTTCTTCAGATTCAACGGAGCAATGATCAAATCAACATCCTTGTAACCTCTCGCTACACTCGCCGGACTTCAGACCTTCCTTTTCACCATTGGCCCCAAATGCACAAACCTGCACAAGACTGAATCCAACCTTAATCCCTAGATACTTCCACCCTTTGGTCAAGATGCGCTCAACATGACTAACAGAACCCTTACCCAACCCATATCCCTCCGAACCCGACCTACGAGTAACGATTCTCAGACGCCTAGTCACGGTGTCGCTAATGTACCCCCATGACTAGAGGGAGACGAATCGGATCTTCGTGAGTCGGATCGTGACCGGTATGAACTCGTAAGAGTAACACCAACCAGATCCGGGCATTTGACCTCCCGACCGCCACCGGATCGCATATAGACCGCACGCTGTGAATCGGGCACGACCGCACCATCGCTGGGTCTACGGTTGTTTGATCTCCGACGAACACCCACCTAAGACGATTCTCCACTCGCCGCTTAGAGAGAACTCACCACCGTGATCCCACCGCTTCCGGCAGGTATCTTTTCGAACCCAAGATCGTGACTTCACCTTTCGGGAAGGCCAACCATGTTCGTCAAACCCCCACCAACTCCGCCCCCACCACTGTTTGTCATTCCTAACAATCAATGTGAAGACGCATGTGCCGGTCGCCTCTAGAGAGCATTTTTTCCCGCTCTATTGACTTTTTCGTTATTTTTCATCTTTTCTTTAAGAGTTGTCTGCTCTCTTATCTCTCGTGGATTCCCTGGGACGAAGCCTGGCTTCATACCTAGGTGGATTCGTGGCGGTCTGTCCGGCTATCAATCAACCCGTCCATAGTTGATTGTGGCGCCTCTACTCCATCATCTGTATCTTGTGTGGATCTTTTCAATAACCCAGCAAGTAACTACTCAGGCAAACTCTACTATCCTCACCATCTCATTTTCTCTAAAATTTTTATAACTAAATTTTCAACTCAACCCAAAACTTTCCAAATCTTGTTCCATATTAATAAAACCTTCCTAAATACCCTTTTCCCCTTATATACCATAAATTCACCTTTCTCACCCTAGAAAAATCTCAAAATTCGTCCATAACCTATTTTACCAAGAAAACTACCCCAAAACCCAGTATTTAATTTACCTAAACTTCTGGATCATCCATCACGGTCCCAACCTTGCATCACAAGGGTAACACCAACTGAATCCTTCCTAGAGCCAGCCCTTGTATCCAGTGAAGCCTTCCTTGCATCATCCATAATAACCTCTTCCCCAGCCTCATTCACACTATTCCATTTTCAGGTGTCGTGGTTTGATCGTTTCTGACCTTCATAATATATGGTAACAAAAATTAAAAAGTTATGGCCAAATAGCTTGGGTTGTTCAAAGACTGTGGAGCCCATGGGTATTCAATTTATCGTGGAATACCCGCCATTACCAATGTCCGTAAGAATGACTGGGAATTCACAAATGACTTCCACCTCTATGCATATCCCAGCGATAATTTGACCGGTTTTCTTCTGAGGAATCAAGATGGAGCTAGGGTGTTTTTCTCTGCCCGGGTTATGGGTGTGAGTTTTGATTGATTTGTCCTTGGTTGTTGTTGGTTGTTTCGGGCTGATGCCCTTTCCAATTATTTAGTGGGAGGTACAATTTTTTCTTTTTTGGCCGGTGGGCCTCAGTCGTGTATTCTTTTTGTTAGCAAGTATGGCCCTTTGGAAATAAATTCTTAATTATCCAAAAAAAAAAAAAAAGAATCAAGATGGAGCGGATTACCTACAACACTTGCAATATAATCAAGATGGAAGGCTTCACTGGATACGAGGGCTGGCTCTAGGAAGGATTCAGTTGGTGTTACCCTTGTGATGCAAGGTTGGGACCGTGATGGATGATCCAGAAGTTTAGGTAAGTCAAAATATGGGTTTGGGGTAGTTTTCTTGGGCCAAAATAGGTTATGGACGAATTTTGGAGATTTTCTAAGTTAAGAAAGGTGGGAATTTATGGTATATATAGGAAAATGGTATTTAGGAAGGTTTTAAATAGGTATGGAACAAGATTTGGAAAGTATCGAGGTTGAAAATTTGGCTATGGAAAGTTTAAAGAAAAGATGAGGATGGTGAGGAGAGCAGAGTTTGCACAAGAGTGGTTACTTAATTGTTTAATGAAACGATCCACACAAGATCGATGATGGAGCGGAAGGCGCCTATTAACTAACTATGGATCTGCCGATTGATAAGCTTTGGACAAAGACTTCGCCACCAAGGAATCCACCTAGGTATGAGAAGCCACGAACTCGTCTCTAAGGGAATCCACCCAAGAGATAAGAGAACAAGAGAGAACTCTTAAAAAGAGAAACTGAAAAATATTATTAAACTTGAACTGATTTTCAAAGATTACATTAGGGGGTATATATAACCCATACTTTCAAATCAAAAAGCAACTTCTACTTTAACTAGAAAAGAAAACTTTCTAAATTACAAAAACAACTTTCTACTTTAACTAGAAAAGAAACTTAAATTACAAAAGCAACCTTGTGTTAAAACTTTCTAAAATAAATGAAGAAAATCTTCCTAAAATAAATAAAGAAACTTAAAATAAATAAAGCAAACTTTCTAAGATAAATAAAGCAAACTTTCTAAAATAAATAAAGCAAACTTTCTAAATAAATATGGCAGCTCCACATCAGGGTTTGTCCAAGTCTGACCATGTTTTGCCTTCCAAGGCCCAAATGAGGTCCAAAAAGGAGTTTTCACATGTATCACGCGGCCTTGACCTCCCCAATCCAATTCTTCACAATTGCACAATTCCCAATGTTTGGCGTGTTTATAGACGCTTCCCATCAAACCCCTATAGTTGGGAAAGACTTGGCCCTCAAGTCTTCACCATGATAAGGTCAACTCTAACTCGAATGTAGGCAAGATATTGTACCACCGGACAATTAAAACCTTTGTAGCATTCTTGGCGATCTTCTTAATAATCTCTGGAAGAATCCATCTATTCTCAGGTACAACTTGGAACACTCTTTTTTTTTTTTTTGATAAGTAGGAACACCTCTTTATCATGTAATTGATCCATCCTCCTGATCAAATACCAAATAAGTGATAACCTCATATGCTTGTGTCTTTCATATTGTTCCACTCTTTGCCCTTTGTCGAATCTTCGCTTCCTCATGAATAAAAATGTTGTCGGGCCCCGCAAATCAAAACACAGGCTCCAAGATCCACATCTTTTCATGCACCAACATGTTGTTCATAGGAAGCTCTACCTTCGAACAAGCCCCTTGTCGTTAAAAATTATCAACTCAGGTTTTAAACCTTCATTGATACGAACCTCACAATCCTGTGAGGAGACCCGTGATCGAATTAGCCTGAAAAGAACCGCTCTACATCGGGTTTGATGGATGACTCAATTCGTTGTTTATATGGAAGCAAGAACTCGTATGTGAGGACGCCACACCTATGATGGAGATCCGATTGATAAGTCTCTGGCGAACACCACTAATAACCGAAGATAAGTTCATGGAGTTCTTTAAAGAACCAAAGAGAAATTTATACTCTCAATTTTGTTAATGCTTAAAACTTGAAGAATACAAGGATAACAAGCCTTTCAATAGGCCAAAACAATATGAAGAATAGAAACTAAATATTCGGCCATAAGGAAAGTAAATATTTGGCCAAAAACAAAAAAAGGAAAGTCTAGATAACTTTTAGGACAAGATCAGATAACAAATTAGCAGCAAATCAGAACAAATCAGCCTCTCCAAAATAAAGCAAATCGGGGAACAAATCATCTTCCAAAATAGCAAAGAAATCAGAACAATCCACCAAAATAAAGAATCAACACCAAATCAAGCAAATCTTTTCTAAAAAAGAAATAGAACTCCTATTTTCCTAGCAAAACACACTTTCTAAATTAAATAAAGTAACTTCTACTTTGACTGGAGAATAAATCTTTCTAAAATAAAACAACCCAAATCAAAATAGTAATAAAACTCAAAACACTTGAAACATAAATATATTCTGCATGCTCTGTTCTTCACAAATTCCGAATCTGAATTTTCCATAATTAAGATTGAATTCTAATGAATCTTCTGTAAGCCTTTTTGCATCACGATCCTTTGTGCTTTGATTCTCATCATTCATGTCTTTGTGGCTCTGTTAGGCTAGCTTATTAGGAAAACCAACCTCGGTATGAGGTCTATTTGATGTTGAATACCCCTCATAGGTGGAAAACCGTGGTATTCGTGCATTACATCACATCTATAATCGATTTTGGTTTCTCGTGAGAATTCCTTTCACTTCTACTTTTCAACAACCAAAGTCAAGCCGTGATCTCAAACATCTTTTTGATTTCTAAATCAAAATTTGATCAAGAGGGAACTCTTCTCCTCATCTTCTTGGATATGGTTAGATTCGACTACTTCTTCAACATCCAGAACTTATACTTTGACAAAGAGGATTTGTTCCCTACTGCCTTCGACATGGTTAGATTCGATCACTTGTTCAACATCTTCTTCCTTGGCTTCATCTTCTCAATTACAAAATCGCTTGGTTAGGACATTCGCATTCAATATGCCCCAACCCTTGGCACTTAAACACGCCTTTGACTTAGAAGCCAATTCCAGTGCTTCACTTTACTGAGCGTGTCTTTCCTACTCACTAGATTCCAAGAATTAGAACCTCAACAAACCCTTCATTAGCCACTCTTAGTTAGAGTTTCCATACCTTTAGTCCCAACTTTCAAAGCAAGTTTCACTCAAGACCTGAAGACTATTATGGGTTGCAAAAACAACTCTAGCAATACTAGATCCTCAAAACCAAAGAATGAGCGGTGGGCTATGCATATTTCCCGCCTTGCAAGTCTCCTTTGATAATCAAGTTTACAAACTTGCTCAATACCCTCCACACTCAAATCCGTTGCTTAAAGTTCGAATTTTGAGGTAGATGTCTCTGGCGTGAGTTGGAAGGAAGGTAATTTCCTTTAGTTCTTTCTTCATCTTCCAAGTTTGAATCTTCTTTTACCATCTCTTTCACGTTATTCCTCATGTTTTTCCAATTGCAACAGAAGCACTTGCACATATTTAAGCCACCAACTTCACTTTTCACGTCTGTGGAATCATAATACTCAAAGACATGCTCCAATTACATTAAGCCAATCCAAAATTCATCGTGATCCATCCTTCCATCGAATTCCTGGAATGTTAAATTTTGGATTGAATCTAAAGCCTTCATCATAGCTACTATGCCTCTATAGTAATTCATTCCGGTAGTAGCAATCATACTACCTCCCATAGATAATCATAGTCTCGTACATACATACCTTTAGCTTTCAGGTCTCAAGAAATGCCTAAGTTGGACTAGCCGCAAAAGCTCTTCATAAAAATCATATTTTTCCTCCTTGGCTAGTGAACGACTCAAACCGTATCTAGAGATCTTGTCTCTAGCATCAAGCACACCGTTTAGTTTATGATCAGCCATCAATCCATGAGCTATGATACCACTTTGATGCAAGGTTGGGACTGTGATGGATGATCCAGAAGTTTAGGTAAGTCAAAATATGGGTTTGGGTTTTCACAAAAGGTTATGACGAATTTTGGAGATTTTCTGCTAAGAAAGGTGAATTTATGGTATATAAGGGAAAAGGGTATTTAGGGAAGGTTTTAGTAGTATGGAACAAGATTTGGAAAGTTTCAATGAGGTTGAAAATTGGTCATGGAAAGTTTAAAGAAAGATGAGATGCGAGGAGAGTAGAGTTTGCACAAGAGTGGTTAACACTGCTTAATGAAACGATCCACAAGATCGATGATGAGTGAAGGCGCCCACAATCAACTATGGATCGTTGATTGATGTTTGACAAGACTTCGCCACCAAGGAATCCACCTAGGTATGAGAAGCCACGAACTCGTCCCCAAGGGAATCCACCTAAGAGATAAGAGAACAAGAGAACCTTAAAAAGAGAAATCTGAAAAATAATATTAAACTTGAACCGATTTTCAAAAAGACTACATTAGGGGTATATATAGCCCCATACTTCTAAATCAAAAGCAACTCGCTTTAATCAGGAAAAGAAACTTTCTAAATTACAAAACAACTTCTACTTTAACTAGGAAAAGAAAAACAAAACTTAAATTACAAAAGCACTCCTAAAGGAAAGGTCATGCCCTTTCCTATGTTTTTAGGGAGGAAAGGTCTGCTTTTGTTTTTTCTCGTGGCCTCTGTGGCTTCATTGTTTATTTGTTAGGCTTTTGTTTTTTTGGAAATAAATTCTTACTTATCCAAAAAAAAAAAAACTTTCTAAAATAAATAAAGAAAATCTTCCTAAAATAAATAAAGCAAACTTTCTAAAATAAATATGGCAAATGCACATCGTGGGTTTCTGGTCCAAGTCCGACCACGTTTTTTGCCTTCCAAGGCCCAAATGAGGTCCAAAAGGAGTTTTCACATGTATTCAATGCGTTTGACCTCCCTCTTTCTAATCCAATTCTTCAATAATTAGGGCTGAATTCCCAATGTTTGGCGTGTTTATAGATGCCCTGATCAAACCCCAGAAGAAAAAAGACTGTCCTCAAGTCTTCACCATGATAAGGCCTCAAATCCTTAACCTTGAATGTAGGCAAGATATTGCAGTCACCGGACAATTAAACCTTGTAAGCATTCTTTATGATCTTCTTAATAATCTTTTTTTTTTTTTGGATACGTAAGAATTTATTTCCAAAAAGGGCAAAAGCCCAACAACCAATGACAAAACAAGGGGCCCCAAAGCCCCAAACACCCGAAAAACGGAAAGCACCTCCCCAAAAACTTGAAAGGGACATCACCAAACATCGACGCAATATACCCAAGGCCACAGACATGCCCTACCGAATCCCGGGTACAACCTAGGTGGAAATGCGCCTATCCTCTTAGCGAAGCAGCGCCAAACAACAACCCAAAATACCATTAACAACAAAGGCATCCCACACTCTGTAATAACAAACAAATAACCTAAGAAAGCAAGCCCACACCCCGCAAAGGTTAGAAAGACCAATCCCCACTCCACAACCCTGCAAAGGCAAATAAGAGAAAAATAGGAACCCACTCATTGGGAAACCACTGCCAAACCAATGTAAAGAAACTCTTACTCGCTGGCGAAGCCATCTCCATTACCAAAACTACCCTTCAGAACTGTTACATTCAACTTGGACAGCGGCAACAAAATCAACCTTTCCTGCGTAACGTCCAAATACCGGTCCTAAACATGGACAAAGTCAACAAAATTGCCTCAAATTTCTTCCCGGTAAATAGGCCCAACACCGGTAACAAAGGACCCAAAACGGCCCCAACACCTACTTACGGACCCTGCTCGAACGAGACGATACCTCTGTAGGTGAATAATCCCAGCAGCACCCAAGGTCCGAAGACATTTTCGAACACTCAATCTTCAGCGTTGCCTGAAAACGCAGACCATTGACCCTATCGTCGGCGTCGGTTACGGTATCGGGTGATAACTGGGATCTAGGACCCATGATTTGGGTAACGCAAAGCCATTTAAGCAAAAGATCCAGATCAAACGCTGATTGGAGATCCATCCCCACAGTAAATGGCGAACCAAGCATCACTGGAACTGAGCTCGATTGATCGGCAAAAAGTAGATCGTCTGAAACGGCAACCGTGCCGTCCGACAAAACATGACCTCGCGCTGAAGAAACCAACACCGTCCAGAATAGCGACATTCTAGCCGACAAACCCATGGCCGATATGGTGTGGATGGTCGCGATCACCAAATTGACCGATCTCGAAACAAATGCACGGCAAAGTAGAATGTCAGGATTCAAGGCATTGTGGACAAGCCGACACAGCAGATCCGGATAGCCAAAGCTCCACTCGACAAAATATCTCTATCGACCCACCGACGCATACCGAGCAACCGACCCATGATTTGGGAAGCTCAAAACCCAGAAGGTGCTTCCATTCTTCCTGGGCGACACCAATCGCGACAAATTTTCCGCAGATCCACACCCGAACCATGAAAAGTTCCCGTGATGCTAAGGCACGCCACCTAACCTGTAGATCTAAATGTAAATGGTACGGCCGAGTTAAACCCTGTAGAGAAACTGAGCCAAAATCATCTCGCGATGATGGGAGAGGCGGATCCTGGACTTGCTTACCGTGACGGCCGGCCAGGCCGACCGCTACCATTCGGATCGATTAAACTCCCTTAGAGTGAATACTAAAACCGCCGCCCTCGCAAAGGCGCATTGCTCCACGTCGCGCACGGGTCGCAACCAAAAATAAACAGTGGATTCTGAAAAGGGAACTAAACCCACATAAAACCCATATTCCTTGGAAAGCGGATCTAGATCAAAGAAAAAACGAAGAAAAGCTGCCGCCATGAATCATCTCGAGGGAACCCCAAATTTCATCCTTAACTTTCCAAGGATCTTCACAATCTTGGAAGAACCATCTATTCTTGTGCAATAACCTGAACACCTCTTTTTTTTTTTTTTTTGATAAGTAGGACTGTTCCTCTTTATCATGTGTAATCGAATCCATCCTCCCTGGATCAAATACTGGGCCGTTGATAACCTATATGCTTGTTCTTTCATATTGTTCCACTTTTGCCCTTTGTTGAATCTTGTTTCATGAATAAAATGTTAAGGAAAAGCTTGGCAATCAAACACATACTCCAAGATCCATCTTTTCATGCACCAACATAGTGGGAACCATAGAAGTTTCACTCTCTTGAACAAGACCTTGTCAAGAAAATTCATATCAACTTGTGTTTTAAACTCTTCATGCCCTTAGGCTCTTCATAGAGGCTAGCTTATTAGGAAAAACTAAACCTCGGTATGAGGTTCATTTGATGTTGAATACCCTCATAGGTGGAAAACCGTGTGGTATTTCTTCAGCATTATTACATCAAATTTATAATCGATTTTGCTTCTCGTGGAGAATTCCTTTCACTTTCTACTTCTTCAACAACCAAAGTCACAGATTCAAACATCTTTGATTTCTAAAATCAAAATTTGACGGTAGAACTCTTCTCCCCATCTTCTTGGATATGGTTAGATTCACTACTTCTTCAACATCCAACTATATTTTGACAAAGAGGGATTTGTTCTCATCAGCTCTCTTGGACATGGTTAGATTCGACACTGTTCAACACATCTTCTTCCTGGCTTCATCTTCCTCACTAAGGCAATCTTTTGCTCGATACCCAAAATAGAATCTGCGGTTCGATACTAAAAATTATAATATGAACCTCGTCAACTTGTGAGAGGAGACCCTTTGATAGGAATTAGATCGGAAGAACCGCTGTGGCATTGGCTTGATGGATGACCTGACCCAAGGCTTATATGGAAGCAAGAACCTTGGTATATGTGAGGATGCCACAATCAGTGATGGAGATCCGACTGATAAGTCTTGATGAACGCCACGGAATAACCGAGAAGTTCAAGGAGTTCTTCAAAGAACCAAAGAGAAATTGAAACCCTTAATTTTATTAATGCTAAAACCCTGAAGAATACAGATAACAAGCCTTTAAATAGGCCAAACAATGTGTGAAGAATAGAAACTAAATATTCGGCCATAAGGAAAAATATTTGGCCAAAAACAAAAAAGGTTCAGATAACTTTAGACAAGACTTGCAGGATAACAAATCACCGCAAATCAAAGAACAAATCAGCTCTCCAAAATAGCAAAGAATCAGAACAAATCATCTCTCCAAAATAGCGTTAAATCGTAACAAATCACTCTCCAAAATAGCAAAGAATCAGAACAAATCCGCCCAAAATAGCAAGCAGAATCAACACCAAATCTGAAGCTAAATCTTTTCTAAAGAAATGAAAACTTATTTTCCTAGCAAAACACACTTTCTGAAATTAAAAATAAAGAACTTTTTTTTTTGGATAAGTACATTTATTTCAAAAGCAAAGCCCACAACCAAAGAATACACGGACCAGAGGCCCAAAATTACAGAAAAACGGACAGCACCTCCCCTAAAAACTGAAGGGAAGGCAGCACTCGTGCAACAACCAACAACAACCATGATAGCGCAAACAAAACAAATAGGAAATTCCACCCACACATCCCTGCAAAGTTACTTACACCCAAAGTCTGAAATTTCACAACCTGCTAAGACACCCTGTGCCCAATACGCCCAAGGACCCAACCAAAGAACGAAACTTACAGAATTAATCAAACCAAACAGAAGCACCAAATGTTAGAATGTTAAGAGGGAAGGACCATCACACAGTTAGCCTGCCTTTCACTGGATTATAAACAAAGTAACTTCTACTTTAATTGAGAATAAATCTTCTAAAATAAACAACTCCAAATCAAAATAGTAATAAACTCAAAACACTTGGAAACATAAATATATTCATGCCTCCACAGTTCATGCCTCCTAATCCGAATTTTCCATAATTAAAATTGAATTCTAATGAATCTTCTAAGCTCTGCATCACTCTGATCCTTTGCAGTTTGATTCCCATCGTAACTAACTATTTGAGATTTATACATGCAAACGTTAGTAATGCTCTATGTCAACATCTAATTTCCAGATTTGAAGATGTACCTGCACTACAGGAGTTTACACATTTTGCCAAACACAACCTTCCTTCTCATTATCATTTCGGGAATCGAGAAAACATGAAAATTTTGTTATAAATCTGAAGCATTGTCGCTGAACCCACAAGCTAGCACCACCATGGCACCTTTCTTCTTGGATTCCAAAATTGAGGAGTCGCCCAAATTATCGCAAACACTAGCAACTGGAGCTGAGTCAAGTATTGGGTAATGAATTAATGAAGTATAAATGAGTTGCGTCTTACTCAGCAGGAGAACAATTAGGTCACCTTTGGTATGCTCATTAAAGGCTTAGACAACATTCAAGAAAAAAATGGGGACTTGCATGAAAATTCCCGTTATTGTAACTGTTTAACATAGCATGCATGAAGAACATGGAGATGAATCGGGCCAATCTTGGAGCATCTCTCAAAAATTTGTGAACTCAAACAGCCAACGAATAATTGTAGTGAAAATTCCCAAAATCATTTCATGATACTAAAACTAATCAAAATAGTGCATGGCCACTTTAAGAAGTGAAAAGAACTTGAAAAGCCTGAAGAACTAATGAAGAAGAAAGCACCAACCTAAAAGAGAAAAAGATCGAAATTAGTTGAATAAAACATGGAGGCTGAAACTGGTGGGAAATAATTTAAAAAACCAAAGCTGCTATGAAACAATTTGCAATTTTTTTTTTTTTTTTTTGATAAGTAAGAATTTATTTCCAAAAAGGCCAAAGCCCAACAATCAATACACACAAGAAGCCATGCAGCCACTGGGAACGAAACCACAGCACCTCCCTAAAACATAGGAAAGTGGCAACAGCCCAAACAAAATCACCCGATAAACAAAGAAACCAAAACCATAATACAACCCACAAGCCACACAAGTTTAAACCCCAAATAGAACACCAAATAACCAAAGCCCATCCCGCATGTGCCCCATAAACAAAAACAATTTAACACTCACCCCGGAGGTGAGTCCCACCAGATAGAGGCCACACTGAGAACAACCATGCTAACCGAGCCAAAGCAACCCAATGGAACAAACCATGTCACAACTGGACAGTAAGAACAAGAACACCCACGCCCACACCCCGGCGGTGCAGAACCAACCACCCAAGTGGCAAGGTCATAAGTCATGAGGCTCACCACAATGGCCTAGGATAGAAAGAAAGACCATCTCGCACCAAGATCCGTAGCGTGATTTATCATCAACCTTCTCAGAACCCCGAGACTCTAAGTCCGACCTCATTACATATGATGTGAAAAACAGTCACGGAAGCATAGAGGTTTCATGGATTCTGCTGCTATGTGCTGTTCCATAAGTGATATATAGTAGCTCCCCACGCAATCCTCTCTTTGTAATAGAAATGGAGTGATTTAATTGTCCAAACCACCCACAAGAATTCATTCTCCCAGTTCCTCGGCATTCTAGAGTTCCCACACAACCTTAAGATCCTCATCCAAATACCCGCGGTGAATTGGCAACCGAAGAACAAATGGTTCCCGCTTCAACACAATTTCCTAAGAAATATACATGACATAGAGCTGATAGTCCTACCAGGAGCTTGTCTCGTATCCACCCATCATGGATGACCAACCAAACAATAAAAGCATGTCTCCTAATAGCTTGGGGGAACCACACCGAACAGGCCGCCTACTACCCGCATTCCGTCTAACTGTCCCAAGTCGAAGCACAAGTGAAAAACCCCGGGAGGGGCTAGTGTCCAAGAAACAATATCTCCTAGAATCATCAATAGGATAGTCCCTGCAGCTATTCTTGATAGCAATAAGGTCAGCTGAATTTGCAATAAAGCCGCCCACCTACCACCACACAATAACCTCTGCCATACATGAGTTTTCCCATGGAATAGAAGGTGATCCATAAATAATCCGTTTCTCCATAACAAGGATAGGGAGAGGGGCCAATCGGTCTCTTAAATCATGCCATAAGAAAAGTCTCAGCACCACATATCAATCTCAGGTCTTATGAAGGGTCTGATTCGTCTCTCGAAATGGGCGAAATTTTCCAACCTGAACATTCAAGGTACCCACACCACAAACTCCCGTCTTTTACAAAGCCTCAACTCCAAGCCACCCATAAAGAGTCCTTCTATAAAGCAGATTCCAAAATGTGTCATAACACCCATATCATTTGACCTTAACTGATCGCTACAGATCTAATCCGCCCTCTTCCTTTCGAAGACATACGTGATTCCCATCTAATCTTTTGCACGCCGAGCATTCCCACTTTACTGCACTACGTAGTTTCACAGAAAATTGCTCAATTTTATCAATAGTGTACTTTGAATGATGAACATAATCGCACTAAGACATTTTGAGCATATACAACACCCGAAGATAACGCAATCCACCCAAGAAGGATAATGACTCATTTGCCACGATCCCGCTAGCAAATATCAAGGAGGCCTTACAATCACAATGAGAAAGTCTTGAAGTTATGAGTGGAACCCAAGGCATTTATAGGTAAACTCCCAAAGAAAAACCAGCAATGTCTAAAACATCATTTTGATATCACTATTAACCCCGCAGTACATAAAATTCTGCTTGTTCACTTGGAGCCCTGAGAGAAGTTCTCAAACTTGTACAACCTGTCCATAATAATTTGACACTGGAAGACGCCCACCAAAGAATAAAAATGTCATCCGCAAACATACATGAGTCAGTCGACTTCGCACATTTAGGATGAACTCAAACTTGCCCTCGGGCGGTCACTTCGATAAAGATCTAGAGAAGGCTTCCATTGCAACGATGAAAGCAAAGGGAGGTGGGTCCCCGCTTAATCCACGCTGGCTAGCAAAGAAACCCGCAAGTTCACCACATTTCGCCATCGAGAGCATGAGGAAGGATGCACGCTTATAAGACATTTCGTATCGTTAGTGAGTACTCCATTCTCGACACATCAATAATGCAACCCATCCTATTGAGTCATAGGCCTCTTTATGTCAATTTTAGTGCACATCCGCCGAATCGCTATTACAAAGATAATTATACACAAGATCCTGAGCGAGAGAACATCATTTACACATCCGACTCACAAAAGGCATCAGGCCGGATTTATAACTTCTCGAGACACTGTTTAATCCTTGTAGCAATAATCTTCGAAATGCACTTGTATATAGTATTACAACAGATATCGGGCCTCATAATCACAGATGATTCAGTGGTTTGGGACCTAAGTACCAGCAATAATAGTGCAATTAATTTCAAGTATACAACCCGACTCAAAGAAGGATTCCACCGTCAACTACATCACTACCAACAATACTCCAAGCTTTCTTGAAACAAGGATGAGAAACCATCAGGCTCCGGGGCTTGGAGTCATTCATATAGAGAAAATAGTATCTTGATCTCTTCTGGGCGGCTATCACAACCCACCGCTTAAAGAGACCAAGTGTTGAGGAGACCAAGTGAGGATCAATCCAAGTTATCAAGATAGTGATTATGGTCATTAGATCGGATCATCATAACACACATATTTTGGAAGTGGGCAACGGTTTCGCTTGATAGCTCCTAATCTTCTCTAATTCCTAAGACCCATTTGCCAAAGTAATTAATTTTTATAACATTCCGGCATTCCTTGCTTTGATGGCTTTAGAAAGAAACTAGTATTCTGATCTCCAAAAGTTTAAGCCATCAATTCTAGACTTTGTTTTAGGAACCCTCCCAAGATGTGCCAAGTCATGAAAAGCCTTTCAAATTGACCTCTTCTCATTTCTCTTCCACCGTAGTAAGGGTCGTAGGCCGCGAACAACGCAGATTTGGCCCGGCTTAGAACTCCTTGGCATCCACAACACGCCTACTAGCCAAAAAAGAGTGGAAATTAAAAGCCTGAGAGCAAATTTCTTCACACTTTTCTGGCCAAGGGTCAATCTATACATGGTGTGCCAATAATACTGGTTCCATGCATCCCTTTACTAGCTCTGGTGAAAGTGTGATGGCTTGGGGCCCAAAAATTAAAGAATTTGAAGTAGAGACTTAATGCGCCTAATCCCACTTAATTATGTCAGAACTGAGGCAAAGTGGATCGATTAACCCAGATGCAAGACTCATTATCGCATTGGGGAAAACATCCAAACAATATTCATCGGCACAACGTCTGAACTCCTTGCTATAAAATTCCTACTCTCCCGACTGCCTTCGCCATCCAATCGTGAAATATAGGCCCCAAGAAACTGAATATCCGCTTAATCAAGATTTGAACAGACACCAGAAGACTGGTCTTGGTCAAGAGTCATATATCACATACCCCTGCCTTTTCATCGATAAACCTGTGGTGTTAAAGTCCTTCATCACAAAACCATGATTTGGTCGACCACTGCTCACACTAAAGAAGATGTCATACACTCTTCCCTACGTAGTTATTCGGGCGATATATAAATGAACACCAAAAGGAATAGTTGTCCTTAAGAGCTGTAACGATACGCGATAAGCTTGGTCCATGGCATGGATAACATCAATACGACCTCTCAGATCACTACATATCCAAATCTCATCAAGCAAGGCATGATCTATATTTATGAAGAAGCCTGTCCAGAAGTCAGAGAATTGAAAATTCTGGTCCTTATTAGGAGCCCACCCGAAGCTCTTCAAGATACACACAAAATCTCAAGATCATGGGACACCACAAACGAACGCACTTCTTTTGTTTAAGTGAGTCGCTCAAACTCCTTATGTTCCAAGTCGCAATTAATCTATTGGAAAAGTCTTGATGGACCCCCACATCCTCAGCCTCGCTGAAGAAACTTGCACAGAGCTTTTCAATTTCTGAGCTTCTTCTTATATAGTGGTACAGGAGTGTAATCCAATATCAATTCTCTTATATTCTTGAAAGTGTCAAAGTGGTGAAGTATCAGAAACTGCACCACCCGACCATCTCCGATGCTCAAATTCTTAGCTACCCCATTTGGGTATTCTTCCTCATCACTTTGGCAAGACATTCTAAAGTATTACCTCCGGTAAATTTGGGATAAGCCATCATCACCAGCTCGGTATTCACTCATCTATTTAAAGTATGTTCATTAACTCTATTTTCAACACACCGCGCATTCCTTTGTCAGCGAACATCAGCACCAGATTAATGTACTTCTGGTCCTCCTGCAGCTTCACCCCAGAAGTATCCCGTGAAGCCTTCACTACCCATACTAACCTCCCCCGGCCTCCCTAACCCTCTTTGTGGTGCCTGGGATGACCGCTCGGTTCTTTCATTACAGGTATCAGTGCCGATTGTGGCCAAATAGCTTGCAATTGGAACAACATCAGAGTCCAAGGTATTCAATTCCTAATCGTAGTATCTCTGTTTTTACCCATGTCCAATAGAATTGACTTGGGAATTCACAGCCAACCCCACCTCTGGCACATATCCTAGTGCAGATAGCCTGATTGATTCTCGCAGAGAAGCATCAAGATGAAAGTGGATTTCCAACAAAGACTTTTAATATGCCCAAGACTTCAGGGGAGCAAATTAACATTCCAGAGGAATATTATAGAACTTAACCCAAATTGGAATAGGTGAGTCAATGTTGACTACATCCATGCCCGGGTCTCCATGAACGTAGTCAAGTGCTGTCTCCTAGCTAAGATGCCACGGCCCGTAATCCATAACCCAATCCCTGGCCCCAGTTCCGAATCTAAAAATACATACCATTCTCGCAGTGGATATATCGGGCATCTCCTTCTTGCCCCACAATTTGTTTACGGGTCTAACGCATTCACCGGAAATGGAAGCCGCTTTGTCCAAGAATTGATCAACCAAACACCCTTCCACATACATCTATTCCTTCCATCACCGCTCCTCGTGAGGTCTGACCACAAACTTCCCATCCGATTTGTGGCTCTCGGAAAACCGAGTGGACTCAGCGAGTTTTAGTGTGCATCAAAATAAGTCTTCATGATTTCACAGAACCTGTCACCAATTCACTCTAATCGCACTACACCTTATCATTTCCCAAGCCTTCTCAATATTCTACCGAATTTGAGCCAACACTCAAAATTTCGATCCTCTCAGACACGATTTGGTTCCCATAAAAACCAAGACCCAGAGCTCGTGGTTACTCCCCAGAGATCCATCTCCATTGACACTCGATCGATGTGGCCTCCCAGATTTCGCCACCAAAGATCGACCCACCATTTACTACTTCCGCCATCCGAATAGCTGGAAGAAAATAAACCGAGCCCGCTCGCCGCATCCGCGACGTAGGCGGGCGTATTTCATCAATACCCGCCGGACGGATTCGGTGACCCACTTCGTGGAAGCCAGATGCATCTAGTTGCCGGGTTTATCTCCGCTTCGCCATCCGCTCTGTGGATACCAAGGTTTTGGCACCATAGCGGGTCCCGACAAATGGCCTCCGCTCTATAGACGGTGCCCAACAACGATCTCGCACCGACAGATCCGGCACAAGAACCTCAAACCGCCATTCTTCGTGATGATCCTCGCCGAGTAGCTTGAGCCGCAACACCGGAGCTCGCCTGACCCTTGGAAGATCGAGGTCGGCGCCCGATTCATGATCTCGGCCACGGTCGACTCTTACGGGTCCCCGTTGGAGCCCAAGACCTGAGACTGTTCCCTTTGGGAAGTCGAATACGGGTGGACCCCCTCCACTAAAGACCGGACCTCACCACCGAGCATTCCATCTTCATGTGCAGACTAGTGGTCTCCGCCTAAGAGAGGGATTCCATGGTCGCTCGCTTCGGGGTCGCCATCTTCCGTTGTCGATTTGGGTCAAATTGCCATAATGAGCAAATGTAAGAAGTAGGCATATGGAATGCAACTTGTTTTTTTCGATATAAGAATTTATTTCCAAAAAAGCGCCAAAAAGCCCACCAACAATAAATAATACAAAGCCACAGCCACGAGAAAAACGAAAACGGATAAAGACTCAAAAAACAGGAAAGGGCACACCAAAATAAAACACCGATAACAAAGAAACCAAAAGCCACATACAACCACAAACCATGTAAATCCCAAATAGGGACTAAAACAAGCTCACACCCATGATTCCGGTAAAGCATCAACTACAACTCCAAAATTTACAATTTCGGGGCAAAGCAACCAAAGACTGTCAAAGACCAATTCTAACCAGAATAAATCCATCACCACCCGCATAATCTACCATGGTCAAGGATATTAAGTGGAAAAGACCATCTCTCACACATTGCCCTGTTCACTGGAATTGTTTGAAATTGTAGTGCAATCATCCAATGAAAACTCCCATAAAAACTTAAAGATTCGGGGCGGTTTTACCATACCTTGTGTCACTGAGCATAATATCCAACAAGGTATTTAGTGAACTCAAGTACAACCACATCAGTGGCTAAAAAGCTTGAATTTTGGGAAATCATGCCTATAAGCTTTATCTCACTACAGCTCTAATTGATCAATGGTCAATCAAAGCATTGTTGAAGATGTTCTCATAAAAAGGGAGTGTCTATTTTCCTATATATAATTTCTGTATATTGGACATGAGGAGTGATGAAAAAGTACCTTTCATTCTAGGGAGACCTTTTCTAGCCACAAGTTGGGCCCTCATTGATGTAGAAAGTGGAGAATTGACTCTAAGGGTCGGAGATGACAAAGTGCAATTGAGCATCCATAAAAATGAAAAGCTTTTAGAAGAAAGAAAGTGAAGTGTGCATGGGAATCGAAGCCATACCCATGCAAGGAGTGGAGATCACTAAAAAGGCACCCGAAAAAGGCCCAAGTGTTATCTCATTTGGTGAAGAACAATGGGAAATAAAGTGGAAGTTAAGCTTGAATTTAAAAGTGGACCAAACTCCACTAAACAACTTGTTTTAAGGAAGGTGGATGGGCAAAATTTTCACGCAGGGAATTGAAAATCATTTGATGAAGAAAGAAGAAAAGAAAATATATCCATCCCACAAAGAATCTCATTCCAAAGATGTTTTGCAAGGCACCAAGCACTTATCATCCATTCCCCGAGTTGAGTACATAGTTTTCATTTTTCGAGCACCAAAGGTAAGGACAAGGCTTCACGAAATACAACACTAAATATAGCGCTTGTTATAAACCTGCAAGTTTTGTAAGAATCCCTTTCATTTAATTTTCACTTTTTCATTTTTCTTCTTAGTTTCATTTTGCCAATTTCCTAGATCTTATTTGTTTTATTTTCGCTTAGTTTTGTTTTGTTTATGAATGTTAAGTAAGTGTTTTAGGTTCACTCAATTAGACAAAGTCAAGCAACTCATTTTGAACTAGCTTTGATCATCTAAAGTCGATCTAAAGTCGGGGATAATCCTTCTGATACCATGCTAATGGATAATGAGAGGAAGTGTTTAAAGATATTCCATAATCTTGCCTCTGCTGAGGAGGGTTTCTTAAAGCAAAAATCTAGAGTACAATGGCTCAAGCTTGGAGAGACCCTAACACGAAGCCTCTTCCACAAATCAAGGCCTGAATGCCGAGTACGATTAAGTTTAACTCGAATGGTCAGCATAATTAATTATCCAAAAAAAAAAAATGGTTTAATAATAGATCCGCTAATATTATGAGGAAGCTGGGCTACTTCAAAATATACTATGTGCTGATGGCAATCTAATGACCAAGAGTATTTGAATAAATAAGATACTTGAAGTTGACGCCACAACATCCGACGCTTAAAATGGTGATACTTTCTATGAGGAAATAAAGAAGGCCTGTTTCTATTGATGATTTAAAGCCCCAGCCCGATGGCTTCTCTTCTTTCTTCAAGGCAAAGATGGAGTATAATTATAGATGTAATCGACGTTGTTATCATTCTTCAAATCCGCGCCTTGTCGCGTGAGATTAATTGCACTATAATTGCTTTAGTGCCAAAGGTCCCTAATCCCGAGTCTATGAACGATTTATAAGTGCATATCGAAGATTATTGCTGCGAGGTTTAATCAATGCATTCCTGAGATTATAAGTTCTGCGCAGTCAGCTTTTGTGCAAGTAGCCGATAATGTCTTTATTACCCAGGAGCTTATGATCAACTATCATTGTGATAAAGGCCCCCAGTGTGCCTGAAAAGTTGATACTGCGCCTTTGACACAATCGCTGGAGCTTTCATTCTGGTATTTTAACCGTGAATGGGCACCCTTCAAGTTTTCTTTGAAATGTATTGTTGCCTGTATCACTACCCCAACCTTCTCTGCTTAAAGAATGGTGAGCTTGGCTTGATTTTTTGCTAGCAAACGGTTGAGACAAGGGATCCTATATCATTTTTATTATCTACTGGCTGCTATGAGGTTTTCTGGATCCTGTCGCTATCGCTCAGATTGATTTTCGCCCATCCTCTAAATGTAAGGATATCAACTTAACACACCTATGCTTTGTGGATGGCATTTTTCTTTTGCTATTAGTGGGACTTATTGTCCAAAGGTCAAAGCTATTTTGAATAGAGTTGAACAGATTTGAGGGCTGCCCGGCCGTATAAATGACCAGAAAAGCGCCCATCTCATTGCTCGGTGAATGGTGAAGACAACCGCTTCTTCGAACATTATCTGCTTTTGGGCTTGGGAGGTTTCCTATGAAATATCTTGAGTTCCTTTGATCTCAATGGGCCAGTCCCAATCGTGATTGCCACCCACTTATGGAAAAATACAATGGCTTAATCCGCCTTGGACAAGTAGTATGCTATCCTATGGAAGATTACAATGACATGGCCTGTAAGTTACATAGTATTCAGCTAGGTTGGTGCAAGATGTTCATTATCCCGAAATACATATTTCCAAAATTGACAATCCCTTCACTGCTTTGTGGGCCTAAACCCGGAATTCTCATTGCTAAGAATGGCATGGGAACTTTGTCTTCCAAGGAGGAGGGTGGTTTGGGTCTCCGCCTGATCAAAAGACTCGAATGATACTAATGTTGCGAAGCAGCCATTTAACCCGCTTTATAGGAAGGACTCCTTATGGGTGCTGGTGCTGAGGTTGTATTTGAGACGCTGAGCCCCCGGTGCTAAACCTTCAATGGTTCAGAGAGCTGGCGGAAAATTCCTCGTGAGTCGAACAGATAAGATGAGACCCCTTCATCAACTGCTGTGGTTTATAATCTGTAAAGGGACATTCCTATGGCATGATTCTTGGAATCCGTTGGTCCCCTCCTCCCTCACTATGGAGAACGAATTGTATATGATTCTGCTATTGAGAATATCGCGCCTGTAGCTGAAGTGTCAAAGGTAGGTGAATTGGCCTCGCGGTCATATATCACCTTATTGAAACTAACAGAGCGCAGTCAATTATCATATATAGATGTCTCTAGAGAGGATATTGTTTCATGGACACTTGCTCCATCCGTCTCACATGAGATTCTGGCCTCAACCAATTTAGACTAAATGGTGATTCCGCCTATTATACGATATGGTTTCCCCAAGCTATCAGAGACATGCGCTTTTACGTTTGGTTGACCATTCAGACAAATTGAGTTACGCAAGACAAACTTCTCAAATAAACTCACCTAACCTCTAATCTATGTGTTTTTTGCCGGGCTAATGTTGAAGACAGGAATCACTTGTTTTTTGGTTGCCAATTCACTGCTGGTATTTGGTTGAGAATTTTACGCCGTGGGCATTCCAGAATGTTCAAGTTGGGAAAATGAATTTTATGGGTTTATGCTAATAAATGAAACTTATTCATTACTAAGAGGATTGTTAAAAGGCCATTTATCAATTATGGAGGTAACTGAATAGTAGAATCTATGAGAACAGATCTATCTCCCGCTTGATGCTATATTTCATCTCTTTGGTTGAGAATGATGTTCGGTTGAGAATCAAGTTTCGTATGTGGTGACAATCAAATGTAACAAAGCTATGCGTAGAGATGGTCCTTCTCCTTAATACACCTTTGACTCGGGTGATTCTTCAATACTGATGAGTTTGTTGCCGGTTAACCCTGTCCTTTGGGCCTTGGTTTTGCCCAACAGGGTCAGGGCTTAGTGTGGTGTCCCTTCCTGATCAGGAAGTGTTTGGTTTTTTTTTCGATAAGTGTTGCTTATTTCCAAAAGGCAAAGCCCCACAACCAAAAGAACAGACGAGCCTAAGGCCTGTGTAATAAGAAGGGCCAACGGACAGAACTCCTCCTCCATGGTGAAGGCAACATCCCAAGACAACAACAGCAAATCCGTGGACAACAAAACAAAAAATAAAACACCCACCCACATCCCAAGAGACACCACACCCTGAGTCTGTACCCCACAACCCGGGCTAAGACACCTCAAGCCCAACACAGACAAGGACACAACCAGCAACGAAACCATCAATCAACCACATGAAACACTAGCGTGAATATTACAGGAGCACCATCTCCCGCTAATATACAAGCTCGTTTCATCGGGATTATTCACCACCTTCTCGAAATCCTTAGATTTCAATGAGCCATCATTACAAATGAGATGGAAATAGCATCACCGGAGAATAGATGTTTTAATAGATTCTATCATCCCGTTGTCTCCACAAGTGATAGAGACTTCACGTTAGTCCTTTCGTGATAGAACAAAAGGATTTCCCTTTAGTAGCAATTACCCATAATAACTCATTCTCCCAAAGAAGCCGTCAGGGGGTTTCACTGTAAGCTCTGCCTGGAACCACTTTAGACCAAAGAAGCCGATTGTTAATTGGCACTATTCGATTTGGTTTCTAAGTTCATCGAGGCATGTTTACTGTCTGGCCGGTCGTATTAATGTATTAGCTACCTGTGATAAGCTTCTCAAGTGGGTCTCACCACTTATATCTTGTGTTTTTTACAGGCTAATGTTGAAGATGTGAACCACTTATTCTTCTATTGCCATTTCCACAATTGGTATTCGAAGAGGATTCTATGTGGATTCTCTCTAGAACTCGAGAATGGGGAGAATCAATTCCCATGGGTAATTGCCAACATAAGAAGTCCTTCACTCTATTACAAGGAAGATTAAGGTTTTACTATCTACCACTCTATAACGTCTGAATATAGAATCATGAGAACAACTATGCTCCAAATCGATACTATCTTTCACCTGGTCAGATGATGTGCACTTCGTGATTTCTAGTCCCTGCATATTGCTGATATGAACCTTTAAATGTGATCAATGTGTGAGAGATGGTCCTCCTATTAATATTTTATCCCTCGGTAGGTCAGAGCATGCTCGATCCGTGGATTGTCAGCCTCACGCCTTGCTTCCTGGATGGGCGGGGTTCTTGTTTTGTTTTTCATGGTCCTGATCAGCCAAATCTTTGTTAGTGGCTTCAGGTTGTTCGGGCTGTCATTCTGCTTCCTATATTTATAGAGGTGCTGTCCGTTTTTCTTAGTCTTGATTGTGGGCTTATGTCTTGTTGGTGGCTTTGTGTTGAATCTCTGCTGTTGTCTCGCCTTATATTTATAGGGGAGGTGCCGTCCGTTTTTTTCTTTGTCCGTCAGAGCCTCTGCCTGCTCTTGTATTCTCTGTTTGGCATTGCCCCTTTTGGTAATAAATTCTTAATTATCCAAAAAAAACCTATTCTCCCAATTCCGTGGCATTCTAGAATTCTACATAACCTTAAAATTCCTAACCAAATACCGCCAGTGGAATTGGCAAATCAAAAAACAAGGATTCCTATCTTCAACATTAGCCCAAAGAAAAAACACAAGACATGGGAAATGACTACGCCCACCCGAGAAGTTTGTTCTGCATAACCAATCTATCCCACACATCCATACAATAAATGCATTCCCCATAGCTTGGGGATATTTAACGAGAAAGCTTTAAATAATCTGTTCGCTTTAACTGGAACACTGCTGTCAGAAGAATCAAAGTGAATTCCATGAGTTAAGTCCACTAGAGAAACTCTGAAGGTCATCATGCATATTAACAACTTTACCTTTACAGCAATACACCAGCAGAGTTCTGCAATTGGCCAATTTATCTACCATATCATCAATAACCTCACTACACGAGCATTTATTATGAATAGTCGAATCATATATGATAATACCCATATAAGTGAAGAGAACAACCCAATTCAGGAATCACGCTATAAAACCTCCTCAGACTATTGTGCCCCTTTGTGCTTGATGAAGGGACTGATCCTATCTCTCACCAATAATACAATTCCACGAGCAAATTTAAGGGATTTAGGCACACCACATGCTCCGCCCACATTACACCTCCAATTATGTAATTTATGGAAGAGTCCTCTTCCCATAAATAGATTCCAATTGGTGGTTTGATAAGACGAATGGTCTAATTTTATACTGACGCAGGGGCCCAAACCACCCTCCTCCTTCTGAAGACAAACCGACCCAACCGATCTCGCTCGAAGGAGAATTCCCAATTTTTCCGTAACGCAAAGGAAACTTATGTTTGTCTAATCTTAGAATTGTATTTCGTATAATAAATATACGTGAACAATATACTACCAGATAATTTATACAAAAATGTAACTAATCACTGCAACCTTCCCAAGATACGATAATGCCTCGCTTTTGCCCCAAGAATGTATCGCTGACTTAATTCAGAGTGCTGACAATCACATTGGGAAAGCTCAGTTGAGATCGAGGGACTAAGATATTTCTTATGAAACCCCCAAACCGGAACTGCATAGTTCAATAAATCGACTGATGTCAGTTGCTAATTCCTGGCCATGAAATGGCACTTTCATTGGTTTACTCAAGTGTACTCGTAAAATCCTCAAACTTTTTCAACTCGTCCATCATACTGGACTTCGTCCCTCCAAAATAGGAAAATGACATCTGACTTCTACCATCCAAAAAAAAAAAAAATATCATCCACTGGTTTGACTTATTGTTTCACTTCAGATTATGATGGAATTGAAACCTCCCACTATGGCAAATTACCGATAATGAACTTAAAGGGATTTCCATAGCAATGATAAATAAAAATGAGATAGAGGATCCCCTCGTCACCTCGCGCTTTGCTAGCAAAACCCGCCAAATTTCTCACCATTTACCGATACATGGGAGGTGGAAGGTAGGGTAGTGGGATGCATTCCAATACATTCCATCGAGTCGCAGGTCTCATGCTCGTATAAAATACCCAAAATACTACTCCAAATAATTGTGTCATATGTCTTCTTAATGCTTACTTTAGGAGCACACTCAGAGGCCCACTGCTTCGATGACAGTCACCATAAGCTCTGGGTAATAAGGATATTATCTCGCACACCCGACCACAAAAGCCACCTGAAGGGGCTTATAATATCGTGGATGCATTGTTTAACCCTCGCACTATAAATCCTTCCAAATGCGCTATACACGGTGTTACAACAAGATTAATCTGAAGGAATCAGATCTCAGCTGCATCAGGATTATAATCTCAAAATCAAAGCTAATAATCGTGCAATTAATCTCCGGCAGCTCACCGTGACGAATAAAGAAGTCACCGCTCAATACATCACTCCCAACTATAGACCATGTCGCCTTGGAAAAGGGACGGAACCATCGGGCCTGTATTTTGTTTTCATCATCAGAGAATATGGCCTCTCGATCCTCCAAATATGAGTAATTTCACCCTTTGATTACAACTGCGGCCGAGACCATGGACCCACCAACATTATCCACGTATTCTTGGTCAAAAGAATAACCACCAGCATAATACATTCCTTTAAAACCAAATTACCTTCCTCTCTTTGATGGCTTCAGCCATCAATCGTGATCCATTTCCCAAGGTTATGACTCACACATTCACCGTGCATTACGAGCTTTGACAATTTTTATGAAAACTCATTCATCTCCAAGTTTTGAGCCAATCGGTGATTTCTTGTATGGATTTTTGTTTTAAGAATCCTCTCCGCATAGGGCGATCATGTATCTCTTAAATAGCCTCTCATTTTTCACCAGCAAGGATCATGATTGTCACATGCGATTTTAAATCTAGTTCAAATTCTCCTGCTTTCCACAATGCCACAAAGAACTTTTTTTTTGATAATTAAGCGTTTATTTCCAAAAAGCAAACCCCACAACCAAAGAATACACGAGCCTGGCATCTAAACAGAAGAAAACTCACAGAATCTCCCAAATCAGAGAACAGTCCCAAACAACCAACGCTGAACCAAGGACAACAAACCAAAAACCAAACTCACTTCCACAACCCCCAAGGAGACACACACCCGAAGACTGTACCTACGCCGCAAAGGCGCGGCGCGTCTGGGCAGACCAGACCCAACCAACAACAAACCCATCAATCAAATCCGAGAACCATCAAGACCAAAGATATTAAGCTGAAGGACCATCTCTCACACATAGCTTTGTTCACTGGATTATCCACCACCTTCAAAACTTGAGATCTCAAATCAACATCAGTTTATTAATGAGATGAAAAATAGCATCAAAAAGATAATGATAACTGCAAATTCCCAATAATGCTGCTTCCATAAATGATAAATAGTAGCACCCCACGTAATCCTCTTGGTAATAGAACAAAATACTTTAAAGCACAACCCATAAGAATTCATTCTCCCAACTTCGCGGCATTCAATCTACATAACCTTAAAATTTTCAACACTGTTGTTATTTGGCAAACTAAAAACAAGGGATTCCTCGTTTTCAACATTAGCCCTGCTAAAAACACATGAATAGTAAGTTAATGAATTTCATTTGAGAAGTTTGTCTCGCAACTAATCACCCTTGAAATAATGTTCCAAACCATAAAAGTATTGTCTCCTAATAGCTGGGAAACGATATCGTGTAATGCCGCTGCACTTCACCTACATTTTCTTTGACCTAAACTAGTCTCAGCAGTATCAAACCGTGAAGACCCTGCATGGAGCAAGTGTCCATGCAATAACCGCTTCACTTAATAAGGTCGCAGACCACAATAGGCCAATTCCAATCTACTCGATCCCCAATAAACTTGCTACAAGAGCACTGATTCTTCAATAGCGTAATCATATACAATTCTTCGTTCTCTATAGTGAGGAGGAGAGTAACCAACTCGATTCCGGTGAATCGCGGCTTTCAAAGGAAATGTCCCTTTTACCAAGAGAACTGTGATCATATGTCCATTCTGGATTCACCAATTCTTTCCGATTACTCCATGAACAAATCGAAGGAGTTTGGCACTCCAAAGGCCCCGTGTCTCAAACACAAACCCTCCCACCCACGCCACCCATATGGAGTCCTTCCTGGGTGTCAGATTCCAAATGCTTCATAACATTCGTGGTTATCTGAGTCTTTGATCCGACGCGCACTCAAACTACACCTCCTCCTTTCCTAAGACAATACGTAATCCCATCCGACCTAGCCCCGACGAGAATTTGCCAGTTTCCTACCATTAAAACTGCTGAAAGTGTTGTTCACTTGCAATGGCGTATTTAATGTCTAAACACACCCACTAATAAGAACGAATACTATGCAACACCGAGCCAATAAGTCGTGAATATGCTCGCAGATAAGATAACGCCCGCTTGTCCAAGACTCAATTTCCGCCATTATTTTTTCCAGAATGGTCAAAATCACTGTAATGCCTTGTTGAGACTGAAAAGGAAACATCATGATATCTCTCACAGGAAACCTCCCCAAACTAAGCCGTGATGTTCAGAGGAGCTGTAAGATTTTGACTTCACCATTAACCCCTCTGCAGAATGAAAATGGCGTTTAAATTGTTTACCCGTAGTCTTGTTCTCAAATCGGCTCTCTCAACTCATCCAAAATAATCTTCTGACAAATCGGATCTCGTCCCACTACAAAAAGAAAAATGTCATCCAGCTACATAAGGCAAGGTTGATATCCTTATAATTAGGATAGAATCAAAACCCTGCCACGTGTGAAACCACCGATAAGCATCTAGAAAAAGCCTCCATGGCAATGATAAATAATAAAGGCGATATAATCCCTTGTCTCAACTCCACGTTTGCTAGTAAAACACCAAAGTTCTCACCATTTATCGAAATGTAGAAGGTTGGGGTAGTGATACAAGCCTTAATATACTTAAAAGAATGAAACTACCTCGTTAAAATCGAATAAAACTCAACCTATCAGGCTGTGCCTTTTAATGTCAACTTGAGCACACCTGGGAGGGCCTTTTATCATGCTGATAGTTGATCATAAGCTCCCTGCACAAGGATGTCATCTGCCATACTCGACCTTGCACAAAAGTCACCACAGGCCAGAACTTGAACATTGATTAAACCTGCACATTAATTTCGATATGCACTTTTATAAACCGTGTTACAATGTGATATTGGTCTATAGTCGCTCATAGATTCTGGTTAGGACCTTACACTAAAGCAATTATAGTGCAACACCACGTAGTAGTCACGATTTGAAGAAAGATAAATGATCGACATCACTCCATCATACCGTCGCTCAAAGAAAAGAGAAGAGAGCTTTATCCGCCCTAGGGCTTTGAAATCATCAATATGAACAAGGCCCCTTTATTTCCTCATGAGAAATATCACCATTGCACCGCCCGCATATGTAGCGCCCCACCAAACCCATCAACGTTATTCAAATATTCTTGGTCATTAGGTGTGCCATCAACACATAATATATTTTTGAAGTAGCCAACAACTTCCTCCTTAATAGCCAACGGATCATCAATTCTGCAGCCATTTCCCGAGGTTAAGACTTTAATCATACTCCGAGCATTCCGAGCCTTGACCTGATGTAGGAAGAAACCCAGATTCATCTGCTGCTTCATCAGACTTAGATTTTTGTCAAGAACCCTCTCATGCAAGATCATGGAAAATCTTAAACACTTCCTCTCATTATCCATTAGCATGGTATCCGAAGGATTGTCTAAGAAGGATTATTTTGCTGAATGCCCCCGGCATCATCAACACGATCACGCAGCCTTGCAATGTAAAAGAGAGTGGAATTGAACATCTTAAGGGAAGCTTACCTTTTCAGCTTTTATAGATAAATTGAGACATGGGAGTCCCCATTCTCTATCCCAAGCTTCCTCACTATACCAAGGAAAGCAGGTCTGCCTGGTTAAAACTATATTCTTCCCAAGCCAGTGGGCCTAACTTAACATTAAGGTTTGCAAAACCGTGAGGGCAATGGTCAGATAACCAGAGATCGGACTTCCGTTAAAGCATCAAATATGATCCACATAACATTCATTTTGAGGCACCCCGATCCAGCTTCCTAGCTATGAAGTTTGCCCCTTCGCGCCGGTTCATCCACGTAAAATAGGGACCTTAAAGGAATATCCCCGCCAATTCAAGATTTAACAAACACTCATGTAATTCACTATAGTCATTCCCCGGGAAGATACGGATACCGACAAAGCAATTTCCCATGAGTGAGACTGGGCGCCATTTTTTCCCCTTGATGATTCCAAAGCTCCTGCCCCGGCGGGGTTTTCCTCGCTTCAAGGTGGCATGGGGTTTTATCGGGAGGACGCTTACAAGTAAATTGTGAGTTTTTCTTGAATCGAAGCATGTCATCAGATTAATTGTACAATTATAGCTTTGTGCCTAAGGTTCCCAACCTGCCCTATGCACGATTATAGGCCTATTTCTTGTTGCAACACCATCTATAAGTGCATCTCAAGATCATTGTTACAGAATTAAAACAAAGAATTTTGACATTACGCCTCTTCACACGCCTTGCCTGATATTTGGAGCATTGCCGACAATGTCCTTATCACCCAAGACCTTACGTTAAATTACCATCGTATATTGGTCCTCCTGTGTGTGCGCTGTAAAGGTTTAGCGCATCAGCGTGAAGGACATGTTTAGTCATTGTATCTGAGTATCCCTCTCCCGTATGGGTTCCCTACTCATCTATTGAAATGTATTATGGCTCTCATCAAATTACCCCATCCTTCTATTTCGATAACAGAGCTTATGGGTTTTGTTAGCAAGCTGTTGTATGCAAGGGACCCATTATCATCTTTTTTATTCATCTTTAAATGGAGTGCCCTCTCCAGATCATTAATGAGTCACTAATAGGGCAAGGGTTTCGCCATCCTGCATTTATGAAATCAACCTAACCTTTACTTATGTTTTGCAATATGATATGTTTTTTTTCTGGTGGGATTTTATCTGTTGTTCGTGCATTCACGGATCGAATTAAGCAGTTTCTAGGTAGTTTCGGGGTCATGAACAAAGGCAAAGTGCCATTTTCCTAGCCTAGTTTCCGATGAAGTTAGGAATGGACTTGTTGAACCACAGGTCCAATCCGGCGTGCTCTATGAGATATTTGGGAGTCCTCTCCTGATTTCTACAAGGCCCACTCACTGATCAGATGCCTTATTCAAAAGAATACGCGACCATTTTGACAAGCAAATCTTTATCTTATGCCGGCAGATTACAGCTGATTGCTTCGGGTCTTGTTACAAGATACAATTGTACTGTGCAAATTTGGTTATTATCCCCAAGTATAGTATATCTAAGATTGGAGGCCATTCAAAGAGGCTTTTATGGTCTGAAATTCCGATAAATTTTGGCCGTGCTATTACATCAAGTGGGAATCAAAGGTGTCTTCCAGCGAGGAGGCGCTTAGGCCTCGTGACATGTTATTAAAGACCCGAATGATTCAAAATGTTATGAAGCATGTCCGAATCTATCTCTACAAGGACCCTTATGGGTATGGCGCGAGGCAGGTTTTATCTACGGTGGAGCCTCGAATGCAAAGGTCCCCACGAGCTGCTCCTAGAGTCAGCGGAAAATCCTTCAACTTGTAGAGAGGATCGTGATCTCCTCATAAAGCACACAAGGTGGGTGGCCAAGGCGACCTATTTATGGCATACTGAACCCTGGTCCTCCTTCCCTATTATGGTGAGCGGATTCGTATGACTCTCAGAATTCACGAACGCCGAGTAGTCAGAAGTTATTGATGAAGCGGTGGAATTGGCTCACCGCTAATTCAGTGACAAGAACAGTTTGTGCTAATTACCTTCGATGCCTCTAGGAGGATATTATCTCTCGACTCCTAGATCCTTCTCGTTTCTACAAGCTCCACTCGAACCACTTTTAGACCAAAGATGCTCACTGTCCGGCCTACCGCATGTAAATGCATTGGTTACCCAGATGTTTCCTCAAGTGGGCTTCACCACTCTCTATATATCTTGTGTGTATTTTTGTCGTGCTAATGTTGAAGATAGAACCACTTATTCTTCGCTGCCATTTCACAAATTTTGTATTTGGCAGAGGATTCTATGGTCAAGGGTCTCTAGAACTCCAAGGAATTGGGAGAACGACTCTCAGGGTAATTACCAACAAAGGAAAGTCCTTCACCTCTATTACAAGGAAGATTGCTGGGTGCTACTATATCTACCACTCAGGGTCACCGGAATAGTAGAATTCATGATAACAACTATGTCTACTCGATACTATTTTTCACCTCACAGGATGAGATAGCTACTGATTGGTCTCCGTATATTGTCGAGGTCCCGCAAATGCATCAATGTGTGAGAGATGGTCCTTCCCTATTAATATTTTATCTCCCGGTAGGTTGATGCTTGATTTGCATTGTTAAAATTGTCGCTTGCCCTCAAGTTAAGGGCTGGATTCTCTGTGGTTGTTTCCTTTTGCTCCTAATGTGGGCTCATGGTCTTTATTTCTCACTGGCTTTATGTTGTTCGGGTTGTCGCCTGCTCCTATATTTATGGGAGGTGTCGTCCGTTTTTTCTTTGCCTGCTATGGCTCCTGCCCCGCTCATTGTATTTTGGTTGGGCGCGTCCCTTTGGTAATAAATTCTTAATTATCCAAAAAAAAAATATTCCCTTGCGAGGGGACACTCTCAAAAACACATGGTCCCCAACCTGAAACTCTAAGGGTCTCCTCCTGTGGTCAGCATAACTTTTCTGCCTGCTTTGTGCTGCCAAGAGCCTATCACGGATCACCCTTATCTTCTCTGTCGTTTCTTGCACCAACTCTGGACCAATCAAAGTAGCCTCTCCTAATTCAGTCCAGCAAATAGGCGATCTACATGGCCTACCATAAAGAGCTTGATACAGCCATCCCAATACCAAGCCTCGAAACTATTATACGCAAACTCAATCGAGTAAAATGGTCCATCCAACTCCCCCGGAAGTTCAACACACATGCTCTGTTATCTTCAAGAATCAATCACTTCTCTCAGATTTTATCATCCGAGGGGTGAAATGTCAGACTCAATCTCAACTCGCTCCCAAAGTTGGCAGAAGATCGCACTGGACGAAACCTCGAGTCCCTATCCGACACAATGGAGAGAGGCACACCATGCAACCTCGCACCCCCCCACATACAAACTTCGTAAAGTAAGAATAGAGCCTGGGTGGTCCTTATTAAGCAAGAAATGCCGATTGAATAACCGGTCAACAACCACCCAAACACCATCTTTACCCTATTGAGTTTTGGGCAAACCAATCACGAAGTCCATCGTCACATGATCCCATTTCCATTCCTCGCGACACCCGCCGCAACTCGCTAGTCTCGGTGCTCAACTTTCACTTGCTGCGACACTGAACACTCGAGAGACGAAACCTCGCACGCTTCTCTTCATCCCATGCCACCAAAATTGGTGCCTCAAGTCGTGGTACATCTTTGTCTCACCAGATGTACTGAACCGAGTGATGAGCTCTCATCACCTCCTCTCAATCGTGCATCATCCGCACAAACACCCATCGAGGAAATAGAAGTCTCCACTGCATTTAATGCCCACCCTTCCGTGCATCACCTCGCTACCACTTGCGAGAGTGCGTGTGCCCTCAAGCTTTATCACTCCTCGAGCCTCGATGACTCTTAGAAAACTGCTTGGTCGAGCTACCAATGTATAAAACATGCCTTAGGCTCATCCCCATCAAAGCACTGTGAACCCTAATGTAATCATACATCTTCCACCATGCTTCATCAAACTCGAAGGATGCTCCTTGATTTTCACTCAAGGCATCACGAATTTACATTTGCTTTCACACCCTGGCTGGTAAGCCAGAAAGAAAGTCAAGTTCTCAAGTGTTCCATCCACCTCACTGCATTCAAATCTCTCTGCGTAAATATATACTTTTTTTTTTTTTTTTTTTTTGGATAATTAAATAAATATATACTTCAAACTCTTGTGGTCAGAGAACACTTCCAAACTTTCACCATACAAGTAGTGCCGCCATAACTTTAGGGCAAACACTACTGCAGCAAGCTCTAAATCATGCATGGGGTAATTCTCTTCATGTTTCTTCAATTGCCTAGAGGCATGTGTGGCAACCACTCTACCTTAGACATAAGTACATGCACCCAAGCCAACCCTTGAGGCATCACGTAAAACCGTAATTTTTCCCCACTCACCTGAAAGTAATCAACACCGGCGTCAGAAGCCACCCTTTTTCACTCCCGAAAGACTCCTCACACTTGTCATTCCAAATAAATTCACTCCCTTGCGTGTTAGTCTAGTCATTGGACGTAACCTGGAGAAGTTCTCAAATCGATGGTAATAACCAGCTAATCCTAAGGAAGTCACAGATTCAAAGACACTCTTGGGTCGCCCCACCTCATCACTGCCTCCCAACCTTGGCTTCTGATCCACCTGGAATACCTTCCTTAGATTAATTATGTTCTAGGAATTGATTTCTTAGAACAAGAAATCACACTTCTAGTTCTGGCATACAAATGATTCTCTCTCAAGACTTGTAGCGCCTAATCGCAATGTCGCTCAAGTGTTCAAATTTTTCGACTCCTTGGAATATATCAGGATGTCATCTACAAACACTACCACAAACTGATCCAGATACGGACGATATATCCTATTCATCATATCCATAAAGGCAGCTGGAGCATTAGTCAATCCAAAAGGCATGACAACAAACTCGAAGTGTCCATACCTCGTGCGAAAAGCAGTCTTCGGGATATCTGAGTCCCGTACTCTCAACTGATGATACCCATATCTTAGATCAATCTTCGAGAAGTTACAAGCCCCATTCAACCGATCAAACAAATCCTCAATCCGAGGAAGTGGGTACTTGTTCTTCACCGTTACTCGACATTTAACTCCAGAATCCACACAAACAACCGGTGAGCGTTCCGTCTTTCTTTCAGCACGAAAGCAATACCGAGCACCCTAAGGCGAGGTATCACTCTGGCCGGATGAACCCTACCCCGCAATTTTTGCAGCCGTAGGTTCAACTCCTTAAGCTCAACCAGAGCCATCCTAAATGGGCTATTGAAATGGGGTGGATCAAGACGTATTACAAATCGATGGAGAATTCCATCTCTCTATGGAGAGTGTAATCCCCGCAACTCATCAGAAATACATCGAAAAGTCACACACTGACAATCCAACTTACCCAATTATCCAAAAAAAAATCCAACCCTACCTTCCTTTTACTCTCCCTAAGATAAGCAGTAAAAAGAGGAAGGTCGGCCCCATCTCTTCTCTGAATCCACTTTTTCTCCATCTCTATCAATGATCAAGTCCGACACCCTAAATCATCATAGAAGCTCTTCCACACGAAAGACCACAAACTTTCTCAACTGAAGTCAATACCTTGCCTATGCCCAATCGATTCCAAGGGGTATATATATTTACACTTCTAAAATCAACATAACGACTGCACTACAAGGGCTACAAGAACCCGGGAAAACTTGCAAAAATATATTTAATTATGTCCAAATTAAACACAAAATGATTTTGGTTCCATATATATTACAAACCTGAGTTTCCAACCCAAAATCACGTAATACAAAAACAAGGAACTTCGACCTTTTCTTCTCACGATCGGTGTCCTATGTGAGCTCCGTCAGGCTCTTGTACTGGGCACTAATTGGTTTTTCACGACAAAGGTGAGCAACACCCAAAGAGAGAAAGCCCTACCAAAGGGCCACTTCTCACCTAAGTGCACGTGCAATGCCATAAAGTCACACACATTCTTACACATTCATATAAAACATGCATGTCTCTATATGATTGTCTACATGCCGTGTCTTCCATCTTGAGTCATCAACACTCCCTGCTGGCATGCATATGCCATCCACGTATGAAAACTATTTCAAAACAAAAGCTTTTTGTTTTTGAAACTCATTGGACATTCTTTGATTTTACAATAAAGTGGACAACCCTCCGAATTTCGATATCATAATATCTATTGGACAACCCTCCGATATGATATTATATTGTACGGGTCATTCTCCGATAGTACAATATACTGGACAATCCTCTGAAATTAAATATAATGGACAATCCTTCGACATTTAATATTTTGGACAACCCTCCGAATTTAATTCAATTAAAATTCATGTCATGCACTCACACCCGATTTTACGCGATGTCTCCATGCACATGCAATGCTAATGCCACTACATAAAAATCTCATATTACATGCATAATAAAAACTACATGCAACATATATATCATTTATGCCTTATCTTAAGGATTATGTTAATCCAACATGCAATATACAATATGTATTCACACATTCTGTATGTTTATATTCAAACAATAATACTAAACTCGATGTTTTCTCTGGCCTCAAAACCCGCAGAAAATTCTGCAGATGTTATCAGCGCAAGCCAATACACCAACCGATATTATTCTTGGCCTAAAACACAGGCAAAAATTTGGTATGTTAGTCATGCAAGCAACAACTTATATTTTTTCTTCTCAAATTCTAGAAAAATAGTGTCTCTAAAACCAATCGTATCAAGATCAATTCAGAAATTGAAACCATAAGAACCTAGAAAACCGGTCCTCGATATCAACTGTCACAGACTGTTTCTCAGATAGCCCACAAATTTAAGGCTACTTTTCTTCTTTTTTTTTTTTCTTTTTTTTTTTGGATAATTAAGAATTTATTACCAAAAGGGCAAAGCCCCAACAAACAAACAAGATCATTACATGAAGCCAAAAGGCCACCAAAACCACGAAAAACGGACAACACCTCCTCTAAAAACATAGGAAAAGGGGCATTAGCCTGAACAAAACCACCATAAACAATCAAACCCCACAAACAGGGCAACCAAGCAAACCGACCAGCATACCGACCAGAGATATCACAAACCCACACCCCGGCCCAGGAAAACCAAACAAAGAACCCGCCCACAACCCGGGCTTAGGCAACTAAGAAAACCAATGAGAAAACAGGAACACACACAGCGATTAGTCAATTTCCATAATATAAGAATGTTAACCGCATCATCGCTTAGCATTGAAGCGGCATTTCGCAAAGATGATTTTACTTTAGCTTCCCCGAGCTTCTTCTTTGACAATGCAAGAATGACTAAACTAACTCATCAACTCTCTTGATATGTTTAAACGTTTCACAATTAGGAGATGAATCCGAGAATTCTGCAAGAAGGCTACCTTTGATGGCCATTTCATGGCTCTTAAATAGGAAATAGCTGAGGTAGGAGAAGACCCCTACCTAATGAAGTGCAGATCAAACTCACAAACACAGACAAGTAATCAAGAATCACAAGTTATATAACCTGTGAAAATTTTAAATTTAAATTTTTCAAAAAAAGAAAGGGGGGCAAAACGATAATTTATCGAAATAGTCCAGAGAAAAGTTTAGCTTTTTTTAGATTTCGGATGATGAAACGAATTGCACCTTTGGAATATCCTCGCGAAATCTAGCTACCCAATCGAATTTCGTTGAATTCCGAGATAGTTGGAATTTCACATATTTAGAGGTAACGGAAAGTCAAACGACATACGCGAAATATAGGAACGACTACGGCAACCACAAGGTGACACGGCGAACTACGCTGGGTGGACACATGGCGAACCATGTGGGTGACACATGGCGAACCATGTGGGTGACACATGGCAAGTCATGTGTCACAATGCATGGCTCCCTTGAGGCCTATATAAGGCGTATATGGTTTCGGCTTATTCATGCAAGGTGGGCGGGGGTGGAGTGGAGGAAGGGAAAATAGGAAGGGAGGACTTATCCAAAAAAAAAAAAAAATAGGAAGGGAGGAAAGGAGAAGAGAAAGGGAGGAAAAGAAAATAAAAGGAAAGAAGAAAAGAGGAGAAGAAAAAGGAGGAAGAGAAAGGAAGGAGGTGAAGAAATGAGGGAGACCTAGACCGCAAAGAACCTAACTACGCAACAAGAGGTGTTTCCTTCCCTGGCAGCCTCACGTTATTTTACCTTGTAATGCAGAATGGCTCACGGGGTTTCATTCGTTTTCCAGAGACTGTGCTGTTGTGGTTTGTTTGTGATTTTGTGATGGTCAAAGACCGGTTTCATGGGGTTTTGGGACTATCCGAAACCGAACATTGTGTTTCGGGACAGTAAAATCCCGAGTAGAATGGCAAACGGGGGTGTGACCAACCGCAGACACCAGGAATCGGTCGCGGCCAACTTTGGATCGCCATAACTTTCTCGTCCGAACCCGATTCACGCTTCTTGGACTTCTACCTGAAAGTCTGCCGAGTCTAGAATTTAATAAGATAAAGTGCTCAGCCAAAATGTATGACACCCCAAAACCCGGGGGTCTCGTTGGTGTCACCTGTCAACCTTTGGAAGTCTATGGAAATCGGGTATCCCGATATTGCTCTCACATGTCTCGTATATCGAGACTCATCCGTGCATATTGAATTCATAAATACACAAAATAACTTCATACACCCCGATATAAACGTGACAGCTTATAGCACCTAACTCACACACATATGGCCAAATACGCATTAGAAACTCGTAAATGTTGTTCCAATATACAAAACAAGATATGCATAAAGAAACAGTTCTCATGCATATGCAAAAACATATCAAGGCCACGACCGCCTCCTCTTCTCAACTCGCTGCCTATAAGGAGCTTCGCCTCCCCCATCCACACGTGACCCGCACTGAAAAAGTGGTTTCATGACGGTGAATTGGTCCCGCGAGACAAAACCTACCAGGCGCCTCTCCTCTAGTGCACATAAACATCGCGCCACAGTCACACAAACAACACAATTCATGTGTATTACTGGTTCCATCATGGAAACAATGCCGCATGAGACGGCATTCCTACATGCCCCATGTTTCACAACCGCACTAATCTACCACCACGTGCGCCAATGGGAGAATCAAACATCGAGTCGGGCCCCACCCCATCACACAACCCATAGTCTTTGTGGAAATTTATTTTACTCTTCCTTCAGGTTCTTTTCGGGGCAACAGAACTTTCAGGGTTCTCACCGCTGCCCACACCTCCGATATTTTGGGTTTTCACCTGATACGCTGTTTCAAACTGTGTTTTCAGCTTTTCACTGAGGGGGTATCTATCCCCTACTTGCTATGCCCGACACATTTCATTTTCCACTTATATTTTACACCGTGTGATTCGATTTGGACTTCGTCCTATTCCCGAGCCCACATAATTCGGCACCAAACGCAGTGCCAAATCGGTATCATGTACACACACCCATGTAATGCAGTGTTTTGCTATACACCAATGCAATGCAATCGTACATCAGACCAACTCATGCCCAATGCATGAAGACCCTCTACATGGACATTATGTGTGTATGCCATAAATACTCATGTCTAATGCATACATCGCTTCATATATTCAGTTCAAGATCAATATACATGTAGTCATATTGATAATCTGCCACATTCAATTCAATACATCATGTGAGCATGCATTCCCATAATTTTAACATCACTTAGACAGTAAATGTCAAGGCGCGCATGTCTCCGTGGGCCGTTACAGCACCTCGCCTCACACAACCTGCAACATGCCAAGACATGGCCATGTTCAAGCTCAAACCAATACAATCCAAATACATTTGGAACACACACATTTCAAAACACGGTGTCATCTCTTAACCAAGAGGTGACACTTCAATCCACAATGGCTTTAAATTTAAGCCTCATTCTATCATAACTGGGTCTAGAGATTTACCCCATAATTCAACAAATCCATGAATTAAAACTGATCTAAAAGTAAGGAAAAACAGTTTTGGAACCACTTTTTTAACTCGGTTTTCAAGCAAGAGTAGAAACTGCATGAACATAGCTCCCATTTGAATGAATTTTTTGAGTACAAAGGAGTCGTAATTTGGACAGACCTATTTCAATAAGACAAGTTCTCCTTTAAGTCTAGTTTGATCCGCCAGTTGAATCACTAATTCTGATGTGTGGGATGGCCAAGTTATGGCCAAAAACACCGTCAAGGGTTGAAGGAAAGAAAAACTGGCAAAGATCTCCCTACAAATATTTACCCTTATACACGAAATTCTCCATTAGTGGTCACAAAGAAAACTCAACCAATGCCATTTCCATGGCCCCAAGAAAGGAAAATAACCAAAGGTCCATACCTCTTGTAGTGTGTGGGATCAAATTTGGGTCCTCCAACCTAGCAACAATGGAGGATTTGTAGCTCCTCCTCCTTTCTCCTTCCTTTCTTCCTTTCTTCTTCCTTTTTCCAAGGTTTCCCCGTCTCCGTCTCTTCCTCTCTTTCGTGTTTTCCTCTCTTCCTCAGACCCGATCTAACTAAAAAGAACTCCTTCAGTTCTGATTCTCCACCACACTAGACTAATTCTCATGGTGCTTGACACATGGTATTGCCATGGCAAGTGTCACCCATGCCAAGCCATGCACCAACCACTTCCCACTAATTTGCATGCATTCTAGAGCATGACACTCGCCACTTAGTGCTGGCAGCCCCAAATCCTGGTGCCATGGATGCACTCTCGCAAGGCCGCAGTCACCCCTTGATCACCGCCCGCCTCGAATATGTAAAAATCCGACTTTCTCGGAATTTGACGTAATTTGCGGTAAATCCTTCAAAGGTCCCTTCAAAGGTCCCTTCGAACTGCTCTCATTTCCTCGAGTCATGCAAATCTCAAATTTAGAGAGAGAGGATCAGACCCTCATAAAGCACAGTGGGGTGACGGTGCGCGGGGACCTTTATGGCAAGATTGAACCTGCCATCCTCTCCTTCCTTACTATGGCAGAGCTGATTCGTATGACTCGCACTATCAGAACGCCAGAAATGGGTTATCGATGAAGGCCGATATTGACAGATCGTTAAGATAAACTTCTCAAGTGGGTCTCACCAACTCTATGTCTTGTGTATTCCTGGTCAAGCTAGTAATAAAGACAAAGAACCACTATTCTTCTACGCTAATTCACAAATGTATTCAATGAGGATTTAAAGGTCATGGGTGGGTACTCTAGAATGCCGAGGAATTGGGAGAACGACTTTATGGGTAATTGCCAAGGAAAGTCCTTCCGTCTATTACTAGAAGATTAAGTGTGGTGCTACTATTTACCACTCGCTGGTCATCTAATCAGAATTCAAGAGAACAACTATGCTCCACTGAGCACTATTTTTCACCTCATATGTAATGATGTTAGGCTACGTATATCCTGGTCTTCGTATGTTGTTGATAGTCTCCGCAAAACGTATCAATGTGTGAGAGATGGTCCTTCCTATTAATATTTTATCCTCGGTGGCTCGCTAATTCGACTCATGGATTGTCGAGCCTCATTTGCCTTTCGCTTCGGGTCGCATGTATCTTGTGTTGTTTTTGCCCGGTTGTGGGGCTTTGGTGGATTTGTGTTGTCTGGCCGTTGCCTGCTCCTAGGTATTTATGTGGAGGCCGTCTCGCTTTTCTTTGCCTTATCGTGGCTACAATCACTAGATTTTGTCATGCTGGGTTCTTTGGTAATAAATTTAATTATCCAAAAAAAAACTAGATTTCTCATGAGATGACTCAACGGCGTGATCCAAGCCACATCTCGAGGTTCAGAGAAAACCTGTGGTCTCCAGATTATCATGACAAGAATTACCAATTCACTCATTTTCAGAAAACAAAAATACGCTTTTCCCGGGTTTCACAAAATGTAGGCTAAACATTGGGCTGGGTCACGGACATTTGAGGAATGGTCCGTTTTGGTTTCCGGAACTTCTGTTTTCGGAACCGGTTTGTAACCGAAATGCTTGGGACTGCATATGGCCTGAGCAGGGAATTGCGTGTTGGATGTTTTGTGGTATTTACAAAAACTGGACTTTCTGGACTAAGTCCAAATTATTTCTTAGGCCAAGCATGACCGGATTTATGGCCGGAATGGCTAATGTGTGTTATTGCTATAAATTCAATGACATATCAATATGTGTGAAAATTATGTGACATATATGATAAAGATGGAAATAATTATATGCATTAATATGATTGACACACTATTTCTCAACCTGGGAATATGAATTATAGCTTTACTTGCCTAAGTAATGGTTGGAATTATGTTAATACATGCTTGAATGATGTGTTGACATGAATGAATTGAATGATAAAAAAGATGAAGTGCATGCTTATCTGGTTCCCCCAAGCTATTAGGAGACATGCTTTTATTGTGTGGATGGCCATCCAGGACAGATTGGGTACTCTAGATAAGCTTCTCAAGTGGGGCCTTACAAACTCTAATACTTCCCGTGTTTTTCACGGATTAGTGTGAAGATGTAGACCACTGCTCTTCACGTTGGCTTCACCGCCGGTATCTTGATGAGATTTTAAGGTTATGTGGGAATTTAGAATGCCGTAGAAATTGGGAGATTTGAATTTTTAAGGGTAACAAGGTCCAAGGGTAGTAAATCTTTCCACTCTATTGGATTAAGAGGGATTGCATGGGGGTGCAACTATCTACTACTTTTATGGAGACAACTTAATAGTAGAATTCATGCAGAACATTTTTGTTCCCGCTCGATACTATTTTCCACCTCATTTGTATCGATGTTAGACTTAGAATATCTCGTGGTCTAAGGTTGTTGATAATCCTTCTAATGTAGAGCTTTGTGTGAGAGGTGGGCTCCTCCACCTCCTGGCAATCAGGTTCTGCCTTCCCGCAGCAGGTTTGGGTGGTCCTCCCTGATCACTGGGACTTCTCTCTGTCCTGTCATTTTCACTCGGTCAGGCCGCTTTTTTTTTTAGCGTTATTTTATTTTTTGCCCGGTTGTGGGCTTTTGTTTGAGGGGTTGTTCTCCTTTCCTCATTTTATGAGGTGCCTGTCCGCTTTTTCTTTCGCTCAGGCCTGTTCCTCGTACTCTTGTTGGTCAATAACGTCTTTGCACAAATTTTAATTATCCAAAAAAAAAAATATTAACATGACCGCATGTATACCATCTTGAACTCAATATATGGAATGTTGTGCATTAGACATGAGCAGTACGTATATAGTGGGTGGATGGTAGGTGTAGAATGTCCAGGTCTCATTATTGACATGGCTTGAGGCAAGGGCAACAAATTGTATCAGACAGGGAAGGCAACACCCGTATTACATGGTGCATATAATTAGTTTATAACTTCGTTTGTGCAAGACCTAGGCTTGGGAATGGGAGAACTCCAATTGAATCCCACAAAAGGAAAACAGAAATGGAAATGAAACGTGTTCATGAAAGGCAGGGGGATAGACAACTCTGTGTGAAAAGCCTGAACCCATAGACACATCAAACCACAGCCCAAAAATACCGAGGGTGGGGAAGAGACCCGGTGAGACCTCCAAAAGTCTTCACACTAAAAAGACACAAAACATTAAATAAATATCAGATAGATCACTGTGTATACTTGTTCTGGACTCCATCTGGGTATTGATTTCCACTATAATACATTTGTGGCCTGAACAATTCCTAAGACATGGGGCTTAGGAGGTCACCACACATGTATTATTTTTCCATGATAGATAATATGCAACCTGATTGACGCTTGGTTTGACTGAAATGATCATTTGCATGCGCACCTAGGAAGTGGGAGAAGGCCAGAGATTTATCTCACCAAGAGTCACCTCACCATGGGAACTCTAGAGAGAAGCGTGATTTGCGCCTTTTATCGGATTATGGTTGGTCAATCGGCCTTGATTCATGTTTTGTGGCAGACAGAACAATCAAGGAACAAGATATAAGAGTGATGTAACAACTTATCCAAAAGAGTGATGTAATAACTGGACTGTAGAAATGTATGGTTTGGCAACTGGGATGATTAGTATGGATGATAGCCTGTCAGTGATTTTACCATGTAAGGGCCTCTATGATAAGAGACACACGCTCGCAGAGCTGACTTATGAATGAACGACCCTGCTTTTTGTGGCTTCAATGTTCTTTCGAGCATAGGCGCACACAAGTACCATACATCTCACAAGAAAAGACCTAAGAAAACACCACCTCCTTTGCCTAAGGAATTTTAGAAATTCAGTGACCTGAACCTGGCAATTTTTATTTGGTATTTTTTCCTAATTTTTCGGATAAGTAAGAATTTGATTATCAGAAGGAGCCCAAAAAACCAAGAACAATACAAGCTGCTACATCGAAGACAAATAAAAACGGACAAAGACCTCCCTAAAAACATAGGAGCACATCATCAACAAACCACCGATAACAACTATCCGTCATGTGGGTCGGGTCATGGGGTGACTCGCCCCGGACAAGGTCGCTGTTTTGCGGCCATTATTGCTTGTTATTACTGGTCATGGCCTTCCTCGCTTAAAGAGGTTCTGTCCGTTTTTTCATGAGCCAAATATCGTGGATTTGTTACCGCCTTCCTGCGTTTCTTGTGGGAGGTGTCGCCGCTGCTTCCCGGTAAACAGGCTTCTCAGATTGTTCTTGTTTGCCTTGTTGGCTGGCCTTTGAAAACAATTCTCACTATCCAAAAAACACCAACTATAAGCAACCCACAAACCCACAAATACACAACCAGCAAAGCAACAAAAAACACATAATCACAACCGCTTAGGCAACCAACACTTCAAACGCCATATAAAAGGCACAAGCGAAGGAAGCCAATAAGGATAAACCGAACACACACCAAACCACATACCCATGCTCTAGGACAGCTCAAACAACAACACTCCGCCCACAACCCGGCACAAAATTAAAGGAACAACAAAATGCACTATAAGTCATGAGGCCGCCCACAAGTACCAGACAAAGAGGCACTCACTTCATGATAGTTTTGTTAGCAGATTATCATCAACCTTCAACCCCGATATCTAAGTTCAACATCATTACATATGAGGTGAAAGATAGCATCTCAAGTAGAATAGATGTTTTGATGATTCGCTGTTATGGTTGTCTCCACAATGACATAGTTGCACCACAATCCTCTTAGTGATAGAGCTGAAGGACTTACCCTTGGTTCCGGTATAAGATCTATTCTCCGCTCTTCCATGATTTCCTGTATGCCCACACATCCTAAAATCCTCATCCAAATTTCAGCTTGAATCGCGCCTAAAGAACATGTGGTTCCATTCACCACCAATGAAGACAAGACATGGTGAGGAGCTGATTTAAGGCCCCATTCGAAGCCTATTCAGTATTCACATGTCATGGATGACCAACTATACAATAAATGTGTGTCTTCTAGTCACTGGGGAAACTACATCAGAGCAAGGCGCTTACACGTGATACCATCTAATATAGACCAAACAGCTAATGTACTCCCCATGTGCAAGCGTCTGTGAAATAATATCTTCTAGAGTCATATCAGATATTCTGAATGGTGAGTCGGCTGGTTCTTTGCAGCAAGCTGGGTTTCATGGGACCTATCCCTTTTCTGGATAATTGAATCTCATCCTTTAATATCATCTCATGCTTCTTTAGATCCTTATCACCGCAAATTTCCATAAAGGTTTTTTCGCTTCATCCTAAATGTAAGGAAATTAACCTAACCCACTCATGCTTTAGTGATGATATTTGCTTTGCTGTGTAATAGTTCAAAGATCCAAATTACTATTATCAGCTTATCACTGAAATTTTTCTGGCTTCCATGAATGTCAAGAGCCATGTTCCTTGCTGGGGTTAATGATGATGTTAAGAATGATTTACTGAACATTACGGGCTTCGCTTGGGAGGTTTCTATGAAATATCTTCGGGGAGTCCCATTGATCTTACTAGACTTTCCGCCTAGACTGTCACCGCCCTTGATAAAATCATGGCTTAACTTACTGGACCACAGATCATTATCTTACATGGGGAGATCACTGAGGGTGATCAGCTTTGATAGTATTCAGGTGTACTGGTGCAGTATTTTTTTTTTTTTTTTTGGGATAATTAAGAATGATGTTACCAAAGGCAATCGCCCCAAACTAAAGAATACAAACCCGAGGCCCGAGGCTACAACCAAAAGAAAATGATGCACTCTCATATAAATATAGGAACAAAACAACCCGAATTAACACAAAGCCACCAATACGACACAAGCCCACAATCCGGGGCAAAAGAAATAACACAAGAACTCCGCCACAACCTCGTGCAACAAGGCCCCAAATAATCACAAATCAAGATCCAACCCCACCAGAGATAAAATATTAAGGGGGAAGGACCATCTCACATTGATCAGTCAGCGATTTTTTTTTTTTTTTTTTTTTGATATGTTACTATTTCAAAGGCAAGCTCTCTAACCAAAGAATGACACTTTAATCAAAGGCTCCAAATACAGAACTGACAGAACTCCCAAATCAAGGGAAGCAATGTACCTCAAAAACAACCAACAACAACCTGATAGCAAAACAAAACAGCTGGTGACACCCAATCACATCTCAAGAGTCACCACTAAAGCCCAGCCCACATGGTCCCCAAGTTAAGACCCCAAGTTCATTAATGATAAGGCAACCCAACCAGAAACGAAAAACCAACAATCAAACCAAACGAAACAACGTCAAGAATATTAAGAGGAAATGACCATCTCCACATAGCTCTGCTCACCGGATTATCCGCACCACCTTCAGAACTTTGACACTTTCACCCGACACCACTACAAATGATACGAAAATATATCAAATTTGAGAATAAATATTCCTCATAATTACTATTCATCGCCTCTGGGTGATAGCAGGAGCACCCTCCAAGCGCAATCCTCTCATGATAACAAAGACTTCTGCAGTAAGGTGCGTTTTCATTATCCTGTCACTATCGCTACTATAGCATTTAGTAGCTTATGTAATCTGAAAATGGAAATGTCGCCGCGGTAAAGGCCGCTGGGTGTCCGCTTGTCTCCCAAAGGAGAGGTATTTGGGGCTCCATGGTTAAAAGATTCAACGACAAATATTATGAAACACATTTGGCACTGTTTTATAGAAAGCACCTGAGTGGCCTGGGTTCGAGAGGTACTTAAGACAAGGGAGTTTTGTGTAAAACCCAAGAATTTGCCCTGGAGTTGGCGTGAACTACTCGGGAAGCATGGATAGGATCGACTTCTCATAAAACACAAGGTGCAAATGGTGTTTGGACCTTTTATGGCATGATTAATGAATCGGCCAATCCTCCTTCCTGTTACAGAAAGGATCATATATGATTCTGTTATTCATAGTAACGCTCATGTAGCTGCGGTTATTGATGATGGTAGTGGAACCGCCTATCGCTAACTCAAGCAGACCCTATTGTTATCAGATGTCAGTTACTATCGCCTTGATGTCTCTAGTGAGGATATTGTCTCTCGACGTCGCCCTTCTCGGGTTTTCATATTCAGCTTGGTACCATATTAGACCGAAAATGCCGTTGTAAACCCGGGCACCTACCATATGGTTCCCGGGCCGTTGTGGATATGTTTTACTGGGTGGATGGCCAATCACACGATTAACATCGATAGCTTCTCGGGCGGGGCCTTACCAACTCTGTGTCCTGCTTTTTGCCGGGTTAGCGCTGAAGATGGGACCACTTGTTCTTCGCCACATTTCACCGCACCTAGATGATTTAAGGTTGCAGGGAATTCTAGAATGCCGAGAAATTGGGAGAATGACTTTTGTAAGAACTGCTTCATGCAAATCTCTCCACTCATTACTAAAGAGGATTGCCTGGGGTGCTAAAATACCTACCACTTATGGAGACAACGGAATAGTAGAATTCATGAGAACATTTCGTTCTAATCGATGCTATTTTCCACCTCATTTGTATTGATGTTAGACTCGCATCATCTGCTTAAGGTTAGTCACAAATCCTCACATCAGCACCAGAGAGGTAGGGCCTTTCCCAAGAATCCCAATTGTGGCTTTACCCGACCTATTTGGTGGTCCTCTGGTTTGCTGGGACTTGTCTATTGTCCTGGCTGCCTTTGTTCGGCTGTGGGGCGGTTGGTTTTATTTTCTTATGTTCCGCCAGGGCTTATGTTTTGGTCAGCCAGGTTCGAGGGGCTGTCAGCCACCCTTCCCCAGGCCAGAGGTGCCGTCCGTTTTTTTCTGTGGGCCTTGTCTGTAATTTCTTAGTTGGTTGTGGGCTTTGCCCTTTTGGTAATAATTTAATTATCCAAAAAAAAAAAAAAAAGATATATTCTACAACTATTCTTGATAAATGAGGTTGTCACTGACAATGAGTGTGCCGCTTCCACCTACCACCAAACACAACCTTGATACATGAGAGCTGCTCCTAAGTGAATAGCATAATCAAATATAATCCGTTCTCCAAAGCATGGTAGGAGGAGGCTAAATCGACGAATCTCAAGAATGTCCTGAAGACCTTGCCACACCTTGTGTCTTATGAAGGCATGATCCTTTCTCCGAAATGGTGGCAGAATCCTTTCCGCCAACCCAGGTGCACTCCTGAAGGGATCTTTACACACCACGACTCTCGCCCCCGCATAAAGCCTCCGCACCTGTGCCCTGCATAAAGAGTCCTTCCTACAGCAATGCATTCCAAATGTGTTTCATAACACTAGCATCATTCACCTTTAACACGACGTGCAATCTATCCCCTCCTCTTTCTAAGACACACGGCCCTACCAACCTTAGTACACTACACTCATTTTACCAAAGAATTACGTAAACCTGCGTGAAAATTTGCTCACTTTAGTAATAGTGTACTTTGGAATGATGAACAACCGCACTAGTACATTTGAATATTGATACAACACCCATAGATATTTAACACACCATCTGATACAGATAATGATCTATTGTCCACTTCTGATCCAAATGAGTTTGAGAATCCAGCAATATCCAGATGTTAGATATCAAAGACATTGTAATCAATCTACTTGGCAATTCAGACTAGAGGTCGTGAACTGAAACACTAAGATATTATTTCATGTCAGAGTTTGACATTATTTACTGTTAAGATAGAAGATTGAAAAAAAAAAAGTACCTTCTTCAAACAAAGGAGAGTTGAAAGTTATTGAATGCGGAAAGTCTCTGCTTTAGTTAAATAGGAGTTATTTTTTTGTATGTTTGTTTCCATCAGTGATGATTCTCAGATAGCGATTATCGCTATTTTCTGAGCCGATTCATTGTGAGATTTGGAGATGATTTGTTCTAGATTTGCTTTGATTTGTTCCATCATTCCAATTCTTTACCAAGCCTTGTCCTAAAATTATATAGTTTCTTTTTTTCTCCTTCATGGATATTTTTAGTGTGTAGTTTAGGAAAAGTGTTAGTTTCTTCTTGTTTTTGGCCAATATTACTTTTGTATCAATATTTAGTTTCTATTCTTCATATTTTTTGGCTCATTAGCTTTCTGTTATCCAGATTCTTTCAAGTTTTAAGCATTAATAAAATTGAGAGTATAAATTGCTCGTTCTAAAGAACTCCTTGAACTTACCTGCTATTCCGTGGCGCTCATCAAGGACTTTATCAACTGGATTCCATCACCGACAAAGGTCCCACATATACTGCTGTTCTTGTTTTCCATGCATGCTAAACGGTCAAGGTCATCCATCCAAGCCGATGCTAGAGCGGTTCTTTCGAGCTAACTGACACACTTATCTCCCTCACAAGTTGACGGGGTTCGTGATCATTTGGTGGTCAGCAATGGTGCCTCATTTTTTCTGGGTTTGCCTATCTTTACATACATATTATTATTATTTCTTTGTCCTCTAACCATCTTAGTCATCGCTTCATCCATACCTCTAAATTCGCTCAATCCCCACTCTTAGTCACAACTCAATATTCACCCATCCCGTCCGATTTTTTTTTTTTTTTTTTGATAAATAAGAATTTATTATCATGGGCAACGCCTAACTAAAGAATACAAAGAACTGAGGTCTTGAGAGGCCACAACTGTGCAGAAAAAACCCATACACTCCCAATGAGAACAGCAACACCATCAACAATAAAGCCACCAACAAAGATATGTCATCCCAAAAAGAAACAACACAAGAACCCGCTCAACCCTGGGCACAAGCGCCCCAACAATCACAAATCAAGTATCCAACTACCAGAGATAAAATATTAATAGGGAAGGACCACTACACATTGATCTGCTGCACTAACAACAACCTTCTCGAGACCAGAATAATAAGTCAACATCACCACAAATGAAAGAAAATAGTATCACCGGAGTATAGTTGTTCTCACACCACTATTCATGACTCCTGTCAAGTGTAAGATAAACACCACGCAATCTTCCTTGTAATAGAGCTGAAAAATAACATCATCCCAAGTCCGATTTTCTTCATTCTTGATCTGGAGACAGCCTTTTTTTTTTTTTTTCGTGAACCGTCCAGCCCAAGTTACAAAAAAAAACAAAAAAAAGGAGTAAAGAAATCATGAAAAAAAGTCTAGAAGTCGGAAAAAGTTTTAAGCATTAATAAAATTAAGAGTATAAATTTCTTCAGTTTTTTAAAGGAACTCTTAATTTATCTGTTCCGTATGCTTCATCAAGACTTATCAATTGGATCTCCATCACCGATTGTGGCGTTCTCACATATACCAAGGTTCTTGCTTCCACATAAGCAACGGGTCAAGGTCATCCATCCAAGCCGATGCTAGAGCGGTTCTTTCAAGCTAATTCGATCATGGGTCTCCTCACAAGTTGACGGGGTTCGTATCAGGAGTTTATCAAGAAGTGGCTAACAATCACAATGAGAGAGTCTTGTAGAGATGAGTGGAACACCTAGGTATTTCATAGGTAAACTCCCCAAACAATAGAGCAAATAAAGGAATGTCCAAGATCTCATTTTATATCAAACATTAACCCCCATAATATATACTTTCATTGTCACTTGAGCCCGTGAGAAGTTCTCAAACTTTTTTATTCATCCATAATAATCAAAGACTGAAGACGTCCCACCAATAAATAAAAATATCATCCACAGTTATAAGGGTCGATTGACTTCTTCACATTTAGGATGAACTCCAAACTCTATTCTGGGATACCAATAAGATAAGATCTAGAGAAGGCTTCCATTATGAAGAAGGAACAATAGATGGTGTCCTCTGTCTTAACCTTTCGTTTTTTGGTAGCAAGAACCCCTTAAGTTTGAACATTTATAGATGAGAAGAAGATAGTGATGCACGCTTTATACTTTAGGTGTTGTGGGTACCTATAATGAAGATATCAATGATGCAGTCTAAACTAATAGAGTCACACAGCCTTCTATGTCAATTTTTTTAAAGACACTAGTCGGTCAATATCACTGATGATAATGATCATAAGATCCTGGTACGAGTGACATTGTCGGCAATACTCCCACCGTACAAAAGCTATCGATGGACTGATTAATTCATGAGATAATCGCTTAACTTCGCAAAGAATGGGACTTGACGCACTTATATTACAAATTAGTAATCGTCATAATCGCGATAGATCCGCATAGACCTCAAAACACAATAATAGGTGCACGAATTTCACTGGCTAAACAACCTGAGTTGAAAAAGATTCCACCGCTTTTAAACTCATCATCACCAACAATACCTGTGCTGGCAATAGACAAGAAACCACTGGGTCCCAGTGATACGAACTCCCGTCAATCTCAGAGGACCCAGACCAACAGCTCGGAAGAACCGCTTCCAGTATTCGGCTTGAATACACCACGACCTGTTTATAAGGAAACAACTTTAGTGAGGACGCCTACAATCGTATGGAGGACCATTGATAAGTCTATGGAATGAAGACGCCTACAACTTCATGAAAGGTCGATTGATAAGTCTGATAGATGAACGCCACGAAAAATCCCATAGAAACAAAAGTTCTTGAGAGAACCAAAGAGAAAGATAAAACTCTCGATTTATTAATCTGTAATGGGAATGTAGGGATAACAAGCCTAAATAGGGCCCAAAAATACATAGAAAGAAACTAAATTAACAAAAACTAGAAAGGAAATTAACATACTTTTTCTCCTAAACCACTACATACTAAAAAACATCCATGGAGGAGAAAAAGGAAACTAGATAACTTTTAGGACAAAGACTTGCAATAAAAAAGTTAAAGAAAGAAATCGAACAAATCGCCTAAAATAGTAAAAGAATCAGCTCCAAAATAGTAGCAAATCAGAACAAATCACACCAAATCAGAACAAGTCAAATGCAAAATATGCAAGAATCAAACAAATCATCATCAAATCAAGAAATCAACACCAACTAAGCAAATCTTATCTAAAAGAAATAAACTCCTATTTTCCTAGCAAAACACACTTTCTAAATTAAATAAAGTAATCTACTCACTTGAGAATAAATCTTTTCAAACAAAAACAACTCCAAATCAAAATAGTAATAAAACTCAAAACACTTGGAAATGTAAATATATTCAAGGTTCCAAGGTTTCACACCCTTAATCCGAATTTTCCTTAATTAAGATTAACCTCTAATAATCTTCTAGAAGCTCCCTCGCATCACCTGATCCTTTGTACTTTGATTCATCATTTTTTTTTTTTTTGGATAATTAAGAATTTATTACCAAAAGTGGCAACGCCCAACAAAGAATACTAAAGCAAAAGAGGCCCGTGAGGCCATGAATCCAAGAAGAAAAAACTAGACACACTCCCTATAAATATGGAACAGTAAAATGTACCCGAACAACACAAAGCCCCCAACAAAAATGCCCACAATCCGGCAAAATGTAAAACAACAGAACTGGCAACCCGCAAGGCAACAAGGCCCCAACACCAAACTACAACCAACCTACCAAGAGATAAAATATTAATGGGGGAAGGGACCATCTCTCACACATCGACCGCTTGGTGTGACTATCAAACAACCTTCGAATACCAGAAATACGGTCTAACTATCATCACAAATGAGGCTAAAATATGTGTCAATTATGCATAGGTCAAGTTTCAATTTATTCGATGACCCCATAGTATATAGCGCCCATGCAATCTTCCTTGTAATAGAGTCAATTTTCCCTTTGATGGCACCACCCATATTACTGCTTCTCCAATGGCCCCTGAGTTCTAGAGACCCCCACACAACCATAGAACTCTCCGCCAAATACCACTGTGAAATGGCAATCGAAGAATAGATGGTTCTCGCCTTTCAACATTAGCACGACAAAATACACAAGATATAGAATTGGTGAGACCCCACTTGAGCTTCTCTGCAAACTAACTGCTCGAACGGCCAACCGCATGTCAGAAAGCATGCCTCCCGATGGTCATGAACCAGATCGACAAGGCCAATTAACAAACGGCTTCTTTGGCCTGTATGTCCAAGCGAGCTTACATGAAAAACCCCGTAAGAACTGGGACCAAGAAATAGTATCCTCTAGAGAGGCACCATATGGTAATTGGCAATAACTGCTCTTGATAGCAATAAGGTCCCCCGACCACAGATGAAGGCTCCAATCCCCCACATCAATAACTTCAGCTACTGAGCATTACAATGAATTATGTGAGGCTCAGTGCAAGATCCGCTCACCATAATAGGGAAGGAGAGGACCAACCTGGTTCCGTAAACTGCGCCATAAGAAGGTCGCCGCGCCGTCACCACCTGTGCTTTGAGAGGGTCCGATCCTCTCTAAGTCAAGGATTTTCCGCCAACCCATAAACAACTCGTAGGGACCTTTATGCTCCAGACTCCCCGCCGCGATAAAACCTCCGAACCCACACCCATAAGGAGTTCCTTCAGAACGTATCTGGGATATGCTTCATAACATTTGAATCATTCAGGTTCAACACGCCTCGAGGCCCAAACCGCTCTCCTCCTCGCGCATTAACACCACCCCAATTGATCTTAGCACGACTTGTTAATTCCTAATTCTGCACTATAAGAAGCTACTTAATAATCGTCAATTTAGATATAGTATACTTTGGGAATAATAAATGTGCTGCACCGCACACTAGAGCATCGATAAGACTGGTTCAATCAGAACTCCGCCTAAGATAAGATAGAGAGTTGCTACCTAAGACCGACCGTAATTTTTTTTTGATACAGGCATACAGCCACCGTGGTGAGCCTTGTAGAAATCAAAGGGACTCAAAGATTCAGAGAAACTGTCTTCTGACCAACCCCCGCGCTCAACAAGTCATATACCGAACTTCATCGTGAGACTCCGCCAGGAAAATGGCACTTTTCTCGTTTGTTCACTAAGCCCTTGCAAGTCGCGCAAACCCGCTTTAATTCTTCCATGTTCAACACCGGATTACGCCCCCTTAAAATAAAACATATCATCCGCAGCGCATAAGTGAGTTGTTGTTTTCCCCTTACATCCGGTGAAACTCCAAATCCTGTCATTATCGCTACGCCTACATGATCTCAGTGCCTATCACAGTGATGAATAAAAAGGTGATAATATCCTCGCCTTAACCACACTTGAGCAAAATCCCGGCAAGTCACTTCCATCATCAAATGTGAGAAGGATTTTGTAGTGATGCAAGGCCATAATACATTTCAAAGGTGAGAGGGTACCCATACGAGAGAATACTTCAAGATACAAAGCCCCACCTAATCAGTCGATACCATGATGTCAACTTCATCGCGATTGTCTGAAGAATCTTCACGGGCGGTAGTTTAACATAAGGTTCGGGTGATAGCGACATTGTCTAATGTTTACCTTGCGCAAAAGCAGATCACAGGGGTCGATAATATCGGGATACAATCGTTTAATCCTCGCAGCAATGATCTTCGAGATGCACGATATGGTAAGGCCAACAAACATCTAATCGTGCATAACCGTGGATCGGAACCCAGGGCACCAAAGCTATAACCTGTATTAATTAATCTCGCTACATACTTCCAGATTCAAAAAAGGAACTCACAGCTGCGCAAACATCACTTCCAATAATGCCCCAAGTCATTGAAAACGTGAGAAAAACCATCTGTGGCCAGAGTTTTCCTAACCAACAACAAAAATGGCCTCCTTAATCTCCTCATGGGAAATTGTTTATTCAAGAGCTTCCATATGCTGAGGTGACCATCTGAAGCCATCCAAGTTGTTTAAATACTCTGAGTGGTTACAGGGATCATCAACATGTCACCTTGGAAGTGTCTGCTTCATCGATGGCAACCTGTGTCTTCGCCTGCAAACTATTCGCCATAGTAATAACCTTTAAAGCACTTCTAGCATTATGAGCTTTGACTGCCTTGTGGAAGAAGCTAGTGTTCTAATCCCCGAGTTTAAGCCATTGAACTCTAGATTTTTGCTTCAAACCCTCAAAGAACTGTTCACATACTTTAAGCAAATCCTCTCATTTTCCCCCAAAGATGGGATTAGAGGGACCGTTGCACGCTAGGATTGGCCCGCAAAGTGCCGGTCCCGCCGCCACAACTCGCCTTCATGCAAACCACTGCAAGATCGAAGTCAAGGCTTTTAGGGTGGCTCACACTCTCTCACCATGATACCGAACATGGTACCGAAGACTTCATAACTCCACGCTTCCTTCACAAGCCCAATGAAGTCGGGATGATCAGCCCAGAAATTAAAGAATTTGAAAGGGATTAGTTTCGGGCCCGGACCCATTTTCCTTCGCATCAACCAAAGGCGTTGATCGATAATCCTGTGGGGAGAACTCGTGAATGCACTGGGGAATAAATCCAAGCTGCACTCATTTTGAAGGCATCCGCTTCACTTCCTAGCTGCACACCCGCCGACGTTCATCCAAGTGAATAAAGGCCCCAAGAAAGGAACATCCGCAAGCTCAAGGGAGAACAGGCACTCGTGGAAGTTTATTCACTGGTCGTGTCATCACCCGTCGCCCCTGCACCTTTCACCGCTAAATCTGCATTGAAATCATCACAATCATCCGTGGATTTTGGCCAACCAAGGGCTCACACCATAAGAGAGATGGCATGCCAGCACCCTTCTGTCCATGAAGGTTTGAGGCGCATTAATCGCGATAACTGGGGAGATGTTGCTTTCCAAAGACAAGAATGTGGCAAAGCATATTCGTCCATGGAGTGAACAGCTGATCGTCGCCGACCTTTCGTGGTTTCCACAAATCCAAGATTCTACCAAGTCGACATGCTCATAGTTATGGAAAAGCTCTCCACCCCTGAAAAAGTGAGAGAGGCTAAAAAAATTGCCCCGTTAGGCCCGCACCCGAGTTTCCCAAGAGACAACAAAATCAAGAGCATGGAACCTTACAAAAGAACGACTTCTCTTTGTTTGTGGGCGTTCAAGCCCCTGCTGCCCAAGAGGCGAATCCTAACCATGGGAAGATGTGAGTCCCCCATCCCCTTGATCCCGCGACCAGCTTCTGCCCGTTTCTTCAATTTCGGCCCTCAGTGAGGCAAAGAACTGCACTTCATCAACCCTTTTATGCCTCCAGAGTCAATGGGAGGTATCTAAAAAATCAAGTGTTTGCGAGGGCGGGCAGGTAACCCTTCCTATTAGATCCTCTACTCCGCTTGCGCTAGACAAGCAAAGGTGTTGCCATGTAGCCGAGAGGCGTCAACCTCACAGGCCTTGGCTACTATCCACTACGTCCAAGCCAAACCCAGCCTTCTTCATGCGCAGAGAAATGGGATTCCCGAAATAGTGGCTTTTCGGGCCGCAGATGCTCCAACAAGCATCTTCAATCCATCCCTTTCTTCATCAATTCCCTCTCGATTTACCGCTCCTCGCATCGTTCCAACTGGATCATGCCACCGCCATTTCTTCTTAGCTTGACAATTTAATTGTTATGACCAAATAGCTTGCATTCGTAATAACATTGAGGAGCCTGTGGATATTCGATCCCATGGAATAATCGCTATTACCCCTATCCAGAGCACCGATTTAGGAACTTGGCAATCAACCCCAACCTCTATACAAATTCTAGCAAGAGAGTTTTGTTTGTTTTCAGCTGAGATGATCATGCGTACGGATCCCAATAGTGCTTGCAATGTGCCCAAGACACGTGCTCGTCCAGTATTCCAGAGGAATGTTATAGAACCTGACCCAAATTGGTATAGATGATAATTGGACGTTGAGCATGTCCATTCCAGGCTTCCATGCACGTAATATGAACGGTCTCCCAGCTAAATGCCATGGTCCAAGATCTCATAACTCCGCCCGCGCCTCCGGTCCCCCGAATCAAGAAGAATAAAACCATTCTCGCTTGTTGATATTTCCGCATCTCCTCTCGCCTAGTCCAACTGTAGATCGCACCACCGGAACGGAGTCGCTTTGTCCGTAAATCGCCCAACTAACACCCCTTCCACAAGTCGATGCCTCCACAAATTTCTCACCGGAGGCTTGGCAAATGTTTACCTTCAAAGATAATGCGCTCATAGAATTAATTGACTCCCCGTTTTCACAGCATGTAGACCAAGCTTTTCCAAGACTTTACCGAGGATCATCATCCATATTAATGGCAAATTTAAAAATCGCTGCTACATTGAACATACCCATTTTTCCTCGCCGGCCCGACCCTTTCCTGATGCTCGTCCGCTTGCCATAAGAATTGCCATGACCAGGGGAGAACTTCGGAAGATATCTAGGGCCGGAAATGGTCTGGCCGGCAAATACCCATTCAGGACTGAGTTCCTCGAGGCCGAGCTAACCTATTCACACGACACCCAATGTCGACCCCCAACAAATACTCGAGGTCATGCCAGACGTCCGACGAGGTCCACCGGGCCGGATCCGAGCACACCTGCTGGATCCGAGCTCACGGGCAACGCCATACGGATCCGCTCACGGCGTAGCTAAGCTTCATTTTCCGGCTCGGCAGGCTTGGCGAATACCCATGATGGCTTCAACGGCACCTGAGGTACCTTGATCTGCTTCAATGGAGACGCCGGAGACCCCCTCCGAGGAGCTCGCACCGATCTCTAAACCCACTCCACCGTGTTCAGTTCGGGAGAACACCCATGGTCGTGGCAGTTTCGACATTGGTTCCCTTTTTGGGAACCCAAGACTGAGAGGTCCCATCTTGGGGAGGCCGATCTTGGGAAGACCCCCCTCCACCAGCACCGGAACCCACCTCATCTTGGCCATACCCATACCCAGCCGTGCCCTTCCCCTGCAGATCGGGCTTCTTTTCACGTTCGCCGTGCAGATCGGCGGTCGGGCCGATGAAGGTACCAGCGCCGATGCAAGAAACTCGCGCACCGGGATAGGCCACTCCACCAACCTGCAAGACTTCTCCATCTTCGGGTGCTCACTCTCTTTCTTTTGCTCACTCTCTTTTTCAAGCTTTTTCTTTTGTTCACTTTCTTTTTCACTCTTTTTCTTTTGTTCACTTTCTTTTCACTCTTTCTTTGTTCACTCTCTTTTCACTTTTTCTTTTTGTTCACTATCTTTTTGCAACCCATTTCTGATCTTCATAAACTTGACTCGTGTCAAAGGAACAAGAGTGATCATTCGTCAGGTACCTAACGAGGCATTATCGTGAAGCCAGTCGTGGCCGAACTTTCCTATCAAATTATCTCCTAATAAAGTGCCTATCTGGTATTGGAACTACATCACACAAAACTTCATCTTCAGATTCTAAATGCTAAAAGCGACTAACACTGCTTATTCACCCTTACTCCTCCCCACTATCATTCAACCATTGCAATTTATAAGGCCAGACGCTTACATGTTGGCATTCCTAGTTTCTCTCCACCATGGTTGTGCCAGCAACATTAGTGCAACTTCCCCCATCAATGATCACACTACATACCTTGTTTTGGACGTGGTACCTAGTGTGAAAATGTTATCCCGTTGCATCTTGTCATCTTCTTTAGCTTGCACACTTAAGGCCCTCCCGGCCACCATTAGTCTCTCCTCGACAAAGATACTCCTCATCATCTATGATCCTCTAAGGATGGCATAGAATCACAATCCGACTCATTGTCCGCTTCAATCTCACCATTAAACTCAAGATCACGACTTTGTTCGACATCGCTTGCAATATGACCCCCGCCTTGGCATTTAAAACACATAATATCACGTATTCCGAGTAGTGAAAGAATCAAAGCTTACTCTTGATTTCCTTGGTTGTTCTTGTTTTAGTTCCGTTTAAGCTCGTGTTAGGTGGCTTCTCTTCCTTTCCATTGATTCGATTTCCACGAGATGAACTTGGACTGTGTAGAACGTGTTGCTACCGCCTCCTTCGACTTGATTCTCACCTCATGGCCATAGCACCATATCCTCCAACCCACATACGTTGCAATTCCACCAGATTTTGAATTTCTCGGTTTAAACCCGCTAGAAACCTTGCCATGGTAGCCTCTCGATCTTCTTCAATATTCGCCTAGCCATTGCAACCTCCTCCATCTCCTTATATCACTCCTCCACACCTCGACTACCTTGCCTCAAGTTTTGCAACTTGTTTGCATACCCTAGCAGTGTAAGTCGGGACAAATCTCTTCCGCATCACCCTCTTCATCTCTTCCCATATTTCAAGCGCTGGCTCCCTATCCCTTCTTTTATTCAACACCAGTTGGTCCCACCACACAATGGCATAACTGAGAACTCTATAACAAAGAAGCTTCCACTCTTCTTATTTCTTAATAATCGTGACAATCAAAAACCAACTCTACCTTCCTCCCACCAAGATATGCCTCGATCATTCTTTCCTTTGGAAAGATGGAATCTTCATCTTAATGCTTCCAATTATTATCTTCTCGATTCCTATCTTTCTATGTCTCCATACCTATTACTAACACTAATCATAACCATTCTCGTCAAAGTCTCCTCCGTCATACTCTTCTTCGTCTACCCGGGCGCCTCCCCTCTTCTTGGCAGCCCTCCTTTCTACGCCCCGGAGGGTTTCGTGGTGCTCAAGCTTACTCACCCTCTCATGGAATTGTTCCACCAGCCCTAAACATCTGCATTTCGCCAGTTAAGGCCTGCATAATGAATTTCATGTCAATGCCTCCCGCCACACCTTCAGATGCGTTTGTCATTCGACATAGTGCGCAGCACATGTTAGAAAAAGTAGGACTCATTAAATCACTCATCACTAAGCCACCACAATGATTCACTAGCCGCTCGTGTTTTCACACAATATATTTGGCTTTTATCACTTCTAATAATCCGACCACTCTAAGGTTTTTCCACTTTAATTTCTTATAGTTCTTTGGAACTAATCAAACAAATCAGATTTTTTTCCTGCAAATTCAATAAAAACTATCAAAGAAGAAAGGATGTGTTGGTGGCATTAACCAAGATCCAAGCTTTACTTATTTATTTTTTTTATACCATATGCATTGATTTATAGAAACTAGAATGATGATAAACTTATAGGATTTTTTTCTCAGTTTTTTTTCGACCGGATCCTTTTCTTTACTTTCCTTTTTTCTTTTTTTTTTTTCTTTTTTTTCTGTTTTTTTTTTTTTTTTTTTTTTTTTTTGTAACTTTGAGATGGACGATTGAATAAAAAAAAAAGAAACAATAAAAAAAAATTATATCCGATCAAGAATGAAGAAAATCGGACTTGGGATGGAGTAGATAATAGATTATGAATGAAATTGGGGATTGAACGGAATTTAGAAGGTATGGATGAAAGTGGTGACTAAGATGGTTTGACAAAGAAATAAATAATATTAATAAAAGATAGGCAAACCAGAAATAGAACTCGCTGCCTGATAACAAACATACGAACCCCTGGCCAACTTGTGAGGAGACCTCGTGATCGAATTAGCCCTAAGAACCGCCCCTAGAGTTCGCTTGAATGGATGACCGCGACCGCTGCTTATAAGGAAACAAGAACCTTAGTATACGAGGACGCCTACACCTGATGGAGATCCGATTGATAAGTCTATGGAATGAAGACGCCACAATCAACTATGGAAAGGTCGATCGATAAGTCGACAGATGAAACGCCTACCTAAAATCCGATAAGTTCAAAAGTTCTTTTAGAGAACCAAAGAGAAAGATAAACTCTCGATTTTTATTAATCAGAATGTGTAGAATGTGGGATAACAAGCCAAATAGCCTAAAAATACAAAGAAAGAAACTAAATATTTTGTCGAAAACTAGAAAGGAAATTACAACATACTTTTTCCTAAACCACTACATACTAAAACATCCATGGAGGAGAAAAAGGAAACAATGATAACTTTGAGACAAGACTTGCAATAAAAAAGATCAAATCAGAACAAAATCGCCTCCAAAATAGCGTTAAATCAAATTTCCAAAATAGTAGCAAATCAGGAACAAATCAGCACCAAATCAGAACAAGTCACCCAAAATAGCAAGAAATCAGAACAAATCATCATCAAATCAAGAAATAATTCAACACCAAATCAAGTAAATCTTTTTCTAAAAGAAATAGAAATTCTATTTTCCTAGCAAACACACTTCTAAATTAAAGTAACTTCTACTTTGACTCGAGAATAAATCTTTAAAATAGCAACTCCAAATCAAAATAGTAAACTCAAAACACTTGGAACAGAACATATCTGGCGTCTAAGGTCTTCACGTAAATTCTCCAATCAATTTTCCTTAATTAAGATTAAATCCCTAATGAATCTTCTAGAAGCTCCTGCATCACGGATCCTTTGTGCTTTGATTCTCATCACCCGGGGCTTTAGAGTCATTCATAGAGAATATGGCATTCTTGATCTCTTCATGGGTTATCATACTATTTAAAGTGTCCAGGTGCTGAGGAGACCAAGTGAAACCATCTAGGTTATCTAAATAATCATCGTGGTCATGATGGTCCATCGTGAGCACATTAACATTTTGGGAAGTCATTTATCGCTTCCGTTTGATAGCCTCGGGGTCTTCAATTCTGCACCCATTCGCCAAAGTAAGGACTTTTATAACATTCCATATCTCCTTGTTTGATGGCTTGGTGGGAAGAAACTAGTTTTGGTTCCAAGCCAAGGTTTACCGACTCCTAGATTTTTGGTTCGTAACCCTCCTAAGACAAGCTAAGTCATGGAAAGTCTTCAAACACCTCCTCTCATTATCCACCAGAAGGGGATCATTCGAATTGTTCAGTAATGCATACTGGGCCTGGTTTAGGGTCTCCCTGGCGTCCACAACTCACTCACGCAACTTTGCAAAGGAGTGGAAGTTAAAGGCCTTAAGGATAGCCTTCACACTTTTAAGTTTGCGGGTCAATCTATACATGGGTGTGCCGTAAACATCACTTTTCCACGCCTCCTTACTAAATTTCAAGAAAGCAGTACACTCAAAAGTTAAAAATTTGAAGTGGGTAATTTATCAAGGCACGATCCCACTAAAATTAAGGCTGGTAACCAAAGGGCAATGATCAGAAAACCCAGATGAAGGGACTCACAAGGCATCGGGAACACATCTAAACAAAGATTCATTTCCGAGACACTCCATTCAACTTCCTAGCTATGAAATACCCTCCCGACTCGCCTCATCCACGTATATATAGCCCCAAGAATGGTGTATCCGCTAATTCAAGGTTGAACGCATATCTCGTGAAGATCACTATGGTCATATTAAGACCTATGTTACCCCCAGCCTCTTTCATCGACAAACCCTGGTGGTGTTGAAATCGCCCAACACAAACTGCTGATTTCGCCCACCACGGGCTCACACCGCAGTTCACGCGCCTAAAGCACTGTTCTATCAATGTAGTTGTTCGAAGCATATATAGCCGAACACCAAAAGGAATAGTTGTGCTTGAGTTACTTATCCAAAAAAAAAAATAGTTATCCTTGAGAGCTATAATTTGACATAGCATAGCTTGGTCCATAGAATGGACAACATCAATGTTGACCTTCTCAGGGTTACCACATATCCAAATTCTACCAAGCAAGGCATGATCATAGTTATGAAATAGTCTCCAACCCTAAGTAGAGGTTGAAAATTTCATCCTATTAGAAGCCCGCACCAGAGTTTCCAAAATACAAACAAAATAAAGAGCATGGGACTCCACAAATGAACGCACTTCTTTTTGCGTAAGGGGGTCTTTCAATCCCCTTATGTTCCAGGCGGCGAATTTAACCATTGGAAAGGTGGATAGACTCCCTTACTACTGGTGCCTGCTTAGAAACTTTGTTTCATTTCTTCAATTTCTTGAGCTTCTTTTTAGATAGTGGAACAGAAGTGTAGTCCAACTCGTCAATTCTCTTTCTGATACGAACCCCGTCAACTTGTGAGGAGACCCGTGATCGAATTAGCTCGGAAGAACTGCTCTAGCATTGGCTTGGATGGATGACTCAATCTGTTTATATGGAAGCAAGAACTCAGATAGGTGAGGACGCCACAACGGTGATGGAGATCCGATTGATAAGTCTGCCGAACGCCACTAATAACCGATAAGTTCAAGGAGTTCTTCAAAGAACCAAAGAGAAATTGAAACTCTCAATTTTATTAATGCTTAAAACTCTGAAGAATATAAGATAACAAGCCTTTAAATAGGCCAAAAATATGAAGAATAAACTAAATATTCTACCACAAGGAAAGTAAATATTTGGCCAAAAACAAGAAAGGAAACTAACATACTTTTCCTAAACTACTACACACTAAAAATATCCATGAAGGAGAAAAAGGAACTATATAATTTTAGGATTATGGTTGGTAATAGAATTGAAGAACAACCGAACAAATCAGCAGCAAATCTAGAACAAATCATCTCCAAATCTACAAAGAAATCAACAAAATAGCGGCAAATGCATTTATAAAATCATCACAAATACGAAGCAAACCTTTTCTAAATTAAATAAAGCAACTCCTACTTTGACTTGGAGAACAAATCTTCCCAAATAAACAACTCCAAATCAAAATAGTAATAAAACTCAAAACACTTGGAAACGAATATATTCGAGCGTCTCAAGGTTTCACTGACCCTCCCGAATCCCGAATTTTCTTAATTAAGATTGAATCCCTAATGAATCTTCTAGAAGCTCCTGCATCACGGATCCATTGTGCTTTGATTCTCATCACTTTCTATGCTTGAAAGTGTCAAAAGTAGGAGAAGTATCAGAGAAATAAGCACTGATGTTAGGGTCTGACCTGGATGTATCCGAATTCTTTGCTACCTCACTTGGACATTCTTCCTCACTTTGCGCAAGACATTCGAAGGTATTACATGGTAACTTGGGGTGGTCGTCAACACCCGTATTCGCACCATTAACCTCACGTCTTTGTGACACCCTGAAGCAGGTCCGTTGGCGGCCGTCAGCCTCACGGAAGCTGTGCGTCTCATATCACTTGAGACCCATACATAGTAAAATGACCTAATAGGGCCCACCATCCATGCTCATCCATCTGGTTACAAGACCATACATTTCTATAGATCTAGAGTTTATTGCATCCTCCACAATACAAAACATACAGTAAAACTAGGTCGTTATAATATATACACAAAACAAGAATCAAGGCCACAGTCCGGCCCGCCCGTTATCGAGCCTCCCAGGGCGCCGTCTGCTGCATTGCAATCTGTGCACGAAAAAGGGGTCCACATGGCGAGGTGAGCTAACGCCCAATAGAGATAAATCCTACAAGGCTATTCCCCACCCTAGGTACTATCGCATTTGATCATTTCATAGTCAAACCAACAACCCAGTCGAATTGCATACATGTTTGGCCATTTATCATGGAAAAAAAACTACATGAATGTATGAGACGACATTTTACATGCCCCATGTACCGGGTCAACCTCCGACCCACCACCCAATGTAAGTGCCAATGGGAAATCAATACCTAGTCAGTCTCGACTCCCATCTCACAACCCGTAGTCTATGTGATATTTATTTAATCGTTTCGTGTCTTTTTGGCCAAATAAACATTTCGGGTCTTACCGCGGGTCTCTTACAGCCTCTGACATTTTTCGGGCTTTCACCGATGGATATGCTGTCTAACCGGAGTTCGGACTTTTGGTGAGGGTATCTAATATACTTGCTATGCAGACACATTTTATTTTCCATTTCGTTTAACCTTGTGGAACTCAATTGGACTTCGTCATTCCCCTGACCCACACGATTCAACACCAAGCATGATGCCAAATCAGTACCATTGATGCGGAGCATCTATAAACACACCAAACATTGGGAATTGGCACTAATTGTGAAGGTGGATTAGAGGGGAGGTCAAGACGCATTGAATACATGTGAAAACTCTTTTTGTGGACCTCATTTTGGCGAAGTCAAGATGTTTTACTAGGAGTGGCTTCCAGTCTACTGCGGTAGTTCCCTGGACTCATTTCTCGATGTCTTTGCTGTTTGCTTGTGGCCGGCCTCCTTGGTTGGGGCAAGTATGAGTTACCTGAGATATATCCTCCTCAGTTTCTTGGTTAGAGTGGTTACCATATTTTCCTATATTAAGGATATTGTCTAATCGCTCGTTCGATTCTTGGTCGCCATGTTTGTGGGGTTTGTTTCTGTTTTGAGAGTTACCTAGTTCCTACATCTTAAGTTGCCTGGATTATGTTTTGGTACTCCTTGCCCGGGATGTGGGCTTATGTTTATCTCTGTCTGTTTGTGGGGATTGGTTGTTGTGTGGCTTGTTGGTTCTTGCCTGTATGTGGAGATCCTGTATCGGGTTGATGCCTTTTCCTAGGTTTTAGGGGAGGTGCTGTCCGTTTGTCTTCTTTCGGGTAGCCTTTTGGCTCGTTGTATTGTTCTTTGCTTGTTGGGGCATTGCCCTTTTTGGAAATAAATTCTTAACTATCCAAAAAAAAAAAAAAAAAAAAAACCTCTGATGTGGAGCTGCCACATTAATTTTAGAAAGTTTGCTTTATTTATTTTAGGAAGATTTGCTTTATTTATTTTAGAAAGTTTGCTTTATTTATTTTAGGAAGATTTGCTTTATTTATTTTAGAAAGTTTTCTTTTAGGAGTTGCTTTTTGTAATTTAGAAAGTTTCTTTTCCTAGTTAAAGTAGAAGTTGCTTTTTTGATTTAGAAAGTATGGGGCTATATATACCCCCCTAATGTAGTCTTTGAGAATCAGTTCAAGTTTAATAATATTTTGAGATTTCTCTATTTTAAGAGTTCTTTTGTTCTCTTATCTCTTGGGTGGATTCCCTTGAGAGACCGAGTTCGTGGCTTCTCATGCCTTAATTGGATTCCTTGGTGGCGAAGTCTTTGTCAGAGCTTATCAATCAACCGTCCATAGTTGATTGTAGGCGCCTTCCTTCATCATCCATCTTGTGTGGATCGTTTCATTAAGCCGTTAAGTAACCGAAAGCTTGTCACGAGCTCTACTTTCCATCAACATCTCATCTTTCTCACAAACTTTCCATAACCATATTTTCAACCTCGACCCAAAGCTTTTAATCTTTGTTCAGTACTAAAACCTTCCTAAAATACCCCTTTCCCTTATATACCATAAATTCACCTTTCTTAACTTAGAAAATCTCCAAAATTCGTCCATAACCTATTTTGGCCCAAGAAAACTACCCCAAACCCATATTTTGACTTACCTAAACTTCTGGATCATCCATCACGGTCCCAACCTTGCATCAACCATGTACACACTCTCATGTAATGTGGTGTTACCGCACACCAATGCAATGCAATTTGTGCCACTACACTCAAAACCATGACGGTATCATATAAAGAACCTCTAATAGACATCTACCACAATACACTATGTGTGTGTTATGAACACTCATGTCTAATGCACACAACATTTCATATATTTAACATACATGCAGTCATGTTAATATTCAACATTTTCAAATCAGTACATCACATAAGCATGCACTACATCTTTTCTATCAGTTCATTCATGTCAACACATCATTCAAGCATGTATTAAAATAATTCCAACCACATAGGCAAGTAATGCCATAATTCATATTCCTGGGCCGAGACATAGTATGTGGTGATCATCATTAATGCATATAATTATTTCCATCTTTATCACACATATATCACATAATTTCACATTTTCAGTATGTCATTGAATTTATGGCAATAACACACATTAGTTATTCCCACCCATAAATCCGGCCATGCTTGGCCTCGGAAATATCCTGGACTTAGTCAGAAAAGTCAGTTTTGTAAATACCACACAAGAACATCAACCGCAATTCCACACTCATGCCATAGGCAGTCCCAAGCATTTCGGTTGCAAACCGGTTACGAAAACAGAAGTTCTGGAAACCAGAACGGACCATTCCTCAACTGTCCGTGACCCAGCCCAATATTCAGCCTACATTTTGTCTAAGAACTTTATTTTATTAAATTCTAGACTGCGAGCTCATTATAGTCAAACGCGCCAAATCGGAGTTTAGACTGAAAGTTATGGTAGATCCAACGAAATTTGTAGCGGCGTTAACAAGTGTGCGAAATTTAGGCACACTCCTCATTTGCCATTCTGCTCGGGATTTTGCCATCCCAAAACACAATGTTCGGTCTCGGACAGTCCTCAAACCTTGTAAAGCTGGTCTTTGACCATCACACAATCACAAACAAACCACACAACATACAAATTAAATTTCGAGGCTTAGGACGAAACGTAGGCCATTACCACATTAGGTAAAATAACGGTGTGGAGGAAGCCTACACTCTTGTAGCAGTTAGGGTTCTTGCCATCGGGTGCACTCCTTTGCCTCAACCTCCTTCCTCTTCCTCTTTCTTTTTCCTCTCTTCCTCCCCTTTCTTCTTCTCTTTTCTTCTTTCCTTTCTCCTTTCCTTTCCTCCAATCCTCCTTTCCTTTCCTCCCTTTCTCTTTTCCTCGCGCTCCCATGTCGCCTCCTCGACTCCTCGGTGCTGCCACAACACCTTTACAAGCCTCACGGTCTTGCCACGCAAAACCTGCTCTCGGCTATCCATGATACGCATTGGTCCCTCCTCGAAGGTCCCATCCGCATCAACATGAAGTTCTCCTCAATCCACTATATGAGTTGGATGCGGGTGTATACGGAGCATAGAAAATGAAAACCTCATGAATGCTCGACAAACTTGGCGGCAACGCTAACCGATACGCAACCGCGCCCACCTTCTCGAGGGGGAACAATGAACTTGAAGGAAGTTGGGTAAAATGTGGCTCATTTGTTCCCATAAAATTTTACTTGAAGGAAGTTTGGTAGAAAACAACCCTAACTATAAACCTAAATAAGCCAACTAATATTATTCTCTAATTGTGATGGATTAGGGGTTGGTGATGAGGAAGCTGACTGAGACGGGTTAGAGGATAGGAATCGGAGGCGATGACCTTTTAGGTTTGATTCTTGCCTCTCTCTTCTTATTTCAAGTTTTGTGATCGTTGGTTGAAATGATTTTGAGAATTGCATTGATGATGCCGGATGGAAAACTACGTGGTGGGGCCGGGAGTTCAGTGGGGGTTGACGCACATGATCGGCTTCCCAGAAAAGACCTTAGTCGAGTTGGTGGTGGGGTCCAGATGATGGTGGAGGAGTCACCCATGTTCGACGCTTCCCAAAGGGGGCAATCTCAGTCTTGGGCTCCAAAACAGAGGACCAACATTGAACCATGCGGCCGTACCAAGATCTCGTCGAGCGCGGATGCGATACGCGAGGAGTCATAGGCGACTCCATTGCTGCGGCTCAAACTACCTCGGTAGAGAAATCCCGACAACGGAAAGGAGAAATGGCCAGCTTTGAAGGTCGCTTGTGCCAGATCTGTCGGTGCCAAGACCCCTTTGGGTGAGGTTTCTCTGAATGAGCAGATTGGGGAGGACGCGGCCGGAGTGGACTCGTCGGAGATCGCCGTTACCACCGTCGAGCTCAACGATGGAGCAGGTCCAGCCGATTCAAACATTGCTGGTCCCATATCCGTTTCAGCTGTCGAATCGGGAGGTAAGTCCAGATCTGGCATGGTTTGCTCCCCAGAGGAGCTCAATCCCGGCTCGGTCGTCTTTGTAGCCCTTTGAAGACATCCATTGGTCATGGCGGCGGGTTAGCGACATCCGGCCAAGCCTTTGCGAGGGGCCCCAGATGTCGGGGATGGGCTCGGTTGGTTTTGGGTGTGAAGGGTCACAGGTCGAGTTGAAATTTGAGTTATGGTCGAATGGTGCGATCACTGGCGTCCGGGGCGGATGAGTCAGCGGCTATGGAAGATAAAGAACTAAGTGCAAAGCACAAGGCCGTCAGTGGAACAGAGGAATTAAAGGGTGGTGATTTGTTTGGGGCTTCGGCTCCGTCGAGTTAATCATGGAACAACCTTTTTTCGATTACTGAGAAAACAAGTGGTCGACCTACCGAGTTCACTTTAAACCACATAATGCTAATGGGAAGCTTTGTTTGCCCCAAACCTCCGGCGGAGGCGGTGAACGAAGGCATTGATATGTGGAAAGGTTGTTTGGTTGGACAATTTTTGGATAAACGTCTCCCATTTCCTGTGGTGAGATCTCTGGTTAGCAGGCTATGGGGCAAGAAGGAGATGCCTGACATATCCACAACCGAAAATGGATTATTCTTCTTTAGATTCAGGGACTTGGAGGCTCGGGATTGGGTTATGGATACTGGACCATGGCACCTAGCTGGGAGACCATTCATATTACGTGCATGGAGACCAGGTATGGAGATGTTGGACATTCAACTTTCCACTATTCCAATCTGGGTAAAATTCTACAATATACCTTTGGAATATTGGACAAGCACTTGTCTTGGGTTTATAGCAAGTACTGTTGGTATCCCGCTTCATCTTGATGCACTCACTGAGCACCAGACAAAATTATCCTTTCTTTAGAATTTGTGTAGAGGTTGGGTTGTTGTGAATTTCTAAATCTATACTTACGGGCGGGGGTATGCAATTATTCTAATATAAGGATTGAATATCCATTGGACTCCACAATCTTTGCTCTACAGATACATTGGTTTGGCCATAGTCTTGTATCCTTTGCCAAGTTAAGAAGGGCCCGGAAGTATCGGCGCTAATCACAGAGATGTTCGGAGATTGGTGTGCGATGTGAGAAGGATGTGCGGGATACGGGGGTATGAGTTGATATATGGGGATGCCGGTGATATAACCGAATGACGGTGGTGTTAAAAGCGGTACAAAGAACGGGAATGAGTAACCATGCGCTACGAATGCTGATGAGGTAAGTAGGTTGGTTAATGACATTGTTAACAAACCTAAGTTACATGGAAATGCTTTCGCATGCCTAGCACAATCTGAGGAAGAGGAGACAGCTAAATCCACAGTTGATACGTATGAATTCTCTGATTCCTCTCCTATTCTGGATACGTTCAAGCAGATTAAAAGAGTTGATGAGCTGGACTTCACGCCGATTACCTATCTCCTAGGAAAGCTCGAAATTAAAGAGACGGAGTTTTGCTTCTAAAGCGGGACCCAGTGGCGGGGGAATGTACAACTTCCCAATGGTTGAATTTGCTTCTTGGAACATACAAGGGGCAGATGACCCCACTTAAGCAAAGAAGTTCGTTCGTTTATAGAGTCCCGAAACTCTTGATTTTGTGTGATACGGAAACTTCGGGTGCGTGCATAACAAGGACGAAATTTTCCGCTGCTACATAGGGTTGAAATGGTGTTTCATAATTATGATCATGCCTACTTGGTAGAATTTTGGATTTGTGGAAACCGGATAAGGTGAGCATTGATGTTATCCATTCAATGGACGAGCTGATACTTTGTCATGTTACTACTATCAAGGACAATCTTTCATTTTGGTGCTTTCGGCCGTGTAATGCTTCGAATAACTACATGGAAAGAAGAGTCTTTGTGAATGATCATCTCGATGGTGTGAACCCGTGGTAGGCAAAAATCCATGGTTCGTTATCGGTGATTTTAACACCACTAGATTTATCAATGAGAAGTCTGGGGGTAACATGGCTCAGGATTTGGAAATGATGGATTTTCATGAGTGTCTGTTTAACTTGGAACTAGATGATGTCTCCTTCATGGGACCCATATTTACGTGGATGAACCGGCAAGAGGGGGAAAACTTCATAGCTAGGAAGCTGGATCGTTGTCTTCAAAATGAATGTTGCTTGGACATATTTCCCAATGCATTAATGGAAGTTCAGCACCCTGGGTTATCTGATCATTGCCCTCTGGTCACAAATCTGAATATTAGCCCGGTTCATGAGCACAGGAAAAAATTTCCCTTTAAGTTTTTTAATTTTTGGGCTGACCACCCTGCTTTTCTTGAGATTGTGAAGGAAGCTTGGGAGTGTGAAGTCGCATTAGGTACTCCCATCTCAGTTAATGTGAAAATGAAAAGGGTAAAAGCGTCCCTTAGGGCGTTTAATTTCCATTCGTATGGTAAGTTGCGTGATCGAGTTGTGGAAGCCAGGGAGAATTTGATCCGAGGGCCCCGAGTAAATGCTGAGCAGGTCAGCCGATCACGTCTTTGGTGGAAAATGAGAGAGTATTTAAGAGATACCATGAGTCCCCAGCCTATGCGGAGGAGGGGGCTTCTTAAAGCAAATCTAGAGTCACGTGGCTCAAACTTGGAGATCGAGGAATACAAGGTTTTTCCATAAAGGCCCATGGCTTCGAATGCTCGGATTACGATAAAAGTCATAACCTCAGGAGATGGATGTAGAATTGATGAGAGGCCTCAAAGAGAGGCATTGGTTTTTTTTTTCAAGAATGTATTATGCTCACGATGATCGCTAACGACGAGAATACATGGATAATGTTGGTAGGTTCCACATGAGTGCACACACCACTGGACATTTTAAAGGGTGAGATTACCCATAGGAGATCAAAAGAGCCATGTTCTCTATTGATGAAAACAAAGCCGGGCCCGATTGTTTCTCGTCCTTTTTTTTCCAAAGGCCGTGGTCTATTGGAAGTGATGTAAGTTGAGCGTGACTTAACTTTTTCAAATCTGGTAGGCTTCTTGAGGTGTTGCACGAGTTATTGCATTTGGTGCCCCAAGGTTCCTAATCCAGAGACTATGAATGATTATAGACCAATCTCTTGTTGTAACACCATGTATAAATGCATTTCGAAGATTATAGCTGCGAGGTTTAAACAATGCATCCCTGATATAATAAGTCCTTCTCGATTCGGCTTTTGTGCAGGTCGGATGTGCGTAATATCCTTATCACCCAAGAGCTAATGGTCAGCTATCATCTACAGCTTGATGGGCTTCCTAGGTGTGCTCTAAAAGTTGACATTAAGAAGGCATATGACCTGATTAGGCTGGAGCGTATTTTGGGTATTTTAGACGGCATGGGAACACTACGTAATCGATGGATTGTATTAAGGAATGCACATCTCTACCCACACATTCTACATGTCCCGGTAAATGGTGGCGGCGGGTTTTTTGCTACTTAGAAGCACGCGGGTGAGGCAAGGATCCCTCTTTCTCAGCTTTTATTTATCATTATTTATGGAGGCCCTTTCTAGGTCATTATGGTTGCCCATAATCGGACTTCGGTTCATCCTAAATGCGAAATCAGCCTAACCCATCTAAACTGCGGATGATATTTTCACTGCTTTTACGGAGGGACAAAATCCGGTGTGCCAAGGATTATGATGGGGAGTTGGTAAAGTTTGAGCAATTTTCTGGGCTGCAAGTAAACAAGCAGAAGAGTGCCATCTTCATGGCCGGGATACGCAAATAGCTGTCAGAATAATCTATTAATCCACAAATTGATTTGGGGAGGACACCATGGAAATATCTTGGCGTCCCTCTGATATCAACTAGACTTACTACATTATTTGTCGGCGCTCTTTGGATAGATTACGAGGCGAGAATTCGTTAAATTGGTTTCAGTGAGGGCGATTATCATGTGCGAGGAAGGTTCTTGGTGATTGGTTGTTTTGTATGGTATACAACGGTGTGGTACGCTTTGTTTATTATTCCGAAATTCACAATTGCCAGTTGAACAAACTTTCAAAAGCTGCTGGTTGAAATATTGGAATTATCAACGCCAGATCGGTTGGGAGGCGGTTTGTCTTCCCGAAGGAAGGAGAATTAGTTTGGGCATCGTCGTATCAAAGATTCGAATGATGCAAATGTTATGAAACACATTTGGAATATTTTTTATAATAAGGACTCTCTATGGGTCGCTTGGGTGCGGAGAATGTATATGAGAAGCGGGAGCTTGTGGTGTGCTAAAATCCCTTCGGTATGCTCGTGGAGTTGGCGAAAATTGCTTCAGCTGAGAGATAGGATCAGGCCCTTCATCAAACACAAGGTGCACAATGGTAAGGGGACTTTTTTATGGCATGACTCCTGGAGCCCGGTTGGACCTCTTCTACCATATTATGGAGACCGTATCATATATGATTCAGCTATTCATAATAATGCTCGTGTAGTGAGGTTATTGATGGTGAGTAGGTGGAGCGGCCCAGTGCAAACTCTGCAGATCTTATCGCTATCAAGAATAGTTGTACCAACTATAGCCTTGATGACTCTAGAGAGGATTTTATCTCGTGGACTCTTGCTGCTTCTGGGGAATTCACTGTGAACTCAGCTTGGAACAATTTTAGACCAAAGAAGCCGATGGTCAACTGGCACTATACGATTTGGTTTCCTCAAGCTATCAGGAGACATGCATTCATCGTTTGGTTGGCCATTCAGGATAGATTGGTTGTGCAAGACAAACTTCTCAGATGGGGTGTGATCGACTCTATATCATGTGTTTTCTGCCGGAGTAATGTTGAAGACAGGAACCACTTGTTTTTTGGTTGCCAATTCACTGCTGGTATCTGGTTGAGAGTTTTAAGGTTATGTGGGAATTCTAAGAACTCAGGCTGGAGAATGAGTTCTTATGGGTAATTGCTACCAAAGGAAATCTTTGTTCTATCACCAAGAGGATTGCTTGGGGTGCTACCATTTATCACTTGTGAGCAATGGAATAGTAAATTTATGAAGTCATTATTCTCCCACCCGACGCTATTTTCATCTCATTTGTAATGATGTCGGTGAGAATCTCAAGTTTCGAAGGTGGTGGATAATCCAGGTGAGCAGGCCCATGTGTGAGAGATGGTCCCTCCTCTTAATATTCTTGACATTGGTGGTTCATTTGTTGATTGATGGTTTCGTTCTTTGGTTGGGTCCTTATCGCGTGTTGGGCACAGGGTGTCTTAGCCGGGTTGTGGGGCTGGGCTTTGGGTGTGGTGACTGCGGGATGTGGGTGGAGTGCTGTTTGTTTTGTTTTGCTATCCTTGGTTTTAGTGCAATTGCCTTCCCTTCGATTTTTAGGGAGGTCTTTGTCCCGGATTTTACGTAATTTTGGGCCTCTGGTCAGGTGTATTCTTTGGTTGTGGGAGGCTTCTTGGATTTGGAAATAAATGCTTACTTATCCAAAAAAAAAAAAAAAGAAAATTGCATATGTGATTTGTTTTAAGCGATTTGGGAAAAATGATTGAAACACATTGCCATAAAAATTGCATGAGCATCAAAATGTATTATTTGGAGCAAATCATCACCAAATCTGAAGAAAATCTTTTCTCCCGAATCTGAATTTTCCAAAATGAAGATTGAATTCCCAATGTATGTCTTAAGAGCTCTCGCATCACACAGGTCCTTTGTGCTTTGATTCTCATCAATATACTCCATCCTTCTATCACCCTTCTATTCAGATTTTGGAAGATATGTTGCGAGCTTGTGTTATGGATTTTAAAGGGAATTGGGTGGAGCATTTACCGTTGATCAAATTTGCTTATAATAACAGTTTCCAAAGTAGTATTGGAATGACACCATATGAAGCACTCTACGTAAGGCCTTGTAGGTCACCTATGTGTTGGATGGAATCATGTGAAGCTATTTTGATTGGCCTGGTTCGTCCAAGAAACAACCGAAAAAGTTCGAATAATACATGAAAGATTATTAGCAGCACAAAGCAGACAGAAAAGCTATGCTGATCACAGGAGAAGACCTTTAGAATTTCAAATAGGGGATCATGTGTTTTTACGTGTATCACCTCACAAAGGAGTATTTCGGTTTAGTAAAAAGGGGAAGCTTGCTCCAAGATATATTGGTCCTTTTGAAATCCTTCAAAGGATTGGAGAGGTTGCATATTGATTAGCTTTACCACCGCAATTATCAAGTTTACACAACGTGTGATGGAGGCATGGCTAAGGAATGGAGTGTGGACCTGCTTGAAATATCACTTGGCCCGATGACACGAGCCAAGGCTAAGAGATTCAAAGAAGCCCTTAATTTTTTAAGTCAAAATGCCAGAGTGGAAGGTGCTCACATGTTCAACTTCATAGAGAAAACAAAGATGGCCCAAGTCATCAAAATAAAATCATATTTGGACCAAGAGCCAAGGCATTTTTTACTTGTTGATTTGGTGCAATTTTGGAGATAATTTAGTGTTGATTTGCTACTGATTTGGTGATGGTTTGTTCCTGATTTGATGCTATTTTGGAGTTGATTTGGTGTTGATTTGTTGTCACACCCGAGATTCAAGATGTAGTTTATGTTACTGTTTTACCACCGATTTTTCACAACTTGAGTCTAAACTCCTTGGAGTTATCTACTTGGAACGTAAATAAACACCTCCCGGGTCTCCAAACATACACACATATCGGTACAGAGTTAATTCCTCAATGTACCCAAAACTATACCCTTACACTTGATCGAAATAACTTTTACACAAAGTTCCAAAACTAGTGGCTAAATAAATATACAATGATCCAAAAAAAATACCCTGTCCAAATATACAGTGTGAATATCCACATAACACTAAATATTCATCAAAATGTATGCTCAACCACCAACAAGCTAAGGTTGGCATGGCGAAAATTGCTTCAGTTGAGAGATAGGATCAGGCCCTTCATCAAGCACAAGGTGCACAATGGTATGGGGACTTTTTTATGGCATGATTCCTGGAACCCGGTTGGTCCCCTCCTTCCTTACTATGGAGATCGTATCATATATGATTCAGCTATTCATAATAATGCTCGTGTAGCTAAGGTTATTGATGATGGTAGATGGAATTGGCCAATTGCGAACTCTGCCGACCTTATTGCTATCAAGAATAGTTGTGCCAACTATCGCCTTGATGACACTAGAGAGGATCTTATCTCGTGGACACTTGCTCCTTCTGGGGAGAACAATTTTAGACCAAAGAAGCCGGTGGTCAACTGGCACTATACGACTTGGTTTCCTCAAGCTATCAGGAGACATGCATTTATTGTTTGGATGGCCATTCAGGATAGATTGGTAATGCAAGACAAGCTTCTCAGGTGGGGCATGGTCAACTCTATGTCTTGTGTTTTTTGCCGGACTAATGTTGAAGACAGGAATCACTTGTTTTTTGGTTGCCAATTCACTGCTGGTATTTGGTTGAGAATTTTAAGGTTATGTGGGAATTCTAGAACTCCACGGAATTGGGAGAATGAGTTCTTATGGGTAATTGCTACCAAAGGGAAATCCTTTTGTTCTATCACGAGAGGATGGGAGTAGGTGCTACCATTTATCCTTGTGGAACAAGCGGAATAGTAGATTATGTAGGAATATCTATTCTCCGGTGATGCTATTTTCCATCTCATTTTTTTTGGATAATTAAAATTTATTACCAAAGACGCCCAGCTTAAAGAATACAAAGAGCGGAGGTAGAGGCCCTGGCAGTGAAAAGCGGACGGCACCTCCCTTATAAATATGAATGAGCATGACCGAACAACACAAGCCACCAACAAAGACCTGACCCACAATCGGGTGCAAATAAGAAACAACACGAACCGCCCACAACCGGGCAAGGCAACAAGGCTAACAATCACAAATCAAGCATCAACCTACCGGGAGATAAAATACTAATAGAAGGACCATCTCTCACACATTGATGCATTTGGAATTTATCGACAACCTTCGGAGACCCGAGGAAATCGAAGTCTTTATGTCCACAAATGAGGTGGAAAATAGTATCAGCTGGAGCATAGTTGTTCTCATGAATTCTACTATTCCTATTAATAGAGCTGAAGGACTTTCCCTTGTTGGCAATTACCCACAAGAGTTCGTTCTCCCAATTCCTCGGAGTTCTAGAGACCCCACACAACCATAGAATCCTCTTCCAAATACCAGCTGTGAAATGGCAACCGAAGAATAAGTGGACCACATCTTCAACATTATACGACCAAAATACACAAGATATAGATTTGGTGCGAAACCCCACTTGAAGCTTATCTGGGTAACCAATCTATGCATGCGGCCGGCCGGACAATGAAAGCATGCCTCGATGGCTTGAAACCATCGAATAATTACTTGATTAACAACTGGCATCTTTGGTCTAAAGTGGTTCCAGGCAGAGCTTACAGTGAAAACCCCAGAAGGATCTAGAGTCCAAGGATCTAAAGTGGTTCCATCTCATTTGTAATGATGTCAGGCTGAGAATCTCAAGTTTCCAGAAGGTGGTGGATAATCCGATTGAGCGAGCTATGTGTGAACATGGTCCTTCCCTCTTAATATTCTTGACATTGGTGTTTCATGTGGTTGATATATGGTTTCGTTGCTGGTTGGGTCCCTGTCTGTGTTGGGCCTGGGGTGGCTTAGCCCGGGTTGTGGGCTGGGCTTTGGGATGTGGTGTCTATGCTCGGGATGTGGGTGAGTGTTTAATTTTTGTTTTGCTGTCCTTGGTTGTTGTTGGTTGTTTTGGGCTGTTGCCTTCCCCTCAGTTTTTAGGGGAGGTTCTGTCCGTTTTTCTGTAATTTTGGGCCTTGGGCTCGTGTATTCTTTGGTTGTGGGGCTTTGCCTTTTGGAAATAAACGCTTACTTATCCAAAAAAAAAAAAAAAAGCTAAGGTTGGCATAAAAACTTCCCATCCTCAAAAAACCCTGCAGGTCCAACTTTCATGTCCGCCTTGTGGTCTGTGCCACTGCATCTAGGTGGAGGAAATAATGGGGGTGAGTTCGACCTTTCGGTAGTGAATCACATAGCAAGCCATACTCATAAAAACATTTCGAATTTATAAGCGATTCAAAATATCACCAAAACGCAGGCATTCTACAAATAATAGGTTGATGATGGAAACACATGAATGCAATACTACCACCATCTCAACCCCTCATCAGTGACTCTTTTGGGCTTTCACCCAGGGACTAGTCCATCATCCCAGAACAACGACAAATTGTTGGGACTTACCGCTGAGGATATGCCCACATCGTATACTTGTGACCTTCGGGACTACAACCCAGGGACTAGTCATCGTCCCGTGTCCACTACATCAATTCGGACTCTCACACAGTCACAGTCTCATACCCATGTCATGCTTTAAAACAATTTCACAAAGCATTCAACCACATGGATATTTAAAAACATCATGTACCAGTTAATTCAAAGATTTCCATATATATAAAAATATACATTTATATATCACTAGAAATCACCTGATCAAAGCACGGAATAGTGCAGAATTCCCTGACATCAAACCACAGTATAAAGCGGGAGAAGGTTATAATATCCACCCGATTAACCCGCAGATGTTTGCTATAGATCAAAATATCATCGATGGGAGAAGGGGTCTCCCTGTCTCTCTCCCAAGATGGGTTTCCTGTCGCTAACCATCTTGTGGTTTCTGATTCTGGTACTTGTGAACATGTGATTTCGAGGTCAGAATGTAGGGGGGTAAGACCTTGCTTCAAAAACGAGTTTCCCCTTCCCTAGCAAGAAAAGGGTGTGATGAAAATGGGTCTCACCCATCTAGTTTTTGAAATGCGAGTAACGCAATCCTCGCTAGCAACGCCAATCCCGGCGATAGCTCCTCCATTCAGAACACTGCTCCGTTTAACCCAGAACCAGTCAGATCTGAGAATGGCGAACGTCCGGAGATCCGACCGGGCTCGGGTTCTTGTAGTGCGGTATTGGTTCAGCAGATCCGCTCGGTTTCGCCTGGCGTCGATACGGAGTCTGCGGTGGCGCGAATTAGCGCGCCGCGCCCGGCGACGCCGATGACGCCCGATTATGCTTTATGAACAGCGATAACCGCGCCACCGCCAATACCAATGCCACTTATCCTCGGTGGCGGCTGCTCTGCTACGCGGTTTCAGCCGTCTATAGCCATGGGCTATCAGTGGTCAGGTTGGTCTCGGGCTATAGTGTTGAGGTCTTTGTTCCAGGTAAATCGGAAAAGGGTGTACAGACGGAAAAGTTGATCCTTGGATCCGAGGGAGTGGACTTCCAGCCGATCCACTTGGTTAACGGGTCCGATAAATCGGTCTTAGGTAAGAGTTGTGGGGAGCATTCGCTTAGAGTCTCAGTGGGGTTGAATCGGGATGCGGGTGCACTTGAGGAGCTGCAAAGGCTGGCGGGGTTTGGGGAGTCAAGGTTGTGGATGCCGGGGTTGCGCTAGCAATGTCACGGTCGGTTCCTGTCAAATTCAAAGTACGGTTTCGACGAGCTCAAGGCCAGAACGAAATGGGAAAAATGATCCGGTGGGTTCCTTGATTCCGGCTGATGAGATACACCCATTGTTTGGGTCTCTGGGTATGTTGGGGACTTTGGATAAGATGTTGGAAGTCGAGTAGAAGTGCACTGCGGGTCCAATGCCGTGCGTATCCTGCTGTGCGTGTCGGGATCAGGCATAAGTGGGCGACAAATTTGGTCGGTTTTCGTCACCAAACGGAGTGATATGAATGTTAGTTTGGACACCGGCATGTTGGTTTGCCGGGGGTGTTCGGATGCTGTTAGGGCCGCAGGATTGGCTCATTGGGTAACTCGTTGGTACTCATCCGAGAGTGGCAACCAGACTACTCTTTGTGTTAGTGCTGGGTTGATTGTGCCCGGGTTGTGGGTTGTGTGGTTCCATTGGGATGGTTCCTTGGTTGATTTGTTGCTTGTGCACTGGTAGTGGGTTTATCTCTTGGGGTATCATTGGTTGCCTATGCCCGGGCTGTGGGCGGGGTGTATGGTTTGTCTCTCCTTTGCCCGGGGTGTGGGCTTTTATTGTTGGTTGGTGTGCATATTACTTTGTATGTGGAATTTTGGGTTGTGGTTTGTCTTTAGTATGCCACGTAAAGCTAGGCTTGGTTTATTTAGTTGGGTTACTGTTGGCATATGTTGGATTTTTGTATCGGGCTGATGCCCCTTTTCCTATGTTTGTAGGGGAGGTGCTGTCCGTTTCTCGTTTTCTCTAGGAGCCTTGGCTTCTCGTATTCTTCTTGGTTGTTTGTGGGGGGCATTGCCCTTTATGAAATAAATTCTTAATTATCCAAGAAAAGAAGGTTATAAGATCCCCTACCTTCCTTGGATTCAAATATCCACAAGTCTCCCAAGGAAGTCAAAACCACGGCTACTCCAAAGGATCTGCAATTAAAACAAGTCATAAGATTTCTTAGCCTCAAACAATCCGAGTTACATATAGGCCTATTTCTTGTTGCAACACTCCAGCAATGCGAAGATGCTCTCCAGGGCAAGCTCTCTAGGGCAGTTCAGGATTCCGTCTTGGCTTTGAATATTCAGGTTTGACTATGGTGGGGTCAGGGGGCCTTAAGTATTTGACCACGCGGGGTAGCCCTAGTCAAAAGCAGTTCCTCCTGGCACGGCCTCCAAGGAGAGTGCGGATGGGGTATATCCTTTGGTGTGTTGATGGTCCAGACCATCTCAAAAAGGAGAAATGGCCGGCTTTGAAAGTCGCTTGTGCCAGATCCGTCGGTGCCAAGATCGTCGTTGCAGGCGCCGTCAATGAAGCCGACGCTGTCGGCGCCGACTATGTTGCCAAACCTTGGTATCTCCGTCTGGTGCGATGGCGAATCGACCAGCGGCAACTAGATCTGTCGCTGCGAAGTGGGTCGCCGATCCCGTCCGTGACGTGTGAAATCTAGCCCATCCCGTCACGGTGCAGCGGGCGAGATCCGTGCTGCGGTTTTGGTTCTTCGGCGTCGGAGGCGGCGGAAGTGGTAAGCGGTGGTCGATCTTTGGTGGTCGAATGTCGGGGGGAAGGCATTTGATCGGGTTGGTAAGCGGTGGAGATGGATCTCACGAGGGGGTGACCGGCTCTGGAATTCTTGGTTGTATGGAGACAAATGATGATCTGTAGAGAGGATCGAGGAATTTGCGGGTGTTTATTTGAGTTTGGTAGAGATATTGAAGAAGGCTTGGGAAATGGTCTGGGTGGTAACAGTGGGGACAGAATTGGTGAACCGGTTCCAGTGAAATCATGGAAGACTTTGTTCTCAGTGCCTGCTAAAACTTATGGTCCAATGCAGTTTTCCAGGCCACATAAATCTGATGGGAAGTTTGTGGTCAAACCTCCTGAGGAGGCGGTGATGGAAGGAATAGATATGTGGAAGGGGTGTTTGGTTGGTCAATTCTTGGACAAGCGGCTTCCTTCCGGTGAATGCGTTCGTTAGTAAAACAAATTGTGGGGCAAGAGGAGATGCTGATATATCCGGCTGAGAATGGTTTGTATTTTTAGATTAGAACCTAGAGGCAGGGATTGGGTTATGGAATCGGACCGTGGCATCTTCTTTGGGAGACACATTTTCGTTCATGTGACCGGCGTGGATATGATCAACATTTCAGCTCACCTCTGTTCAATTTAGGGTTCAAGTTCTATAGTATACCTGGAGATATTGGACTAACACAAGTCTTGGGTATATTGCAAGTCTTTGTTGAGTCACTCCATCTTGATGCTCTCTTGAGAATCGATTAAGCGCTCTTTGCTGGGATATGTGCATGGGGTGGGGTTATTGTGAATTCCCAAAGTCAATTCTATTGGACATGGGTAAAAGCAAATACTCCACGATTAGAATTGAATACCCTTGGACTCCCCAATGTTGTTCCAATTGCAAGCTATTTGGCCACAATCTGGCACACTGCCATGTAATGAAAAGCGAGCGGTAAATCCGGCACCCTGAAAAGAATAGGGTGAGTAAAGTAGGGAAGAGGGATTCAGTGGTGATGAAAGGAAGCTTCACGGATCGGGGAGATGACTGCGGGAAGGATCCATTGGTGATACAGTCTTGATATTCTTGACAAAGCTGCAGCGGTATTGAAAATAGGGGGTCGCGACAAAACATACTTTAATGGAGTAGCAGTGAGGATACAGGCGGGGATGATGCCCTTCCCAAATTACCAGGTAATACTTTCGAATGTCTTGCTTAAAGTGAGGAAGAATGTCCAAATGAGGTAGCTAAGAATTTGGAAGCATCCAAGTCAGTCCACGTTAGTGTTGATTTCTCTGATACTTCACCCACTTTTGACACTTTCAAGAATATAAAGAAGGGTGATGGCTGAATTTACACTCTGTACTGCTTATCTAGAAGAAGCTGAAAATTGAAAAAACAATGCAGTTTCTATAGCGAGGCGGATGTGAGAAGTCCATCCACACTTCCAATGATTAAATTTGCAGCTTGGAACATAAGGGGTTTGAACGACTCCCTTAAACAAAAAGAAATGCGTTAGTTTGTGGTGTCCCATGATCTTGATTTTGTGTGTATCTTGGAAACTCGGGTGCGGGCTCCTAATAAGGACAGAATTTTCAATTCTCTATTTCCGGGTTGGAGACTTTTTCATAATTATGATCATGCATTGCTTGGTAGAATTTGGATATGTGGTAATCCAGAGAAGGTCAGCATTGATGTTGTCCATGCCATGGACCAAACTATCTTTGTGTCAAATTCTGACTCTTAAGGGACAAATATTATTCCTTTTGGTGTTAATTTATATATGTGAATAACTACGTAGACAGAAGAATTGCTATGGCGCCATCTTCTTTGAGGTGTGTGTGGTATGGTCGACGGAAATCCTTGGTTTGTGTTGGGGGATTTCAACACCACCCGGGTTTATCGATCGAAATCGGGGGTAATATGATGTATGACTCTGACCGTGAATGATCTCACAGTGTCTGTTCAATCTTGAATTAGCGGATATTCGGTTCTTGGGGCCTATATTTATGTGGATGAACGATCGGGAGGCGTTTATAGCAAGGAGGATTGGGCTGGGTTGTCTCAAATTGAATGTTGTTTTTGGATGTTTTCTACCCAATGCGTTGGACGGAAGTCTTGCATCTGAGTTGTCCCGATCCTTTGCCCTACGGTTACCAACCTTAACTAGGCCGGATCTGGGGCCAGCGGTAAATTAGTACCCCTTCAAATTCTTTAATTTTTGGGGTGACCATCTGCAACACTCTGGAGCTAGTAAAGGATGCATGGAGACCGTGATGTATTCGGCTTTTACCCATTATGGAATTGACATGAGGCGAAAAGTGTGAAGGCTGCTCTCAAGGTTTTTAACTTCCACTCTTTTGCAAAGCTGCGTGAGCGAGTTGCGGATGCCAAGGAGTCCCTAAACCATGCCCAATCTGCGTTATTAAACAGCCCCTCTGATCCTCTTCTAGTGGATGATGAGAAGAAGAAGAGGTGTTTGAAGAACATTTCATGACAGCACATCTTGGGGAGGGGTTCCCAAAACAAAAGTCTAAATTGAGTGTAAACTAAACTTAGAATCGAATACTAGCTTCTTTCACAAAGCCATCAAAGCAAGAATGCGGAATGTTATAAGAAGAGTCATTACTTTGGCAAATGGTCTTAGAATTGAGATCGGAGGCTATCAAGCGGAAGCGTTGCCCACTTCAAAAAAGTAATGTGTTGATGATCAGATCATGACCATAAATATGTTTATCTTGATGCTTGGATGGTCTCGCCCGGTCTCCCTCAACACTTGGTCTCTTTAAGCGTTAGGATAACCCATGAAGAGATCAAGAATGCTATTTTCTCTATGAATGACTCCAAAGCCCCGGGCCCTGATGGTTTCTCATCCTTATTTTTCAAGAAAGCTTGGAGTATTGTTGGTAGTGATGTTGTTGAAGCAGTGGAATCCTTTTTCGATTCGGGTTGTATACTTCTGGAAATTAATTGCACTATTATTGCTTTGGTGCCCAAGGTCCCAAACCCAGAATCTATGCATGATTATAGGCCAATATCCTGTTGTAATACTATATACAGAGGTACATTTCGAAGGTTATTGCTACAAAGTTAAGCGATGTCTCCCGGAGATTATAAATAAGACACGATGCTTTTGTACAAGGTCAGTATTAGACAATGTTCTCATCACGAGGATATTATGTGCAATTATCATGCCCAATAACGGTCGGCCCAGATGTGCACTAAAAATTGACATAAAGAAGGCATATGACTCAATAGGTTAGATTTGTATTATTCTCTCGAGAATGGGTACTCACATGTATTACGAAAATGTATAAAGGCATGCATCACTTCTCCTTCCTTTCTCGGTAGTACGTAAATGGTGAACTGCGGATTTCTTTGCTGTAAGCGTGGATTAAGAGCGGGGGATCCATTATCCCTTTGCTTTTTCATCATTGCAAATGGAAGCCTTCTCACAGATCTTGTCAGTGGCATGAGGCAGGATTTGAGTTTCATCCAAAATGTGCAGAAGTCAACTTGACTCATGTATGTTTTGCGGATGACATTTTTTTATTTGCTGGTGGAACGTCTTCGAGTGTCCAAATTATTATGGACGAGTTGTGAGTTTGAGAACTTCTCCGGGCTCCAAGTGAACAAACAGAAGAGTGCTATTTTCCTTGCAGGGGTTCAATGGTGATGTCAAAATGATATTTGAACATTCTTGTGGTTTCTTTGGGAGATTTACCTATGATACCTTGGGTTCCACTCATAGCTTCCAAGACTTTCTCATTGTGATTGTCGTCGCTCCTTGATAGCGGTAGCCGGGATCCAGGCGTGTAGACAGTAGATCGTTATCCTTTGAGGAGGTGGGTGCAAATTTGTTATCTTCGGTGTTGTATAACATTCAAATGTCTTAGTGCGGTATGTTCTCATCATTTCCCAAGGTACACTATTGATAAAATTGAGCAAATTTTCAGCAGCTTTCTGTAGTGCAGTAAAAATTAGGAATGCTCGGCGTGCAAAGATTAAGATGGGAATACGTATGTCTTCGAAGGAAGGCGGATTAGATGCAACGTGAGTTAAGGTTCAAATGATGCTAGTGTTATGAAACACATTTGGAATCTGCTTTATAGGAAGGACTCTTTATGGGTGGCTTGGGTTCAAAGGCTTTATCTGAGACAGGGGAGTTTGTGGTGTGCAAAGATACCATCGAAATGCTCTTGGAGTTGGAGGAAAATTCTTCAGCTCAGAGACAGAGTCAGACCCTTCATAAGACACAAGGTGTGTAATGGTGCTGGGACTTTCTTATGGCATGATTTCTGGAACCCGATTGGCCCTCTCCTATCTTGTTATGGAGAGCAGTTATTTATGATGCCTTTATTCATAGGAGCGCTCATGTGCGAGAGGTTCTTTGTTCAGTGGTAGGTGGAGGCGGCACAGTGGTCAAAGTGACCTTATTGCTATGGAAACATTTCAGGATTCTATCGTGATGATTCTAGAGAGGATATTGTTTCTTGGACACTGGCCCCTCCAGGGTTCTTGTTGGCTCGACGGAACCCGATTGAACCGAGAATGCAGGTAGTAAGCTGGCCTGGTCGGTGTGGTTCCCCAGAGCTATTAGGAGACATGCTTTTATGGTTTGGTTGATGCGTCCATGATAGATTGGATACCGAGCTGACTCCTCAAATGGGGCCTTGTAGCTCTATGTCATGTATATTCTGCCGGGCTAATGTTGAAGACAGGAACCATTTGTTCTTTGGCTGCCAATTCACCGCGGGTATTTGGATGAGGATCTTGGGTTGTGTGGGAACTCACAGAATCTTAGAGGCTGGGAGGAATGAATTCTTGTGGGTAGTGGAACCAGAATCACTCACCTCTATTACAAAGAAGAGGATTGCGTGGGGAGCTACTATATCATATGGAGACAACGCAACGACGGAATCCATGAAACGTCTATACTTCCACAGGCTATTTTCTGCATCATGTCGTGAGGTGAGACTTGGAGAGTCTCGGGTTCGAAGGTTGTTGATAATCCTACTAGCAGTCTTGGTGCGAGAGATGGTCTTTTCTCTTTCTATCCTAGGCCATTGTGAGGTGAGCCTATTGACTTATGACCTTGCTGGTTGGTGTTTTGGTTCTTTTCGCTCGGGGTGTGGCGTGAGTGTTCTTGTTCTTGCACATCCCGGTTGTGGCACGTGTGGTTTGTTTATTGGGGTTGCTGGCTCGGTTGTATGGTACATTCTGGGAGTGTGGCCTACATTGAGGTTTGGGGGTCCTGCTCCGGGGTGAGTATAAGTATTTTGTTTATGTGGCTTTGTGCAGGATGTGGGCTTTTGGTTATTTGGTGTTCTATTTGGGGTTTCGCTTGTGTGGTTTGTGGGTTGTATTAGTTTGGTTTTGCTGTTTATCAAGTGAATTTGTTTGAGTACATTTGCCCTTTCCTATATTTTTAGGGAGGTGTTGTCAGTTTTCTTTTCTAGTGGCTGTGGCTTCTTATGTATTATATTGATTGGCATTGGGCTTTGGCACATTTTTGGAAATAAATTCTTCTTGTCGAAAAAAAAAATCCGAGTTACATAAAATTACCCAATTGGTCTATTACTACTTCACCACTCGAATCACACAGATTCTTATACCTCCAACATAAACCTCAATCCTCGAGTGCGCACTCTCTTTACTACACTTACTAGATCAACATTTAACACCCTTATTAGGGTAACACGAGCCGCACACACAACACTTGTACCCTTTTCAGCCTATCTCAAGACCCCTCCTTTTTTCTCAACTATAATTTTTGCAGCCATACATGTTTTTTTGTTTGCTTTGTGGTCTTGACCAAAGTTTATCTCTTAACTTTCCTGACCTCTTAAATCCAGGTCATTCGGACCTCAAAATCAGAGGTGTGGTTTTTACACTCGACCTCTCGGAGACTATTTCCTAGGGAGCCAGAATGCTGTTGCCCTCCTCTTTACCTTATACTTTGACATGAAATTATAGATTTCAAATGAGCCATAATTTGGCCATACTCTTCATGAGATTCTCCCCTTTATGTGGCTACTGAGAAGGATTTTGAATCGGCACCATTTGGATCGATATAAGCTGACTTATGTGGCATTCCAAAAAACGAGCGCTCAGGAAACGAGGGACGGGGTATGCACGACTTTCAACCTCAAATTCAAAGGAGTGCTTATGGTAGGGTTTAGTTCTTGGTGCTCCCTTGACATTCGAAGGAGCTGAGGTCTTGGGCTTCTTCTCCAACTAGAATCATCAGTTTCAAAGGTTCTTTAGAGCCCCGACTTATGGCAGAAACACTATCATGGGGTCAGGAAAATTTGGACAGCACCTCCATGGACACACACACACATGCCATCTTCACAAAGCAGGTCTTTTTACAGTTTAGGGTTCCACCAAGCTCACCTTTCATCAAATCTTGGGCTAGGATGAAATCTGACAAAACCTAGAATATAACCAAAGTCCAATAGAAATACAACTAAGGCCTCAGATCTATGTTAACATACCTTAGTGAACTTTTTCCACAAAAACCAAGCTTTCAGCTGGCCTTTTCTCTCCTTCTCTCTAGCTACTCTCTAGAACTCTCTCTCACTACCTAAAATTCCAAAATTTTCCACTTCCTAGCAAGAGTTGGTCTAGCATCCAAAACCAAGAGGTGGTTTGCTTGGCACATAGCGACTCTTCTCATGCACTCTCCCAGCCGAGCTCCTATCATGCATATATGACGTGTCATGCCCTCATGATGCCACATAGCTCACAAGGATATTGCACTTTAGTCCCTCTCCACTAATAAGTTTTTTTTTTTGGATAATTAAGGGTGTTTATTTCCAAGGCGAGCATACAACCAAGACCACAGACGAGGCCCCGAGGAACGAGAAAAAGCGGGCGGCACACTCCCCAAACATAGGGAGGCAATGGCCCAAACAGCCAACAACAAAAGAGAACACAAACCAAGCTCACCCACATTCGGCAAAACAACCAAACCACAACTCGGCCCACGGCCAGGCCGAGCAACGAGAACCGCAAGGCCATTGACCGGAAGCAGAGCCATCGATCACGGTGACCTACCATGGCCAAGAATATTAAGTGGAAAAGACCATCTCTGACACATTGCCCTGTTCTCTGGATTGTCCGCAACTTTTTGAAAACTAGAAATTCTTGTCGAGCGTGACTACGAGATAGAATGTTCTCCATAAACTCTACTATTCTATTTGTCTCCACAAGTGATATATGGTTGAAGCAATCCCCTCTTAATTATAGTAGCTAAAAAGACTTCCTTTAGTAGCACTAACAAGTTTTCCTTCAAGACATACATAATTTCAAACCCTAACAAGACCACTAAACTTCCTAATTGTATAATTGACCATTACCATAAAATGCCAATCTAACACACTTTGCTAATCCTCTAATTAAACCAGCCATTAAGATGGCGAATCTTAATCACAATTTAAAATATCAGGGCATAAGTTGCATTCACTCCCCAAAAATCCTTACTGAATATAACAAAACATATATTAATATGCAGTGTTACATTTCCCTCCCTTACGAGGAATTTTCGGTGCGAAATTAGCCAAGTGCCTAACACATTGAAGAGTTAGGATACTTCTTCTTTACATGCGCTACAAGCTCCCATGTAGCTTCCTCCACTCCATGGTGTTCACTAACACTTTCACTAGGGGAATAACTTTGTTCCGTAACACGTTCCACGCATCTAGAATCTCCCTTGGTAAAAACTCTTCATATTTCATATTTTCTTGCGAGTCGGCTCTTGATCTAGTATGTGCGAAACATCAAAGCTCATATTTCATGACAACGAAGCGTGGAATACATCATGTATCCCCAAAACAGCTGCCCGGAGGAAGAGCTAACTATTAGCTACCTCTCCCGACTCTTTGGAGAATCTCCAAAAGGACCAATGTACCTGGGACGGTTCCCTTTTACCAAGCGAAATGCTCCGCACAAGGCGACACTCTCGAAAACACATGGTCCCTGACACGAAACTCTAAGGGTCTCCTCACGTAGTCGGCATAACTTTTACGCTTTGTCTTGCCAGAGCTGTCCACCGGATCACCCTTATCTTCTCACATCGTTTCTACCAACTACGGACGATCATGGCGCTCTGATTCGATCCGGTACGTAGAGCGATCTCATGGCGTATGAGAAATTCATACGGTGCCATCTATCACGCTGCGGAAACTATTGACATCGAGAAACTCAATCAGAGGCAAATGTTCCATCCAACTCCCCTGGAAGTAAATCTTAGCCACCAAACATTTGGAATTTGGTTTATAGAAATCCTGGAAAAAATGGCCAAATCGTTTGCCTTAGAGCGAGCGGATAAATGGCAGCATTGAAGATGATCTCACCTCGGTGGTGGTGCGGTCTTGGTGGAGAGTCCGCGCATGTCGGCCTCCCAAAGTGATTTCTCAGTCTTGGGCTCCTAAAAAGGAATATGGCCCGAACCGCCCGACCATGGCGTGTTCTCCCAAGTGAAACATGATGGTGTGGTTGCGTCGCCTTGTAGCGTTCCTCGGAGGGGGTCTCCGGCGACTCCATTACAGCAGATCAAGGTACCTCAGGCGCTGTTGAAGCCATCATTGGAGCGAACGCCAGCCCTATTGTCCGGAAAACAAAGCTTGGCTCTGCCCCGACGAGCTCAATCCAGCCATTGGAGCTCACCCGAAGTCTTCCCTTGGTCTTGGCAAGTCGGTACCTTCTCCCGGCAAGCAGGACGAGCATGCGAGGAAGGGCGATTTACAGGGGTCAGGCTTGGCGGAAAATGGGTATGTTCACTGTAACCCAGATTTTCCGGCTACCATTAATCTGGAGATGGCTAATGATCCTCCAGTAAAATCTTGGAAAAGCGATGCATGCCTATGGCAATTGGTCGGTAGCAGACCTACCATATGCCGCATTGTCGCGATGGTAAGCTTGTTGCCAATCTCGATTGGAGCGGTGAATGAGAACATCGACATGGAAGGGTTGTTTGGTGGGACAATTGGATGGCGTCTCCCGTTCCGGTGGTGCGCTCTGCAGTTGCGAGACTTTGGGGCGAGAGGAGATGCTGGAATTATCTGGCGAATGGTTTATTCTTCTTGATTCGAGGACCGGAGGCACGGGGGCGGAGTTATGGATCTTGGACCATGGCACTTAGCGGGAAGCAGTTCATATTACGTGCATGGAAGCTGGAATGGACATGTGCTCAACATTCAGTTATCATCTGTCCCAATGCAGGTCCAAGTTCTATAACATTCCTGCGGAATCTTTTGGACAAGCACGTGTCTTGGGCACATTGCAAGCACTATTGAATCGCACCTTGATCCACTCCTTTGAGAACCAAACAAAATTATCTTTACTTTAGAATTTGTATAGAGGTTAGGGTTGATTGTGAATTCCCTAAATACGTAACCTAGAAGGGTAATGGCGGTTATTCTACAGCTAAGGATCGAATATCCTTGGGCTCCTCAATGCGTGCAGATACGACCTATTTGGCCACTTTGTAGTAAATTGTCAAAGCTAGAAGAATAGACGGTGGTATAATCTCCACAATTCACAGGAGCGATAGCGCAGTAGGTTATTGGAAGGAAGTTGATGAAGTTGGGGAAGGATTGAAGATAGCAGCTGGAAACTCCATTTGTGCGGTAGCCATTCCTACTGTAACGCATGCAGCGGCTGAAAAGTCCACTTGTTCAGAATCCAATCCTCACATACTTGTATCACGGAAAATTTGGGGTGGTTGGGCGTAGAGGACATTAGTGTGGCTATTGAGGTTGGCGTCCTCAGGATTGCATGGTAACACCTTTTGCATGTCTAGCGCTAAGCGGGGAAGAGAGGTCCTAATGTGGAAGTAGGTCTGAGTTAGTCCTACACTAACCTTCGATTTTTTCGGATACCTCCCCATTATTGACATTTCGGGCACATAAAAGGGTTGATGAGAATTTGGACTTCACGCTGTGCCTCTTTCGGGGGAAGAAGCTTAAGAAATTGAAGACGGAGCGGCTAATTCGCGGGGATCAATGATGAGAGGGACTCACATCTTCCCAATGGTTGTGCGCCTCTTGGAACATAAGGGGCTTGAACGACCCCCTCAAGCAAAGAGAAGTGCATTCTTTTGTAAAGTTCCATGCTCTTGATTTTATTTGTCTCGTAGAAACTCGGGTGCGGGCACCTAACAGGGACAGAATTTTTTTTTTTTTTTTTTTTTTGGATAATTAAGAATTTATTACCAAAGGGGCAACGCGCAACCAAAGAATAAAGCTAGAGGCAGGCCACTGCCGAGTGAAAAAAACGGACGGCACCTCCACATAAATAGAGGAGGCGATGACAACCGAACAACACAAAGCCACCAACAAGACACAAGCCCACAATCAGACGCAAAACCAAAACAAGAACCCATGATGAAAATCAAAGCACAAAAAGGATCCGTGATGCGGAGCATTTACAACATACATTGGGAATTCAATCTTAATTTTGGAAAATTCGGTTGGGAGAAATTTGTGAAACCTTGAAACACCTAATATATTTCTATTTCAAGTGTTTGAGTTTATTACTATTTTGATTTGGAGTTGGTTTATTTTAGAAAGATTTGTTCTCCAAGTCAAAGTAGGAGTTGCTTTATTTAATTTAGAAAGTCTGTTTTTCTAGTTAAATAGGAGTTGCTATTTCTTTTTTTTAGAAAAGGTTTGCTTCAGATTTGGTGATGATTTGCAGCGGATTTGCTGCTATTTTGGAGCTGATTTCTTTGTGGTGGAGATGATTGTTCTGTTCTTCTTTGATTTGTTCAGATTTCTTTGCTAATTCTATTACAAGCCTTGTCCTAAAATTATATAGTTCCTTTTTTCTCCTTCATGGATGTTTTGAGTGTGTAGTAGTTTAGGAAAAGTATGTTAGTTTCCTTTCTTGTTTTTTGGCCAATGTTACTTTCCTTGTGGCCGAATATTTAGTTTCTATTCTTCATATTTTTTTGGCCTATTTAAAGGTTTGTTATCCTTGTATTCTTAAAGTTTTAAGCATTAATAAAATTGAGAGTATAAATTTCTCTTTGGTTCTTTAAAGAACTCCATGAACTTATCGGTTATTCCGTGGCGTTCATCAAGACTTATCAATCGGATCTCCATCACCGATTGTGGCGTCCTCACATATACCAAGGTTCTTGCTTCCATATAAGCAACGGGTCAAGGTCATCCATCCCGAAGTGATGCTAGAGCGGTTCTTTGAGCTAGTGATCACGGGTCTCCTCACAAGTTGACGGGGTTCGTATCATTTTGGTATCAGAGCAACAGGTTCTATTTTCTGGTTTGCCTATCTTTTATTAATATTATTTTATTTCTTCTTCTTTGTCGAACCATCTTAGTCACCACTTTCCTCCATTCCTTCTAGATTCCGTTCAACCCCAATTTCATTCATAATCTATTATCTACTCCATCCCAAGTCCGATTTTCTTCATTCTTGATCGGATATAATTTTTTTTATTGTTTCCTTTTTTATTCAATCGTCCATCTCAAAGTTACAAAAAAAAAAAAAAAAAAAAAAACAGGAAAAAGAAAAAAAAAAAAAAAGAAAAGGAAAGTAAAAAGAAAAAGGATCGGTCAAAAAAAAAAAAAACGAGAAAAAAATCCTATAAGTTTATCATCATTAGTTTCTACTCGTCAATCCGCCATAGTATAAAATAATAAGTAAAGCTTGGATCTTGGTTAATGCCACCAACACGTCCTTTTCTTCTTTGATAGTTTTTTTATTGAATTTTTGCGAGGAAAAAATCTGATTTGTTTGATTGATTCCAAAGAACGCTATAAGAAAGTGCGAGTGGAAAAAGGCAAGAGTGGTCGAGATTATTAGAAGTGATAAAAGCGAATATATTGTGTGAAAACGATGGCCCAGTGAATGTTCTTAGTGAAAACGAGTGACCAGTGATTTGTGAATCCTACTTTTTTTTTCTAACCTTGTTTTTGCAGCACTATGTCAGACAACAACGCATCTGAAGGTGTGGCGGGAGGCATTGACATGAAATTCATTATGCAGGCCTTAACTAGCGAAGTACAGAGAATGTTTAGGGCTGAATTGGAACAATTCCATGAGAGGGTGGAGCAAAGCTTCGAGCACCCACGAAACCCTCCCACAGGGCGTAGAAGGAGTTTTGCCAAGAAGGCGCGGGTCAGACGAAGAAGAGTATGACGGAGGAGACTTTGAAGGCGAGAATGGTTATGATTGGTGTTAGTAGCGGGGTATGGGGAGACATAACAGAAGATGAGAATCGAGAAGATAATAATTTGGGAAACATTAAGATGAAGAATTCCATGCTCCAAGGGAAAGGAATGATCAAGAGGCATATCTTGAGTGGGAGGAAGGTAGAGTTGGTTTTGATTGTCACAATTGATACGAAAATAAGAAGGTGAAGCTTCTTTGTTATAGAGTTCTCGGATTATACCATTGTGTGGTGGGGACCAACTAGTGTTGAATAAGAGGCCAGATAGGGACCATCGGGTGGAAACATGGGAAGAGATGAAGAGGGTGATGCGGAAGAGATTTGTCAGGCTTACTACTGCAGAAATTGTTCAACAAGTTGCAAACTTGAGGCCAAGGTGTCAGTGTGGAGGAGTATTATAAGGAGATGGAGGTTGCAATGGCTAGGCGAATATTGAAGAAGATCGAGAGGAGGCTACCATGGCAAAGGTTTCAGCGGGTTTAAGCCAGAGAAATTCAAAATCTGGTGGGATTACAACATTATGTGGAGTTGGAGGATATGGTGCATATGGCCATCAAGATTGAGAATCAAGTCGAAGGAGGCGATAGCAGCACACGTTCACACCTGGTCCAAGTTCATCTACGTGGAAATCGAATCAATGGAAAAAGGAAGAGAAGCCTAACACCAAGCTTAAAAGCAGGCCCCAAACAAGGAGGGAACAACGAGGAAATCAAAGGTAAACTGATTCTTTCACTATTTCGAATCGTGATATTATGTGTTTTAAATGCCAAGGCGAGGGGTCATATTGCAAGCCAATGTCCGAACAAGAGTCATGGTGATCTTGGGACGCAATGAATGGTGAAACAGACAATGAGTCGGATTGTGATTCTATGCCATCCTTAGAGGATGCCGATGATGAGGAGTATGCTGTCCAAGGAGAACTAATGGTGGCCAGGAGGGCCTTAAGTGTGCAAGCTAAAGAAGATGACAAGATGCAACGGGATAACATTTTCACATAGGTGCCACACGTCCAAAACAAGGTATGTAGTGTGATCATTGATGGGGGAAGTTGCACTAATGTTGCTAGCACAACCATGGTGGAGAAACTAGGAATGCCAACATGTAAGCATCCTCGACCTTATAAATTGCAATGGTTGAATGATAATTGGGGAAGTGGGGTGAATAAACAAGTGTTAATTAAGCTGCAGCATTGGGAAATACGAAGATGAAGTTTTGTGTGATGTAGTTCAATGCAAGTGGGCACTGTTAATAGAACCATGGCTTGATTTGATAGGAAAGTTCAGCACGACGGCTTCACAATAAGTACTCGTTCGTACTGTCAGCAGGACCGTCCTCTTGTTCCTTTGACACCAAGTCAAGTTTATGAAGATCAAGTAAGGTTACCCAAAGATAGTGAACAAAAGAAAAAGTGAAAAGAGAGTGAACAAAGAGAAAGAGTGAAAAGAAGTGAACAAAAGAAAAAGAGTGAAAAGAAGTGAGCAAAAGCTTGAAAGAAGAGTGAGCAAAGAAGAGAGTGCCTTAAAATGCAGAGTGAATGAAAATTTAAAAGAAAGGAGAGAAAAACCAATTTCTATGCAAGGAGCAAGTGAGGTTAAAGAAAGCATTGTTCTTAACAAACCTACGATTGTACTTTTGTACAAAGAGGCACTTTAATACTAACGACTTGACACTTCTTTGCCTGGATTCTATTGTCTCACTTTGCGGGGAATTTGAAGATGTCTTTCTGAGGAAATTCCGAATGGGTTACCTCCTATCCGAGGGATCGAACATCAAATTGATTTGTTCCTGGTATACCTTTGTTCCGGAACAAACCAGCTTATAGAAGTAATCCCGAGGAGACAAAGGAACTCCAAAAGCAAGTTGGTGAATTGATGGAAAAGGAATTTATTAGTCCATGTGTTATACATGTATTACTTGATCCCAAAAAGGATGGACTGTGGAGGATATGTATTTATTTTCATGCCATCAACAACATTATGAGGTTGGTCGGGACCGAGATCTTTTTCGAGAAAGGGAATGATGAAAATCAAGCCTGAGGATCGGAAGTGATGCGGAGCATTTACAACATACATTGGGAATTCAATCTTAATTTTGGAAAATTCAGATTTGGGGAGGAATTTGTGAAACCTTGGAAACACCTAATATATTTCTATTTCCAAGTGTTTTGAGTTTATTCTATTTTGATTTGGAGTTGGTTTATTTTAGAAAGATTTGTTCTCAGTCGAAGTAGGAGTTGCTATTTAATTTAGAAAGTCTGTTTTCTAGTTAAATAGGAGTTGCTATGTCTTTTTTTAGAAAGGTTTGTGATTTGGTGATGATTTGTAGTTCTTTGCTATTTTGGAGCGATTCTTTGTAGAATTTGGAGATGATTTGTTCTAGATTTACTTTCTTTGATTTGTTCAGTTTGCTCTTAATTCTATTCTTGACCTTGTCCTAAATTATATAGTTCCTTTTTCTCCTTCATGGATATTTTAGTGTGTAGTAGTTTAGGAAAAATTATGTTAGTTTCCTCTCTTGTTTTTGGCCAAATATTTACTTTCCTTGTGTGAATCATTTGTTCTATTCTTCATATTTTTGGCCTATTTAAGGTTTGTTATCCTTGTATTCTTAAAGTTTGAAGCATTAATAAAATTGAGAGTATAAATTTCTCTTTGGTTCTTTAAAGAACTCCATGAACTTATCCCGGTTATTCCGTGGCGTTCATCAAGACTTATCAATCGGATCTCCATCACGTTGTAGGCGTCCTCACATATACCAAGGTTCTTACACTTCCCATATAAACAGCGGGTCGAATTAAATCCATCGACGTGATGCTAAATGTTAACCTGTGTATTGAGGGAATAATTTCAATCACGGGTCTCCTCACAAGTTATTATCACCCACCTAACTTAGGGCAAGGCAGCAAGGCCCAACACACACAAATCAAGCATACGACCTACGGGAATACAAAATATTTATAGGGAAAGGAGACCATCTCTCACACAATGATCTGTTTGCAGGGCTATCAACGACCTTCTGGAGACCAGAAATACGCAGTATAACATCATCACAAATGAGGCGAAAGATAGTATCAGCTGGAGCATAGTTGTTCTCGTGAATTCTACCATTTCGATGACCCCATAAGTGGTAGATAGTAGCACCTGCGCAATCTTCCTTATGTGTAAAAATTTGAAGGTCTTCCCCTTGTTGGCTGGCCACCCACAAGAATCGTTCTCCCCAAAGATTCCTCCCGGGGTTCTAAGAGACCCACACAACCGCATAGAATCCCTCTGCAAAATACCGGTGTGAAATGGCAACGAAGAAATAAGTGGTTCCTTGTCTTGACGTAGGAATGAATTTTCGACTCTCTTTTTAAGGGGTGGAGACTTTCATAACTATGAGCATACTGCCTTGGTAGAATCTGGATTTGTGGAAACCACTGAAGGTCGGCTTGTTGATATTATTCACTCCTTGGACCAAGCTATGCCTTGCCACATTACTGTGCTGAAAAGCAACATCTCCTTTTAGTTCTGCATAAACGATGTGCGCCTCTATGACTACATGGATAGAAGAGTGCTCTGGCCACAAATCTCTTATGATTGTGAGCCCTTGGTAGTAAAACCCTTAGGATGATTATGGGGCGACTTCAATACCACGGAGTTTAGCGGAGTGAAAGGTCCGGGCACATGTTGAATGACACGGCCATGGAATGACTGCAGTGCTGTTTTCCCTTGAGCTTAACGGATGTTCTTACTTGGGGCCTTTATTCACTTGGATGGCAGATGTCCGGCTGGTGTTAACTTCATAATAGGGAAGTTAGACATATGCCTTCAAAATGAATGCAGCTTGGATATGTTCCCCAATGCGTTCACGGAAGTTCTCCCCCTTGGGTTATCTGATCATTGCCATTTGGTTACCAGTCTTAAGGTAAATCTGTATGGGTACCCCTACTCACCTATTGAAATGTATTATGGCATGCATCACTACCCCGTCCTTCTCTATTTCGGTAAATGGTGAGCTTGCGGGGTTTTTTGCAAGTAAGCGTGGGTTAAGGCAGGGGGACCATTATCATCTTTTTTATTCATCCTCGCGTGGAGGCCTTTGGATCCTTATTGTGCGGTAATAGGCGAGTTTCGGTTTCACTGAGATACCCAGGAAATCAACTTAACTCCCTTATGCTGCGAGATGATATGTTTTTATTTTAAGTGGGGCGCATTCCGGTGTTCGGAGTCTTCAGGGCCAATTAGCGGGTTTGCGGCTTCTCGGGGCTTAGTGAACAACTTGAGAAAGTGCCATTTCTGCCGGGAGTTTTACGATGAAGTTAGAGTATGACTTGTTGAGCATACGAAGTGCCGGTTGGGCGAGTTTCCTATGAGATGGGAGTCCCTCTGATTTCTACAAGGCTCACTCACGGTGATTGTATGCCTCTTATTCAAAGAATTACGGCCAAAATTCAGTCTTGGACTAGCAACTCTCTATCTTATCTTTGGCCAGATTCTGGTGATTGCTTCGGTCTTATACGGTATACAATTATCTTGGTGCAGCTTTGTTTATTATCCCCAAGTATACTATATCTAAGATTGAAGCCAGTCATTAAGCGGCTTCTTATGATGCAGAATTAAAGGAGCGCTCGTCGTGCTAAGATCAGTTGGGAGTCGGTGTGTCTTCCCAGGAGGAGGCGGTTTGGGCCTCGGACGTGTTAAGGGCTTTGAATAATTCAAATATAGAGCATATGGAATGCGATCTACAAGGAAGGACTCATATGGGTACGGCGTGGGTGCGCGGATGTTTTATCTGCGGCAGGGGAGTCTCTGGAATGCAAAGGTCCCTACGAGTTGTTCACGGAGTTGGAGAGAATCCTTGACAGAGAGAGAGGATCGGGCCCTCATAAAGCACAAGGTGGGTGACGGTGCGGCGACCTTTTTATGGCATGATTTCTGGAACCCGGTTGGTCCTCTCCTTCCCTATTATGGTGAGCGGATCTTGTATGACTCTGCAATTCATTGTAATGCTCGAGTAGCTGAAGTTATTGATGAGGGGGTGGAACTTGGCCTATCGCTAGTGGGTGACCTTATTGCTATCGAAACGGTTGTGCCAATTACCATGCTCCACGATGCCTCTAGAGAGGATATCTCTTGGACCCCGGATCATACAGGGTTTTCAGCATAATACCTTGGAACCACTTTGAGCGAGGCCATTTGTTAATTGGCCTTGTCGATACGGTTTCCCCGAGCCATCGAAAAACAGTTGGTTACCGGGAAGCTTCTCAGAGTGAGATCTACCAAGTTCTATATCTTGTGTATTTTTGTCGTGCTAATGTTGAAGGACGAGGAACCATCTATTCTTCGGTTGCCATTTCCACTGGTGGTATTGGCGGAGGAGGATTCTATGGTTGTGGGGTCTCACAGAGCTCCAGGTGGGGGAGAGCAATTCTTATGGGCAGTAATTGCCAACAAGGGAAAGTCCTTGACTCTATGACAAGGAAGATTGCGTGGGGTGCTACTATATACCACTTGTGGGGTCATCGAATAGAAGAATTCAAAACGATATGCTCCGGTGACACTATTTTAAGCCTCATTTCGTGATGTTAGACCGTATTTACGGTATTCGAAGGTTGTTGATGAGTCACCTTAAGCGGATCAATGTGTGAGAGATGGTCCTTCCCCTATTAATATTTTATCTCATGGTAGGTTGGTTGCTTGATTTGTGATTGTTGGGGCCTTGATGCCTTGCCCGGGTTGTGTTTGCGTTGTTTCTTTTTGCCCGGATTGTGGGCTTGTTTTTAGTTGGTGGTTTTGTGTTGTTCGGGCTGTTGCCTATTCCTATATTATAGGGGAGGTGCTGTCCGTTTTCTTTGCCCTGTTTACAGCCTCGGACCTCATTGCTTTGTATTCTTTAGTGGGCGTTACCTTTGGTAATAAATTCTTAATTATCGAAAAAAAAAAAAGCTTATCCCATTCAAATTCTTTGGTGGGGTGATCCTCAGGACTTCATTTGGCTTGTAAGGAAGCGTGGAGTAATGAAGTTTTCGGGCCTCCCATGTTCGAGACTGATTCGCAAATTTGAAAAGTGTGAAGAGGGAAAGAGCCATCCTTAAAGCCTTGATTCCAGATCCTTTGTTGCAGGTTGCATGAGCGTGGCGCGGAGGCACTTTGCCGGACGTCTGGCGTGTATGGATCCCTCTAATCAGTGAGGGAAAAATGAGAAGAGGTGTAAGAATTATCATGACTTAGCCGTTCTTAAGGAGGGTTTCTTAGAAGCAAAAATCTAGAGTTCGAGTGGCTTAAACTCGGGGACGGGGCTCTTAGCTTCTTCATGAAAATTTGTCGAATCTCGTGTCTTTCGGGGAGTGCTTTAAAGGTTGTACTATGGCAAATGGCTGTGAGGCGAAGACCGGTTGCCCATCAAGCGAGAGCTATAAGGCACTTCCAAGGTATTTTATGTTACGATGAACCCTCGTCTAGCCGATTAAGTATTTAGATAGATTAAGGATGAAACTGGTGGTCTCCACGGTATATGGATGCGCTAAATAAAACAATTTCCCATGAGGAGATCAAAGGAAGCCATTTTTCCATTGATGATTCCAAAGCTCTGGCCTAGATGGGTTTTCTCGCGTTTTTCAAGGCGACTTGGGGTATTATTAGGGTAGCGTTTGTAGTGTGAGTTATTTCTTTGAATTTGGAAGTAGCTTAGCCGCGAGATTAATTGTGCAATTATAGCTTTGGTGCCTAGGTTCAATCCACGGTTCTATGCACGATTATAGGCCTATTTCTTGTTGCGTCTATAAGTGCACATCTCAAGATCATTCTTTGCGAGAATTCGCAGTGTATCCCGGATATTATCAACCCGTCACGATCGACTTTTATGCGAAGGTGAGGGCATTGGCGACAATGTCCTTATCACCCAAGACCTTATGTTAAACTAACATCGTGATATTGGTCCTCCCAGGTGTGCGCTAAAGGTTGACATCATGAAGGCATACGACACAGTTAGTTGGGGTTGTATCTTGAGTATCTCCTCTCTATGCGCTGGGAACCTATACTGTTGAAATGTATTATGGCTTGCATCACTACCCCATCCTTCTCTGTTGATAAATGGTGAGCTTGCGGGGTTTTGCTAGCAAGCGCGAGGTTAGAGCAAGGGACCCATTATCATCTTTTTATTCATCCTCGCAATGAGGCCTTTCGAGATCCTTAGTAATGTGTGATAGACAAAGTTTCGATTTAGCCGGATGCAAAATCAACCTAACTCACTTATGCTTTGCAGATGATATGTTTTTATTTTCTGGTGGGACGCATTCCAGTGTTCAGGTCTTCATGGACGAATTAAGCAGGTTTGCGTGCTTCTCGGGGCTTCAAGTGAACAAGCAGAAAAGTGCCATTTTCCTAGCCGGAGTTTCTGATGAAGTTAGGAATGACTTGTTGGAAAGCCCTGGGACAGTCTGGGCAGGTTTCCTATGAGATATTTGGGAGTCCCTCTGATTTCTACAAGGCTCACTCACGGTGATTGTATGCCTCTTATTCAAAGAATTACGGCCAGAATTCAGTCTTGGACAAGCAAATCTCTATCTTATGCCGGCAGATTACAGCTGATTGCTTCGGTCTTATACAGTATACAATTGTCTTGTGGTGTAGCACATTTTATTATCCCAAGTATACTATATCCCCAAGATTGGCTTGAGTCATTCGGTAACTTCTTATGGCCTTGAAAATTAGGGAGCGCTCGTCGTGCTAAAGATCAAATGGGAATCAGTGTCTTCCAAAAGGAGGGAGGCGGTTTAGGCCTCAGGCATTAGTAAAAGACACAGATGATTCAAATGTTATGAAGCATGCGGAATACGTTCTACAAGAAGGACTCCTTATGGGTGGCGTAGGTGCGGAGGAGGTTTATCTACGGCGGGGGAGCCTCTCAGGAATGCAAGGTCCCTGACGAGGTTGTTCTGGGTTAGGCGGAAAATCCTTCAACTTAGAGAGAGGATCAGACCCCTCATAAAGCACAAGGTGGGTGACGGGGCGGCGACCTTTTTATGGCATGATTTCTGGAACCCGGTTGGTCCTCTCCTTCCCTATTATGGTGAGCGGATCTTGTATGACTCTGCAATTCATTGTAACGCTCGAGTAGCTGTAGTTATTGATGAAGGGGGTGGGGTGGCCTGCTCGCTAGTCGGGTGACCTTATTGCTATCAAGAGCAGGTTATTGCCAATTATCATATCGACGCTTCTAGAGAGGATGTTATCTCTTGGACTCCCGAGATCATGCAGGGAATTCAACATTAGCTACACTTTGGAACCACTTTAGACCGAAGATGCCGGTTGTTAATTGGCCTTGTCGATTCAGAGACTTTCCCAAGCCATCGGGAGGCATGCTTTTGTTGTCTGGTTGGTAGGTACATGATTGGTTACAGATAGAAGAAAACTGCAAGTGGGGTCTCACCAACTCTACTTACTCTTGTGTATTAATGCAATCGAGCTAGTGTTGAAGACGAGGAACCACTTATTCTTCGGTTGCAATTCCTGGTGAGTATTTGGTTGAGGATTTTGGGTTGTGTAGGGTGCTCTAGAATCTTACAGAGATTGAGAGAAGCAGGTCTTATGGTAGTGCGCGAGGAAAGTCAGCCGACTCATTACAAGGGAAGATTGGCGTGGTGCTCTTATGCACCACTTGTGGTCATCGAATAGTAGAATTCATGAGAACAATTGTAGCCATAGATACTATTTTTTCACCTGTTTGTGATGATGTTAGACTTAGTATTCCCCGGTCTCGAGAAGGTTGTTGATGATCCTGTAAACGAGATCAATATGTGAGGATGAATGCTTTCCACATTAATATTTTATCTCTATTAGGTTGGATGTGATTTGTGATTATTAGGGCCTTGTGCCTTGCTTGGTTATGGCGTTTTTGTGTTCTTTTTGCGAATTGTAGGCTTTTTTTTTTTTTGGATAATTAAGAATTTATTGGTGGCTTGTGTTTTTGTTGGTGGCTTTGTGTTGTTGGTGTTGCTGTTCTATGTTATAGGGGAGAGTGCTGTCCGTTTTTTCTTACTGGTTGTGGCTCGGAGAGAGAGCTCGAGTTCATTGTTTTCTTTGGTTGGGCGTTGCCCCTTTGGTAATAAATTCTTAATTATCCAAAAAAAAAAAAAAAAACTCCCCTGGAAGTCTAACACGCATCTCTAAGCATATCTTCTAGAATCGGAATCACTCTCTCAGATTTCCCGTCAGTCTGAGGGTGAAATGTTGTACTCAATCTCAACCGTTCCCGAGAAGCTTTCTCTAGGCTGCGAGTCGGGGTAGTAAAATACCCATAATACAGCTCAATGATTGTGAAGGCCTTTTTAATGTCTGAAGCTTTAGAGCACACTGGGAGGCTACGCTGTCACGATAGTTGATCATAAGCTCGATGAAAATCAAAGCACAAAGTCCGATGCGAGCATTTACAACATACATTGAGGAATTCAATCTTAATTTTGGAAAATTCAGATTTGGGAGGTGTGAAACCTTGAAACACTAATATATTTCTATTTCCAAGTGTTTTGAGTTTCATTACTATTTTGATTTGGAGTTGGTTTATTTTAGAAAGATTTGTTCTCCGTCAAAAGTAGGAGTTGCTTTATTTTAATTTAGAAAGTCTGTTTTTCTAGTTAGTTGCTATTTCTTTTTTTTTAGAAAAGGTTTGCTTCAGATTTGATGATTTGCAGCGGTTCTTTGTATTTTGGAAGCTGATTCTTTGTAGATTTGGAGATGATTTGTTCAGTTTCTTTGCTGATTTGTTCGAATTTGCTGCTAATTCTATTACCAGAACTGTCTAAAATTATATAGTTTCCTTTTTCTCCTTCATGGATATTTTAGTGTGTAGTAGTTTAGAAAAAAGTATATTTAGTTTCCTTTCTTGTTTTTGGCCAAATATTTACTTTCCTTGTGGCCGAATATTTAGTTTCTATTCTTCATATTTTTTTGGCCTATTTAAAGGCTTGTTATCCTTGTATTCTTAAAGTTTTAAGCATTAATAAAATTGAGAGTTTCAATTTCTCTTTGGTTCTTTGAAGAACTCCTTGAACTTATCGGTTATTCCGTGGCGTTCATCCAAGACTTATCGGTCGGATCTCCCATCACTTAGGTGTGGCGTCCTCACACATACCGGGTTAACATTACTGCCTTATAATGACGGAGTCGAGGAGTCATGTCAAGCCAATGCTAGGCGGAGTTCTTCAGTCTTAGTGCGATCACGGGTCTCCTCACAGGATTGGCGAGTTTGTATCATTTTGGTATCAGAGCAACAGGTTCTATTTTCTGGTTTGCCTATCTTTTATTAATATTATTTATTTCTTTGTCCAAACCATCTTAGTCACCACTTTCATCCATACCTTCTAAATTCCGTTCAATCCCCAATTTCATTCATAATCTATTATCTACTCCATCCCAAGTCCGATTTTCTTCATTCTTGATCGGATATAATTTTTTTATTGTTTCTTTTTTCAATCGTCCATCTCAAAGTACAAAAAAAAAAAAAAAAAACGAAAAAGAAAAAAAACGAGAAAAGGAAAGAGTAAAGGAAAGGATCAGGTCAAAAAAAAAAAAAAAAAAAAAGCTGGGAAAAAAAAAAATCTATAAGTTTATCATCATTCTAGTTTCTATAAAACCAAACCCCCGCCATAGTATAAAAAAATAAATAAGTAAAGCTTGGATCTTGGTTAATACCACCAACTTGTCCTTTTCTTCTTTGATAGTTTTTTTATTGAATTTTGCTGAAAAAATCTGATTTGTTTGATTAGTTCCAAAAGAACTATAAGAGGAAGTGCGAGTGGAAAAATGAAATTGGTCGATTATTAAGAGTGAGAAAAATACCAAATATATTATTATTGAAAACACGACGGTAGTGAATCATTCTTAGTGAAAACTAGTGAGCAAAGTGATTTGTCGAGTTCTACTTTTTCCTAACCTTGTTTTGCGGCACTATGTCGAACTGAAACAAACGCATGTGAAGGTGTGGCGGGAGGCATTGACATAGAATTCATTATGCGAGAGCCTTAACTAGCGAAGTGCGAGAGAATGTTGAGGCTGGTGGAACAATTCCATGAGGTGGAGAAGCCAACCCGAGCACCACGAAACCCTCCCACGGGCGTAGAAAGGAGAATTTGCTTGAAGGGGCGCGGGTGAGCGAAGAAGAGTATGAGGGAGCTTTGAAGGCAGAATGGTTATGGTCGGGTGTGAAAGTAGCAGAGTATGGGGAGATATAGAAGCTAGGAATCGGGAAGATAATAATTTGAGAAACATTTAAGATGAAGATTCCATCTTTCCAAAGGAAAGAATGACCCCGAGGCATATCTTGAGTGGGAGAGGAAGAGTAGAGTTGGTTTTTTGATTGTCACAATTATTAAAGAAAATAAAAGGTGAAACTTGCTGCCATAGGGTTCTCGGACTATGCGATTTGGTGGGACCAATTAGTTTTTAATATGAGACGAATAGGGGCAGCCGGTGGAAACATGGAAAGATGAAGAGGGTGATGCGAAAGGGTTGTTTCAACTTACTACTCATAGGAGTTGTATAACAAGTTGCAAAACACGAGGCGAATTGTCGTAGTGTAAAGGAGTATTATAAGGAGATGGAGGGTTGCAATGGCTAGAGCAAATATTGAAGAAGATGCGAGAGGCTACAATGGGGTTTGCAGTAGGTTTAAGCAGTACGATTCAAAGGTGGTGGAATTGCAACATTCGTAGAGTTGGAGAATATGGTGGATATGGCTATCAAGATCGAGAATCAAGTCGAGGAGAGGCAGAGTACCAACCTGCGGTCTGAACCTAGTCCAATTTCATCCACTTGAAGTTGAATCAATGGGGAAGGAAGATAAGCCACCCAGTAAAGCCCCGAATAGAGCAAAGAACAAGAGGTGACGAACGAGGAAATCAGACCATGATTGAAAGAATGAGAAGAAAAAGAGAAAGAAAGAAATAGAGGAAGAAAAACAAGAGGAAAAGAGGAAAGTGATAGAAGGAAAGAAATTGAAAAGAAAGAGAGCTGAAAGGAAAAGATCTTAAAGTGAACAACGAAAAAGGAGAGAAAACAAAAAAAGATCAGGAAGTGAACGATGAACAAGAAGGGAAAACAAAAAGAAAAGAAAGCTTTTATACAAAAGATAGTGAACTAAAGAGTGTTTTTTATTCTAAAAAGCCCATGTTTATTGCTTTTGTACAAGAGACGCTTTTGGAGACTAGCAGTCTTGATTCTTCGATTGCCTAAGTATTGTTTCTTCCTTGATACGGGTTCAAGTATGTAATCCCGAGGATGATACGGTGATTTGCCACCCGAGGAATGAAAGAGCTTAGCCAAGTGGAGGAATTTATTAGTCATGTGTTATATACATGTATTATGATCCCGGATGGAATTTGTGGAGGATATGTATTTATTTTCATGCCATCTGACAACATTATAGCCTGGTTAAGATTCGGGGCCAGATCTTTTAGAGGAAAAGGGAATGATGAAAATCAAAGCTACGAAAAGTCCGTGATGCGAGCATTTACAACATACATTGGGAATTCAATCTTAATTTTGGAAAATTCGATTTGGGGTACCTTTGAGAAACCTTGGAAACACCTAATATATTTCTATTTCCAAGTGTTTTGAGTTTATTACTATTTTGATTTGGAGTTGGTTTATTTTAGAAAGATTTGTTCTCGAGTCTCAAGTAGGAGTTAACTTTATTTAATTTAGAAAATGCATTTCTAGTTAGTTGCTATTTCTTTTTTTTTAGAAAAGGTTTGCTTGATTTGGTGATGATTTGCAGCGGATTTGCTGCTTTATTTTAATTTTGATTCTTTGTGTAGATTTGGAGATGATTTGTTCGATTTGCTGGCGATTTGTTCAATTTCTTTATAATTCTATTACCAAGCCTTGTCCTAAAATTATATAGTTTCCTTTTTTCTCCTTCATGGATATTTTTAGTATGTAGTAGTTTAGAAAAAGTAATGTTAGTTTCCTTTTCTTGTTTTGGCCAAATATTACTTTCCTTGTGGCGAATATTTAGTTTCTATTCTTCATATTTTTGGCCTATTTAAAGGCTTGTTATCCTTGTATTCTTAAAGTTTTAAGCATTAATAAAATTGAAGTTTCAATTTCTCTTTGGTTCTTTAGAAGAACTCCTTGAACTTATCGGTTATTAAAGTGGCGTTCATCAAGACTTATCGGTCGGATCTCCATCACGGAATTGTGGCGTCCTCACCTATACGAGGTTCTTGCTTCCTTATAAGCAGCGGGTCAGGTCATCCATCAAGCCAATGCTAGACGGAGTTCTTCGATCTAATTCGATCACGAGTCTCCTCACAAGTTAGCGGGGTTAAGTATCAAACTCTGGAGTAATAAGGATATTATCGGCTATATCGCCGACCTTACTGGGGCGGCTAGCCGGGAACCTTATAATCTCTGGAATGCATTGTTTAAACCTCGCTCCAATAATCTTCGATATGCACTTATAAACTGTGTTACAACAGGATATTGGTCTATAATCGTTCATAGACTCAGGGTTAGGGACCTTTGGCACTAAAGCAATTATAGTGCAATTAATCTCCCGAAGTAAGCTGCCATATTTGAAGAATGATAACACTACATCAATTACATCACCTCCTATTATACTCCATGCTGCCTTGAAAAAAAATGAAGAGAAGCCATCAGGGCTCGGGGCTTTGTAATCATCGATAGAGAACAAGGCCTTCTTTATCTCCTCATGTGAAATTTCACCATTTAAAATGTCCAGATGTTGTGGCGTCCAACCGAACCCATCGACGTTATTCAAATACTCTTGGTCATTAGGTGTACCATCAACACATAATATATTTTTGAAATAGCCAACTGCTTCCTCCTTTATAGCCAAGGATCATCAATTCTGCAGCCATTCCCCAAGGTTACGACTTTAATCATACTCCGAGCATTCCGAGCCTCGACCGATTTTGTTAAGAAACTCGCGGTTCTCGTCACCGCTTGAGCCATTGAACTCTAGACTTTGCTTTAAGAATCCCTCCTAAGCAGAGGCAAGATCATGGTATATCTTTAAACACTTCCTCTCATTATCCATTAGCATGGAATCAGAAGGATTGTTCAGTACAGCAGATTGGGCCATTTTTAATGCCTCCCTGGCATCCTCAACACGTTCTCACAGCTTACCAAATGAGTGAAAATTGAACATCTTAAGGGAAGCCTCACTCTTTCGGGCCAGAGATGTACCGTATACCGGAGTCCCATGCACCCTCATCCTGCTTTTCCTTCACAATCCCAAGGAAAGCAGGGTGGTCAGCCCAGAAGTTGAAATTTTTGAAAGGGATATTTTTCCCGCCAGGGACTCAAAGCTAACATTAAGGCTTAACCGAGGGCAACAGTCGTGATAATCCAGTGAGGGATGGACTTCCTTTAATGCATTTGGAAACATATCCATACAATATTCATTTTGGAGACATCGACCCAGCTTCCTAGCTATGAAGTTTACCCCCTCACGCCGGTTCATCCACGAAAATATAGGACCCAAAAAAGGAATATCCGCCAATTCAAGATTGAAATCAAACACCCTCGAAACTCATTCATAGCAAGATCTCGCACCAATTTACCCCGCATTTCTCGATGAACCGGTGGTGTTGAAATCACCAATGTTTCACCTATGGATTTTGGCCAATCACTGACTGAGCACTCAATGAAGGTGACCCATAGCACCCTTCTATCAATGTAGTTATTCGAAGCACATACTACGAACACCAAAATGAGTAATCGTCTGATGGTCGTAACGATTACGCGCATTGCTCTCGTCCATGGAGTGAAAGATATCAATGGTAACTTTTCCAGGATTACCACACATCCAGATTCTACCAAGCAGAGCATGATCGTAATTATGAAACAATTTCCAACCCGGAAAAATTGTAGAGAAGATCCTGTCCTTATTCAAAACTCGCACCCCAGCTCAAAAATACACACAAAATCAAGAGTACGGGATTTAACAAACGATCGACTTCAGCCTGTTTTATGGGGTCGTTTCAATCCTTTATGTTCCATGAAGCAAATTTAATCATCGGGAAGTTGCATTTTTGTTCATCGATTCCCGTATATTAGCGGTTCTGCTTTTTGTAAGTTTACAAAGCCTTGTAGTTCACACAAAGTGGTGAAGTCTACCACAACTTTCTACAGTAATATGCCGAACGCATCAAGGATAGCGAGAATATCGAGAATTCATCAGTCGTTAAAGTTTACTGAGGATATTAGGGAAGATGATTGGTTTGCTTTTTCTTCCTTCACTGCGTTAGGCATTCAAATGTATTTCCATGTAACTGGTTCATAACTTCATTTTCCATACTAATTACCTTCCTCATATAATGCAGATCATACCAATGATTCGCATTAATCGCTACCCCGCACCGCCATCACAAACGTTTTTGAATCACCGACTTTTCTTTCCTCAGACTCGTAACATTCATGTCAACAAATAAGACAACACATCCCCTACCACAGAGACATCATACCGGATTAGAGATACACTGAAAAACATTGGGATCTTTTTGATAAGTAAGAATTTATTTCCAAAAAGCAAAGCCCAACAACAACCAATGAGACACACAGCCTTATATACCCCAAATCTAAACGGACAAAGACTCCTCCTAAAATCCAGGAAAGGCATTAGCCCGAACAACAAAACACCATAATCCCAAGTCATCAGACATGCCCCATCGGGGTTGCGGGAAACCGAGAGAAAAACGAAGCCTATCTTCCACATAAGGAAGCGAAAGGCAACAATCAACACAAAACACCGTAAACAACCAAACCCTTTGACTCAAGAACACAATGTACATCCAACCAAAGAAAGACAAGCCCACACCCCGGTAAAGGAGATAAATCCATCCGCCACAACCCGGCAAAGGCACCTAAGAGAACAAAAATGAAAAAACCATTACGTGGACCACGCACCGCCAACCGTGCTCAGTTCCAAGGAAACCACCCGATCAAAGCGCTTCAAATCGTTTCCCACAAAGAAGGATTGAGCTTAGGATCCCATCAAAATCTCGACGAGAACTGGACAACATAACCGAAGCTTTGCAGCAGTTATTCCGACCGATTCGCCGTGCTATTTCAAGCACCCGCTCCCAACCACGTATTATATAAAATGCGGGGATGATCCATGTGCACCATTGCAAAACGCCGGGCAACCAAACGAGAACCACCAGCAACACCCAACATACCAACAACAACGGAATGAAGACGGCCTTCGCCACTCGCTCGGAAGATTCGGGTCCAACGGATCGCATCATCGAGCGCTTCGCCATGGGGACGTATCCGCGCAATGCTATATTCGCCATTATACCGCGTTATCGCGCGACGCCAGACCACCGGGCCACTACTTAAACTCCGTGATTCTTCTTCATCCATCGGCCGCCCATCAGCGCACCAGGCCGATCGCTGCCGTTAGAAAACCATGGCAGATCGCCGACGCTTCGACTCGGTTGCCCTTCACAGCTCCGCCAATCACCCCGCCCTTTCACGGCCCCAGCGAGCCCGCCGTTAGCCTGCCGCCGAGCTCGCCGTCGGCTTGATCGAAGGGTTAGATCCCAACAAGAACCAAAATCCATGGCACTTCCTGGAGTCCCATTTGCCTGGCATCTTCACCAGCCCTAACAACACGCCCGTGGGGATCAATAAACCCACCTCCACCGGGACCCTTTCGCTAGATCTCGATGAAGGTGAATCTCACCGCTACCGAGAAACTGATTTCAGACCTCACGTCACGCGCGACCGAGTGTAACTCGATTCGGAACGACCACGATTTCAAAGAGTATAAAGTAAAAACCCTAGCATTAGGTTCTACTCTAGAGAGCGTCATGTAATTTCGCCGCTTCAAGCTAAAGTTTAGTTATTGTGAGGCATCATCAGAGATCCCGCGCTTCATGCTTGGTTAATATGAAACCGAAAACAGTATCACTCGATCTCTGATTCTCGGGACTACTAAACTGCTCTAGTAACCGGAGAACCATCTCCACCAACGTCCTACACGAGGACACCCACTCGACCTTCAACATCACACTCAGATCAGGATCTAGAGATCCACAAGATACCCACAAAGGGACCAAACAGCACCTAAGAAGCCTCACCCCGATGGTAATCATATGGAACAACCACCCCTTTTGGGAGGAAAACTCATTTTGTGTTGATGACCCCGCGTGGTCAATCCCCCATAACCTTGGTCCGACAGGTTTGCCGACCTACTTGTAGAGAAAACTGAAAACACATGTTCGCTGTAAGAACCGAACTTAAAACCACAAGAAATGGTTAGTCATTACATCCACTCCAGAGAGAGACGGAGATCTTTCACCCATTACTGACTTTTCTAATAGACAGTTTTTCTGCATTATGCACTCAAATCGCTTGCAAATTATATAAAGATTGTAGGAGCCCGTGACATTCACCCATCGCTGAGAAATTGCCATTACCCCGCCCAAAGCCACCACTTTGTAGTCTACAATCCAATTTCACTTCTACAATATATCCTAGTTAAAGGATAATTTTGAACCGGCTCTCGCAGAAGTGAATCATGTGGTGAGCTGAATAGCCCAACAAGATTTCGTAATGTACCCAAGACATAAGCTTCATTCAATATTCTATGGAATATTGCAGATCCTGACCCAAATCGAATAGAGGATAGTCGTAGATGTTGCTACGGTCCACACCGACGCCACAACGAATATGCAAAGGTCTCCCACCAAAGTTATGGACCGTGAATCCAACCTAATCCCGCGCCCTGTCCCTCGACCCAAGAAGTATAATCCATTCTCTGGGCCAGATATGTCGTGCATCTCCTTTTCTCATTTCCACAAACAGCACAATCTTGAACGACAATCGAACGGAGATTTTATCTCGTAAATTGCCCAGTCCAACAACCCTTCCACATATCAATTTTCATTCACCGCTCCGTTTAGTTTGGGCAAACACCTTTCCATCAAGATTATGTGGTCTATAAAGAACCGGCGGACCATCGCTTTCTCGCATTGAAAAAGGTTCTTCCAGATTTCACCTAGAGTCGTTACTTCAAATCACCATCTCATTCTTTACTTCCACCGGCCGGCTCTGTACTTTGTGCTTCGTTTTTCCTTCCTCGCCTACGCCCCACAACCCTGGAGCCAACCCATCTGGTTATAGCCAGCACTACTATCACCCGCGTACAGTGAGTTTCAACATGATTAACGTGAGTCCTTTCTTCACCTGAAGGTCCATCCGAACCTAACCCTCAAGACCGTTTTCGCCGCCGCCAGACAAGTTTGCCAGAGGATGCCAACGTCTTCCATGATCGGTGGAAGCCAACGTAAGAGCTTTCTCGTGGCGATCAACCAGCTTGAGTTTCGATGAAAGAAACCAACCGCATCCTAAGACGACTGATTCGCAATGTTCTGATCGGAAAGCGCCGACCACAATGCCGAACCGCAAGACTGCCCATCGCGATATCGCTTCGTAGTGACGATCTCCTACAGAACTCACACCTACAGGATGTCCACAACCCATATACATTATTGCCGAGAGAACTCACGAACTCGAAGAGTTCCAGCATGAACCCGCAGAAACCTGAATAAAGTCGCACCTTTAGTTGGTTGCCACTTTGTCAACTCCAGTCAATCCCGGAAGTCTCCTGCCCACATATTTCTGTTTATTATCGTGAGGTCAAGGAAGACGATTTACTCAGAGTTTAGAGAGGACCATCTCAAGATCCGCACAAGAACCATTGAAGAACTGATAGACTGATCCAAAATAACTCGAGGATTCTTCAACACCAACCATTTAGTCATGAAGCAAAATCAACACGCCAAATGATTAGCTGAATATCCCGCGGTTAGGTTTAAACCATTTTAGAGCCAAAAATCGAAATAGTAACGTAGGAAAAAACCACTTTTCCGAGTAAAACCGATTTTTCCCGAGCAACCGGTCCTTTCCCCAGATAAACCATTTTATCAAAGCACCAAACGATCACCCCTTGGTTATCAAAAAACCATTTTCCTTGAACTCCATTTTCCCACCCCAAAAAATATGAAAAATCAGTCTAAAGGTCATGTTTCAACCCACCAAAAAAATGCCTGAATTGGCACCCTCTAAACCACCAGCTGTTTATCATGTTCTAGCCATATAATGCAAACTTTTATATTATCTTATTATTTATTTGCTCATAATCCTTTATAATATTTATTTATTTTTATTTTTTATTTATACGCTATATTATTTTTCAAATCCAACATTAATTTGAAAAAGAAAAAGAAATAAAATAATACTTAAAATTTTTAAAATTATAATACATATTATTTCCAATCTCCTCATTATTCACATAATATTTATAATAATAACAAAACAAATAATAATATTTCCTTAAATATAATAATTATCTAATCATATATTAAATATAACATATTTAATTTAATAATATTAATCCATTTATTTATTCCACTGTACTAAGGATAAGAATCATTATAATCTATAATTAAAATATGAAAAATTTTAATAACCGATATTTTGTAAAAAATATCCACCGATATTTTATCGATATTTCCACATTCGTTAAAATCCAATTACCGAGGTCCGTGTTTATACCTATATTTTATCCTTGATTATAGCTATGCAATCTTACCGGCTATTGACATAATCGCTTTACCCGATTCATAACAATTGCACATGGTATAAGAATCCACCCAGAAAGATGACGTTTAACATAAAACCATACAAGCATTATAATACTTCCAAACTCATTATGTCATGCTTGCAATCACACCACATAATATCACATAATCTCAAAAAGTTTAGAGCGCACCATAAAATACCCTTTCACTAGCTGCTCTTCTAGAAGCTCTTGCGTGCCATGCCACGGCGAAATAATCATATCATCACCACAGCACAATCCTAGCATTAAAAACCAAAGTTCTCATTATCATAGCTAAAGTGCAGCTTCAGGAATCCATGAACACCTGTCGAATCTCCCTGATCAATGATCCAAAAGAATCTTTCCTTGTTCCTTCAAAGATCTTATCCTCAGTCCTAAAACAAATCACACCCCGAACTGTTCCAGAATTGTTACTATTTTGTCACCCGATTTTCACAACTTGAGTCTAAACTCCACTCGAGTAATCACTTGAAACGAATAAAACACTTCATCTGTGTCCCCCAACATACACACATATTTGCAGATAGAAGTTAATTCTCAATGTTCCATAAAACAGCACTTACACTTTTGATCAAATAATCTTATAATAAAGTCTAAAACTAGTAGTTAATAAGCTAAATATGTTAATGTAGATCCACAAAAAGATACCAACCATTCAAACATACAAGGTGAATATCCAATATTAACAATTAAATATTCATCAAAATGTATTCTCAACCACCAAATGCTTCAAGGTCAGCATACAAACTTCCCATCCTCAAAACCCCGCAGTCTAACTTCATGTCACGCAACGTCTCTGCACTGCATCTAAGGTGGAGGAAATAGTCATAAGTTCGATGTCCCCAGCTAACCCTGATGATCAGCCATACTATAAAAAACATTTCACTTATACATAACGCACATCTCTGCAACATGAAGATTTATTAAATGTTAGGTTGATGATGGAAACACATGAATGCAATACTACCAATTATCTCAACCTCATTTGTTGATGACTTGGTTTCAACTCCGTGGGATCATCGGTTCATCCCGCAACAACGACAAATTGTCAGGGACTTACCACCCAAGGATATGCCCACATCCCGTATAACTGACCTTTCTCAGACTACAAACAAAATTAGCTTATCATTCCCAGTCCATCAGAATTAACTAATTTATGCAAATGCTGAATGTGCTCCATAGCCGTATTAAAATAATTTCATACAAAGATCAACCACAAAAAGTTATATAAAAACATCATAAACCAAGCTTAATCTAAAGATTTCATATATATAAAATATACATTTATATATCACTAGAAAATCACGCTGAAAACACTTTAATGGTACCGAATTCTACAACATCAAACCACGCATTTAGAAGGAAGAGATCCCATCTCTCGATTCAAACCGCCAGCCTCCCATGAAGTCAAAACCACTACGCACCCAGTTATCCGCACTGTCAACAGCAAATATCTTTGACCTCAAACAATCCACTATACAAATTCTCACCGAATCATCTATTACTACCAACCGCCCTGACCACGTAGACTTATACTCAACATGTCCTCAACTCAAAGATGTTCCTTTAATTTACTGTAAGATCACAGTCAATAACCTCTTTGTTTGTGCACTCTGTCAAACATAATACAAACAATACAATCTTTTTCAACAACCCAGACTCATTTAACTATAATTTTTTACTCAGCCATACATGCTTGTTCATTGTGGTCTTCTGACCAAAAGTTCCCTATCTTTAGCTTTCCACGTTCTAAACAGAACATGCCTAATCTCAAAACCAGATGGTTTACACTTCCAACTTCCAGATCGTCCAAGATACGACCAGGTTCTCTTTACCTCTTGATTACTTCTTGACGAAATTATGGGAACAATGAGTTAAATAATTGGCCATAATTTCCTTCATGCAGTTATCTCCTATGTAATACTTTCTGAGTATGATTTTTTGAATCACTCCATTTGGATCAATATCAACCCGCATCCGTGAACAAAATATAGAATCCAGTCTGGTGGTCTCATAGTGGGACAGAATTGTATTCATTCCTCTGCAACCTCAATTCAAGGGTCTTATGGTAAAAGTTTAGTTCTGGTTGCTTTAGACATTCGAAGGCTAAAGGTCTCTGCCTTCCCAACTGAACTATCCAGTCGAAGTCTTGTGCCACTTTAGTGGTCAAAGATCATGATGGTCAAGGGGAAAGCTCGATGTCTCCTTCTAACACACAATAACAATACGCCATCTTCACAAACCGGCCTTACAATTTAAAGGTTCCACCAAACTCACCTTTCATCAAATCTAGTTGTGATGAAATCCTAACAAACCCTAGATTATAACCAACAGAAAGACAACCAAGGCCCTCAAAGATCATGTTTACACACTCCAGTGAACTTTTTCCACCAAACCAAGCTTTTTTTTTTTTTTTTTCGATAATTAAGAATTTATTACCTTCTCAAGAGCAACGCCAACCAAAGAATACAAGAAACCGACATTCATAGCCACAAACTGCGCAAAGAAAAAACGCACACACCTTCCCAAACAGGTAGAACAAAGTACAGCGCCCAGTCAAACAATCTACCTCAAGCCCACAACCCGCAAAAAGAAACAACACAAGATACCCCGGCCTACGCCTAAAGCAAGCTCAACACCAGTCGTGGGAAGCTGTCCACCCAAAGAGGACAGTACACAAGAGGGAAGGACCATCTCCTCACACATCGATCTGCTTAAAAGACTATCAACAACCTTAAGACTAGATATATGTAGTCTAACATCATTACATATGAGGCGTAAAATAAGATTGCCGAGCATAGTTGTTCTCTTGAATTTTAGTTCGATGACCCCATTGCAAACAGCAGCACCCCACACAACCTTCCCAAAGTAGAGCGTATGATTCTTTCCTCATGTAATTACTCCATAACGTTTCTCCCAAATTCTCCCTAAGATTCTGGGGAAAATCCAGCCACAACCTAAAATCTCAAACCGTACCACCGTGAATTCAAGCAACCGAAGAATAAGTGGTTCTCGCTTTCAACACTAGCTCGGATGGTATCATATAGAAGATTACAGAGTCATGAGACCCCACTTACAGTTTATCTTCGCAACGAATCACAGCAAAACGCCAACTGCATAACAAAAGCATGCCTCCGATACTCGGGAAACCAACCGAATAGCAGCCATTCAACAACCTAGCATCTTTTAGTGATCTGGGCGGTTCCAGCAAAGAGGCTATCAAGACTCCCGTATGATCCGAGTCCAAGAGATAACATCCTCTCTAGAAGCCGCCGAGCATGATACTGCACAACCGTTTGATAGCAATAAGGTCACCTACTCAATATGTTACCCCACCTCTCTTCATCAATAACTTCACTACTCAGCTGCTACAAATGAATCACAGAGTCATACAAGATCCGCCACCATAGTAAGGAAGGAGGACCAAATCCTGGGTTCCAGAAATCATGCCATAGTAGCTGGTCCCCGCACGCACCACCCACCTCGTGCCGGTGAGTGGTCCGGGATCTCTCTCTCACACAAGGATTTTCTCGCCAACTCAGAATAGTCATGACCTCAGATTCCAGAGGCTCCTTCGCCGCAAATATAACCTCCGCACCCACGCCACCACAAAGAGTCCTTTCCCGCAAAATGCATTCTGAGAGAATAAACATAGAATCATTCAGGCCTAAGACGTCGAGTTCAGAAACCGCCTTCCAACTTCACAACTGAAGATTCCACGAACTAGTATTCACGCCAGTCTAATTTAGAACTTAAAACTGCACAATGACGCCCAGACCAGGCATATACTTATCATGATGTGTCACAGATAATTGTGGAGGATCAGATAATACTGGAAGCAATCAATTCTGGGAACTACTAAATGAGGGTAGACTTGTTAGGTCCAAGACCGAATTCCTACGTAATTTTTTGAAGAAGTGGCGTATTAATCACCGTGAGGAGCCTGAGAGAAATAAAGGACCTCAAATCCCAAGCTTTCTTTTTTTTTTCTTTTTTTGAATAAGTAAGAATTTATTTTCAAAAAAGGCCAAAGCCCAACAAACAATCAAGAACAATACAAGAAGCCACAAGCTACCATAACGAAAACTGGCAAGACCTCCCCAAAACATAGGAAGGCAACACCGAAACAAATCCACCGAGCAAAGCGCCCAAACAACAGTAAAACTTATTTAACCTCCCTAAAACTAAAAGGGAAGGCAATGTACTAAACAACCAACAACAAACCATGACAGCAAAACAAAAAAATAGACACCCACCCACATCCCGCAGAGTCACACCTCTAAAGCTCAACACAACCCTGCTAAGACACCCCAGCCCGGGACGATAAGAGACCTAAACCAAACAATCCAAACCATCAACTCAAACCGGTGTCACTGAACAATTAACAAGTCAAGAATATTAAGAGGCGGAAAGACCATCTTCACACATACCGCTTCACTGATTATCCACCACCGAAACTTGAGATTTCAAATGACATCATTACAAATGAGATGAAAATAAAGATCACCGGAGAATAAATATTCTCATAAATTTACTATTACCGTCTCCACAGGATAGGGGGCCGAAAACTCATGTGTCCTTTCGATAGAACAAAGTGATTTCTTTGTATATCGCTCATAACTGTCCTCCCATCTGGTGGAGTTCAGATCCATGTCCTAAAAACCTCAACCATACCTGAAGAATCGCAACCAAAAAACAAGCGGTTCCTCGCTCTCAACATTAGTCCTGTTAAAACACACGATATAGAGTCGATCATGCCCCACCCGGGAAGCTTGTTCTGCACAAACTAACTATCCCCGAACGTACAACCAAACAATACCATGCCTTCATAGCTGAGAAACTAAACTGAGAGTTGGGCTGATCACTGTTTCTTGTCCAAACTGCCCTGCTCAAAAGCAGAGAATTCCCCTGATGTCTGTAGCTGGGTGTCCACGACAATCCTCTCTTGAGTCACCATGCTATAGTCGTGTACAACTGAGCCTTCTGAGAATACATAAGACATCCCAGAAACTTAATCAAGCCAACTCCACTCCACACCACTCCAATAAGAACAACTCAAATGTTACTGAATAATTTATTATGAAAGAACAATCCATACAGTTGAATGCCTCCATAATGTATAGCGATAACCGGGTCCCAGGGGTCATGTCATGCAAGCCCCTCTGTCATCAGCACCCATGCCTGACATGCCTTCCTTCAAGCCTTTCTCCTCCTTCAGCTTTCCTCAGAACTCTCTTCCTCAATTACCCAAAATCTGCACTTTCCCAGCAAGAAGTCGGTTCAGCATCCAAACCAAGATGAATTGGTTTGCTTACAATGTTTAGCAAGCCTTCTACAATTGTCATGTGTCAGGTATCTCTATCTTCAGATATATGAGGTGTCATGCCTCAACATGCCCATAAATACAGTGATATCAGACTTAGTCCTCTCCATTTCAAGGCTGGTGAGTTTTTTTCAAAGTAATAAATACATACTTTGCCAACCCTAACAAGACCACTAAACTTACCTAATTGCATAATTGACCCACATGCCATAAAAAAATGCAATCTAACACACTTTGCCAATCCTCTAATTAAACCAACCATTAAGACGTACAATCTTAATCACAATTTAAAACATAGTTATAAGTCGCATTTGGGTTCCCATTTCCGGATAATCCATATTTCCTCAAGAGAGATCTTCAAGTTAACAAAGTTACTGTAAGGGAGAAGGGGAGATGCCCGACATATCCACAACCTAAAACGGATTATTTTTCTTGCATTCGCAGACCGTGGAACGGCTCTGATCGTAGTTATGGATTCTTCATCGCGTGATCTTGCTTGTCAGAGACCATTCATTCTACGTGCATGGACTGTGTATGGAGATATAAGTCAGAGATCCAACTCTTTCCATCTGATCCGGGCAAACTGCACACTTTCAGAGATCGACAAGCGTCCTGCTCCCAAGCAGGTACCAACTTTTTCCCACCTGATGCATCCTCCATCAGAACCACCACGCAACTCTTTCGCAATTCAGTGTGAAATGGGTGACCTGATTTCCAAATCAGTACTTCACGTATGTACAAGAACATCAATATAAGGATGAATCACGAACTGCACGCTCTTTCCAATGCTTGTTACCCATAGCCTTCGTCAATCGCTGGGTATAAGGGTCCAGAAAAACACCAATCCAGAAATGATTCAGGCTGATAAATGCCTGAAGAACAGAAAAAACAGATATGGTTAATGAAGTTGATATCGAGGATACAGTGATATAGCAGATGAAAGTGGTGTTAAGCAGTCTGAGAAGACGGGGATGAAAGTAATCATCGCTCACGAAGATGTTGATGAGCAAATGGGTTAGTTAATGACATTGTTAACAAACCTAAGTTACATGGTAATGCCTTTGCATGTCTAGCACAATCTGAGGAAGAGGAGACAGCTAAATCCATAGTTGATACTTATGATTTTTCAGATTCCTCTCCTATTCTGGATACGTTCAAGCAGATAAAGAGAGTTGATGAAATTTGGACTTCACACGATTACCAATCTCTGGAAAAGCTCAAGAAATTAAGAAAGCAGTCTTGCTTCTAAGCGAGGACCCGATTAATTTGGGAGTATGTACGACCTCTAATGGTTAAATTTGCTTCATGGAACATAAGGGGCTTGAATGACCCCCTTTAGCAAAAAGAAGTTCGTTCGTTTATAGAGTCCCAAACTCTTGATTTTGCGTGTATTCTGGAAACTCGGGTGCGTGCGCATAACAAGGACAGAATTTTCACAGCTCTACTTCCGGGTTGGAAACTGTTTCATAATTATGATCATGCCCTACTTGGTAGAATTTGGATTTGTGGGAACCCAGATAAGGTGAGCATTGATGTTATCCATTCAATGGACCGAGCAATGCTGTCATGTTACTCTTATCAAGGACAATCTTTCATTTTGGTGCTCGGCAGTATATGCTTCGAATAACTACATGGAAAGAAGAGTGCTGTGGCGTCATCTTCAATGGTGTGGACCCGTGGTAGGCAAAAATCCATGGTTTGTTATCGGTGATTTCAACACCACCAGATTTGTCAATGAGAAGTCTGGGGGTAACATGGCTCAGGATTTGGCAATGGTGGATTTTCATGAGTGTCTATTCAACTTGGAATTAGATGATGTCTCCTTCATGGGACCCATATTTACGTGGATGAACCGGCAAGAGGGGGAGAATTTCATAGCTAGGAAAATTTGGATAGTTGTCTTCAAAATGAATGTTGCTTGGACATATTTCCCAATGCATTAATGGAAGTTCAGCACCCTGGGTTATCTGATCATTGCCCTCTGGTCACAAGTCACGAATATTAGAGTAGGTTCTTGAGCACGGAAAGAATTCCCCTTTAAGTTTTTTTTTAATTTTTGGGGTGACCACCTGCTTTTCTTGAAGTTGTGAAGGTAGCTTGGGAGTGTGAAGTGCTTGAGTACTCCCATGCGATTAATGCGAAATGAAGAGGTAAAAGCATCCCTTAGAGACTTAACTTCATTCATATGGTAAGTTCGCGTGAGCGCGTGTTGTGGAAGCTAGGGAGAACTTGAGCAGGCCCGAAATCTTTGTCTTGACAGTCGAATCCCGATTACGTCTTGTGGAAAATGAGAGGAAGTATTTAAAGAGATACCATGATCTAGCCTATGCGGGAGAGAGGCTTCTTAAAGCAATCCCAGAGTACGATGGCTCAAACTTGGAGATCATATCCCAGTTTTCCATAAAGTGTCAAGCTCGGAATGCACGGAATGCATTAAAGTCATAACCAGGAGATGGATACGAATTGATGACCGGAGGCCATCAAAGAGGGAGAGGCTGTTAGTTTTCAAAGTATTATGCTCGATGGTCCTTCTTTGACCAAGAGAATACATGGACAATGTTGGTAGGTTGGTCTCACAGCGGCACTGGACATTTTAAGGTGAAATTACCCATGAGGAGATCAAAGGCGTGTTCTCTGACCAGTGAAAACAAAGCCCGGGCCCAGATGGTTTTCTCATCCCTTTTTCAGGAATTTGCGTGGTCACATCATTGGGAGTGATGTTGTTGAGCGGTGACTTCTTTCTTCAAATCTGGTAGGCTTCTTGGAGACAATTGCCACGATTATTGCTTTGGTGCCCAGGTCCCTAATCGAGACATGAATGATTATAGACCAATCTCTTATTTGTAACACCATGTATAAATGCATTTCGAAGATTATAGCGGCGAGGTTTTAAACAATGCATCACGATATAAGTCCTTCTCGATCGACTTTTGTGCCAGTCGGAGTATCGCAAGAGGCTAATGGTCAACTACCATGAAATAGTGAGCCTCCCAAATTGTGCTCTAAAAGTTGGCCAGAAGGCATTTAACACAGTCATTTGGAAATTTGTATTTGGGTATCTTAGACGGCATGGAACACACCTACATTTCGATGGATTGTATTGAAGGAATGCATCTACTGCCCTACATTCTACGTATCGGTAAATGGTAATTTGTGGGATTTTTGCTATGGCGGGTGAGACAGGGGATCCTCTTTCTCCGCTTTTATTTATCATTGCTATGGGAGGCCCTTTCTAGGTCATTATGGCGGCACGCACGGCCCGGGATTTTTCGATTCCATCTAAATCACGGGGAACTTCGGCCTAACCCGTCTAAGCTTTGCGGATGATATTTTTCCTCTTTTGGAGGACAAAATCAGTGTACAAGTTATGATGGGCGAGTTGGTAAAGTTTGAAGCGATTTACGAGAACGCCAAATAAACAAGCGAGAAGAGTGCCATTTTCATGGCGGGATGGCTGATGACATTAAGAATGATTTATTGAACACCACAGGATTCGGTTTGGGGAGGTTTCCTATGAAATATCTTGGAGTCCCTCTGATCTCAACTAGACTTACCCATTCTGACTGTCAGCCGCTTCTGGATAAAATTCTGGGCAGAATTCATTCGTGGACAAGCAGGGCGTTATCATATGCGGGAAGGGTGCAGCTGATTGGTTCTGTTTTGTATAGTATTATTATTAGTGCCTTTGTTTATAATTCAAGAAATTCACAATTGCTAGATTGAACAAGCTTTCAAAAGCTTCCTTTTAATTAGGAAAAAGGTGGGAATTCACATCAAGCCAAGATCGATTAAGGTCGGTTTGTCTTCCGAAGGAAGGAGGGTAGTTTTGGGCATCGTCGTATCAAGGTCGAATGATGCAAATGTTATGAAACACATTTGGAATCCTCTTTTTATAGTAAGGACTCTTTATGGAGTCGCATGGGTGCGGAGAAGGTATATGAGAAGCGGGAGCATATGGTGTGCTAAAATCCCTTCGGTTTGCTCGTGGAGAGTACAGCGAAAATTGCTTCAACTTCTGAGATAGGAGTCAGACCTTCATCAAACACAAGGTGCACAATGGTAAGGGGACTTTTTTATGGCATGACTCCACGGAACTAGTTGGCCCTCTTCTACCACATTATGGAGGCCAGTATCATATATGATTCGGCTATCCTGTAATGCTCGATGTGGCGAGGTTATTGATGGTGGTAGGTGGAATTGGCCAATTGCAAGCTCTTGAATCTTATCGCTATCAAGAATAGTTGTTCCAACTATAGCCTTGATGACTAGAGGATTTTATCGTGGACAATTGCTTCTTAAGGGAATTCCCTGTGAACTCAGCTTGGAACAATGTTAGACCAAAGAAGCCGGTGGTCAACAGGCACCATACGATCTAGTTCCCTCAAGCTATCAGGAGACATGCATTATCGTTTGGTTGGCCATTCAGGATAGATTGGTTATGCAAGACAAGCTTCTCAGGTGGGGCATGACCGACTCTATATCGTGTGTTTTCTGCCGGACTAATGTGGAAGACAGGAACCACTTGTTTTTTGGTTGCCAATTCACTTTGTATAAGGTATCTGGTTGAGTTTTAAGGTTATGTGGGGTCTAGAACTCCACGGGTGGGAATGAGTTCTTATGGGTAATTGCTACCAAGGGGGAAATCCTTTTGTTCTATCACGAGAGGATTGCTTGAGGTGCTACCATTTATCACTTGTGAACGACGGAATAGTAGGGTGTGAAATATTTATTTTCGACTGATCTTTATTTTCATCTCATTTGCGATGTAAAAATTTTGAGAATCTCAAGTTTCAGAAGGTGTGGTGGATAATCCGATGAAACGGAAGCTATGTGTAGAGATGGTCCTTCCCTCTTAATATTCTTGACATTGGTGTTTCATTTGGTTGATTGATGGTTTAGATTCTTTGGTTGGAGTCCTTATCTGCGCGTTGGGCTGGGGTGTCTTAGCCGGGTTGTGGTGAGCTTTGGGGTTTAGTCCTCTACCGGGATTTGGGTGAGTGTCACATTTATTTTAGTTTGCTTTCCTTGGTTGTTGTTGGTTGTTTTGGGGTACAATTGCCTTTCCTTGATTTTAGGGAGGTTCTGTCCGTTTTTCTGTAATTTTGGGCCTTTGGTCCTTGTATTCTTTGGTTATGGGGCTTTGCCTTTTGGAAATAAATGCTTACTTATCCAAAAAAAAAAAAGTATGGGGCTATATATACCCCCCTAATGTAGTCTTTTGACAATCAGTTCAAGTTTAATAATATTTTCAGATTTCTCTTTTTTAAGAGTTCTCTTGTTCTCTTATCTCTTGGGTGGATTCCCTTGGGGACGAGTTCGTGGCTTCTCCTACCTTGGTGGATTCAGCGGTGTGATCTTTGTCCGGCTTATCAATCAACAAATCATAGTTGATTGTGAAGCCTTCACTTCATCATCCATCTTGTGTGGATCGTTTCCATTAAATAGGTAAGTAACACTCTTGTACAAACTCTGCTTTCCATCATACATCTCATCTTTCTCTAAACTTTCCCATAACCATATTTTCAACCTCAACCCCAAAACTTTTCAAATCTTATTCCATACTGCAAAACCTTCCTAAAATACCTATTTCCCTTATATACCCATAAATTCACACTTTCTTAACTAGAAAATCTCAAAATTCGTCCATAACCTATTTTGGCCCAAGAAAACTACGAGCCCATATTTTGACTTACCTAAACCACGAGAACAACTATGCTCCAGTGATACTATCTTTCGCCTCATTTGTGATGATGTGGAGCTTCGTATTTACGGTCTCCCGAGGAAGGTTGTTGATAGTCACGCAAACGGATCAATGTGTGAGGAGATGGTCCTTCCCTATAAATATTTTTATCTCTTTGGTAGGTTGCGTGCTTGATTTGTGATTGTTGGGGCCATGCTGCCTTGCCCGGGTTGTGGGCGGTTTCTTGTGTTGTTTCTTTTTTGCCCGGATTGTGGGCTAGTGTCCTTGTTGGTGGCTTTGTGTTGTTCGGGCTGATGCCTGCTCCTATATTTATAGGGGAGGTGCTGTCCGTTTTTTCTTTGCCTGGTTGTGGCCTCGGGCCTCCGTTCTTTGTATTCTTTGGTTGGGCGTTGTCCCTTTGGTAATAAATTCTTAATTATCCAAAAAAAAAAACTTCTGGATCATCCATCACGGTCCCAACCTTGCATCACATATCCCTTGCTCATCAACTCTTCATGTAAAACCCGAGAAAATTCTAATTTTATGAAAAAGAGTAAAATGGTAATTTTGGTCAAAATTCGAAATTTTTCTAGATCTCGGATGCGTGGCTTGGACTTCAGTTGGAATTGTCTCATGAGAAATCTAGCTACCACGTCGAATTTACGTCGGGTCAGAGACGGTTAGATTCGCATTTTGTGCCGTGTCGGGTGCCGAATGACGGCTTGTGAGAGACAAGTGATGTGAGAAAAGTCACCTACTACATGTACCCATGTGACACATGTTGCATGATTAGTGAGATGATAGAGATGAATGGCTTAGATTAAGCCATATGTCAAAAATCAAAACTAAAGGACAAAATGGGGATTTAGTAACTTATCCAAAAAAAAAATGGGGATTTAGTAAAAAGAATAAGTGAATAAGACAAAAGAAGAATAGTCTTCATCTTCTCTAATTTGAAGAAAAAATGGGCAGTGAGGGGCCAAACCAGTTTTAGAGAGAGAAAGAGTGACTTCTCTCTAGATTTCTCGACGTTCAGACCGTCGGTTCTCTTCGGGCCAAGAAGCAAAGTTGTTCTACTATGAAAGGGCTAAGCGTGGGCACTGATTTTGTGGAGTTTCGACAACTCCAAGAGGTAGGGATCTTTTTCTACTTGGTTTATTCTTTAGCTAAGAGTCATTTTCATGGATGGGGATTTGTTGAGGCCTGGATGGCCGTGTTTTCGGTCTCAAAATCTTTGAACCAAGTGACGAAAATCCCTACTTGTGTGGCCGTGAACAGTGCCGACTCTAGGGTCTACTGTTCATGTGATATATTGTGTGATTTTTGTGTTGTTGGGTGATTCAAAATGAATTGCTTGGATTGTTATTAGCCCATGTGAGCTAATTTTGGTGTTATTTTTTTTTTGGATAAGTAAGAATTTATTTCCAAAAAGGCAAAAGCCCAACAACAACCAATGACAATACAAGGTGCCCAAAGCCCTAAAAACCTTAGAAAAAAGCGGGACACCTCCCCTAAAAACTAGGAAAGGGGCATTGGCAGAAACAACAGAACTCACCATAATCCCAAGTCATCGGGGACATACTTGTGAAGCCCGGGAAAGCGGAGGGAGAAAACGAAGCCTATCTCCACATAAGGAAGGGAAAGGCAGCAACAATCCACAGCACAAAATACCAACAGCAAACCCCACACACTCGGGGCAGCGGACATCGACCAAAGAAAGCAAAGCCCACACCCGAGACCAAGGAGATAAACCAACCCTAGCCCACAGCTTAGGAACCCAAAGCGATCTAAGAGAACAAAAATGAAAAACCATTACCAGGACCAATGCACCAGCCAACCACGGTTCACCCAAGGAAACCACCCGACTAAAGCAGTCTAAATTGGCTCCCCACAGCAAGGATTGAGCTTAGGGATCCCATCAAATCTCGAATGAGAACTCGACATAACATAATCCATAGTGCGAAGCTGTTAGATCACGATCGGGGCGGTCAAGCGACACACCCAAACCCAGGCCACAGGCCTTAAAACAGTGGGATTATCCATAAACCCACTAAACAAGTCAGGAAAGAACCAAATTGGAGGACGATTTACTTAATACCAACATATCGGCAATACATCACCGGAAGTAGAGATGGACCTCGCCACGTGCGAAAACGATCCAATGGATCATACCCACGAGGGCCTCATGGAGCCACTGACGTTATTTCGCCCATTATAGGCGTGCGGCGGGCGCTTTACGCAGGCAGTCACCACGAACCCAGGATTCTCTCTCAGCCACCGGTGTCAAAAACCCACTTGATGTCGTAGGCCGATCGTCGTTCTTGCTAGCAGATCGATGGCAGATCGCCGACGTCGGCACCTTGTCGTCCTTCACAGTCCCGTTTGGACCCACTTCGTCCTTCACAGTCCCGCGCCCAGGCAGGCGTGGTGGCCAGAGTAAGCCGTTCGCGTCGTCGGCTCTGCGAAGGTTAGGATCCCAGCGTGATAACCAAAATTCGGATACATTCCAGGAAACCCATTTAATCGGCATCTTCTCAATCCACGCTTGAAACACTAACACGTCCGTGGGAGGCCCGACCAAGCGACCTCCTTTGGACCCTTAAACACCTTACTTGCTTATTTGTACTTGCGAAAAATGGTTTTAAATTCAAAACCATGAAATACAGATGTAAGCGATTTATATATAATAATAATACACTAGTATTTGGAAAATGGGTTTAGAACACTCACCTCTTTGCTTGCCCCAAACTTGAAGCACAGTTCCACACTTTTCATGGCTTTACTTTTAACCTCTGACTCAAGCGAATACGTGCACATATTAATCACGCAACTTAACGTACTTCCTAGACTTAGTCACACTCTTTATACTCTTTTAAAGCTAGGTGCTAAGGAGTTCTGTCGAACTGGAATCACCCAATTCGAACACCAGAAACTCAAGTTCGTCGAAACAACCGAGGCCTCTATGTCAGTGATCGCGAGGAATTGAGCTTGCACATGGCCCCACTTTGAGTGAATTTTTGAGCATAGGATCAAATTTGACGATGCCTATTTCTTCAGGGTTTAGTTCTCATGAAGTCTAGTTTAAGTAGCCATAAATCCACTCAAATCGGATAAGAAATGAGCAAGTTATGGCAATATGAAAGCGGTCGAAAGCAGGGAAAAACATAACGAGTGTGCAGGTACACCCTTTGTTCATGTACCGGTACACTTTTGCTTCTAGTGGGGTGTACCGGTACATTCTTAATTCATGTACCCGGTACACTTTCTAATTACTTAAATTTGCTTCTTTTTCCACTTTTGCTACCGAATTCACTCCATACAACTTCTATATTCATAATACCTCAAAAACCAACTTGGAATTCATGCAGAAAACGATTCCTGACACTTGAATTAGTGCTATGGAACCTCAAACCTCAAAGCCGTGGTAAAAATCCAGAACTCACCTAGGTCCACAATTCTTTTTTAAACATCATAATTTTTGATGATTCCATGTTTATTTCTCCCGATTGGGGTTTTACTCTCATATAACCCCAACAATTCAAAGGCTTAATGTGCTCTTTTTCAAAACCTAGAACAAGGGCATCTATTCTCCTTACCAAGGCTTAAGAATCCAATTACCCATAGTTACAAGGCAAGACATACTGATTTTTTGGATTTCTCTCCTCAGCTCTTCTTCCTTCTCCAAGGCCCAAATGAAAGAAAAGCGGACGAACCTCCCACAAACTAAGGAGAAGGCCACGGCCAGAAACAACCAACAACAACCAAGGACAACGAACAAAGAACCAAACTCACTTCCCTTGACCGGGAGGGAGCACACACCCCAAGGCCCGGCCCGCGGCCCGGGCAAAGCGGTAAGGGCCCAAAGGGAGCCGGGACCAAATAGACAAACCCGTCAATCAACGAGAGAACCATCAAGACCCGAAGATATGAAGCGGGAAGGACCATCTCTCACACATAGCTACATTCCCGCGGGTTGTCCACCACCTTACGGAAACTAGGATTCTCAATAGAACATCATTACGGATGAGATGAAAAATATAGCATCGGCGGAGGAATAGATGTTCTCGTAGATTCTTATTCAGGTGCACTAACAAATGATAAATGGTAGCACCCACGCAATCCTCTTGGTAATAGAACAAATGATTTCCCCAAGCACATCTCCCATAAATTCATTCACCCAACTTGGCGGCATTCTGGAATTTTCCACGCAACCTTAGAATTCTCGACGAATACCCGTAGGTGAAATGGCACCCAAAACAAGTGATTCCTATCTTGACATTTGCCGCGGCAAAAACACATGGGTGTTAGTCAGACCCCATTTGAGAAGTTTGTCTTGCGTAACTAATCTGTCCTGTATGATGACCAAACAATGAATGCATGTCTCCTAATAGCTTGTGGAAACCATATCGTATAATGCCAGCAGACCACCGGCATTTTCGATCTAAATTGGTTCAGTGGCGAATCGCGAAGTGAATCCCAGATGGAGCAAGAGTCCATGTAACAATATCCTCTCTAGAGACATCTAAATGATAGTTGACACAACTGCTCTTGATTTCAATAAAGATTATTGATTCGCAATAGGTAATTCCACTACCATCCCCAATAACCGGCTACAAGGCGTTATTCTTAATAACGGGAATCATAGCCTGTCACGTTCTCCATAGTGAGGAGGAGAGGACCAGCCGGACTCAGGAATCATGCCAAAGAATGTCCGCTACCGTTATAAACCTTGTGATTGATCCTCATCTTATCTTTCATTGCCGGAAATTTTCCGCCCGGCTCAAGAACAAATGTCGAAGGGTTTTGGCACACCAAAGGCTCCGTGTCTCAAATACAACCTCTCTTGCACCCACGCCACCCATGAGTCCTTCACAAACGGAGTTCCAAATGTGCTTCATAACATTCGTATCATTCGAGTCTTTGATCAGAGCCCCTTGGGGACCCGAAGCCACCCTCCTCCTTGAAGACTGCAGATCCCAAATCGGCCTTAGCTGTGAAATTTCCAGGTTCAGAGCCCACGAAAGCCTACGAAAAATTGTTCAATTTTGGCAATTATGAATTTCGGAATAATGAACATCTTGCCTGTCTGTTGAATACTATACAACTTGAACCGATAAGGTGTAATGCGCATATAATGCGCCCTACTTGTCAAAATGGTCTGGCCATTCATTTTTTCCAGTGGGTGGCAATCAGTAGAACTGACCTTGATGAGATCGAAGGAACACGAAGATATTTCATAGAAACCTCCCCAAGCGAAGCGATCGATGTTTCGATGAAGTAATTTGGTTTCACCATTTACCGACAATGAAAATGGCGCTTATGTGTTTATGAGCTTGAATGACCCTCAAAATCTTGTTATTTCGTCAAAATAACTTTGACCTTTGGATATCATTATTTTAGCAAAAGAAAAATGTCATCATGAGCATAAGTGGAGTTGGGTTGATATCTTTACATTTTAGGATGAGTGAATCCGACTACGGGCTACCAGCGACAGGATCTAGAAAAAGCCTGCAGCGTAGTAAATAATAAAGGCGATATGGGATCCTTGCCTCGGCCACGGTGCTAGTGAAAAATCCCATGAGCTACTTCATTAAGCTGAAACGAGAGAAGGTTGGGAGTAGTGATAAACCTTAATACATTTCAAAGAAAACGTAGGGGTACCCATTCTAGTTAAAATACCCAGAATAAAGCTCCAACTGATTGTATCAAATGCCTTTTTAATGTCAACTTTAGAGCACACAGGAGGGCACATCACGGTGATAGTTGATCATAAGCTCCTGTGTAATAAGGATGTTACTTCATTATCTTAGGCCTTGCACAAAATTTATTGCCTTCGGGGCTTATAATCTCAGGAATGCATTGATTTAACCTCGCAGCAATAATCTTTGATATGCACTTATAAACCGTGTTACAACAAGATATTGGTCTATAGTCGCCCATAGATTCAGGGTTAGGGACCTTTGGCATTAAAGCAATTATAGTGCAATTAATCTCACGAAGTAGGCTGCCATATTTGAAAAAAGATAACACTGCATCAATTATATCACCTCCAATTATACTCCAAGCTGCCTTGAAGAAAAGAGAAGAGAAGCCATCCGGGCCCGGGGCTTTGAAATCATCAATAGAGAACATGGCCCTCTTTATTTCCTCATGAGAAATATCACCATTCAAAACGTCCAGATGATGTGGCGTCCAACCAAACCCATCAATGTTATTCAAATACTCTTGGTCATTAGGTGTGCCATCAACACATAGAATATTTTTGAAGTAGCCAACAGCTTCCTCCTTAATAATAGCGGATCTTGATTCTATGACCATTTCCACGAGGTTAAGATTTTAATCATACTAGAGCATTAGAGCCTTGGCGGTTATGGGAAAAACTTCGTGTCGATCTCAAACTTGAGCCATTGTACTCTAGATTTTTGCTTTAAGAAACCCTCCTCAGCAGCAGCAAGATCATGGAAAGTCTTTAAACACTTCCTCATTATCCATCAACAAGTATCAAAGTTATTAATTCATGATTTGAGCCGTTTTTAATGCTTCCACACAGCGGCCTCGACACGATCATGCGACTTACCAGAGTGGAAATTGGTATCTTGAGGCCTTCACTCTTTTCAGTTTTTGTGGCGAAGGCACATTGTGGGGTCCCCTGCACCTCATCGAGAGCTTCCCTCACGATACCAAGGAAGCTGAGGTGGTGACCAGTTAAAATTTAGAAGGGATATTTTCTGCCTTCCGGGGCGAACTAACATTAAGGTTTGTAACCAGAGGGCAATGGTCAGATAATCCGAGATTGGACTTCCGTTAAAGCATTGGGAAACATATCCATACAATATTCATTTTGAAGGCACCGATCCAGCTTCCTAGCTATGAAGTTTGCCCCTTTGCGCCGGTTCATCCACGTGAAAATAGGACCCAAAAAAGGAATATCCGCCAATTCAAGATTGAACAAACACTCATGAGGAATTCACTCATAGGCGTATCACGCACCGATGCCCAGTTTCTCAGCGATGAATGCGGTGGTGTTGGAATCACCAATTGCACCCATGGGTTTGGCTATACGGTACCCTTGCGAAGATGATTCCGCAAATCCCTTCTATCGATGTAGCTATTAAGACAAATAGTAGAACACCAAATGAGTAGTTGTCCTTGATGTTTTGTATGACCGACATTGCTTGGTCCATGGAGTGAAAGATATCAGTACTAACTTTCCCGAGATTACCCTGATCCGATTCTATAGCGAGCATGATCATAATTATGAAACAATTTCCAACGGGAAAATTGTAGAAGATCATCATATTCGAAACTTGCACCCGAGTTTCCAAAATACACACAAAATCAAGAGCATGGGATTTAACAAACGAACGCACTTCTATTTGCTTAAGAGGGTCGTTCAGTCCTCTTATGTTCCATGAAGCAAATTTAACCATTGGGAAGCTGCGTATGCCCCTTAACCATTGGATCCTGCATATTAGCAAGGTTCCGTTTCTTGAGTTTCTTGAGCTTCTTCCTAGAAATTGGCACAAGCGTGAAGTCCAGCTCATCAACTCTCTTAATATGCTTGAACGTGTCAAGGATAGGGGAATTATCAGAGAATTCAGAAGTATTGCTAGGATCGGATCTGAAGGAAACTAAAGATATCGTCATTTCTTCTTCCTCATGATAGGCTAGGCATTCAAACGTATTTCCATGGCGAGTTCATCCTTTCATTTTCCTGCTAACTACCTCCTCAACTGCTTGCCTTTGTATCTGGCGGTTGCACCTTGCTATTCCCGGGCGGCGTCGGGAACGACCTTTGGAGTCACCAGGTGGCACCTTTCTTTCCCTTGTACCCTGTGTAACATTCATATCAATAGTGCTTGACCGTCCCGATACGGAGACATTGTTGCACGGAAAAGTGAGTGCAGTTTTCTTTATAGGCCCTCCCGAACTTGACAATTTCAGTTATGACTAAATCGCTTGCCTGAAGCTGGGCTGACATTTTGGGCTGGATGTTTCAACTCTTATCGTTGAAATTGCCATTACCCCTGTCGGAAAAGCTGAATTAGAAATTCACAATCCACCCCACCTCTACACAAATCCTATGAAAGGATAACTTTGTCAAGTTCTCATTAAGTGAATCGGTGGAGCGGAATTACCAACGGTACTTGCGCGATGTACCCCCGAGACATGTGCTTGTCCAATATTCGAGGGATATTTGTAGAACTTGACCCCAGGTGGGATAGAGGGCGGTTGGAATGTTAAGCATATCCGCTCAGGATGCGAAACACGTAATATGAAGGTCTCCTGCAGTGCCATGGACCCGAATCTAGAACCCAATCCCGGGCCTCCGGGTCCCTGAATCTGAAGAAGTATAGACCATTCTCAGTTGTGGATATGTCTGGCATCTCCTTCTTCCTTACGGTGCACGCTAACCGGGAGGCGCCTGGCCAGGGAGCGGAGAAGTTTATCCGGTGTCAGATCAAAACGGCCTTCACATATCAATACCCTCACATTCTTGCCTCCGCGAGAGAGCAGCAACCATCTTCCCATCAATGATATGTGGACTATAGGCCCCGGAGAGGAACACTGCTTTTCTCAGGCATAGAGAAAAGGTTCTTCCAGGATTTCACCGGGGGAGCAGTTGCCTTCTCCCCCAAATCACCATCCTTTGTAACCTCTGCTCCACTGCCGGTCTTGTACCTTTGCTCTTTTCATTCTCAGCCCGGTCGACCACAGTCCGGCCCGACCATGGAATCATTCCAATCCGTGTACACCCGCCACCCTTTGGTCAAGGTGCGCCTCAACATGACTAACAAATCCCTTACCGCCCATATCCCTCCGATCCCGACCCATGAGGCGGCTTTCCCTCTGCGCATAGCTTCTTTGGAGGGGTTGCTGTGACCCTCCATGGCCAGAGGAGCGAACGAAGAGCTTGATCGGATCGTGCTGGGTTTGAGCTGAGAGTAACACCGGCCGAGATGCGAAGATGGGCCTCCCAGATCGGAACACGGATCTAGGGGACTGCGATGCGCTAGAGGCAAACTTGATCCACACCATCGTTAGATTACGGAGGTATTGATCTCAGATGAGCATGCCTGCGGCACGATTCCACCGTGCACGTTTAGGAAGACTTCGACACGAGCCCTCATTTAGTGTGGGTATCCTTTTTGGAACCCAAGATTGCACTTCACCTTTTTGGGAAGGCCCGACCATGTTTAATTCGACCCCACCAACTCAGGTCCCACCACCAGAGTTTGTCATCCACGAGCGTCGATGTGAAGAACTGACAAGCGAATTCGATCTCACAGAAGAGCATTTTTATTAAATCTAACTTATTATATAAATGTTATTGATATATGTTTTGGTTAAGAGTAATGTAATTTTAGCCGCTACTGGATAAAATTCTGGGCAGAATTCATTCGTGGACAAGCAGGGCGTTATCATATGCAGGAAGGTTGCAGCTGATTGGTTCTGTTTTGTATAGTATCTGTGATGTATTGGTGCGACTGTTTATAATACCAAAATTCACAATTGCTAAAAGATTGAGCAAAGGCTTTCAAAAGCTTCCTTTGGTCGGAAAAATTGGGAATTCTCATCGCGCCCAAGATGCGGGAGTCGGTTTGTCTTAGAAGGAGGGTGGATTTGGGCATACGTCGCATCAAAGATTGAATGATGCAAATGTTATGAAACATTTGGAATCTTTTTTATAGTAGGACTCTTTATGGGTCGCATGGTGCGGAGAAGGTATTTGAGAAGCGGGGGCACGTGGTTGTTGCTAAAATCCCTTCGGTTTTGCTCGTGGAGTTAGGCGAAAATTGCGCCCCGGTGAGAGATAGGATCGGCGTTTCATCGAGCCTGAGGTGCACAATGGTAGGGACTTTTTATGGCATGACTCCACGGAACCCGGTTGGCCCTCTTCTACCATATTATGGAAGCGTATCATATATGATTAGAGCTATTCATAATAATGCTCGTGTAGCTTGAGGTTATTGATGGTGGTAGGTGGAATTGGCCAATTGCGAACTCTGCAGATCTTATCGCTATCAAGAATAGTTGTACCAACTATAGCCTTGATGACTCTAGAGAGGATTTTATCTCGTGGACACTTGCTTCTTAAGAATTCACTTGTGAACTCGACTGGGCAATTTTAGACAAGAAGCACATGGTCGGCCAGCCTTATCTGGTTGGTTTCTCGAGCTATCGGGAGACATGCATTCATCGTTTGGTTGGCCATTCGGGATAGATTGGTTGGCTGCAAGACAAGCTTCTCGGTGGGCATGATCGACTCTATATCGTGTGTTTTGCGGACTAATGTTGAAGACGAGACCACTTGTTTTGGTTGCGATTCCTTTGCTTTGGTGATATCACGGTTGAGAGTTTTAAGGTTGTATTGGGAATTCTAGAACTCCACGGAATTGGGAGAATGAGTTCTTATGGGTAATTGCTACCAAAGGGAAATCGTTTTGTTCTATCACCAAGAGGATTGCATGAGGTGCTACCATTTATCACTTGTGGAGACAGCGGAATAGTAGAATTTATGAGAATATTTATTCTCCAGCTGATGCTATTTTTCATCTCATTTGTATTGATGTCGGTGAGAATCTCAAGTTTCCAGGAAGTGGTGGATAATCCGATTGAAACGAGCTATGTGTGAGAGATGGTCATTCTATCTTAATATTCTTGACATTGGTGTTTCATTTGGTTGATTGATGGTTTGAATTCTTGGTTGGGTCCTTATACGTGTTGGGCACAGGGTCTTAGCCGGGTTGTGGGGTACAGGCTTTGGGGGTGTGGTGACTCTGCCGGGATGTGGGTGGGTGTCTGTTTGTTTGTTTTGCTATCTTGGTTGTTGTTGGTTGTTTTGGGTACATTGCCTTCCGCTTGATTTTTAAGGAGGTTACGTCGGTTTTACGTAATTTTAGGCCTTTGAACCAGTGTATTCTTTGGTTGGGGGGCTTTGCCTTTGGAAATAAATGCTTACTTATCCAAAAAAAAAAAAAGAGTAATGTAATAACTCTTGAACTATTGTTATATATAGTTGATGTATTCTTGATGAGTTTTGATCTATGGGCCCAAGTGGTCATTTTTAGTTATGTATAAGTTTCATAATATGAGACACAGATATTCCGTAGGTTAACGGATTGTCAACGAAACACCCCGGGATCAGGGCATCACACTTCAACTTGCCTTTGAAGCTCCTTTGTTTCCTCGGGATTACTTCTATAAGTTGGTCGATTTGGGATAACAGCCCCAGGTATGAAATCAATTTGATGTTGTCTATACAATGGAGCAGCGACAGCTAGGATCCTCAGGGAACTACGTCTCCAAACTCCACGCAACAAAGCGACCAAGTAGGAGAGGAGATTGGTTAGTTTCATCGTTACTAGGGTAGGATTCCTTGTATACCATAATTATCCAAAAAAAAAAATTCCTTGTATACCATAAAATTCATTGGCTGATTTGCCATAAAAGCCTTCCTAACCTCACTTTTTTTTGGATAATTAAGAGAAGTATTACCAGAGACCTTGACAAAGAAATACAATGAAGCGGGCGAGGCCACAGCCGACAAAGAAAAAGCGAGCGGCACCTCCTGTAAATGCTAGACGAGCTGACATCCCGAGCAACCAAGCCGCAACAAGAACCTGAGAAGCCTGATCAGGGCAAGAAACAACACAGAACGCCCACAGCAGGCCAGAGGCAACAAGGCCCAGCAATCACAAATCAAGCATCAACCTACGGAGATAAAATATTAATAGGGACGGACCATCTCTCACACATTTATCTGGTAGCGGAATTTATCAATGACATACGCAGGAACCCGAGAAATCTGAAGTCTAACATCATCACAAATGAGAATTTGAAAAATAGTATCAGTGGAGCATAGTTGTTCTCATAGATTCTACTATTCAGGTGACCCACAAGTGGTAGATAGTAACCGTCTTCCTTGTAATAGAGGTGGGGACTCCTTGTTGGCAATTACCCACGAGGTCGTTCTCCCAATTCCTCGGAGTTCTAGAGACCCAGCCATGACCTTAGAATCCTACATGATACCGGTTGTGAAATGGCAATAGGAAAGAATAAGTGGTTCTGTCTTCAACATTAGCCGCGACAAAATACACAAGATATAAATTTGGTGAGACCCCGCGAGAAGCTTATCTGGGTAACCAATGCATTATGCGACGGCCAGACAATGAAAGCATGCCTCCTGATGGATTGGGGAAACCAAATCGAATAACCAATCTGTTCCTAACCTCACTTTCTTTTGCATAAAAACTCATTTTTGTTTTTTCCTCTCTCTCAACTAGTTCTTTTTCACTCTTTTTCTTTTCACTCTCATTTTTTCTTGAAGTTCGACCTCATCTTTCTTTTTCTCGACCTCCTCAGCATTTCATTTGATCCTCACTTGGGCTTGCTTTGGAGATAAAGGAGCAAATTAAGCCCGATTTACCATCCTTCTGAAAATTTGTACTGTTTCTAAACCCATCATGCATCACCTTTCTATCATATTGCCACGGTCTTCCTAACAAGATATGGCTAGCATGCATAGGAACCACATCACAAAGTACTTTGTCACTGTACCTCCCAATATTGAAAGACACTAAGACTTGCTTATTCACCTTGACCTCCCCGATCATTCAACCATTGTAGCTTATGGGCCTTAGATGTTTCCAACAAGAAGCAAGCCAACTTTTTTTTTTGGATAGATAATTAATAATTTATTACCAAGGGCAAATACAAGAATACAATAAGCAGGCCTGAGGCAAAGGAAAAAGCGATACCTCCCTATAAATATAGGAAAAGGGCATCAGCCCGAAACAACACAAAACCACCAAAACACAAGCCCACAAGCCCAACTTCTCAACAAGGGTTTTACTAGCAACATTGGTACAACTTCCCCCATCAATTATCATACTACATACCTTCTTGTTAACACTACATCTAGTATGAAATATGTTCTCCCTTTGCTGGTCTGTTTCATCCACCTTTATTTGTGTGTTAAGAGCACGCCTAGTAATAAGAAGTTCACCTTCCTCAACATATGCTTTCCATCATCACCATAACATCTTCAGGTGGCACCATCATCACTATCATTCTCAACTTTGCAGTCCACTTCCCCATTGTCTTTCATAATCATCACCCTTTTGTTTTTGGACATTATGAAGTAATATGACTGAACAGTATTTGAAACATTTCAATGTCCGCGATTCACGATTGACGGGTTTCAAATTTGCGCTATGATTAGTGATCATCTTCCTTGCTCTTGGAAGTCTGTTTTGGACATGGAAATAGCCTTATCATGTGTTTCATTGCATTGCCCGATTTCCGTAGGGTGGGGCGGAAATACTTTGTTGGTCCCTTCCTTTTCAATTGCCTTTCCACCTTTCATAGCCATATGCACCATGTCCTCCAACTCCACATAATGTTGTAACTCCACCACATTAGCAATGTCCCGATTCAAACCATTCAAAAACCTTGCCATTGTAGCCTCCTGATCCTCCTCGGCAGTGGCTCTAATCTTAACCCAACCTCCATCTCCTTGCGATAATCTTCACACTCTTTGGGCAACCATCGGACTTTGGGCTTTTGGAAAAGATCCTATGATAATGGCGGAGTATGAATCTTATTTCTCATGAGAGCCTTTAAATCATCCCAGTATCGATAGGCCTCTTGTAACTCCTCCTCTTCTTTGGTCACTAATTAGTCCCACAAGTAAATTGCATAGTCTTGGAACTTCGACAAGCGGTAGTTTACCTTCTTTTCCTCTGAATAGTTGTGGCAATCAAAGATCAACTCAATCTTAACTTTCCCCTGCATGAATATGCCTGCAGATCATTTCTACCTTGGAAAGGTAGGTATTTTCATTTGACCTCCCAGAGGTTCTCGTCTACCATATCTACCAAACAAGTTTCTTCCTAAGCCCCTTTCACGCTAAGATGTCCACCTCTCATATGTTTATAAGCTTCAATAGCATAATCATCCTCATCATCCTCGAGGGCGAACTTCGTCTTCTTCGTAGGTCGGCCCAGTGGTTCATGGGCACGTAGCACGATCACGGGAGCATCTGTAAACACACCAAACATTGGGAATTCAGCCCTAATTATTGAAGAATTGGATTGGGGAGGTCAAGACGCATTGAATACATGTGAAAACTCCTTTTTTGGACCTCATTTGGGCCTTGGAAGGCAAAAACATTAGTGGAGTTAGACGAACCCACGATGTGGAGCTGCCATGTTATTTTAGAAAGTTTGCTTTATTTATTTTAAGTTTGCTTTATTTATCTTAGAAAGTTTGCTTTGTTATTTTAGAAAGTTTGCTTTATTTATTTTAGGAAGATTTGCTTTATTTATTTGAGAAAGTTTTTTTAGGAGTTGCTTTTTGTAATTTAAGTTTAACTTTCTACAGTTAAAGTAGAAGTTGTTTTTGTAATTTAAGTTTCTTTTCTAGTTAAAGTAGAAGTTGCTTTTGATTTAGAAAGTATGGGGCTATATATACCCCCTAATGTAGTCTTTTGAAAATCGATTCAAGTTTAATAATATTTTGATTTCTCTTTTAAGAGTTCTCTCTTTATTCTCTTATCTCTTGGGTGGATTCCTTGAGGACGAGTTCGTGGCTTCTCATACCTAGGTGGATTCCTTGGTGGCGAAGTCTTTGTCAGAACTATCAATCAACCCGTCCATAGTTGATTAGTAAGCTTCACTCCATCATCTATCTTGTGTGGATCTTTCAATCACCCCGAGTAAGTAACTACTCTTTGTGCGAGCTCTACTATCCTCACATCTCATATTTTCTCTAAAATTTCCATAACCAAATTTTCAACCTCAACCCAAACGCTATCAAATCTTTGTTCCATACTACTAAAACCTTCCTAAATACCCTTTTCCCTTATACCATAAATTCACCTTTCTTAACTTAGAAAATCTCCAAAATTAATCCATAACCTATTTTGGCCCAAGAAAACTACCCCAAACCCATATTTTGACTTACCTACACTTCTGGATCATCCATCACGGTCCCAACCTTGCATCACCTTTGTTGCCTCCTAGCATTAGGACCTCTTCGCGACTGACCCCTTTGTAAATTGGCTATGGTAGCGTCTTGTGTATCCATTCTATCCCTGATTTCATTAAACATGATGTTTAGCCGCTCAAACTGTTGGTGCATGGCTCGCATTGTAGATACCACATCACATCTCTATTCAGCAGTTTCCACCCTCATTGGACATATTTTGAATACCTGCAAGAACAATGTTAGTAATAAAACCTCACACACTCCCTTACGTGTTTACACTCGAAGGATTGCTCCACTCATGTTTCACTCTTTACGGTTTTTCTCCAAAAGCTGATCTCTGCACACTCTGTGATTACCACTCTTGTTTAAACTCTCCAAGTTCTTTAAAGACTGGTGAACTCCAACAATTCCCGAGAAACCAATGCTTAGTCCAACCACCCAAAAAATTCAAGAAACAAGAATAAGCGAAACAAAGTATTATGGTTCCCGAGAACACGAAACAAGTAAAGATCACTAGGGCGAGAACCGTCCCGACTAGGCTGAAATTAATTGACCTTTAAACTTGTTTTCTTTTCTTTTCTTTCTTTTTTTTTTTCCTTTTCTTTTCTTTTCTCTTTTTTTTTCGGAGCTACAGTAACACCGAAATAGAAATGCTCAAAAATTGAAACAAACAATGAAGAACAAAATAACTGAATTTTGCCAGGGGTGTGGGCTTGGTTTTTTCTTTGGGTGGTTAGCCTGTTGACCTGTTGGTGGGGTTTGGTTTGATGATTGGTGTTCCTTTGTGTTATGGTGTTGCCTTCTCCTCCTTCGAGGGGGGAAGGCTTTCGCCATCTATCAGGTGGTTTGTTTCGAGTTGATGCCTCTGTTCCTATGTTTTTAAGGGAGGTGCTATCTGTTTTTCGTTTTTTCTGGTGGCCTTTTGGCCTCATGTATTGTTCTTGGATGTGTTGGACATTGCCCTTTTGGTAATAAATTCTTAATTATCCAAAAAAAAAAACTGAAATGTAGGAAACCCCAAAAATGACCCAAAATGAAGATCGGTTCACACTATAATCGAAAGTGCTGATCACCCAGAACGATGAAGCAGTGTGAGATAACGATGAGCAGTCTTAGAAAAATAAGTATGAGCAATTAATCGAAATGATGATGAAACGATTACTTAAAATGAAGGGAAAAAACTATAGATAGAACTTTGATTTGCAACTACAAACCACATTAAATGGCGTGAAACTTGTGAGGGAAAACCCTTTTGAACCCACAATCCCCGGGTGGTCTTGAGCCCGAGAAAGAAAAAAAATCAAGTAATAGATAAATACCTCGACCCAATGATCAGCAAGGAACAAAGAACCAAATGTTTGGAAGAATCTAAACCAGTTGAAAACTTGTCCAAAGGACCCACTGAAATCTTGCTTCAGGAACCCTATGAAAACTCGTTTCAAGAACTCGGATTTGATGGGTGAACACCACAAAGAAATGTTTCTTTGATAAGTTCAGAAGTTCATTAAAAAAAACCAAGAGGAGAAAACTCAACTCTCTCAATCTGAAAAATTTCAGAATCAATCATCCAAGTTGTTGTTTTGTGCAAAATGTCCCTATTTATATGATCCTTGGATAACCCTAAAGTGCTTTAGGCTAGACTTCCAACCTGAAAACAAGCCCAGTTTGGCTTGACCCAACAAAATACAAATATGGGTTTTAGTTTCCAAGAAAATCAACCCCCATTAATTAAAATAAATAAATGGTTCGAGCCAATTAAATTACTTGACTCAAGTTCAAAGTTAGTGACTCTTGATTTGCTTGAATCAGATTAATTAAGGCTACTCCCTCCTTATTGAAGCCAATCTTGAAAGTAGAAGTCTTGTTAATTGGGTGTCCAAATTCGGCCCAAGTGGATTGCACCAGCCTAGCTATTGCTTCCTTGATCTTCTTAGCTCTTGACCTTGTAATTGCTCCATCTGGAACATTTAAGGGATCGTGAACAGTAACTTCACCAATCGATCCACCAAAGGACTCATCAATATGGCAATGCCATGTGTCACCCACATGGCTTTGATCATGTCATGTGTCACCCATATGGCTTGCATCATGCCATGTGTCACCCACACATTTGGGTTCCTTTTTGTCCCGAAAAATGTGAAAATTTTTACTGTCTCGAAATTCGTCGAGGTAACTAGATTTCATGAAACGAATCCAATTGTGAGGTCTGTTTCGTCATTTGAGATCTAGAGAATTTCATGTACGCAGCTTTGTGTTATGAAAGAATTTACCATTTTTCCCTTTTGAAGAGTTCAAATTTACCGGATTTTACGATTGCTTTTTTTTTTTTTTTTTGGATAATTAAATTTATTACCAAAGGGACGGCCTTGACAAAATACAAGGCGAGGGCGAGGCCACAACCGAGCAAAGAAAAACGAGACGACACCTCCTATAAATATAAAGACAGCTGACAACCAGACAACACAAAACCCACCAACAAAGACACTAAGCCCACAATCCGGGCAAAAACAACACAAGAACCACGCCCACAACCCAGGAGCAGCGGCAAGGCCAAGCTACGGACACAAATCGAAGCATCTGACCTACCGGGAGATAGAATATTAATAGGGAGGACCATCTCTCACACATTGATGCATTTGCGGGACTATCAACAACCTTACGGGACCCGGAAATGTCTGATCCTAACATCATCACAAATGGCGAAAGATATTATCAGGCACAGACATAGTTGTTCTCATAATTCTCTTGTTAGATGACCCTGCTAGAGTGGTAGATAGTAGCACCCGCAATCTTCCTTGTAATAGAGGCGAAGGACTTTCCCTTGTTGGCAATTACCCACAAAATTCGTTCTCCCAATACCTCTCGGGTTCACAGGGCCCCACACAACCATAGAATCCTACGCGAATACCGGTGTGAAATAGCAGGCGAAGAATAAGTGGTTCCTGTCTTGACATTAGCACGACAAAAACACAAGATATAGATTTGGTGAGACCCATGAGAAGCTTATCCTGAGTAACCAATCTATTCTATACGGCCAGCCAAACAATGAGAAAGCATACATCGATGGCTTAGGAAACCGTCGAATAGTGCAAATTAGCAATAGGCATCTTTGGTGCAAAAGTGGTTCCAGGCCGAGCTTATAGTAGAAACCCAGGAGATCTAGAGTCAGAGATAATATCCTCCCTAGAGCATCGATATGGTAATTAGCACTTGTTCTTGATAGCAATAAGGTCCACAGATTAGCGATAGGCGATTCCACCCCTTCATCAATAACTACGGCTACTCGGCGTTCTGATGAATTGCGAGTCATACAAGATCAGCTCACCATAATAGGAAGGAAGGACCAATAGGGTTCAGAAATCATGCCATAAAGATTAAGCCCCTTCCGTCACCAACCTTGTGCATTATGAGGGGTCTGATCCTCTCTCTAAGTTGGAGGATTTTACAGTACTTGTATAAAAATAATTATTTTTCCAATGATAAAATTTTTTTACAAAGCTTATTTACTCATGATGTCTAATTTTCTTCAAATTAATCACCCTATTTACAATTTTGTGAGAAGTTTCATCCGAGATTATATTTAAGAATTCCAAAATTCTAAATTATGAAAGTCTAAAGGCTTGTTTGATTCCTATTTTTTAAAACTTTTCTTGATAACAGTTTTTGAAAACACATATAACATCATTTTGGTGTTTTCTGAAAATTACCATTATTCTCTTAATTTAGTATTTTGTGGTTTCTTTGTGTTTTGTCAAAAAAAAAAATCAAATCGCAATCTCCGTGTTTTCCTTATTCTTTTTGTTTTTTTAGGAAAAAAAACAAACGCTATAAATATTTTTGTAGCGTTTTTAATATTTTTGTAACCAAACGCTAAACCTTCGCAGGGATCCATGTTTAAACTTTAAAAATACTTTTTTTTAGTAATATAAATATTTTTGTATTTTCTTATAAGGATTAAAGGAGTAAATGAAGCATGAAAATAAAGCTCAATTTTCATGTAGCTAATGCTCAAGAAAATTACCGATGAATCGTGATGACGTGGCAGTTGGTATGGCGGATTTTATCATTACAAATAATCATACTTCAGCGTCTTGGGCTCATCAACTGTTTTTTTCAAACGAAATAACCAACTTTCCCTCTGTTTCTCTCGCTTTCTTGGGGAAAATTTTGGGGGCGATAGTCATCCTTTTCACCAGCTGGGAGCTTTCACTTTGAAGCCTTCTTCATGAATATCAGCTATTTCTCTCTCTCTGTTTGTGTTTTCTCTCATTTTCTTGGGAAAATTTGAGGGCGATAGTCGTACTTTTCACCTGTTGAGAGCTTTCACCTCCAAGCCGCCTTCATAAATATCTGGTAATTCTCTCCCTCTCTCTCTGATTTCTCTTACTTAATTTCTCGGGAAAATTTTGGGGCGATAGTCATCCTTTTCGCCTTTAACTAAGATGTGGAAAGCTTTCAACTTATGCCTTGTTCATAAATATGTGAAATTTTCTGAAGCGGAATCTCTTGTATCAAAGTTGCAATCCGGAAAAACCTCAATATTAATCTTTCTTTTCTTGGATTTGATTTGTGTGAATGATACTGGGAGCAGGATCCATGAAGAAGAGTAACCGGCGATCTCTGACATTCCAAGCTCCAAAGGATGGAATACACAATATGTTGAAGGTCTTCCAATTGAATTGCTTGAAGAATTTCTGATTATCGAATTGTAGAGTTCTGCTGCGTCGAATGCAATCTTTACATTGCTTTTGGCGAACAATTTTTTTTTTTTTGGATAATTAAGAATTTATTACCAAAGGGGCAACATGACAAAAATACAAGAACGGAGGCAGGCCACAACCGAGCAAAGAAAAAAACGGACGGCCACCTCCCCACATAAAATATAAGAATGGGCAACGGCCCGAGACAACCACGAGAGCCACCAACAAAGACACAAGCCCGAAAATCCGGGCAAGAAACAACACGAACCGCCCCTGTCCAGGCCCGAATGTGAGCCCAAGCAATCCGCCGATCAAACATCGACCTACCGAGGAGATAAAATACTGGCAGGAAGGACCATCTCACACATTGATGTTGTTTTGCGGACTATCAACAACCTTCTGGAGACCAGAAATACGAAGTCTAACATCATCACAAATGAGGTGGAAAATAGTATCAGCTGGAGCATAGTTGTTCTCATGAATTCTACTATTCCGATGACCCCACAAATGGTAGATAGTAGCACCCCACGCAATCTTCCTTGTAATAGAGTTGAAGGACTTTCCCTTGTTGGCAATTACCCACAAGAGTTCGTTCTCCCAATTCCTCGGAGTTCTAGAGACCCCCTTTTGACCATAGAATCCTCTGCCCGAATACCGGTGTGAAATGGCGGCCAGAAGAATAAGTGGTTCTGTCTTCAACATTAGCACGACAAAATACACACAAGATATAAATTTGGTGAGACCCCACTTGTGAGAAGCTTATCTGCAGGTAACCAATGCATTGCGCACGGCCCGGCCGGACAATGAAAGCATGCCTCACGATGTGGCTTGGGAAACCAAATCCCGAATAACCCGATACATTTCACAACGTCACCCACCTTGTGCTTTATGAGGTGTCTGATCCTCTCTCTAAGTTGAAGGATTTTTCCGCCAACTCGGGAACAGCCTTCGTAGGGACCTTTGCATTCGGGCTCCTGCCCTTGAGATAAAACCTCCTTGCATACCCACGAGTCCTTCTTGTAGATCAGATTCCAGACATGCTTCATAACATTTGAATCATTCAAGTCTTTAACACGTCTAAGGCCTAAACCGCCCTCCTCCTTTGGGAGACACTGCTTGATTCCCATTTGATCTTAGCCACGAGCTCAGGAAGATTTCAGGACCATAAACTCTTGAATGATAACGATCTTAGATATAGTATACTTAGGGATAATAAGCAGTACACTTTTGATTACAATTGTATCTTGTATAAGGCCAAGCAATCGGTATGTCTATGACATAGATGATTTGCTTGTCAAGACAGATGTAGTAATTCTTTGAATAAAGGCATACAATCACCGTGAGTGAGCCTTGTAAGTCGGAGGACTCCCAGATATCTCATAGAAACACACTTGGGGCCAGACACATGGCGTTCAACCAGTCATTCCTAACTTCATCGGCTTTCCGACGAGAGAAAATGGCGCTACCTTGTTCATGAAGCCGAGAAACCATAAACACCTTAATTCGTCCATGAAGACTGAACACTGGAATCGTCCCACGGAAAATAAAACATATCATCTCATAAAGCATAAGTGAGTTAGAGTTAATTTCCTTGCATGGGGTGGCTTGAAGCCCTTGTCTATTAGGCGGCCACGGCTAAGGATGCGGAAAAAGGCCTCCATTGCGAGGATGAATAAAAAGATGATAATGGGTCCCCTTTAGCCAGCGCTTGCTAGCAAGCCATAAACTCACCATTTATCGAAATAGAGAAGGATGGGGTAGTGATCACTGACCCATAATACATTTCAATAGGTGAGTAGGGGTTCCCATACGGGAGAGGATACTCAAGATCTGTGACTAGCTTTGTGTCGTATGCCTTCATGATGTCGACCTTTGGCGCACACCATGGAGGACCCGATACCCACGATGGTAGTTTAACATAAGGTCTTGGAGTGATGGGACATTGTCGATGCTCGGAGCCTTGTCTGGTATTTGTGATGGGTTTGATAATGTCTAGGAACCTTTGTTTAATTCTCGCGACAATGATCTTCGAGATGCACTTATAGATGGTGTTGCAACGAAATAGGCCTATAATCGTGCATGGAACGGGATTAGGGAACCTTAGGCACCAAAGCTATAATTGTACAGATTGTCTCGCGACATCTTCGAATTCAAGAGGAACTCCGCAGTACTGTGACGTCCTCCCGATAATACCCAAGCCGCCTTGAAAGCGCGAGGAGAAGGCCACGCCGGGGCAGGCTTTGGAATCATCGATGGAAAAAATATAAATGTGATCTCCTCATGGGAAATTGCTTTATTGACTTATCCATATGATGTAGGGTCCACACGAAGCCTCCAATCTATCTAAATACTTCGAACGCGACTAGGCGTAGGTTCATCGAACATAAAATACCTTGGAAGTGCCTTACGACTTCTTGCTTGATAATATGGGTCTTGGATTAAACCATTTGCCATAGTAATAACCTTTAAAGCAGCTCAGGGCATTACGAACTTTACAGCGGCTTTGTGGAAGAAGCTACGTTTTCTGGTCCTAAGTTTAAGCCGAACTCTAGATTTTTGCTAAGAAACCCTCCTTAGCGTGACTAAGTCATGATAATTCTTTAAGCAACTCTTCTCATTTTCCTCGGCATGGGATTAGAGGAATTTGTTAAGCACGGCCCAGTTGGGCTGGCAAGAGCCTCTCGGCCGCCACGGTCTGCGCTCATACAACCTACCAAAGGATCGGAAGTGAAGGCTTTAAGGATGGCCTTCACACTTTTAAAACTGAGGTCGATCCCGAACATGGGAGTCTGAAAACTTCATTACTCCACGCTTCCTTTACAAATGATGAGTCTGGATGATCGGCAGAAATTAAAGAATTTGAATGGGATAAACACTACGGGCCCGAGATCGGATTTACCTTAGTATTGGTAACAGGGCCAATGATCGAGATAACCAAGGAGAACTTCCGTGAAGCATTGGGGAACATATCAAAGCGCATTCATTTGAAGACATACGTCCCAGCTTCCTGCTGTGATTAACACCCGGCAGTTCGTCGAGTGAATAAAGGCCCCACGAAAGGAACATCCATAGCTTAAGGAAAACGAGGCACTCGTAGAGTCATTATTGGCGTGTCATTCAACATGTTGCCGGACCTTTCAGCTGCTAAACACGGTGGTATTGAAGTGGCCCATAATCATCGAGGGTTTGGCACACCAGGGCTCACAGTGAGATGTGGCCAGGAGCACTCTTCTATCCATGTAGTTGTTAGAGGGGCGTGCAACTGCTTGAGAACCAGAAAAGGAGATGTTGCTTTTCGGCGCAGTGTGGCAAAGCATAAGCTTAGTCCATGGAGTGAATAATATCAATGCGACCTTCTCGGGGTTTCCCGCAAATCCGGATTCTACGACGGAGCGTGCTCGTAGTTATGGAAAGTCTCACAGGAAAAAGAAGTGGAAATTACGTCACGTAGGTGCACTTTTAGAACCACGAGACAAATAAATCAAGATCATGGACCTTTGCAAAAGAACTCACTTCTCTTTGCTTGAGAGTCGTTGAAGCCCCTTATGTTAAGCGAACTTAACCATTGGGAGAAGATGTAGGTCCCACATCATTGGATCTGCCAAAATAGCCAGACTCCGTTTCTTCAATTTCTTAAGCTTCTTCTGGGAAAGAAGGCACAGGCGTAAGTCGGCTCATGACCCTTTTATGTGCACAGTGTCAATAATGGGGGAGGTATCCGAAAAATCAGTGTTAGCAGTAGGGATGGACAACGAGACTGCTTCCTGATAGGACCCTCTTCATAAACTGCGCTAGACGTACAAAGGTGTTACCATGCAACGAGTGGGCGTCACCCTCAATAGCCGCACTAATGTCCTCACATCGACCTAATTCCGGCTACGCATGCGTTACGGGGATTGGATTCGAACAAGTGGAATTTTCAGCAGCTGCATAGCATCTTGATGAGGTAGCTCTTGCACAAATGGAGTTTCGGTGCAATCTTCAACCCTTCTGCTTCATCTTTCTTCCCAATAAGCCTGCGTGCTTAACGTTCCCGAGATTGTGGAGATTATACCTTTGTTCGACCTCTTCTTGGCAATGATTTACAGTTATGGCCCGAATAAACTTGCATTGAGCAGCATTAGAGCCCGAGGATATTCCGATCCTTATTGTAGAATAAGCGCCCATTACCTGTCCGGGAACCTTGATTTAGGAATTCACAATCAACCCAACCTCTATACAAATTCTAGCAAGGATAATTTTGTTTGGTTCTCGGTGAGTGGATCGAGGTGTAGCGGAGATTCAATAATTAGCGCAATGTGCCCCGAAGACACGTGCTTGTCGATATTCGGAGAATGTTTATAGAACGACCAGTTGGGATAGATGATAAGCGAATGTTGAGCATGTCCATTCCGGGCTTCCATGCACGTAATACTGAAGGTCTCCACTGCTAAGTGCCATGGTCGGCATTCATAACCCAGTCCGTGCCCTCGGGTCACGAATACGAAGAAGAATAAGCCATTCTCGGTTGTAGATATTTCGGGCATCTCCCTCTTGCCCAGTGCATTAACTAGAGAGCGCACCGCGAGGAGCAGGCCAGCTTATCGAAATTGTCTACAAACATCCCTTCCCACATGTCGATGCCCTCATTCACAGCCTCCGCAGGAGGAGTTGGCGATAAGCTTACCATCAGCATAATGTGGCATATCGGCGCAGCGGACCACTGTTTTACGAGCATAGAGACCAAGCTTTTCAAGATTTTCTTTGAGGATCATTAGCCATCTCAGTTAATGGTAAGCCGGAAAATGCGGGTTCTGATGAACATACCCATTTTTCCTTCATGCGACCCTTGTAAATCGCCCTTCTCGCATGCTCGTCAGCTTAGGGAGGAAGGTATCGACACCAAGACCAAAGGAAAGACTTCGGGTGAGCTCAATGGCCCGGGATTGGGCTCGTCGGGCGAGCCATTCGGGCCCGGGCTCGTCGGGCGGAGACGAAGGCTTTGTTTTCGGACGGTGGGCTGGCGTTCTCTCAGCCACATTTCCCGACCACCGGAATCCCGCACTACCTCGGTATTGCGGTCCACGATTGTCCATAGCGAGCCTCAGCCACAACAAAGTATCCCTTCTCATACCCATGTCGGTAGAACCCATCCCTTGTTGATCGGCTTCCTCACTGCGGTACTATTTGGGAGATCTGGCTGACCCCTCCGCTGACTAATCGCGACCTTGGTGAGCTTTAGGCGGATCGGGCGGGTTTGAGCTCGGGAGAGTAAGCCGGCGAATCTGAAGAATGTCTCCCGATTCGGCCGCCGGAGCCAGAAAATGGATGCAACGGTGTCCAGCACCGCGAGATCTCCTTCGTTGAGATGGTCGGTGGTAGTGTTACCTCCGATGAACTCGCCGTGGAGTCACGCCTTTTTGCCTTCGCTCAGATGATGGCTTCAACGGCCCGCTGGTACCTTGATGCCTTTAATGGAGTCGCGGAATTTCAGGAAACGGCGCCTATTGCAACCACACCCTTTGTGCTCGGTTTGGGAGAACATGCCCGTGGTCGTGCGGTTCAGCGGTCGTTCCCACGGGAGCCAGTGAGAAATCCACTTTGGGGAGGCGAATATTCATGGACCCCCTCCGCGACACCGGACCCACCGCGAGGTGATCATCGCTGTCGCGTTGACTTACCGACTCCGTCGTTCGGCCTTTATTTCGTAGGAGATTTTGCCATCAAAGAAGAAAAAAAATTGCGAACAATTCATTGAGGTAGTATTTGCTTTCTGTTTGATTGTGTAATTTTAATTAAGATTAAACCCTCCTTGGAGGAGAGAAGAGAGAACTTAATTCTGTAATTGCTATTCTTGTAGGTAGGAATAGGATCTTTACCCATTTTCCATGACTCACGCTGACCCTCCTCTTTAATCATGAAATGTAAGAAGAAAGTTAAGTTCCCCATTCTATCAATGTTAACCGTTTTCATTATAAACAAGAAAAAGATTTCGGATCTTCCAACTAATTCAGAGTGAGGGTGATCCAGACAATTAATATGGTTCATATTCATGTGGATTCTGGCTTGGCTACAAAATAGTAAGGATTTATTTTATACTATATATATTTTCACAAATTGATTTGATTTTTCTCTTTGATTTGTAGTCTCCAGGATCTTCGGAGTCACTGGATCGTCGGAACATACACCAGCCCTTGGCAACCTGCAAAACAAACAACTAGAAAAGTGGCGGGGGAGGGTTTCTGCCGTCACCTCTCCGATGCTCAAGTTAGAATCTCCCCTCTTTTTCAAAATTCGGAATCTTTTTGGTTTCGAGAGTCCTTACCTTATTTCATGTCATGACCTTCTTTTATCAGAGAGGAAAGGGATCCACTTTTCTTGGAAAGTGGATAACTCCCTCCCAAATCGGAAGGGGAAGATGGCGCATATCTCGCATGTGGAGACTGGTTCTTCCTTTTAAATGGGAGATTAGAGGGGGAAGGTGACGTGTATCTCGCGTGTGGAGATTGGTTCTTCCTTTTAAATGGACATATTCCCCGAATACAGGACCCCGAGAGCATATGTCCACCTTGAATTTATGGCAAGGCATGGAAGGGCGCATACGCTCTTCGAGAGAATCTATCCGGTAGTACTTGTCAAATAAATCCTCTCCAAGAGATGGCATCCGAGGAATCCTTTCTAGGAGATTATCTGGAGAAATGTCTATCCTTCCGACTAGGGAGGATATTTAGTTTGGACTCTCAGTTGGGCTACTAAGCGGTGACCCTTTAGGTACATCTTGGACTCTTTGGTTAAAACTGGTAAAAACCATGGCACCTGATGCCCCCCTTTTTTTCCTCTTGGGAGAGACGTCGTCTATCTGGGGAAATAGTAGGCCATTAATGTTGGTATTTTCCAATTTTGAATTTTCTAACTTTGTTGAATGTATTAGATTATACGATTGACGAGTTAACGCGAGGCCCCGGAGGCGCTATAAAGGCTAGGGTGAGGTCATTGTTCCACGCAGGTTATCCGCGTTCTCGAGAAGGATAATTGAGCGTTCTTTGAGGTCGAATTGGCGGATGCGAGAATGAAGGATGATTGTGATCGATTGATGGCGTGCTTTCCAAGCATGAATCGTCCGGAAGTTGCATGGTTTGGCCAGTCGGAATTGTTCATTAGCCTTTGGGTGGTTCTAAAAACTCGAGATACAGAATCTCTGCATCCAAAGGCACCCCATCAAATCAATGGGCTTTACTCTTCTTAAGCCACCTTTCCATTTTTTTTTTTTTTTTTTTTTTTTTGGTAGCAATGTTGCTACTGCTTCTTGTTCTTCTTCTTCTTCTTCGACTCCTACTACTACTTCTTCTTTGGCCTCTGCTCAATATCTGGTTCAGGCGAACTATATAGTCGTTTTAATATGATCGCTTGGTTGTCATTTGTAATGACATGAATGTAATGATAAATGCCGTTTGGCGCAGTCAATAAAATTGTACTTTTTGACATTTATGTGCTTGGTCTACCTCTATATTTCCGTACTTTACTTTATATCTCGAGGCAGGGACTAACCCATTGGCCATCGGCTGGGACATTCAAGGATCCCTGTTAATGGAACGGCTTTGGGTGGGGGCCTAACAAGTTAGGACAACAAGAGGGTCCACCAATCCGGCCCGTATCCTCTCGCTGTGCCCTAATAGTTGAAGCGTCGCCAGGAAGCGAAGTGACTAGTGGAGTGATGAGTTAGCGTCGCATTTAATGCGCACGTAGGTCCTAGGCGGTTGGTATGTAGGGAGTCATCATTAGGCTTTTCTTTTTGCATTCTCATCGTCCTTAGGCTTACATCTTTAAGCTGGATTCGAGATCTTCACATCTGCTGCGACTTTGTGTTTGTCTTGGTCGTTCTTCCCGATCATTTGTTCGGTTTTCGAGTCTTCTGGGTAATCCTTATTTCCATTGGAAGTGTGTTGAATCTTTACTACTGGCCTTTCTCTGGCCATGGGGCAGATCTGGGGTGAGGGTAGGTTTAAGGCTTATTAGGCCCAGGTGGTTTATGCCTAGTTTTGGTGATTTTGCCCTTTCTTTTTCTTTTCTTTTTTTTTTTTTTGGTGTACGGCCTGGGGCTGATACTCGCTCTCTCCCCTCCCTCTTATCTTTTTGTAGAACGACGAGAGGTGAGGAAGAAACTTCCACCAGTCAAGCCATCCGCAAACGAGGGCCGATGCGACGTTTGCAAAAGCCATGTCTCATGCCGTCGCTAACAATGGAGAATTGAGAATCTGCGAGATCCCGATAACATTAACGAAGTTAATGGACAAGCGGACGAGTCCACTTTAGGGGGGGGAACACAATGTTGTGTTTTTTACTCGAGAGCAACTTGCGGCCTGACTTCGTTTTCTAGTGCCCACCCTTGTCAAACAGTTTTTGCATTTTACCAGGGCGCCGCCTGCCCTTGTTCATCCTAACATAATTCGGATTCTAACCAGATGCAGTGTCCTAAATATCTTATACTAGCTCGACCTTTCACTGGTCGAGATTTTCTTCGCCTATACTTTGATAGTAAGGCGAGGGGGCCAGATGTCTATGTCGATCCTAGATTCCCGGCTGCAATTCATGAATGGACTCCCTGATTCTCCTAAAACAGAGACAAAGGGAGTCATTTTAGTGGCCTTGGGATGAGACTCCGGGCTCTCCCGACCTACTGTTTAATATCAATCGGTCACAGTCTTTCCCATGTGTGCGTAGGGACTAGGGAGTGGGTTGACCTTAGATACACGGATACACACATATGTCTTTACGTCGCGGCCCGATTGGATCATTGGTGCGAGGAAAGGCGGGAAGCGGAGTTAGTCTGATGGAGTGGAAAGGCGTGCCTTGAGAAGATTCGCAGATTGTTTGAGGTTTCCGAACAAGAGTGCCATTGCGAGGTTCTTCTCACGTTAAAGAACCTTGTCGATGTGAGACAAAGCCTGGCTCCCTACAGTCTTTCGATTATTCCTCGTTGCTTTCTGGGTAGAGATTATGGAGAACGCCGTTACCGATGCTAAGTTTGCTCGCGGGCGGTCTGCGTCCATAGGAACTAGAGGCGAAGCATCACACGGGAACAAGCGTCCACGGGCTTGCACGTATCATTAACCCCTACGATTAAGTTCGAGTTAAGAACTCTCCGAGGGCCAGTGGGACGAGGAATTATCCGTCGGCAGTGCCCATAGAAAGGGGATCGGTTCTGCTCCCCGAGTACCGCAAATCAGAAAGAAGGGGACAAGCCGGGCGAAGAGTACTCCCAAGGCCCCAAGTGAAAGATTTTATACCTTGGGTTCGTCTTGAACCTAGCCGACCTTCTGCTTTGGGAGAGGAAGAGGAAGAAGGGGAGATGACGGGGCTAGTCGATCATTATGCCACCAGGAAGCGAAAGCGGTAGGAGGATGCTGAGAGGGAGGCCGATCGGGCCGAAGGATCGAACCGGCTCCCTACGGATGGGGGTTCGGAGATGCAGGCAATCGTGATTCCGGCCTCTCCTGAAACGGGCTCTAATGACCAATCGGGCTTGGAGGACATCGCGTAGGGACCCGAGGGATACCGTTCCTGTGATACAGTGGTCCTCCCTCTGATCGGTTGGAAGTTGCTAGGAACAGCTAAGCTTCTTTGCCACGGGCGTGGCGCCGTTACACGTGTGCTCTACCCCAGCTCTTATCTCCCTCCTCGTGGCCCGGCTCCGGCGATGGAGGAGGTGACAGCACCAGGGCCTGATGACATCAAGCTCATCCTCCATTGCTGGAGGCCTTTTAATCGGGGTGAATCTACAACCGATCGTCTAGACGACTTATTACCGAACGCTAAATGCCCATGCTTAGCGGCGGATTAGGTGAGGAGTATTAGTGGCTATCACATTGATCTTATAAAGAGGACATCCGACGAAATAGTCAAGGCGGGATGCAAATTCGCGCCGCAACTCGTCTGGTCGGCGGTAGTAAAGTGATAATTCTTACAAAAAGTTCTGGAATCATAGTTTTTCCGTTTTACTAAACATGCTTCTTTGCAGGCCATCATTGCCATTCGGAACATGTCTCTCCAGCATCGTGAATTCGTTAATTGGCTAACGGATGCAAAGAGGCTTCGGCTATATGTTCAGTCAAGGCTTTCTACCCATGAAAGCTTGGATGCCTCCTTAAAAGAGGTTCAAATGACCGCCCAACGCTTGTTTATAAATTTGAGGCGTGAGATAAAGCGACTCAGTGGAGCGGAGAGGATGTCGCCCGCCATGAAGCAGATGGCGCGGTTAGAGAGGCGGCGCGGGTAATGCCGCCTTGAAGTGGAGTACTCGGGGCGCCCAGGAGTCCATGCATCTTTGACTTTACATCAAGGGTTCGGTTGAAGGCTAAGTCTAAACTTGACTCCGTTCGACAAGCCCTGGCTAATGCGAAGGAGGCCTACCGGAAGGCGGAGGAAGAGAATGGTCGCCTAGCGGATGAGCTACTATCTTTGCTTATGGAGGTTGGGGCTACGAGAGGGACCGCCGGCACACTGGGAGAAGAGTTTCACGGAGTCGACCTTTGGAGGCGAGTTTGATGCTAGTGGTGATGCGATTTTCAACTATGACTACGGTGTTGTGGCACTGCCGCGATATCACGATATGAAGCAAGCCCATGATCGAACGGGATGCGGATGCATCGATTTGCTTTGACTCAGTTTTTGTGAATCCTCGATGCCCCCAGGACTCTGCATCTGTCTTGCCATTTGCTGATCTGTAGAGATTCTGGAGAGATTTGCCGGTAAGGGATCTCCGGCGGGGAGGAGTAGATGTTAAGTCGGGCCACGGACCGAGATAAGAACCCAAGGTTGTTGCAGAGGGCTAGGGTTCGAAATCGTCCTTCGCTCGCCGAGCTTACTCTTTATGTGGGACATTTTATTATTATTATTTTTTTTTTTGGAGAAGTACTTTCCTTTCGTTAGCTTATTATGCGTGGGGATTTTATCTTTGGTTGAGTGCTATTGTTGAGGTGTATTGACGGAATTAGATAACACTTTATCGGTAGGATAGTCTTCTGCCGCGTCTTTGCACCATCCCGGGACTTTCATATGGGCAGCCTGATATTTAACTATCTTTGAGTCGGATAGGTCTTTTTCTGCGCCATCCGGACTTTAGATTGACCAGTTTAGATGTTTATCTACCTGGGCCGGATAGGTCATTTTCTACGCCATCCGGGCTTTAGTTTGACCGGTGAGGTGTTACCTAACCAGGCCGGATAGGTCATTTTCTGCGTCATCCTGGCTTTTTAGTTGACCAGTTGGATATTATCTAATTTGGATGGACAAGTCATTTTACTGCGCCATCCAGGCTTTTTAGTTTGACCGGTTATGTGTTACCTAATCGGGCCGGATAGGTCATTTTCTACGCCATCCGGGCTTTTTAGTTGATCAGTTGGATATTATCTAAATGGGCCGGACATGTCATTTTTCTGCGTCATCCGGGCTTTTTAGTTTTGACCGGTTGGTGTTACCTAATCGGTAGGATGGAGTCATTTTCTCATGCATCAGGTCATTTTAGTTATTGGGTTAGGTCTATCTAATCGAGCTAGATAGGTCATTTTCTACGTCATCCGGCCTTTAGATTGACCAGTTTAGACGTTTATCTACTTGGGCCGGATAGGTCATTTTCTGCGCCATCTGGGCTTTAGTTTGACCAGTTGGATATTATATAACTGGGCCAGATAGGTCATTTTACTACGTCATCCGGGCTTTTTAGTTTGACCAGTTAGGTGTTACCTAATCAAGCCGGATAGGTCATTTTCTGAATCATCCGGGCTTTTTAGTTGACCAGTTGGATATTATCGTACAGTAGGACGAATCATTTCTTGCGCCATCCGAACTTTTAGTTTGTGAGGTTAGGTGTTACCTAATCCATTGGATGAGTCATTTACAAATCATCAGGTCTTTTAGTTTGGCCAGATTGGGTGTTCACCTAATAAGTAGGATGGAGTCATTTTGCGCCATCAGGGCTTTGGCTTGATCCTATGCTTGATAGATGACATATGTGTTTAAATCTTGAATCATTCTTTATTGATAATACCTCTTAAGATCGTGGCGTTCCATTCTAGATACGAGGGTCCCCTTGAGTTTGTCGATGCACGAATCCCGGGTTCATGGCTCGTGTTACAAGATATGGTCCCTCCCAATTGGGTTGGAACTTTCCTGCATTCGGATCAACTATATTCTCAAATACTCTTCTTAGGACCAGATTCCCTGGTTGGAACATCCAGGGTTTGACTCGTTTATTATAAGAATTAGCTAACCGGCGCTGGTAGGATGCTATGCGGATTGTCGCTGACTCTCGCAATTCGTCGAGTGTGTCTAGATCCTTGACCATTAAATCTGTATTCCTTTGTTCGGGGACGTCTGTCCGGATGGTAGGCATACCAATTTCCGTAGGGATTATAGCCTCCATCACCTTTTTTTTTGGATAAGTAAGAATTTATTTCAAAAAGGCCAAAAGCAACAAAAATCAATACAATACAAAGAAGCCACAGGGCCTCTAGAAAAAGAACGAAGCGAGACTGACACCTCCCCTAAAAGGCGACGACAGAGACAAAATCACTGATCTTGACAAAAAACCAAACAATACAACCACAAATCACGAGGCGCCAACTGAGCCAACCACAGAAAGCCCCGCATCAGGGCACGGGCCACATAATAAAAAACACTCCGAGAACAGCCATGCCAAACTGAGCCAAAGCAGCCCCACAAACAAACCACTCAGGCCACAACCTGGGACAGGCAAGAACAAGAACACCACGCCCACACCCCGGGCGAAGAGAATCAGACACCCAACTAGCAAGGTCATAAGTCTCGACCACTATGGCCTAGGATAGAAAGAGGAAAAGACCATCTCTCGCACCAAGATCTGTTTGCAGGATTATCATCAACCTTCTGCAACCCTGAGATTCTAAGTCTGACCTCATTACAAACAATGTGAAAAATAGCCTCTGCGGAAGTATAGACATTTTCATGCATTCTGCTGTTACGTTGTCTCCATAAGTGATATATAGTAGCTCCCCACGCAATCCTCTTTGTAATAGAGATGAGTGATTTACCCTTGGTTCCAATTATCCACAATAATTCATTCTCCCAGTTCCTCGGCATTCTAAATTCCACTTTAACCTTAAGATCCTCATCCAAATACCCACGGTGAATTGGCAGCCGAAGAACAAATGGTTCCTGTCTTCAACATCAGCCCGGCAGAATAAACATGACATAGAGTTGATAAGGCCCCATTTGAGGAGCTTGTCTTGGGTATTCAATCTATCATGGATGACCAACCAAGCCTAAAAGCATGTCTTCTAATAGCCCAGAACCACACCGAGGCCAGTACGATTTACTACATTCTTGGTCTAATCTGGTTCCAAGCTATGCTAACAGTAAAAACCACGGGAGGGGCTAGTGTCGAAAGAAACAATATCCTGCAGAATCATCAATAGGATAGTCCTGACTATTTACTTGATAGCAATAGGTCGTGAATTTGCGATAGGCAGTTCCACACACCACAACTAACCTCGCTACATGAGCGTTCCTATGAATAGCAGAATCATAAATAATCCGTTCTCCATAACAAGATAGGAGAGGGCCAATCGGGTTCCAGAAATCATGCCATAAGAAAGTCCCAACACCATTACACACCTTGTGTCTTATGAAGGGTCGACTACGTCTCACAATTTGAAGAATTTTCCTCCAACTCCGGGGAGCATTGAAGGTAATAGCACACCACAAACTCCTCTGTCTCAGATAAAACCTTTGAACCCAAGCCACCCATAAAGAATCCTTCCTATAAAACAGATTCCAAATGTGTTTCATAACACTAGCATCATTTAAATCTTTAACTTCATGTGAGACCCAAGCCGCTCTTCCTTTGGAAGACATACGATTCCCATCTGTCTTTGCACGCGAGCATTCCCCACTTTACGGACCACGAAGGCTGGCGAATTTGCTCAATTTTATCAATAGTGTACTTTGGAATGATGAACATACTGCACCAGTACATTTGAATGTTATATAACACTGAAGATAACAACTGCAATCTACCCGCAAAGGATAAAGATCTACTTGTCCTTTGAGATCACGGCTAGCGATTTATCAGGAGCGGTATGGAGTCACAATGAGAAAGTCTTGAAGCTATGAGTGGAACTCCAAGGTATTTCAAAGGTAAGCTCCCCAAAGAAAATCCAGTAATGTTCAAAATTTCATTTTTGACATCACCATTAACCCCTGCAAGGAAGATAGTACTCTTCTGTTTGTTCACTTGGAGCCCGGAGAATTTCTCAAACTTGTACAACTCGTCCATAATAATTTGGACACTGGAAGACGTTCCACTAGCAAATAAAAAAATGTCATCCGCAAAACATACATGAGTCAAGTTGATTTCTGCACATTTAGGATGAAACTCAAATCCTTGCCCTTAGGCGTACGGATAAAGATCTAGAGAAGGCTTCCATTCTTGATGATGAAAAGCAAGGGATAAGGGATCCCCCTGCCTTAATCCACATTTGCTAGCAAAGAAACCCGCAAGTTCACCATTTACAACTACCGAGAAAGAAGGAGTAGTGATGCATGCCTTTATACATTTCAGAAAGTTAGCAGGAGTACCCATTCTGGACAGAATATCAATAATGCAACTCCAACCTATTGAGTCATAGGCCTTCAATGCTATCAATAGGGTTTTGTTTGAGGATTCTGCCAGACCATTGCTCTACGGATACCGTGGGGTAGAGTATATATTTTTTGTATTTAATTCCTGACATAAGTTTCGATAGACCCTACTATCGAATTAGGGCCCGTTGTCAGACACGATTGATTTGGGGATGCGAACAGCTTATTCTTTGCAAATAACCCAGTTATCTGCTCTTGATAGGAATGACTGTAGCATGGTAAATGGCCGTGGTCACCAATAATAACTTCTTTTGGGCGGGGCAATGGCGATTGGTCGGAGCTATATCGATCCCATTGAGAGCAAAGGGCGGGGCTCGTGGCTAGAGATCGGATCTTGCCGTTGATTTGAGCGGGCAAGGCTGCGGCGATCACACATTTTAGTATAATTGGCAGCATCAGTTCTCGTGGTTGGCCAATAGTACCCTTGGGTATGGGCTCTATGAGTCAATGTTCTGCCTCTAGGATGATTTCCACATATTCCTTCATGCAGCTCTGCTAACACATCACGGCTGTTCGGGGTGAGGGCATTTAAATATGGACACCGAGGATCGCTTGAATAGTTGCCCATCGACGAGAAATCTAGCTGACTTGACGAGTTTGTGGGCCTTGTCCTCTCACTTAGGAGTTGTCCTGTGCTTAGATATAGTGTAATGGGGTCCATCCATGAAGGAGTCCTTGTCCTGATTTATTTGTGGGATCTGATTAAGCGGATGGTGATAGTAGATAGGCAAGTATATGTTCGGTGATTGGTAAGGCGACCCGCAGTAAAGGCGTCCGCCTTTTCATTAAAGTTTCTGGGAATGTGCTCCAGCTTCCATGCCGGAAAGCTACTCAAGCGTTGTTTCACCCGGGAGATGTATTTTTCCATTCGGGGGTCTCGAGATTCAACTTCTTTGTAAACTTGCCCGACCACCAATTCGGAATCACTTTTGACTAAGAGCTTACCGATAGATAAGGCGGCTGCTAGTTCGAGCCCGGCCAGGATGGCCTCATATTCTGACTCATTGTTAGAAGCACTAAACCGGCGGAATGGCCTGTTCGATCTTATCGGATGGGGATTCTAGCTATAAAACCAAACGCACAACGGTTGTCTACGCCCCGTCGATTTTTAGTGTCCACCGGTCGAACTATCGGGCCCGGGTTAGGCAGGGGATACGCTGGGAGTCAACCAGCACTTGCCCCTTTTTTGAAAGCCTTGGCTTGTATTGGATGTTGTACCCGCTTAGTTCAATTGCCCAACGAGCCATTCTTCGCGATAAGTCAAGCTTATGTATGGTGCTCCGGAGGGGGAGGTCAGTTAATACAACAATGGGGTTTGCCTAGAAGTAGGGGCGAAGTTTCTTGGCCGCTATCTAGAAGGCTAAAGTGGCCTGCTCAAGATGGATATAACGGGTCTCCGCATCGGCTAAGGATTTGCTGATGAAGAACACAGTCCTTTGTTTTCCGTCTTCATTCTCTTTGAACAATGCAGCACTTACTGTTGTATACGAAGGGCGCCAGAAGTAGACAAAAGAGAGTTTCCACTTGGAAACCGGGACTGCGAGAATCGGGGACTCGGCTAAATACTGCTTGATCTGGGTAAAAGCCCGATCACATTCCTCATCCCATCCGATCAGTTTAGCTCCCCTTAGGGTGGCGAAAAATGGTTTTAAGCGGTCCGTGAACCGAGAAATAAACCGTCCTAAAGCAGCTAATCGGCTCGTGAGTTGTTGCACTTCTTTTCTAGATCTCGGGGTTGTAGACTCCAGGATGGCTTTAAGTTGGGAAGGGTTGGCCTCAATGCCCCTATGAGTCATCATCAATCCCAGGAACCGTCCTGCACTAACCCCAAATGCACATTTTGTGGGATTGAGCTATACCATGGAGTCTTTGAGGAGGTCGGCATGCCCACTTTACAAATGAGTAGTATGATCCGGCCGCTCTTTGGACTTTATCAACATATCATCTATATAGACTTCCATAGTTTTCCTGAGTAGTGGCCGGAACATCCTAGTTACCAGCCTCTGATAGGTGGCCCCGATATTTTTTAATCCGAATGGCATTACGTTGTAGCATATTAGCTCGTGAGGGGTGATAAAATATGTTTTCTCGGCATCAGGTGGGTACATGGGGATCTGATTGTAGCCGGAGAATGCATCTAAGAATGATAACATGCCATGCCCGGTCGATGCGTGAACAATGCGATCAATCTTGGCGGGGGCGAGAAGCTATCCTTAGGACATGCATCATTAAAGATTAAGTGTGAATCTCACATACCCGCCATTTGCCTCCTTTCTTCGGAACTACCACCACATTAGCTAGTCATTCTGGGTATTTTACTTCTCTGATGAACCCAGCCTGCAAAAGGTTATCTACCTCGGCCCGGATGATCTAGTGGCGGTCCGGGTGGAAGCGTCGTACTTTCTGCCGAATAGGTTGGACGGATGGGAGAACATTCAACTTGTGGGAGGCGTTTGTGGGGCTGATCCCTGTCATGTCCGAATGGGCCCAAGCAAACACGTCAGCGTTAGCCTTTAGTACTTCTTGCGGTCAGACCGCTAACCTTGATCGGAGGAACTAACATAAGTGTAATTGTCCGGGCCGCCTATGAGCATGGGTTGCAGGGGATCTACTGCCAATTGTTCCACGTCTTCATGACCGGATAAGCGAGCCTTAGTTCTTTATGATGATGGATGAGTCACGAGTGGGCGTTGTGGGGCCCTTTCCCTTCGCTCAGTGAACCTAGCATTCTTGCGATGAAGCGGCTAATTGGCTACCACAGGGTCCAACTTTGCCGAGTCAGTGAGATAGCGATGGTTTAATTGGTAGGTTGAGGGAATTACTTTCATGGTATGCAGCTAGGTTCGGCCTACGATAGCATTATATGGGCCCAAATCTTCAACCACTGAAAAAAGTACTTACTGAGTTACTGGTCCTACCTTGACAGAGAGAGCAATATCACCCACCGTCAGCGTGGTGGACCCATTGAATCCGACAAGACTTCATCGGCTGGCGAGGTGACTTGGGACTTTCATCTCCGTAAAAATTTGGAAGGTGCAGCATTTCGGTACATGGCCCCTTTGGATCGTGGGACCTTGTGCACATCGAAATTGTTAATACACAAGGTGAGTATGAGTGCATCATAATGGGGGGGGATGACCCATGTTGGGTTTATAGGAGGAAAGGATATGGGGCCATCAATTGGCTGAATCGCTATACTACTCTCTGGGATATTGATGGTATTTACTCTTGCTCACGTGAGGCCGCCTGGAACATTTTCCGTCTGCCTTTTAGGCGGTGCGATCATGATTGGGCCTCGGTCATACGAAGTTTATGGCGGTCGAGGGCTCGGCCAGTTCTGTGCAACAATAGCTGCATCGGGCGGGCGATTTGGTTCCACGGGTGAGGCTCTGTGGAACAACCCGAGGTGCCACATGGGATTAATCTTTCTGAGACTTGAGGGCTCTGACGGTGATTTGTTTCATGGTCGTGGTCCCGTGATAGTCACACCTCAGCGACCGATTGCGTTGATCCGGATTTGCCCTCATGGGTGAGGGCCATTTAAACTCAAGGTGATCCCGGATGAGGGGGAGCAGCCGGTCGTAGGAGATGTTAAGAGGGGTGAATTTGGGGGATCCCTTTTCTTTTCTAGCTGTTCTTGGGGGCACTTTTGGCCCTTATTTTAACTTCCTTTCTGTTCAGGCTATCTCTTTGTGGCAGCTTTGCTGCTCTGGGCAGTTATCATTACCGTTTGTGAGGCGGACCGAATATTATCCTCCAAAGTAGAGTATTTGTCTAACCCCGTCCCCGGGTTCTTCCATGGTGGTGAGTGCGTCGAGGGGAAAGGAATTTAGAAAAAGGTAGTCGGCCCAAAGCTGTGAGGAGGATTACGTAAGGCACGCATCCATACTATAAGTATCAATTTCTTTGGGCGACTTGTCCAAATCTCAAGTGAAGTCGGTCGTTCATCGTCAGCTTGAAGATGGATTGGAGTGGTGATGTTTCGCGCTACGCGAAGCGGGCACAAATGCGAGAAACCGAATGCTTGGCCCATAATTCGCCGAATGAGTTTAGAGATCCTCTTAGGAGTTTATGGAACCAAGCCAGAGCAAGATCTAGGCTAGCAGGGAATACCTTACACAGGAGTCGATCGTTCCCGGCGTTAAGGATCATTGCCTGGTTAAAGTGCAACATATGGTCATATGGATCAAAGGAGCCATCATACATAGCAAACGGCGGAATGACAAATCCGTGAATAGGCTCATAATCCAAAATATGCTAGCCCAAGGGAGAAGACAACATGTCGTACAGTCCCCGGATAGGAGGGTAAAACGTTGCATGCAAGGCGGGAGGTGCCCCGAATGGGTGTTGCTCAGGTAGAAATTGGGGGGCCATACCCTCGAACCGGGTAGATATATGTTCCGGGGCTAATTCCGAACTGGACTTGTCCTTGCTGGCCTCTCTCGGCATACGACGGCGCACACCACTAATAGCCCGGTTGGACTGGTGAGGAGGTCTCTTTTTGGATTCGGCTTCCGCATTGTACTGGGGTGGTGAACGATGGGGAAGTGGAGAGTTGTCCAAAGAGAACTTGTCATCTGCCGGCTGATCACTATGGTCAGGTAGGGCGGGCCTTTTGCCCTTATCTGCCCAGGTTAAGGGTACAGGTTGGGCAGCGCCTTAGGTTTTCTACCCCATTGGTTTCCAGGTGGGCCCGTAAGAGCTCGTTCTCCTATTGTAAATGGTTTGCATGTTCATGCAATTCAGCCATCTGTCTGGCCTGCTCCTCTTGCTTAGCCTCCATCTCCTGACGCTAGCGAAGAAACTGGTCTTCGATGGGTTGATTCGTTGGGTTGCTAGACATGGTGATAACCTCCGACGGTCGATTGGGATGTTGGGAACTCTGACTTTGACGAGGAATTAAGCTGGGAGTGGATGAACCTAGGCTCTCGTGTATCGCCTTTGATATTTCTTGCTAGGCATTTCCCACATACGGCGCCAATTGTAGTCTCCATCTTCGGAGTCACTGGATCGTCGGAACATACACCTGCCCCTGGCAACCTTCAAAACAAACAACTATGAAAGCAGCGGGGGAGGGTTTCCGATGTCGCCTCTCCAATGCTCAAGTTAGAATCTCCCCTCTTTTTCAAAATTCGGAGTCTTTTTGGTTTCGAAAGTCCTTACCTTATTTCATGTCATGACCTTCTTTTATCAGAGAGGAAGGGGATCCACTTTTTTTGTGGAAAGTGGATAATTCCTCCCAATCGGAAGGGAAGATGGCGTATCTCGCGTGTGGTAGTTCTTCCCTTTTAAATGGGAGATCGGAGGGGGAAGGTGGCTTGTATCTCGCATGTGGAGAGGGGTTCTTCCTTTTAAATGGACATATTCCCCGAATATAGGACCCCGAGAGCGTTTGTCCACCTTGAATTTATGGCAAGGCATGGAATGGAGCATACGCTCCTCGGGAGAATCTATCCGGTAGTACTTGTCAAATAAATCCTCTCCAAGAGATGGCATCAGGGGAATCCTCTCCAGGGGAGATGGTATAAATGTCTATCCCTTCGGCTAGGGAGGATATCACGGGAGTTTGGAGAAACCTGGTTAGAACACTAGAATTTGGGCGAGGGGTGGGTGCGACCACTTTAGTTGTGGGCTTCTTTGGTTAAAGGGCTGGTAAACCATGGCACCCACATGATTGATCGATTAATTTTTGCGTACGAACAAGAGTGACTCTTTGTAGAATCATCGATTGATGCTCGCGATCGCGTAATTGTTCGAATGCGGTGGTGATGATCACGATCGCGTCGCGATCTTTGGTGATATGAAACATCATCTTCTCCATTTCTGTAATTTTCTTTTTCATTTAGATTGATTGATTTCTGTTCAGTGATGAATCATCAATTGTCGTGATGTGATGGCCGAATATAGTGGAATTGTAGCGTACACAGCTTCTTTGCCAGAAATATGAAAAAGTCTTGCAATTTGTTAATTGAGAATTAGATTTGATGAGTATTGGGAATATAAAAAGTTATTTGTATTAAGTTAATGAATTCATTGGTAAAAAGAATTATAAATTTTTATTTCAATACTGTATTTTACAATTTTTTTTTTTTTGGATAATTAAGAATTTATTACCAAAGGGCAACGCCCAACCAAAGAATACAAAGATCCGAGGCAGAGGCCTGACCGGAGCAAAGAAAAAGCGGATAGCACCTCCCTATAAATGGGAGCGGGCCTTGACCCAGAACAACACAAGCCACCAACAAAGACACAAGCCCACAATCGAGACCAAAAAACAAAAACGAACCCCGCCCACAGCGAGCAAGCGGCATGGCCCCAAACAATCACAAATCGAAGCATCTGACCTACCAGGAGATAAAATATTTATAGGGAAGGACCATCTCTCACACATTGATATGTTTGCAGGACTATCAACAACCTTCTGGAGACCAGAAATACGGAGTCTAACATCATCACAAATGAGGCGAAAGATAGTATCAGCTGGAGCATAGTTGTTCTCATGAATTCTACCATTTCGATGACCCCATAAGTGGTAGATAGTAGCACCCCATGCAATCTTCCTTGTAATAGAGCTGAAGGACTTTCCCTTGTTGGCAATTACCCACAAGAATTCGTTCTCCCAATTCCTTGGAGTTCTAGAGACCCCACACAACCATAGAATCCTCTGCCAAATACCAGCTGTGAAATGGCAACCGAAGAATAAGTGGTTCTGTCTTGACATTATACGACAAAAACACCTGCGATATGATGGTGAGTCCCACTTGAGAAGCTTGTCTGAGTAACCAATGCATTGCGTACGGTCGGCCCGGACAATGAAAGCATGCCTCTGATAGCTTGAGGAACCAAATCGAAGAGTGTAATTAACAATCGAGCTTCTTTGGTCAGTGGTTCAGGCGAGCTTACGGTGAAAACCACAGGAACGGTCCCAGAGTCGAGATAATATCCTCCTTAGAGGCATCGACATGGTAATTAGCACAAGCGTTCTTGATAACCAATAAGGTCCTTTGAGATTAGCGATAGGCCAATTCCACCCCCTTCATCAATAACTACGACCACACGGCGTTACTATGGATTGCGAGTCATGCGAATCAAGCTCCACCATAATAGGAAGGGAGAGGACTGGCCGGGTTCAGGAGAAATCATGCCATAAAGAGTCGCGGCAAGATCAACGATCACGCCACCCTGAGGAGTCCTTCTTGTAGAGCAGTTCAGGACATACTTCATAACATTTGAATCATTCGGGTCTTTAACACGTCTGAGGCTACGGCTTAGCCTCTCCTTTGGAAAGATTTACCACGATTCCCACTTGATCTTGCCACGACCAGCGCTCCGAGATTTCGGACCATAAGAGAAGCTCTTGAATAGTTGCTCAATCTTAGAAATAGTATACTTAGGGATAATAAGCGAGTGCACCAGTACAGTGTATCTTGTATAAGGCCAAACGATCATTTATGTTATCTGCCCGGCAGATAGAGATTTGCTTGTCCCGAGGCGAGTCTGCGTAATTCTTTGAATAAGAGGCATCGATCAGTAGTGAGCGCTTGGCAGAAATCGAGGACTCAATATCTCATAAACATGGTGGAACCTGTGGTGTTCAACAAATCATTCTAACATCGAGACTCAGGCTAGGAAAATGGCACTTTACCTTGTTCATGAAGCCAGAAACACGCAAACTGCTTAATTAGATCGTAGAAGACTGAACTTGATTTGCGTCCACGAGAAAAACAAAACATATCATCTGCAAGCATAAGTGAGTTAGGTTGATACCACTTTGCATGCGGGGTGGCGGAAACCCATGACTATTGGCGTAGCTAAGGATCTGGAAAGGCCTCCGTGCTAGGATGGGTAAAAAAGATGATAATGGGTCCTTGCCTTAACCCACGCTTGCTAGCAAAAAACCCATCAAGCTCACCATTTACAGATACAGAAAAGGATGGGGTAGTGATCTGACCATAATGCATTTCAAGGTGAGTAGGGGTTCCCATACGGGAAGGATACTGAGATACAGCTGACTAAGCGTATTCGTATGCCTTCATGATGTCGACCTTTAGGCGCACTGGGAGGACCGATATCACGGTGGTAGTTTAACATAAGGTCTTGGGTGATAAAGGACATTGTCGCCCGATGCTCGAGCCTTGTCTGAAACATTGTTGTGTGATGGGTGATGCTTCGGGAACCTTTGTTTAATTCTCATGACCAATGATCTTCGAGATGCACTTATAGATGGTGTTACAACAAAATGAGCCTATAATCGTGCATCGAACCGGGGTTGGGAACCTTAGGCACCCAGCGATAGTGTACAGTGTCAGCGAAGAAGCATACTTCGAGATTCAAGAAGGAACTCTGTTTGCTTGACGTCACTCCATAATACCCCAATGCGCGAAAAACGAGGAGAACCCATCGGGGCGGGAGCTTTGGAATCATCAGTGGAAAATGAAAGCTGCCCAGTCTTCGCAGGAAGTACTTTATTCGGCGTATCCGTATGCGGGGATATAAAGCCTTCAATCTACTACATACCAAGACGACTAGTATTAGGCTCATGGAACATAAATACATGGAAGTGCCTTACGACTTCACCTTGATGGCAACCGGTCTTGACCTATGACCATTTGCCATAGTAATAACCTTTAAAGCACTCAGGCATTACGAGGCTTTGGCGGCTTTGTGGAAGAATGCAGTGTTATTACGGTCCACAGGGTTTAAGCCCTTTGAACTCCTAGATTTTTGTAAACCCTCCTCAACGGCCCGGCTAAAGTCATGATAATTCTTTAAGCATCTCTTCTCATTTTCTGACATGGGATTAGAGGAAGCTGTTAAGCACAGCAGTTGGAGCACAGCAAGTGCCTCTGCGGCACTCCCACCAGTAGCAGCTCATGCAACCTAAGGATCGGAAGTGAAAGCTTTAGGATGGCCTTCACACTTTTCAATTTGCGGGTCAATCTGAACATGGGAGTACCGAAAACTTCATCACTCCACGCTTCCTTTACAAGCCCGATGAAGTCGGATGATCGACCCGAGAAAATTAAAAAAGATTTGAATGGGATATTTCTAGGCCGGGATGGTTTACCTTAAGGCCCGGTAACCAAAGGGCAATGATCGGATAACCCGGGGAGGAGCTTAGTGAACGCATTGGGGGAACATATCAGTACGCATTCATTTGAAGGCGCTCGTCTAACTTCCTAGCTATGAAGTTAACACGAAACGACGGTTCATCCCGAGTGAATAATGGCTACGAGCGGAACATCCCAGCAAGCTCGAGGGAAAAGCGAGCACTTTCGTGGAAGTCATTCATGGCGTGTCGGTCAGCATGTTACTCCGGACCTTTCCTTTTAAGCTTGAGGTGGTATTAGTCGCCCATAATCAACGGGTTTTGGCTACGAGGGCTCACACACGTAGAGATGGGCGCCAGAGCACTCTTCTATCCATGTAGTTGTTAGAGGCGTACACTGCCGAGAACCAAAAGGAGATGTTGCTCTTCAGCACAGTAAAATGGCAAAGCATAGCTTGGTCCATGGAGTGAATAATATCAATGCTGACCTTCTCAGGGTTTCCACAAATCCGGATCCACTGAGATATCATGGATTAGAAAGTCTGAAGAGTTGAAAATTCTGTCCCTATTAGGAGCCCGCACCCGAGTCTCCACGAGACAAATAAAATCAGGTTCATGGAACTTTACAAAAGAACGCACTTCTCTTTGCTTGAGGGGGTCGTTCAAGCCCCTTATGTTCCAAGAGGTGAACTTAACCATTGGGAAGATGTGGAGTCCCCTATCTGTTGGATCCTACTTGAATTAATGGACTCCCAGTTTCTTCAATTTCTTAAGCTGTGGACAGGAGGCCACGGGCGTGAAGTCTAGCTCATCAACCCTTTTATGTGCTGAAAGTGTGTATGGGGTATCAGAAAATTCGAGTGTTAGCATTGGATAACAGACCTACTTCCACATTAGGACCCTCTTCTCCGCTTTGCGCTAGACATGCAAATGTGTTCCATGCGACTTGGTGGGACGTCAACCTCAGTAGCCACGGCTGGTGCCTACGTCCAACTACCTTCCGGCTTACACATGCATTACGATTGGATTCGAACAAGTGGACTTTTAGAATTTAGCATAATACGAGTAGGAATAACACGCACTAATGGTATTTCAGTACTATGCAACCCTTCTGGCTTCAACAACTTCCTTCGATAAGCGCCTCGTGCTTCTTGTTTCCCGGGAACCTTTGCTCAGTCTCTTCTTAGCTTGACAATTTACGGGTTATGGCCAGTAAGCATTGAGCGACATTGAGGGCCCAGGGTATTCGACCCTTATTGTAGAATAGCTATGTACCTGATAGAACGCAGTTTAGGGAATTCACAATCGACCCGACCTCATACAAATTCTAGCAAAAGATAATTTTGTTTGGTTCTGCGTGAGTGGATCAGGTGCGTAGGGATGCAGAGTAGTGCTTGCAATGTGCCCAAGACACGTGCTTGTCAGTATTCCAGAGGAATGTTATAGGAACGACCAGTTAGGATAGATGATGGCAGATATTTGGGCATGTCGTCGGGCTTCCATGCACGTAATATGAGCGGTCTCCCTGCTAAAGGTGCAAATGGTCAGTATCCATTCACCAGTCAGGTGCCTCGAGGTCCACGAATCTGAAGAAGAATAAACCATTCTCAGTTGTAGATATTTCAGGCATCTCCCTCTTGCCCCATAGTGCGTTAACCGAGGCGCACCAGGCGGAGACGCTTATCCAGAAATTGTCCTACCAAACATCCCTTCCACATGTCGATGCCCTCATTCACCGCCTCCACCGGAGGCATGGCAACAAGCTTACCATCAGCATAATGCGGCGTGTAGAACTGCAACGGACCACCTGTTTTCACAGGCATTGAGACCAAGCTTTTCCAAGATTTGTGGGAGGATCAATAGTGATGAAAATCAAAAGCCTGAGGTCAGTGATGCGGAGCATTTGCGTACGGTGGGAATTCAATCTTAATTTTGGAAAATTGATTTGGGAGTACGTGAAACCTTGGAAACACTAATATATTTCTATTTCCAAGTGTTTTGAGTTTTATTACTGTTGATTTGGAGTTGGTTTATTTTAGAAAGATTTGTTCTCAGTCAAAGTAGGAGTTGCTTTATTTAATTTAGAGAATTACGTTTCTAGTTAAATAGGAGTTGCTATTCTTTTTTTAGAAAAAGGTTGCTTGATTTGGTGAGGATTTACGGCGGATTTGCTGCTATTTTGGGCGATTTCTTTGTAGATTTGGAGATGATTTGTTCTAGATTTCTTTGCTGATTTGTTCAGTTCTTGCTAATTCTATTACCAAGCCTTGTCCTAAAATTATATAGTTTCCTTTTTCTCCTTCATGGATATTTTTAGTGTGTAGTAGTTTAGGAAAAAGTATGTTAGTTTCCTTTCTTGTTTTTGGCCAAATATTTACTTTCCTTGTGGCCGAATATTTAGTTTCTATTCTTCATATTTTTTTGGCCTATTTAAAGGTTTGTTATCCTTGTATTCTTCAAGTTTTAAGCATTAATAAAATTGAGAGTTTCAATTTCTCTTTGGTTCTTTGAAGAACTCCTTGAACATCGGTTATTTAAGTGGCGTTCATCAAGACTTATCAATCGGATCTCCATCACCTTAGATTGTGGCGTCCTCACCTATACCAAGGTTCTTGCTTCCATATAAGCTTAGCAGGTCAAGGTCATCCATCGAGCCGACATTAGAGCGGTTCTTAGATCTAATTCGATCAGATCTCCCTCACAAGTTGACGGGGTTCGTATCATTTGGTATCAGAGCAACAGGTTCTATTTTTCTGGTTTGCCTATCTTTTATTATTTTTATTATTTTTTCTTTGTCCGAACCATCTTAGTCACCGCTTTCATCCATACCTTCTAAATTCCGTTCAACCCCAATTTCATTCACAACCTATTATCTACTTCATCCCAAGTCCGATTTTCTTCATTCTTGATCGGATATAATTTTTTTTTTTTATTGTTTCTTTTTTTTATTCAATCGTCCATCTCAAAGTTAAAAAAAAAAAAAAAAAAGAAAAAAAAACAGAAAAAGGAAAGTAAAGGGAAAGGATCAGGTCAAAAAAAAAAAAAAAAAATAAGCGAAAAATCCTATAAGTTTATCATCATTCTAGTTTCTATAAATCCAATCCCCGCCATAGTATAAAAAATAAATAAGTAAAGCTTGGATCTTGGTTAATGCCACCAACCTGTCATTTTCTTCTTTGATAGTTTTTTTTATTGAATTTTGCGGAAAAATCTGATTAGTTTGATTAGTTCCAAAGAACTATAAAGAGAATTAAGTGAAAAAAAGGCAAGAGTGGTCGGATTATTAGAGTGATAAAAGCCAAATATATTGTGTGAAAACACGAAGCGAATGAGTGAATCATTCTTAGGTGAAAACCGGTGAAGCGAGAGTGATTTGTGGTCCTACTTTTTTTTCTAACCTTGTTTTTGCAGCACTATGTCGAACATTCGCATCACGGAAGGTGTCGCGGGAGCGTTGACATGAAGTTCATTATACGAGGCCTTAACTAGCGAAGTCACCGAGGAGATGTTTAGGGCTGAGATTGGGTTGCTATAATTCCATGAGAGGGTGGAGCAAAGCCGGGCACCCCGCGAGGAAACCACTCCCACGGGCGTAGAAAGGAGAGGTACACTTGAAGGGCGCGGGTAGACGAAGAGGAGTATGACGGAGGAGACTTTGAAGATGAGAATGGTTATGATTCGGGTGTTAGTAACAGGAGGTATGGGGGGAGACATAGAGAAGCTAGGAATCAGGAAGATAATAATTTGAGAAACATTAAAATGAAGATTCCATCTTTCCAAGGAAAGAATGACAACGAGGCATATCTTGAGTGGGAGGAAGGTGGAGTTAGTTTTTTATTGTTGCGATTATTCGAAAAATAAGAAGGTGAAACTTCTTTGCCATAGGGTTCTCGGACTATGCAACAGTTTGGTAAGGATAAGTCGTTTTTTAAATAATAGAGGCCCAGGAATAGGGGTGATTGAAACATGGGAAGAGATGAAGAGGGTGATGCGAAAGAGATTTGTTTCAACTTACCACTACTGGGAGTTGTACAACAAGTTGCAAAATCTAAGGCAAGGCAATCGTAGTGTAAATGAGTATTATAAGGAGATGAAGGTTGCAATGACTAGAGCAAATATTGAAGAAGATCGAGAGGCTACAATGGCCAGGTTTCTGGCAGGTTTAAACAGGCAGATTCAAAAGGTGGTGGAATTGCAACATTACGTAGAGTTGGAGAATATGGTGGATATGGCTATCAAGATCGAGAATCAAGTCAAGAGGAGGGACAGTACCAACACACGTTCTGAACCTAGTCCAATTTCATCCACTTGGAAGTTGAATCAATGGAGGAAGGAAGATAAGCCACCCCGATGCCAAGCCCCCGAAATAGAGCAAAGAACAAAGAGGTGACCGGACAAAGGAAATCAAGACCATGATTGAAAAAGAATGAGAAAGAAAAGAAATAAAGAAATAGAGGAAGAAAAACAAGAGGAAAAGGAAAGTGATAGAAGGAAAGAGAGTGAGAAAGAAAGAGAGTGAAAGGAAAAAAGATCTTAAAGTGAACAACGAAAAAGGAGAAAACAAAAAGATCGAAGTGAACGATGAACAGAAGGAAACAAAAGAAAGAAACTTCTATACAAAGATAGTGAACTAAAAAGGGAGTACTTTTGTTCTAAAAGCTATGTTTGTACTTTTGTACAAAGAGGCGCTTTTTGGAGACCTAACGATCTTGATTCTTCGATTTGCCTAGTATTGTTTCTTCCTTGTTACGGGAGTTAGTATGTAATCCCACGAGGATGACCACTGGTGATTTGCCACCCGAGGAGACGAAAAGAGCGAAGCCAAGTGGAGGAATTTATTAGTCCATGTTATACATGTATTACTTGATCCCAAAAGGATGAATTTGTGGAGGATATGTATTTATTTTCATGCCATCAATGACATTATGGTTGGGTCGGGGATGAAGATCTTTTAGAAAGGGAATGATGAAAATCAAAGCACAAAGGATCCGTGATGCGAGCATTTACAACATACATTGGGAATTCAATCCCAATTTTGGAAAATTCAGATTTGGGAGATTTGTGAAACCTTGGAAACACCTAATATATTTCTATTTCAAAGTGTTTTGAGTTTTATTACTATTTTGATTTGGAGTTGGTTTATTTTAGAAAGATTTGTTCTCCAAGTCAAAGTAGGAGTTGCTTTATTTAATTTAGAAAGTCTGTTTTTCTAGTTAAATAGGAGTTGCTATTTCTTTTTAGAAAGGTTTGCTTGATTTGGTGATGATTTCTTGTAGTTTGCTGCTATTTTGGAGGCGATTTCTTTGTAGATTTGGAGATGATTTGTTACAGATTTCTTCTTGATTTGTTCAGTTCTTTGCTAATTCTAATACCAAGCCTTCTCCTAAAATTATATAGTTTCCTTTTTCTCCTTCATGGATATTTTTAGTGTGTAGTAGTTTAGGAAAAAGTATGTTAGTTTCGCTTTCTTTGTTTTTGGCCCGAATATTTACTTTCCTTGTGGCCGAGATATTTAGTTTCTATTCTTCATATTTTTGGCCTATTTAAGGTTTGTTATCCTTGTATTCTTGAAGTTTTAAGCATTAATAAAATTGAGAGTTTAATTTCTCTTTGGTGCTGAAGAACTCAGCCAGACTTATCGGTTATTCCGTGGCGTTCATCAAGACTTATCAATCGGATCTCCATCACCGATTGTGGCGTCCTCACCTATACCAAGGTTCTTGCTTCCATATAAGCAACGGGTCAAGGTCATCCATCCAAGCCGACATTAGAGCGGTTCTTCGATCCTAATTCAGTCAGTCTCCTCATGATTAAGCGGGGTTCGTATCAATAGCCATCTCAGTTAATGGTATCCGAGGAGAAGAAATTTAGGTTCACGGTACCCATTTTTCCGCCCATTACTTTGTCACGTGAATCGCCATTCCTGCATACTCGTCCAGCTTCTTGGGGAGAAACCGACTTGCCAAGACCAAGGAAAGATTTGGGTGAGCTCGATTAAGTTGAGCTCGTCGGGCGAACCATTGGCCAGGCTCGTCGAGTAGGCCAGAGCTTTGTTTTCGGACAGTGGAGCTGGCGTTCACTCGCGACCATTCCAGCCACCGGAATCCAACCGCAGCCTCGATATTACGGTCGCGATTGTCCATTGCGAGCCTCAACACAACCAAATATCCGTCTCATACCCAGTATCGGCCAGACCCCTCCCACGATGATCGGCTTTCTCTTGAAGAGGAACAGGCGGGTTTGAGCTCGGAAGAGTAAAAGCAAACCATATCGAAGTTTTCCCCACGATTCGACAGCCGGACGAAAAATGGATCACGGTCAATGCTGCCGTGGGATACCTCCTACGTTGAGATCGTCGATGGTAGTGTTCTCCGTTGAACTCGCGCAGAATTTGAGTCCACACCTTTGCCATTTCGGCTCGATGATGGCTTCAGCGGTAGCGAGAAACCTTGATGGCGTAATGGAGTCGCGGAGACCCCCTCCAGAGGCAGCGCGCCGATTGCAACCACCAGCGTGTGCCGGTTTGGGAGAACATGCCATGTGGTCGTGCGATCTGTTGGTTCCCTTTTGGGGCCAAGCCTGAGAGAAAACCCGCAGCAGGAGGCCCGAATATGCGTGGACCCCCCTCCACCAGCACCGGACCCCACCACCGAGGTGACCATCTTCAATGCGTTGACTTACCTGCTCCGATCGCTCCAGCCCACCATCTTCAATTCATTGCGGTCTACAATTTTTTTTTTAATTTTGTATTTTACAATGATTATGCTTCAAATAATTAAATAAAGTAAAAAAAAAAAACATAATCCAAGTAAAAATAAATTTTTGTTTGCAGCCAAGTGGCTATTCCCACTCCAGATACTTGGTGCCATCGTATCTCCAGCTTTGAAGATGACTTTTTCTAAATAGAAAAAATCATTCATAATTTTTTTTTAAATTTCAACAATATGAAAAAACAAACATAATGGATATTAAAAGCAAATTGCTTTTAGCAAAACACCAAAAAAAATTGTATTCAAGTACCATACACAATTGCCTAAGTATAATATAATATAATGATATGATAAAGTAGGTCTTGTTTGGTTCAACTAATAGCTAGTAGTTGATTATAATTACTGTATTGTAAAGTAGTTAATAGCTAGTAACTGATTAAAGGTAAATTTACCTGTATAGACATGATAGAGTGATGATATAAAAACAATAAACATATATAATGGTGGTGCTGATAGCTGATTATTGTTTTGATAGTGACTTTGACTGAGAATGGTAGAGATGGACAAGAAAATAAGTTAAGAAGCGGCCAAAATCCCACTCAAAACCATTCAAATACATAAGTAAAGATTCAAGTGAGATTTTCAAATTTTGTTGTAGAAAAATAACGTAAAACTACACCCTTTATATATCAAAAGAATCTTTCTTTTCTATCTATAACCTCAGGCTTTGTTTTAATTAGATTTTGGTTCTCTTATATTTTCATCATACCAAAACAATTAATAAGAAGTAAAGTACAATAAAAACTCTAATCACATATCCAACAAATTGTTTTTTTTTTTAAATAATCATAGATCTATTATTATTTTTATTATAGTGTCACATAGATTAATAATAATCAAGCCATTAAGCACAGATTATTAAATATATCATTTATGATAAATAAAATTAATTGTACTATTTAAGTTTTTCATCTTCCTTTTTTATTTATTTTTATTTCTATGTCAATATATTTATAATCCTGTCATAAAAAATTCATTTTGAAATAGAGTTTATTTTGAGTTATGATTTTATCATATTAAATAACTAAAATTAATATCAAATGAAAAATAAATTTTGAATCTATATAATTATCACAAATAAATTAAAAAAAATTATTTAAAATATTTTTCTCTATATAAAATAATTAAAGGATAAAATTTCAAATATAAACTTAACGATAAAATTGTGAATAAAAATATTAAAAGTTTGTTTGAGAATTTAATTTTTTTTAAATACATTTATTTATATTTTAAAAACATAATTTGTATGTCTATTGCTTTAATGTTTTTTTTTTTTTTGAATACTTAGTTATTTTCTATACTTAAATAATCATTTTTGACATAAATAAAAAATAAAATAAAAAAGTTAAAAAAAAATCTAAAAACATCTTTTTTTAAAGTAGAAAATATAAAATAAATTTTGTATTATCAAACAATATTTTTATATTTTTATTGTTAAGAAGAAAAACATTATTCAAAATAACTAGCAAAGAAGTAATACTGATTCTAAACTAATTTTTCTATATAACCAATTTCTTAAAAGATTTAGGTAAATAAGGAAATAAATATATAAATGGAAAATGTAATATTTTTTAGAAGCGTTTTAGAAAAGCTATGATTTGAAATTTTTTCCAATTATGAGCCTTTTACCCCTAATCAATAGTACAGAGCTCATTAGGTATACTTACCAAGTATCCTACAAATGCTTATTAAAGGTGAATCAACAGCTCTTGATAACTCCCCCGATCAGCTTAATTATCTTTGAAAATTAAATATTTTTTTGGCCAAAAGCCATTGGGTGTCTGACATTCTACACCCTCTCAAATACATCATATGTCAATTTCACTCTTCTTTCCCTTGTTGGTAATGTCCAATGATTGAGAAATTTTTGCATGTCCAGTATAAGATTATAGATAGACCATTTGAGCCTTCAGTTCCTGTGAATAGGCATAGCTCTGGCAAAAAGACTAATGCATGATTGCTCGTCAAAATAACCAAAAACTCCTCAAAGAGCTACCATTTGTTTAAAAATTTAGGCTAGTTTGGTTCGTGTTTTTTAAAACTATTTTTGAGAACAATTTTTGAAAACAAAAAAAACACCATTTTGATGTTATATGAAACTGTTCTTGTTATCCGAATTCTCTGAATTTAATGTTTTCTGTATTATTCTATGTGTTTTTCAAAAAAAAAAACTGGAAACCAAATGTGTTCTCTGTGTTTTTCTTGTTCTTATTTTTTCAGAGCAAAAAACAATTTCGAAAAACTGAAAACAAACAGGACCTTAGTGTCTGAGGCTAAATATTGAAGAAAGATGGTTAGACCATTTAGATGAGCTAGAAAGATAATCTTTGAAAGTCATGCTTAGAACAAGTAATATGCCAACAATGTCACAAGAGCCATCAGATGTATCGACAAGGACCTGGAACATTAACATTATAAGCCAAGGGTTCGTACAAAAGTATCGAGAATCCTATGTAGAAGCAACCTCAACAAACATCTACCCAGAAAAGGAAACCAAAAGCTAAAAATAAAAATTGGAAGAAACTTTTTACCCTCATTTCCTCCTCTTGGTAGGTGGCTGAGGAGCCTCCTCCTCCTCCTCCTCGTCCTCATCCTCCTCCTCATCCTCCTCCTCATCTTCCCCCTCCTCATCACCATCATCACTGTCATCATCATCTTCTTCTTCTTCTTCTTCTTCCTCTTCTTCTTCTTCTTCACTTGCACCATCACCATTGGCCTGTGGCTCATCCTCAGGAGCCCCATCACCCTGCTTATTTCCCTCTTCCCCAGATAAATCGTCTTGGTCATCATCATCATCCTGATCATCTGCATCATCGTCATCGTCTTCATCATCCTCAACATCAGCATCGCTGGCACCTTTATTCTTAGGATCAGATTGTTTCAGTGCATGGTGCTTCTGTAGCAGAAACCTGGAAATATAAATATAAATATATATATATATATATATTGATAAATCAGAAACCTGGAAAATAGTTTTAAGATTCTAATTCCGATCCCCTTTAAGGGAATAGTATAATACAAAATCAAACAAGGTAAAAGAAAAAAGAAAATCCATCCCACTGACCATTCAAATGTGGCAGAACCGATGGATAACAGCACCACGTCACTCAACAAAGATCCCATCTGAAAGAGTCCAAAATAACATGTTGACACAATGCTGACAATAAGGCATACGAGAATTCGCATAGTTAATCAAAAGCAAGTCATACAACAGAAACACCACAAAGAACAATAGTCAGTAACCCCCACACAGGCTTTCTCAAGCTCATGCCCAAATGGCTTAATTTAGCATTAAAGAAACACATTCTTGTGGTAGATTTCGGTCACAAAATCCATGACTAACTTAAGCCAAGGATAGGGAAGGTCATCAAGTTCCACCAGCCAATCAAAAAAAGGTTCATTGTCGTCAAAATATAAATCAAAGCCTGGGATTCAAACTCTGAATCATTTTAATTTCTTATAAATTGTATCTATTCTTTCAAACCTAATTGAAAGAGATCTTCAGGTGGATATAGCTTATGAATAATGTGCCATTTCTGGTGAACCAAAAGCATAAAAACAACCACAGAAACAACTATGAATTTGTTTACAAAAAGTCACACAACCCTGCCCTTTGATTCAACAACTCTGTGTGCAAATTAGTTTTGCATTAAACCCTAAAACCAAATCCAAGTTTACATGGCATAAATATGATAAATTCAATTACCTCAACAAATAACAAATTAACAATCCAAACAATCATACCACCAAATAAAATAATTAAGAACAAAAATACAGCGAAAAAAAAAAGGACACCTCCAGAGGTATAGACAATTATGTAAACATCATTGAAACAAAAGAAAGTAGAAGGAACATAAACATAAATAAATAAAGACAAAATTTTAGCAGAAAAGGAAATCCCACTTAAGACTTAGTAGTGTAACACAAAACACCACAATTAGAGAATAATCAAACCCTAATTTTCCAAGGAAAAGAAAATGCTATACAAAGAGATAGAGACAGAGACAGAGTTATACCATGAACAGGATACAAGCAAGCGATTTAGCAGTCTCTTTAACCACAGCTTCCATGAGAGAAGAAGCAAACCCATCCTTTAAAACGACAGCGTTTAAGGAAAGAGTACCCATTTCCAACCCAGAGCTGAGAGAATTAAAATGCAGAGATAAAAACCCTAAATCAGAGAATATGCTGAAGAGAACATCGATTCCAAAAATTTGTGAGTAAGAAAATTAGGGTTTATATAGGGTTTTTCAGAAAACATAAATTTCAAGACAACAGTGATGACAGGTGGTGAGACATTACAGATTATCTAACGGTTAGTTTCCGATTGTGATTTTGTGGGGATGAAATCCAGATCTTACTTCAATGTAACGGTTGTGATTTAGCTGTCTTTTGGGCAGATTAGTGACCGGCTGTCACTATTACCAGAATCAAGTGTTGTTTGAGGAAAAATAATATTCTTGAGTCGGTCCACTTATATAATACCGGACCCATTTTTTTTGACTTATTAATAAGATTAATTATTGGTAATCTTCCCATAAATTTATGACAAATTCATAAATTTTTAAATATTTAATCTAAATTTAAACATTTATAACAAGTTTTTTGTTATTTTTTTCTATCAAATTGAACTTAGACCTATAAAATTTTAATTTTGATTTTGGTAAAATATCTTTGTTAAATATTTGAGCAATTTTATTGCTTAGGTTTATCATATGACGGAATGGGTTAAAAATTTTTAAAAATTTGAAGTATAATTAACGATTTATTATTTCTTAAACCCACTTCCCTATTAATATCTAGTGATCTCCAAAAGGCTCGGGGCGGGCGTACCCCAGACCACTACTCGGCCACAGATGGGGGGAACTTTTGGCGGTCGAGCCGAAAAGCTGCGACTAAGCTAAGTTAAAGAATTTGGCCGGCCAGGAGCTTCATTTCGGTGACTCGACTCGATTGGGCGGCCGAATCGTGGGCTTTTAAGTACATTTCAGCCGCCCATAGGCTCAGTCAAGCCCACCCAAGGCGTGCCGAAGCAGTTTAGAAGCGCTGAACAGTTTATGGGCAGATCCTAAAAGCGCAATAAGCACTTTAAAAAGTAAATACATAACATAGGTTTTTATTTAAATTGTATTAGTTAAATAAAAGTAAAACTAAATGATTCGAAATAAAAAATAAATCATTTAAAATTTTATTAATAAAATATAATTACATTTAGAAATGTATGAAAAGTTTATGTCCTTCTGAAATAAATACATCCACACATTAAAGTTGTACACATATTTAATCAATCGTTTGTACTTTTCAACCATAAGAAAATAAAGCTCTGATATCGATTCAAATAAAATATTTTGTCGTTATTTTTACGGTGTGAATTTATCTTTGATCAATTCGTGTCTTGATATTTTAAGTTCTACGTATCGACCACTAGTTGACTTCTCGAACATGATCATCACGATCTCTTGTCAGCTAATTTCCGTCTTAAACATACTCTGGCAGGTTAGCGGGGTGACAAATTAAATCTCTTTTTACTAACGGTCTTCCACACTGCACTAAGCGACCAGATCTTGTTGTACTCACAGGCGGTTAATACATCACGTCTGATAATAGATAGCAGGACATTTAAATTTTATTGTTTTTCGTGAATTCCCCAAATATCGAAATCTTGTTATCTTGAATGGGTGTTTAATGAGATATCTATCCCATATCTGTTGTATTATTTGGAGAAGCTAGTTGTTCTTGCTTTACTTTTGAACATTTAAGGGTTTTTATAAAGATGAGGAGAACACAATCGTGGATGATGATTTTATCAGTAATATTATTACTATATTTTTTCTTTATAAATATTATATAAAATATATCGCAATTTATTTCATTTTAATTTCTTCAATTTTTATTTGATCTTTACATTGTAAATAGCGGCAACCATTCATTACCAAGTATCAATTTTAATCTAGGGTCCACTTAATTAAACCAATATAATAAATTAAGTATTTCTCCCCTGATATTTTTAATTTTTCTATCATTGCAAAAATTGTATCATTAAAAATTTAATAACTTAAATAATTTTGATCTTAATATAAATCTTAGTTATTTGCGCCAATATTACGATGTGAAGTTGGATAATACACACTACAAAATATTTGTTAGTATCAAAATTTTCAAAAGATCTCGTAGAAGGTCCGCAATGTCTGCGTCATGTCGTTTAATACATCCGACATCACATCATTATTATTATTCTTAGATAATTGCATTTCATATAATTAATACTACTTTTTTATATTTTGTAATATTTTGTAAAGTTTATAAGTAGAATTTCATCTAGTTGGTATGTCTAAACATATTTTTCTTTTCCTTATTTGCAATTTTGCAACAATAAAAAAATAATTCATGTTTTGCTTTGGAACAATTAATATTATATGCAATGTCTCTAATTTTTTCTAATGTGTTATCAACTTGTTTTAATTCATCTTTTACAATCAAATTTAAAATATGTGCACAACAACGTACGTGAAATAATTTTGCATGATCATCGTTTATTTGCCAAAATCTTTTTAATCTTTGTATTGCTACATTATTATTTGAAGCATTATCTAATGTTATTGTAAATATTTTATCATGAATACCTAAATCTATAATTTCATCATTTATTAAAGTTGATATATTTGTTTTTTTTTTGGATAATTGGAGTTGATATATTTGTACCATTATGTGGAGTATTTATTGTTTTAAATGAAATTATTCTTTTATTTAACATTCATTAAAGCTGCTCCCATATAATGAGCGTGTCACATTAAAAGCTCTATCATTAAAGATGTCGAATATCGAAGTTAAGCAATTTTTCGCACAAAATTGCAAAATATTGTTTTAAATTCGTTCTGTTTAGCGTTTTTCATATGCTCTGCTTAACGATATTTAGGACCTTTGAATTGAGGATTAATCAATGTTTGAATTGTTTGAATAATCATCGGTTCCATCATATTAAGGTTTTGACTCTTTATTATGTAATCAACCATTCCTTTACGACAAGTAGACTCATCATAAGAAAATGTGTTTAAATTTTCACGTTCATCTTTACCTAATTGCATATAATTTCTAATATATACATTATTCTTAATTTTACATTGTTCATTGTGTCTTTTTAAATGACTTGTGCCCGAATTTGATCCACCACTAAGAAGTTTGTTACAAATTTTACATTTTGCTTTTATTTTTTTTTTTTTTTTTTCTAAAATTATTTCTATTCTATCAAAAAAAATTCCATATATTTGAACTAAGTTTTTTGTAATGATGTACATGGACTAGAATAGATGCACATACACTATCCATATTAAAATTATTAATAAAATATTATACTAAAAATAAAATAATGAATCAAAATAAAATGAAACAAATAAGAAAAGTAGAGGTGGAGAAATATTACTCGATTGGAAGATCGAAGCCAGAAATTCTTTAAAATCGAGTATTAGATCATGATGTGATTTACCATAATAATATCATGTAATATGAAGAACAATTGAATAAAATGAAGTATTAAATAATATGAGAGCAAATTGTGAAAATGAAGTGAATTTGGAAAGTATGAAAAATTAAAGAGATAGTTGATGAAAAATTAAGAGAATATGTGGTGTATTTATAGAGAAAAAAATAAGGGAAAAAAAAAAGAGGTGTGCAACGGTCATGTGACCGTTGCAGGAGGGGAGGGAGGGGAGGGGAGGGTAAGTAGCGGTCATATGACGTTGGGGAGACAAGGGGGCCCGCCACTCTGGGCCCGTCGGGCCCGCCACTCTAGGCTTGGCATCCAGGCCGCCGGCTCTGGGCCGTCGGACCGCCACTGCGGGATTTGGTCGGGCCGCAGTTACAGGCTTTGTCCATTTCGGCCCGATATAAAGCCCGTAAAATTTCAGTTGCGAACCTTAAAAATTAAATTCGGCCAATGGATTGGTAGTCAAGCGAGCTATAGGCCGTAGGAAACCGGCGCGAGCCTCTTGATCGGTAGGCCCTCCCGGCCGACCCGTTGGGGCCCTATTAATATCTATTCCTACAATGATATTTCGTACAACAAATGTCTATTTGGAAACTAAAATAAACCCTAGCCACACTTCTCGTTTTCTCTCATTTTTTTTATATTATATTTTTTAGCCCATTTTCTTCAAGCAAAGAGAGGTGATTGTTGGGTCATTCTAGACCTGAAATCACCCCTCTATGTTCCTTTCTTTCATCTTCTTGCTCAATAAAAAGGTTATTTCACAAATATTTAGGTTTTATCCTGTTTTTCAAATTGTCGTCATCTTATCGACGTTTGGCTTATCTTCTACTTAATACAGCGCTATTCGTCGTCTTATTACAATGTTTTATTTGTGTGTGGACAATTCAAACAGGTAAAACAGATTTAATTAATCAAATATATCAAATTATGTCGATTTATAATAAAACAGCATTTTATTTTTTTTATTTTTTTTTGTATGCGGCGCTTTTTATAGGCTTTATGTCGATTTATTATGTTATTAACGTAGATATTGTTTCATCCTAAGTGATTTTTAGCTATTTATATTTTAGATTTGTCGATTTATTATAAATTTGAATCAATAATATTATTTTTCTTTCAAAAAAATAAGTTTTACAAATAATTTTTTTCATATGGACTTTTTGGTGAAATATTTTTTATTTATATATATTTTTTCTGAAAACAATCGTAAAGAAACAAGTGAAGATAATTTTAAAGACACTCCTTATTTCCAAGAACAGAAAACAGGGGCTGTTTGGTTTCAATTTTAAAGAACAGTTTTTTATTCTGAAAAAACTGAGAGCACTAAAAAAAATTTGTCCCCTTTTTTTTTTTTTTCTAAGAAAACACGGGTAATATGAAAATTATGTTTTCTATGTTTTTTTTAAAGCTGTTACAATCACTTGGTAAAAGTATAACTCACCCTTAAAATTAGTTTGTCATGGAAAATGAGTCCAATGATTATAAACCCATATGTCAAGCCTTAGTTTAATGATGTGGGACTCAAAATGGATCATTACACTCTATCCTCTTTCAGAACCGACGTCCACGATGGCAACTAGTAACTTCACGAATACCACCTTTTGACGGGTAGCATCCTCCTACAATTTTCAGGACGAGGATCATCCCCAAAGATTGAACTATTTTGATACCATTGTTATAATCACTTTGATAAAACTCACCCTTAAAATCTAGCTTTTAAGGGAAAGAAGGCCAATGTTTATAAACCCACATGACAAGCCTTAGTTTAATGATGGGGGACTCAAAATGGATCATTACACTTTATCCCTCTTTCAAAATCGATGTCCACGACGGCAACTAGTAACTTCACGAACCCCACTTTTTGACGGTTGGCATCCCTCCTACAATTTTCAGGACGAGGGTCATTCCCAAAGACCGAACCATTTTGATACTATTGTTATAATCATTTGGATAGAAATCACCCTTAAAATCTAGCTTTTAAGGGGAGGCCAATATTTGTAAACCCACATGTCAAGCCTTTAACTCCGTGATTGATGTGATACTCAACTCAGACGTTACAAAAACATTTCCTGTTGGGAAGATGTCATCAAGAAAGTTCATTCATTTTGAAGAAAAGAAGAGAATAGAAGAACATGGAAAGATGATAATATAAAAGCCCAAATCTTATAGGCTTTGGTCTCTTTATTCTTCTTATAAATGAGCCAGAGAAAAAACAAAGATCAATGGCTTCTAGGCAAGCCCCATTGCTCTTCAGTCTCCAATGGCTCAAACACAATGACCCCACCAACACTCAGACCTACACCAAACTGGTTCGGCTTCTCCGGATTTGCAGCAACCACAACAGGGTATATTTTCGACCTGAAAATCCGAGAAACCAAAGCTATATAAAGAAATGACACCATCATGTGATGCTGATTCATAGCCAGGATCAAATGAAATAAGCATATTAACATTCCAATGGAATCCGTTTTGTTGGAGTACCTTTCACCAGGTGGGAGATAAGCACCAGGACTAATCCGGCACCGAATCTGAAGATCTTCAGCCATGAATATGCAGACAGTTCCATTCATAAAGCTGGCGTATACTAAACGGCCATCACATGAGAATGTTGCATCAGAGATGGAGGACGAAGTTTTATTCACATTCCACTGAAAGCAGAAAACCAAACATACTTCACACTAGGAAAACTATATAGCAGCTTCTCCCTATTAAGTTTATATAGTTTAAAGAAATGAGAAAGTTGAGATGGAGATACTTCTCTAACACAATTCAGTGTCATTGTGTTGTATACAGCAAGCTTTGCTTGGCACACAGCAAGGAAGCTGGTTTGCTCCTGGGAGAACTGGACTCGGACATCCATCGTTTTTGCCCGTCTCTTCTCATTTGGAATCCACAAGTATCTGCTTCTCTGCCTTTCCCATTCACCAGATGTTGCTTTCCACACAACTAGCTGGTTATTACGAAACATGGTATAGAATATAAACATCCCAGTTAGGAGTCACAAGTTTATTCAAGTACTTGAAAAGGAGAAATAGTAGTTCCAACATAAATTATAAGCTACTAGCCTGAGCATCAGCTGCAGAAGAAACTAGTACATTCAATACGTTAGAGAAGGCAAGGCCTGTGATTCTTTTAGAATGACCCGTAAGCTTTTTTATGATCTACGACAAAGAAGAACATGATCAACTCTCTGCATTATATATAGTGATCGATCCATTGATAGTCATGTATATATATATATATTGATAGGCAAGTGTATATATACATATATATGAATGTATGTATGTATATACCTCCTTTTTTTGGACATTATATATATGGATTGTGGAATCATTCATGCCAACGGCTATGATATTGTTGTCCCAAGGATAGACTGCAATATTTGTTGCAGCAGGAGGTGGATGCATGAAAGTGATCACGTTCTGCAATTTGCCCGATTGAATTTGAGAATTGTCAGTCCAAACTTACAAAATAAGGTGAAATCTTAAGGAAACAAAAGAATTTTTCAGTGTAGACTACACACAACCATTGGCATTGCATCAAAAGTTACCTCTAAAGTCTTCAAGTTGAACAAGGAGATTCCGCCACCAGAAGACGACAGCAAGTATCCATCACTTGGAGTCACAGCAAAACAGGCTGGAGCCTCATCACGCATACGGGTCAGATCGTTAGTCATCGCCTCACCAAATTTATTCCGAGCGAGTCGAGGATGAACACTGGTTGTTGCCTACATGGAAAGCATCTCATCCCAATTACCTTTAATTCAAATTTCAAAAATGGAACTCTCTTTCTGACGAAAAATGTGAATCTTTTACCTTGCATGACCATCTCCAACACAAATGGATGGCATCTTCTGATAATGCCAAAATGCCAGAACCTGAATGAAGGTAGGCCAACTTCAAGATCTGCAGTAGACAAATAGGTGTGCTCAGAATATTGTTGAGAAGAACATCAATTTCCACTTTGATATGATATGGACATGCTAAATTGATTTCATCGTACTTTTGAAAAATCATTTGTGTTCATGCCCATCATTGAAACCATACCTTGCTTGTTATGAGAGAGTAAGGTAGGAGCCTCAACAATCGGAATTGAGAAGGTTCATTCAGTTCAGTGAACCTCCCAACCATTGGTCCATTCTGTGCTTCTTCAAGTGGTCTTTTTTCTTTAGCTCTTAAGACTCTTTTGTCTCCACCCTAACAAACACCCTTTATATGTCAATTCAAAAGTAGTACCAAATCTGAAATGGGATCCATTTAGTATTGGAAAAACAGAGAGAGAGAGAGAGAGAGAGAGAGAGAGAGAGAGAGAGAGAGAAATTAGAGATATGACTGCAAATTTTTGACAGTATGCAAAAAGAGAAGAACAGGAATACAGAAACAAGGACATGAATTTATATATCAGCAAGATTAAAACTCAATGCCATTGCACAACTAAAAAGGCCAATTTCACGTCATATGAAACAGAGAAGCATTAGATAAAACCTTTCCCCCGCATAAAACAGTAAGCAAAGGTTTCATAACAAAACTGACCTTTGGAATAATGTCAGGTACAGGGGGAACTCTTTCATTTATTTCGAGCAACGGAAGACCATTCACAGACACTAAGATTTTGATCTTATTATCACCTGAATTTACAGCCAGTAATGTTCCCTCCTTGTTGAGGCGGACCAATCGACTCGCCTTAAAAATAAAAAATGAAATGTGCAACTCAGACAATGGTCATGTTATCACCAAAGGCATCTATAAACAATTTAGGATACAACCCACACAAAACTTACTGGTAGCGTTTCATTGGCATCAATAGGTTTTGCAAGATTAAGATTGACAGCATTCAAATCCCAGAATTTTAATGAGAAGTCATCGCCAGCCACCAATAAGCCATTTTTGGCCATGTCAAATTGCATTACACCAAAGGAACATTTACCCACACCTTGGAAGGTTCTCTTCCTGATGCTTCTCTTTTCACACCATTCATCAAGATAAGACACTCCATCTTGAGTGGTTCCGCATGAAATGAGCCTACAAAGCATTCATAGAGACAACAGTGAACCAACAAAAGCTTAAATTCCTAGACAATGGGACAACAATGAGTCAACCTGACTGGGCCTAAAGCCCTAACACCACAGTAGTTCCAGTAAACCAACCTTGCACCATCAGCACTAAAAGACATTGTTGTGAGGCAGAAACCTGGAGCATCATATTCAGCAATAGCACGACACTTGCCATAAGTCCATTGTTTTATTTTACCATCCACTGACACTGACCAGATATTCTGAGGGACAGAAATTGCACACACACACACACACACATCAGATATGGGAAGCAGTCTAGCAGAGGTCATATAATTGATCAGAAGAAAATGAGAACATGGAATCCTTACTTGAAGGTTATGGCTTTCACTGGAGACCACACAACAAATAGGAGACTTATGACCTTGGAAAGTGTATAATATGGCACCAGAAACCAAATGCCACACCTAGAATTACAGAAACGTAGTTATGAAATGACTTGCATGCCCTTCTCTATGACTAACACTAGAATTGTCTGGCACAATGAACGAACCTTTATTGTGGCATCATGTCCACAGGTAATAATAAAACGTCGGTCATTGGAGCATGCAAAGGCAAGATCATTTACACTACCAGCATGAGCCTCAAGCTAGAAATGAAAGTTCGGTATCAGAAATGAAATAGTAAACTTTAACATAAAACAAGAGAAAAGAATACCAGAACTTACCTCCATTAAATCGCAAATGCTATTTCTACCACAATAACAAAATAGCTGCACAATTCTTTCAGAATATGCAGCTCCTGTTTATTGAAGCATTAAGCAATTGATCAATAAACAGTGGAGATTCAGGTCATGAGTTAATTTGAAACCAACAGTGTTTCTGTGTTCTAAAAGCTCACCAAATAAACTCCCATCTGGGCTCCAAAGTACACGATTAACCGATGGAGATCCAATTCTAACTTTACCTTCCTGAATTTTAGCAAGATCAGGTTCAATTTTAGGCCATTCTTATTATATGAAACTGTTATTCGATTTAAATTACAAGTTAATAGAATTGGACATACACTTTTTGAACATTGGCCTTCTTCCCGGTTCAAAAAGCTAAAATTTCTTGATGACATCTTCTCTTGGGAGCCTCCTTCCTTATTGTTCCAAATGCTAAACATTCTTGAAAACATATTTTCTTGGGAACGAACATCCCACATCTCAATTTTCCCGGTACTTGTTCCAACTGAAAAGACCATGCTATGTATCTAGTGACCATATCCATCTGAATAGACCAATATTAATCTAAAGGCATAAGCTTATGAAAGGCCTACCTATGAGAAGGGTGTGTTCAGAAGGGTGGAAGTCCATGCTGGTCGGTGGTGACCTCAGATCCAACATACCCCCAACGATCTTGGGCAGGTCATTAGTTAGGTTGAGCGATGACTTAGAACCACCCAGACTAGGATTAGAAATTTGCTACAGAATGTACAAAAATACCGTTATCAAGAAGTACAAGACATCATATAAAATGACTAGCAAAATTTATAGCCGATGGATATGCCAAAAATAAGATCATGAGCAACTGAAGTCAGATGTCGTCCAGGTTGATTACCTTGTTAGACCTCGTTCTTAACAAGGGATGGGAATTCCCACGACAGCTGGAACTTGCAGCTATACAATGCCGGATGACGTTGAGAGTTAACAGGATGCATATTCATGTACAAAATCAGTTTAGATATATGGCCTTAACTCGGTATTCTAAGAACAGGCAAACTAGTTTGCTACCTGGGTTTGAAGAACTTGGGTTCATAGCTGCTCCAGTACCTGCTGAATGTTGATTGGGCATGGATAAGGGAGTTCTAACTGCCATCGTTGCACATTCAAGAGGCTGTTTTCTTTTTAAGGAAGTTTGAGCTGGCATTTGCATGCCTTCAAGAGGCTGAACACAAAAAGAGTTAAGATATATGTTAAGTGTCAGTAGAGCAGAATAGGGTAAAGGCAACAAAATCAGCATGGCCACAACCGTGTTTGCAACCATAAAAATGACTTGTTCAGATTCTTTAGCAGTTGGCATCATCTTGTCAATCACAGGTGTTTGTAATTGTGTGTTATCAGATTGCCTGCATTTTCACACATGAACACTTCTATGTCAGCAATGTAGTTGGAATTTGCAGAATGGATGCTGCCAATTTGCATTTCCCTTTTAGTCAAGGTGCAACCCTAAAAGAGTTACCGTTTTGGATTTATGCTTCCACTTTCTATTCATACTATACATTCATAAATCCAATAATTAAATGAAAATATATTACCTTTTCTTCAAGAGTTTCTGTAAACTGGAAGGTTCAAGGTCAGGGAAAGAGAGTTTCTCTCGAATAAGAGGATTTGCCCTGAGAAGCTTCTTCAGTTCCACAATCAACAATTTCCGGGCAGTTTGTGTATCCTTGTATGTTGATAGCAGTGCCATTTCCCTGCAAGATGCTCGGGACTTCATTAAGTACCATCTAAGTCTATCATTTCCAATTAATCTTTAATTAATAATTTATACCTGAAATCTTTTATTGCTAGAAGCTGTTTCATCTCTTTGAACAATGATTCATGATCGGATGCAAAAACACTCAAATCCTTCATGAGGATTTCTAAAGCCTTCTCGTTATCATGCCTAATCAATTCCAGAGTTAGAAGAATAATGATTATACCACACAAAGGGAATTACAGAAATGGGAGACATAAGCAAAATCATAAGCATACTTATCCAATGCCTCAAAGTACTTCTGCTTCCGTATTTCAAAGAAAATTTTTTTTGAGTACCTATTGGCTTTCAAATTGGTGAAAGCCAAAAGGTAATGTTGAGCCTCATCAAATTGACCCATGTACATCATCTCCTCAAAATGTGGCATGTTGAAGAAAACTGCAGACTCTTTTTCCAGCCTATCCAGAGATGAAAGAAAGGATAAAAAACCAGAAATGGGGAAAGGGATATGATGCCAAATATGAAAAGAAAAGTTGGAAAAGAATTACTTGTGAACAGTTTCTTTGTATTTATTTTCTTTGAGAAATTGTAGGATCATAAAGATGAGTTCTTGCTTCTGAAGTTCCAAAGCCATTAGTATTTCTGTCTCCTCAATATTCAAATGAACCAAAATCAACAACATAAGCATCATCAAAAGGACCAAGACAAAAGAAGAAAAAAAAAAAAGCCTTTTCTTTTGGCAAAAAACTGAGATTGGAACTCAGTTAAAAAAACTTATGTACACTCAAAAAGGAAAAAAAAACAGACTTTCCTTGAGATGATTGTATATGATAAAAAAAAAAATCAGCAGAAAAATGACTACAAACTTTCCTTGCAAAAATAGAGCTTGCATCACACATGGTTTAGAAAGAGAAAAAAGAACAAGAGTTAATTAAGTTCAAAGGCATATGTGCATCTGAAAAAATATGTATTCATCAGAATGTCCAAGGAAAATTTCAGGAATTTTCTCGATAAAAAAGAAAGATATGAATCTAAAACTATACAGAACTTTAGGGAAAAAAAAAAGAAGCCATGTATCTGAGAAATATATCCATCATGAATGCATCCTTGCATATAAATTTTTGAAGGAACTTGCGGCCAAAAAAATGGACCCTCTGTGTCCATATAAACACAAAACAAAAGATTTGAGGGACCTTCATCGAAATCAAGGGAAGAATGAAAAGGATTGACCATATCTGAATCAAGAGAAAATGAGACCTTCATCATCAAGGAAATGATAAAAGCATAAAATCAAGATTAAAAGAAAAGAAAGGCCCTGCATCTAAAATAATAATAATAAAAGGGAACTTCCAAAAATCACTTGCCAGAATCCATTTGATGTAATCAAGATGATTTGAAAATTTGTACGAAGTTCTAGACTAAAAAAAGTGTAATGAAATAGCCCTTTCACTCAATGGAACTAAAGCTGCTGAAGAAGAGGGGAAAAAGGCATGTGAACATCAAACAAGAAACATCCATTTGAAATATGATGAAGAAAACCACGAAGAACGAAGGAATTAATGAAGAAGAGCACCACCAACTCTTTCTCCCAAACAGCTCTGCTTAGACTTCCTTCTTTCTCTCTCTCTCTCTACTTTCTCTGCCTTTTTTCTGGTGAATTGATTCTGTGGACAAAGATATATTGATATAGACAAAAAAAAATTAGCTTACAAAAAACTTCAAGGGGAAATGACAAGTGGACACAATTTATTGCAAGAAGCCTAGGATTATTGTAAGAAATCAAGACTGAAAATATCTAAAAATAACAAATGTAATCCTACAGGATTGAAGAACACATGATTTTTGTTAACTTTCAAAGTAGAAAAAAGCAAAATTTTCTTCTTCCTCAAGAAAATACAATGATACCTCGTTCTTTCCAACAATACAACAACGTGCCTTATAATTTTTTTTCCCTAGAATCCAGTTCAAGCATTCACTATATGTAGCCAAACCATATACCAATTATTCATTCATGATAAGATGATGACAGCTGATGACAGCGATGCTCTTTATTTACTTGCAGAAATTTCTTCTAATTAATGTTTTTTTAGCATAGAAATATACGTCATGCCATAACACAGAGAATCATAATCATGTGTCATTTATGAAATAGAGCTCCAAAAATCTAACAATTCAAAACAAGCATATTTTCAAATAAGTCGATTGAATTTAATGATCAAAATGAAAAATCTAAAAAACGCATCTGAACTTAATTTTTAGTAAATTTTGGTCTAAAACTCTATCGCATGTGTTGACCTCGCATCCTAATTTGGCTAATTTAGCATAAAGAATGATAAAGCTTAATTTGAGAGCTCTTTTGAGTGATATAGTGGAGAAAATACTACTGAAAATAAGGCCTTCTATACACTAATTTAACTGAGGATATAACGGTTCAATCGTCTATAAATTCATTTTTTGTATCCTAAATATCAGCACAAGTCTCATATTGTGAATAAGAAATATTAATTAGAATTGTGGATTCAGTGATTTTACAAATTATGCTTCTCCTTGAAATTTGAAGACTGTATTACCATCCTTCTCAAGTCACTTATGATTTTAAAAGGTATTTGGCTTTTTGGCCTTCACTTATGATATTAAATGTACTCAATAATGATGATTTAATACATAGGATTTATTTCCATGGTGAAATTTCTCCCTATTTCACTACTTGGTCCATTAGATATGTTAAACGACCAACTCTCCTAAAAGCTCGAGCTTGTAGGATTTGAATTTAATATGAATATCATGCCTTTAACACCCTCCCTCATGGACAGTCCCATACCTGCACCTAAAGAGTCAAACAAACTAAAACAAAGTCCTCCATAGACTTTCAAATCAATAAATGGGGAATAAATTGCATATAGAGGTCTCGACCCTAAGACCTCCTGTCAGACCAAGCTCTGATACCATGTCAAACGACCAACTCTCCTAAAAGCTCGACCTTGTAGGATTTGGATTTAATATGAAAATCATGTCTTTAACAAGATATTTGGAATTATTTGCATACTTAAGTCAATAAATCTTAATTGAATTGAACTTAACTAATCTTATGTTGAAAGCCTTCAGAATTAGGCGTGATTGAGTTTGGTCAACTTTCAACCCGACCAATGTAACATACTCTTGGAGCATGACTCCATTAATTTTCTAGTTTTTTTTTTTCCTTTTAGAAAATTTTAACAAAAATGGAAAATAATCATACCAAGTCTTTCATGATTTTATGTTTTTCTTTACTTAATATAACCTAGCTTAGATGTTGCCATCAGCAGCACCTTGTGGCAACTCAAGGCTAGCAACCACATAATATTCTTTTTCTTTTCAACCTTTCAATAGTAAAGTAAAATCTGGTCTAGAACTGTATCACATGTGTTGACCTCACATGCTAATTTGGCTCACTTAGCAGATAATGGTGAAGTTTAATTCAAGTGACATAATAAGGAAAATAATATTAAAACAAGAACTTTTATACATTCAATTAAGAATATAATAATTCAATTGTCTACAAATCCATTTTTCATATCCTAAAAAATTTATCAATATAAGTCTTAGATTGTGTATAAGGGATAGTAATAAGAATATTAGAGTTAATGATTTCAAGATTATGGCTCTCTTTCTTAGGGTTTATGCCACTGAAAGGCTTTTATTGGTACAAGTATCAACCACCACATCGAAAAATCAACTTGATCTATAGTGACTTTTGACAAATCATCATAACCAAATGAATTAGATGGGTACATACACTTCTCAAAAGGTCTATTTCTGGTCTATGGGGTCAAAGGAGTTGAGAACAAGGTTGCTTAACTGTCAGCCTTACAAATAGAGCCCTTTTGCCATACAGAGAGACTCATTTCAATCATCATAACTATAAGTTCAAATCAACGGGAAACTCCTTTTAGTCCTTTTGACAATTGGTCTAAGTAATGGTCCTTTTTTACCATAGATAGTCAAAGCTATAGTGAATTGAACTAAGACAATGAGTTCTCAGTTTATATCACCCTTAGAGGAAGAAAGACACAGAAAAAGCACATAACAGAAACTGAAAAGAGAAGATTCACTTAGTTAAAAGACAAGATGAGAAAAAGGAAAATAAACACGAAAATAACCTAAATTAGTTCCCTAAGAATCCCTTTTCCCTGATAGAAGAGAATCCCCTTTTCCAAAAGAGAATCTCTACTATTTACAATTCTCATGCCATTGCTCTTTAAGATATCTTACTTTGTCATGCCTTCTACCCATGTTGCTATGTAGCAGTGTAGCCATCAGTCAAGAGATGTCAATGTAGAGTGGGTGACAACAATGCTGCTTATCTTTCCAGTGCAGTAGCATTGTGATGTGATGGCTCATTAAAAACAAAAGTACGCTATGAGCCATGCAACCTTGGTGAGTGCATACAGATAAGAAGATGTAAAATGTGCAGAAGATGGAGTAAGAAATTATAATGGTTGACAACTTCCTTATGCACTAAAATATCAATTCAATTGATACAGAACTTGATCTTGAACTTTATTTCAAAAAGGATACCTATCAATTAATGGTACTTCAAAGAATAGAATTATAGACTTTCCCTAATCAGCCTCCAGTTTTGCTATTTGATAAAGATGCTAATATTGTTTTAAAAACACTTCAAAAACTTGAAAAAAGTGAAGTGGTCCAAAAGATAATCCAATTCCAATCGATTCAATAAAAGGCTATAACCCAGATAAATAACCAACATGCAAGGGAGATAAATAATGGTTCAAATGACTAGTGACCCCTTTTCATTCAATAAAATTATATTGTTGTGCATCATTTGGCACTTAAATATGCAAGATTTCACAACTCAGGGATTGCAATATTTGCGACCATACTTATTCCACAACCCATTGTATTCGTAATTTGGGTTGTGTAAAGCCCTTGCATGGTCCTCTTTAATGCTTTTAATATTATCATTTCTCATTTAATTTGCTCCCTTCTCTTCCAGATCTTGATTTTTGCCACTTGAGCCTTCATCTTAAGTGTCCAAATCGTCTTCCTTGGAACTCCATAGCCAAGCCAGAAAATGTGTTATCCCTTCCACCTTTAGATTGAAAAGATTGAGGTTATGCTACCAATAGAGAAAAGTTGACCTCTGCTATGAAGAGCAAGGAACGATCAATCATAAGAAAGTCATTCACCCATTAGTACTTAGAAGCAAACAACATAAATAAAAAAGCTTGCATGAGTTAGAAGTTTTCTTTACTCTTAGTATTTTGTCCACGTAGGAAAATAAAAGGTTTAGCCATTGTGTTGGTCTAGCTTCTCACACCTTTTTGGTGTAAGTTGAAGTTTCTTATTTTAGCTTGAATTCAGAGTAATGTTACTGCAATTCCAAATTAATGACAACTTTTTTCTCCAAAGGTTTCCTTTAAAATAACTATCATTACAATTCCTACTTGAAAAGACTCAAACTAGAATTGATGATCGATTGAGCATTGAATGGAGCCTCTAATAGCATTCCTTGATCCATTAAAGAAGTGAAAGCTAGCAAGCGCAACCTATCTAAGATATGGGATGTATTGAATGTTCAGAGACCATAGGTATTGATAATTTTTATTGTCTTTGTTATGTTTTGTTTATTTCTAAATGGTTACTAAATGTTGTTAGTTATTATTATCTTCTTCCCCAAATAAACCATTATTCTCACCTTTTAGTTTATTCTTGATCATGCACACAAGACTCTTGTTTGCTATCCAGACATTATAGAAGCATAAATTCTTCTACTATAATTTTTGACACACCACCCCTTGAGTTTCCTAAGAAGATGAAAGATAACTTCATACAAGAAAGTAAGCCTTCGTAGTCTTTTTCCCTTAATTACATTAGATAGGCTAAATAGAGATTTATTACACAACTAAGTTTGAAACTAATTTCTGAAGACTATTAGTTAACTAGTATGTGTGCAGGCTTTCTAATAGAGATAACACACTAAAATGAAATTTATTAAAATAATAAGAATATCTGAAGTAGATTATCTTTCATCTTCTTAGGAAAAATAGTTCATCAATAGACTGAAGAATGAGTAGTCCAATCCATCCACATCTAGATCATGATTATTAGGAGTTCATATTATGGGAGGAAATGCATGAATGTATTTTTAGAATCACATCTACCACACATTCATGACAAGTAGCAGCTAAACTCACTTGAATTAATGAAGATTTAGTGCCATGTAAGGCCCAATTAGATGTTGACTAAGTCACCCGAAAGGTTAGTTTAATGGTGTGAAGTTGAAATGGCTAAAGTCATTTTTTGTTACTTCAAGAAAACCTTAACTTTTAATTTAATGAGCTTGACAAGAATCAACCTCATTATAACTCCCTAGATATTGCCCACATACATATTTGGATCTTGGTTATGATTTATGACTTTTTTGACACAATTTTTCATTTAATTGACTACAACAAGAGTTGGAATAGTGTTATATGGTTAATTTTCAAAAGAATTGAGATAAGGAAAATAAAAGGACATGTTATATACATATATATAACCCCATGAATTGGTTATAAGATAATGAGTTGCCTTATTTATAAGTACTAAGGAATTCCATTTTCTATAATTTTCTGATATATGCTTATAAAAGCACATCAAATTGATTAAGCACATCAAATGTGTGAAAGCATCTGCAAGCACTGGAAGTTGCTCAAGTGTTCTTTACATGGAACATCCTAAAGTTGTTTGGAAAGCTTAGAGACAGACAAAATTGCATATTTCCACAAAATTGAGAGCAAATGGTGACACTAAGTGCCCTAACACCCCTAGGATGAATTGTTAATGAGATTGATCATGAGGGTTGTTATGTTTGCAACACATATTTGTAAATTCATTCTCAATCACACACACACACATACACACACATAAAAGCAACCATCAATTGCTCTAGGAGCTTAAGCCAATAAGTAGTGCTTTAATAATGTGCATGGTTATCATCATACACTAGTGACTGGTTATTAAGGAACAAGTTAACACGAAATTAAGCAACAAGTTAATCATGGAAAATAATAAAAATCCCATAGGATGTAATGTAGAATTTGTTTATATTGCCCCTCAATAGGGTAGAACTCACTTGAATAAAGCAAAATTCAAAATCAAAGGCATGTTAGTGACTGGTTATTTGTTTAGTGAGTCTTCAAAATAAGAAAAAATAGTTTATAACTTGGAAAGTGTCACAAGAACAAAAAATCTCGTATAATTTTTTGTGTCTATACTGTTTAGTCACTATGCTAGACCAACTTTCCTCACCCAGCCACAAGATTTATATGAATGAAACCCCCAAGCACATGATCAGATTATAGGGTGCTAACTCAAACTTGTATTTAATTGCTATTCTAAATAAGAATAGAAGACAACTAGAAAGGCTCCCATAATAAGCCAGTAAGATCAAGATATTTTCATGAATATCTTCAAAATCTCTCTTCTCCTAAATTTCCCAATTACAGAATATGCTCTCAAGGAGGCACTTTGAACCCCTTTTTATAGTGTAGCTGCCACCCATTTCTTGTTAGACTAGAACTTTACTTCCTACTTCTAGTAGGGCTCCTCTAGATCCATAATGCCAGTGCCCACACCTGCTAGGACTCATTCTTAGTCCCATTAGGACTCTTACAATAGGCAGTGGTAGTAGCCATGTCTGCTAAGACTTGAGAGTCCTACTCAAACTACAAATATTAGCGTGCTGAAGATAGGAATCCTGCTCATGCAAGACTCTCAATCCCGATTTGAATCAAATTCTCTCTGCTTCAGCCTTATTCCTTTGTAAATAGGTTATGTGTTGACAAAGCTTCTTTTTAAAGTTCCCCACATCTAAGCTACATTTAACAAAGGCAATCTAATTGTGTTCCTTACTAATGCTACTACACCCTCCTATAAGAACAACCTATGTCTAAGCCAAGCCTTCCTCTTGGTCTACACCTTTGAGTCACCATGTTGTTGTTGCATCCATATGTGCAAGCAAGCGTTTTGTCTTACCAAGCCTTCCCTTTGGTTTGCATATCTGAATCTCATCTATGTCGAGCTAATCATTTGTCTCTATGCCCACGCATCATGCCCTTGCCTTCATGATTGTGTCCTTTGTGTGCCTAACTGGCATTACATGAATGTCAGCCATTCCCTTACCCTAGCTAGCTACACTAACTAAGCATACAAATTGGAAGCTAGGATGGAATCTGAAGGCAACTTAAACAATAAGAAGCCTGTATTGCATAAGGAAAGCTTTACGACCCTAGAAGCTCTTGACTAACAACATGGCTTTCACCTCCTTGATGACTCCCTAGAGTCTCTTTTTGGGTCCCTTGGCCAAATGAGGCCTTCATATATTTATAGGCTCCCCACGAACTCTCTGGAACCCCCACATGTTCCCCACTATTCTAGAATATTCTAACTACTTTATATTCCTATCTATGTACAAGTATATACAAGGCTCCTCACAAACTCTCTAGATCACATGAGAGTCTTCTCATACCTTCCATTTTATTGTAGAGATCTCTAGACTTCTCCAAGGTTCTCTAGAAGCTTCCACACTTTTTCACTAAAGGGGGATAGCTCCACATGGTTCCAAAAGCTTCTTGCTCTTAGGGGAGATCATATGGAGCTGGACATGATACTCTCCTTTGCCATGGTATCAACAACCCCATCAATACTTGATCCCTTGCGAGATCTAGTCACAAACTTGTCCTAACGCATCCCCTTCTTTTCACAATTTTTCCTACCATCTCGATGAACCTCTCAGATTAAACAAATACTCTCCACGGAAGAGGGACCACCATCTCTGAGTACCCGTTCAGCTTCGGATGGCCTCGCCCCCGCCTCCCTCTGAAGCTTCTGGCATTGTGGCTCTCTCTTTGAGCTTGGAGCCCCATCACCTCTTGTCCACTAACTTCACTTTCCCCTCGGTGATTCTGTCCCTATGTGGCCATGCTACCTTAGCTCTCTCCCTCATTACCTCACTCCTTGGCATATTAACCTTGATCTTGACTTTAAGGGCACCTAGCATCTATATCGAGCCAAGATGTGCCTCTTTCTCCAAGTCGTTCTCCTTAATTTTAGGGCACTTAGTGTTAAGCATTCCCTTGCCAGATGTGAACCATCACATGGGAAGCACTTCAACCTAGGTTTAAACCTCAATTGAAGTGCTTTCATGTGATGATCTGCTCTTTGCAATGAAACGCTCGAAAAGGAATGTATGAGTGCCCTGATAAAGCAGAATAACAAGGAGGATGAAGCACACCTAGGCTCAATATAAATGCCAAGCGCCCTTCAAACCTATCATAGGTCTAGTCTACTATGAGATGAGATAAAGGACGGGTGAGCAAAGGTGGCCCACCTATGCAATTACAAGGTCACAAAGGAGAAGGTCGAGTCGGTGTGCAAAAGGAGGTAGCAATCCAAACCTTGAAAGGATAGGTGCAAACAGCATACTAAAGACATGCGAGAGAAGAAGGTGGAGACCATTCTAGCTGAACGAGTTACTAAGAGACATGGGGTCTCTCCTAGGTGGGAGTTTTTGGGATGGTAGAAAGGTCTACTGCGAAGACAAGCAAGCTTGGAATGCACGAATGCAGTGAGGAAGTTCGCAAATTGAATTCGATGATTCAAAAAAGTACCGGCGAGGGTGTTAATAGCATAGGTAGGGGAAAATGTAACACCTTGTCCCAAATGATCTTCCTTTAGGCTTACGTAGCAAGCAGGAAGCTTTTGGAACCTTATGGAGCCATCCTCAAGTGGAAGCATGTGAAAGCTTATGAAGAAGACTAGAGGTTAGTAGAAATCTTTACACTAGATTGGAAAGCATGAGAAGACTATGGAGTCATCTCGAGTATTTTAAGAATGTCTTGTATGTACTTGTACATAGCTAGGGATGTAAAGTAGTCTAAAATATTTAGGTTAGTAGGAAACCTCTAAAGGTTCTAGAGAGTTCCTAAAGGTGAGTCTTATTTGTCCAAGAACAGAAGGAATGAGTCACCTAAGGGGAGAATGACCAAGCAAGTCTACCATATCCCGAGAGTCTCTTATGGCTAGTTCCACCTTGGCAAGCCTCACTTCCATGTCCGTAATGACATCACAAGACTTCTTTTTCTTCCCCCTACCACCATATATAGGAGGGTCGATCTCCCTACCATGGCCTAGCTTACAACTCTCCTGACCGTTGAAGTCCAACATGATTCCTACACTACTTACTTTGATAACACCTATCATAGATTTAGGCCTCTCTTAAGCTCACATACGACACTTATACAATTGATGCTTGCCATAAATTGACAAGTCAGCCTTCCCACACCTTGGAAGGCTATGCTAGCTATAGACTCACAACTGAATTTTAAGAATTATTTATCAGTTTTTATAGAATCTTCACGCTATCCCCAAACTATTGGTAACACAATGGATATGAAATAAGTATCTTGCAGCTTATTCAAGCCAGGCAAAATAACAAGCACCTTAGACCTTATATCCCAACCCATTCACAGATACAAAAAGCATTTTTATATCTTGGAGCAATTTTCATCATTACGACAAAAAACTACCATTTGCTAAGAATAGAAACAATGTTAATTCTTCATAAAACAACTATCCATGTTTGAATTAAAGAGAAAAAAGGTTTAAGGAGATACCAATCAAGCAATAAGAATGAGAACCATGAGAATAGAAATGCAGCCAATTCAGTTCCCCATATATCATATAATAAAACTCAAATGAGTTCATTGTCAACTCTTTAGGTTCCATAGCATCTAGAATCAAGAGCCTATTACCATTTTCATGATTGTTTGTCTTTAACCTGAATGATTCTGAGTTAGGGAAATCCAGTTTGTCAATAAAAAGAGAATTTGCATCAATAAGCCTGTAGAGCTCATTCAGCATCGCTGTTCTTGCAAGCTTTGCATCTCTATTGCAACAAAGTTGTTCATGTTCACTGAAAAAGATACCATTTTAACAATGTCATCTAAATGTGATCAAATCACTGTCAAAGAATTAAACAAATTAAGAACCAGGAAAAACGATACCTGATATTATGTAGTGTGAGTGTGAGGAGTTGAGCCATTTCTTTATGCAAATCCCTAACCAGAATCTCTATGGTACCGGCTCGATCTTGCCTAATCAATTGCAAGCAATTTCGATTAAAATTGACAATACCAATAATAAGGGGCAAGAACACCCTTTGCAATTCCCAGAAAACGGGTTGCTTTCAAGAAAAAGTCTTGACGGAAGACACAGAAAAATTCATGCCGTTTGCTAGTTTATACCCATCCACTGCCATAGAAATTAGAGTTTCCTGTTAAAGTAATTCATTTTTAAAAAAAAAAAAAAGACAAAGGTTTCTTTTTAAAATATTTACAAAATTAATCTTTTTGTTTTTTAAAATCGTATTCATCAAGGTTTTAAAAATTAACTTTGATTTTTAAAATAATCAAAACCACAATTAGTAAATGCGATTTTAATTTACCTTAAAACTATATTTTCTAATATATATTAGAGAAAAACAAAATAATATATATATACATATAATTTAACCTTTTTTATTTTTATTTTTTTATTTGTGCAGTGCCGAATGTAGCTTTTATCGTTTATATATATGCGATAGGGTTTGAAAAATGGGCTCATGGCAAAACTACCTGGCGGCCGAAAAGCGCAACAGGATGAAGCGCCCAAAGCCACTGGCTTCCCGGCCCAAGCGAAAGGCCGTCCATTCATTGGTGGTTATGGATAATTGAGGAAAGCGTATCTATAGTCAGTTGAATTCGTCAATAAATAGATAATCCTATAACTTATTATCTGTGAATCTATGCATCTTTAATTAAATGCATTAAGGAAAGCAGGGATAATATTGATAATATATTATCGCAACGAATCAGTAAATCTCTGATAAGGGAAGTAGGATAATTACCGATAATATATTATCACTTATAGATCATTTGATCGCGATAAGGAAGGAGGATAATTACCGATAAAGCTACTTTCGCTGATATATAACTGCAAAAATCAGATAAAGTGATAAATATAAAGTGAATGGGAAAGAATCCCTTACTACCCTCAAATTAGGAATAATATACGCTATAAATACAAGACCGCACCCGTCGATGAAAGGTATGCATTCTTAGACGTCAATACTCATACACATTCTTAAGCATATTTTCTTAGATCATCTTCGTATCACAACCCAGCGTTAAGTACTCCCCAGCGGTTTCTCTTATACTCGAAGCGGCTTAGGCATCGGAGCGGCCACGGGCCTGGCCTTGCCAGGCCCCCTTATTCTTTGTTCTTGTAGAGGTGCTGTCGGAGCTGCGAGATCACGGTGCCGCGATCTGTATGACCCGGGCAGTCGAGGCCTTTACATCCCGGCCCTGAGCAATCGGGTCGGCGGCGACCCCCACACGCTCAGCCCGTTCAGGTTGAAAAAAATCATCGGTTAGCGCGCGTCGTAGAACGACCGGTTCCTTTACAAATAAGCGATCCTTTCGATTCGCGATGGTATCAACTTCCGGAACCTGGCGAGAACCGCGCGTCAGCGAGGATGCGGGGATCCGCTCGGGCTATTGCCGCAAGACCGCGGCGCGGTACGGCTCTTTGATTCGATGACCGTCTACTGCGCGCAGTCCGCGCCTAAAATTCGGATCCGCTCGGTACTGCCGCCAAGGCCCGCGGTGAACCCGCGGCCTTTCGATTTGACAAGCGTCTGCTTTGCCGTGGTCAGCGCGCGAGGGTCGGTTCTCTCGGGCTACAGCGCACCAAGGCCCGCATTGCTTCGAACCCGCGTTGCTCATTTGAAGGCGATCTACTGCACTTGCAGTCCATATTACCTAAGGAGCGGATCAGCTCGGTACACATTGCCACGAGGCCCTGGTGCCCGAAGCCCGCATTGCTCGATTGACGAGCCTTCTACTTTCTGCACGAGGTCATTTGCACGAGAGTCGAGATCCGCTCGAGTACATTGCCACAGGCCCGCGGCGCCCGGGAGCGGTTAACAGCTGGCTGAGTTCATCTACTGCGCACGGACCCGCGGCGCTGAGTTAGACCCGGCAAGGTACACATCGCCATTCGGCTTCCTCGCCATTCGGCTTGAGCATGTCGAGCCCTGGCCTTGAGAGCCCGATTCTTCGCTCGTATTTCTTACATCGATTCCCTTTCGGACGAGCTCCACTCACTATTCACTTTGACGAGCTCTTCCTCTCAGTTCACTCGGACGAGCTCTACTCAACTATTCGCTCCGACGAGCTCTTCCCATCAGTTTACTTGGATGAGTTCTGCTCAACTGTTCACTCTGACGAGCTCTTCCTCTCAGTTCACTCGGACGAGCTCTACTCACTATTCACTTTGACGAGTTCTTCCCATCAGTTTACTTGGATGAGCTCTACTCAACTGTTCACTCTGACGAGCTCTTCCTCTCAGTTCACTCGGACGAGCTCTACTCAACTATTCGCTCCGACGAGCTCTTCCCATCAGTTTACTTGGACGAGTTACGCTCAGCCCATTCCTCGACAAGCTCTTCCTCTCAGTTCACTTTCGGATGACTCTACTCAACTATTAAGCTCAAACGAGCTCTTCCCATCAATTTACTTGGGCGAGTTACGCTTTCCATTTGTGCTACGATGAGCTCTTCCTCTCGGTTCGCAGATGACTCTGCTCACTATTCACTTTGACGAGTTCTTCCCATCAGTTTACTTGGATGAGCTCTACTCGGCTATTCACTCCTAGCGAAATTTCTTCCTCTCGGTCGCTCGGGCCAGGCTCTACTCGGCTATTCGCTCCGAGCTCTTCCCATCAGTTTACTTGGGCCGAGCTACGCTCCAGCTGTTCACTACGGCGAGTTCTTCCTCTCGATTCACATGGTGACTCTGCCGACCATTCACATTGACGAGCTCTACCCACCTACTGCATTGGCGGCCCAGCCCGCAAAGCGGGGCGTGCGGCTGAGGCGAGTCGACTCATGCGGACGGTAGGCGAAGGCTGAAACGATTGACGAAGCTCTACCCACTGCTCGCATTGGCGACCCGACCCTGTGAAACGGGGCGTGCGGCCTAAGGAACGGAGTCGACTCGTGCAGACGGCCGACGAAAATTTGAAACCGATTTGGCGGCTCTACCCTCACTTTGCATTGTGACCCCGGTTCTGAAGCGGGACGTGCGGCCCGAGAATAAGTTCGACTTTGACTCGAAGCGGAGTCATGCGGCGGAGAGCCGATGGCTCGCATTGGCGAGCTCACCTTAACGAGGTCATCTGGCCCAGGAATCGGTGACCCAAGCGAGTCGGCCCAGTGAAGCCCGACAACCGCGTGGCCAGGCTCTACATAGCGAGGTCATCTGACTAAGGAATCGGTACGACCGAAACAAGTCGGCGTAAGACGGCGGCTCACGGCGAGGCTCAACCATTCTACATAGGTCATCTGACCCTAGGAATCGGTTTAGCTCAAGCAAATCGACTCCTTGAATTGGCGGCTCTGACGAGCTTTCGACCATTCTACGGGCCATCTGACCAGAGAAATCGGTCGATCAAGCGAGTCGAGACGCGGAATAGCATTTCGCGTGTGAGCCTGCCTTAACCGAGGCCATGCGGCCACAGAAGTCGGTTCAACTCCGGGCAAATCTGCCGACGGAGCTGACATCTTGAATTGGCGAGCGCGCCTCCAACGGGCCATTATTTCGCAAACCCACCCGGTTCGGTTAGAAGAGCTCGGCCGCTGGCTTCGGGGCGTTTTACCGAGTCGAGTGGCGCAAGCGTTGACCCACTCGGCCTCGGCGCTGGAGACCAGCGGCTCGCGTGGCGAGCACCGCAGCCAACGAGCGCGCGGCCTTGGAATCAGCTTCGGCTCCATGAAAATCGGGCTGACGGAGACCAGCTCGCGTGGCGAAACTCGCGCAACGGTATCTGGCCTTGGAATCGGCTTCGGCTCATGAATCGGGCCAGCGGAGACCGGCATCTCACATTGGCGAACGCGCGCCAGCGGGCCATGCAGCCTAGGAATCAACTCAGCTCATGAAAATCGGACGACGGAGACCAGCATCTCACATTATTTGCCTTGCCTCCAACGGGCCATGCGGCTAGGAATCCAGCTTCGGCTCGTGAAAATCGGGCCAGCGGAGACCCGGCATCTCATTGATGAGCTCTACCTTAACAGGCTATGCAGACTTGGAATCAACTCAGCTCCTAAAAATCGGACGACAGAGACCAACATCTCACATTGACGAGCTCTACCATTCTACATTGGCCATGCAGCCTAGATATCAGTTTGACTCCAACCCAGTCGGTAAATGACAGGCAGCTCACATTGATGAGCTCTGCCATTCTATCTTGGCCGTACGGCTCTGAATATCAGTTTGACTCAAGCAAGTCGGACGGTAGTAACGATTCACATTGGCGGCTCTGCAGCCCGCGCGGCCTAGGGGCCGGTCGACCCGAGCAAGTCGGGCGATGGAGACCCGGCGGCTTCGCATAGGCGAGCTACCTTAGCGGTGTCGTGCAACCAAAGAGATCGGTTTGACCCAGTAGTCGGGCAGCGGAGACCCGAGCGGCTACGCGTGTGAGCTCTACCTTAGCAGTCATGCAACGAGGAATCGGTCGACTGTTAAGGTAGAGCTCGTTAATCGCGATCATCGGTGCAATTCATTGTAACACTCGGTATTTAATAGTTATTGATGAAGGGGGTGGAATTGGCCTTCTCGCTAATTCGGGTGACCTTATTGCTATCAAGAGCGGTTGTGCCAATTACCATATCGATGCCTCACAGGGAGGATGCTATCTCTTGGACTCTAGATCCTTACAGGGTTTTCAACGCCAGCTGCACTGGAACCACTTTAGACCCAGATGCGGTTGTTAATTGGCACTGTCGATTTGGTTTCACAAGCCATCGGAGGCATGCTTTCATTGTCAGGCGGCCGTACGAGAACAAATTGGTTACCAGGGATAAGCTACCAGTGGGGTCTCACCGGCTCATATCTTATTATTTTATTCGTGCTAATGTTGAAGGCGAAAGGGAACCACTTATTCTTCGGTTGCCATTCCTTGGTGGTATTTGGCGGAGAGGATTCTATGGTTGTGTGGGGTCTACAGAACTCAGGAATTGGAGAAGCGAACTCTTGTGGAGTAATTGCCCTGACAAAGGAAAGTCCTTGACTCTATTACAAGGAAGGTGCGTGGGGTGCTACTATCTACCATTTATTGGGTCATCGAGATAGTAGAATTCATGAGAACAACTATGCTCCAGCTGATACTATTTTCCACCTCATTTGTGATGATGTTAGACTTCGTATTTCTGGTCTCTAGAAGGTTGTTGATAGTCCTGCAAACAGATCAATGTGTGAGAGATGGTCCTTCCCTATTAGTATTTTATCTCCTGGTAGGTTGGATGCTTGATTTGTGATTGTTGGGGCCTTGTTGCCTTGCCCGGGTTGTGGGCGGGTTCTTGTGTTGTTTCTTTTTTGCCCGGATTGTGGGCTTGTGTCTTTGTTGGTGGCTCTGTGTTGTTCGGTACATTTTGCTCCTATATTTATAGGGGAGGTGCTGTCGGTTTTTTCTTTGCCTGGTTGTGGCCTCGGGTCTCAGTTCTTTGTATTCTTTGGTTGGGCGTTGCCCGCTAGTGCTCAATTGCCATTATCGAAAAAAAAAAAAATCGGTCACATTTGAAGCAAATCAAACGCGGAGACCGGCTGCGTGTGGCTCCTGCAGCAACAAGGTCATGCAACCTAAGAATCGGTTCAACTCGAACCGTCGACCAGCCAGACTCTGACCACTCAATTTGAAGAGCTTAACTGCTCAACTCAGACACTCAATTCAGGCCATACGATTCATGAAGAAAAGCGCAAATTGCACCAGTAGAAACACAAAAAAAAAAAAAAAAAAAATGAAAATTTATCAAGGGAAGAGCAAGCGCCCCAGGGACGATTCGAAGTTCAACCGCATTCGAGCGGTCGGAGGCACTCCTAGTCCGTCGATGAGTAACGACTGAAAAAGTGTCCCTCGTCTGCCCAAAGGAGGGAAGCGGCGGACCCATGGCGGGCGAAGTAAGTAAGCGAACTGGCTAACCTAACCCTAGCGCCTCGTCGGCAGCTCAGGAGATCAAGAAGATAAAGGCAGGCGAAGCTATCCAAAAATACACTGAAATAAGACCACGCATCAAAGGAAACCGGATGAGGAAGACTAAAAGCTCGAATTCGGTAAAATCAAAGAAAATGTTTCAGGATCAGAGGCACACGAGACAGAGGATGTTTGCAAAAGAGACGGAAGGAAACTAGAAGAAGTGGAAGAGAAGAGCGCAAAAACCGAAAAGTCATCATTATCACAAGACATATGACGGCGACAAAGCCCTAACTAACCCAGCCCTGAACAGACACGTGGAAATTGCAACCGATACGAGAAGAGTTACGTACTTGCCCACGCATCAAAAATTTACCTGAGAGTGGGGAATACTTGATAAGGTTTGAAATGGGCTCGCGAGGGCCCACTCGCCAAGCAAAGAAGAGCGCACCCGGGATGAAGCACCCAGAAGCCCACGGCTGGCCCCAAGCAAAGGCCAGTCCGCTCGGCCCGAAAATTTGGTTATGGATGAATTGAAAGCCCTTATCCTGCCAGTAGGACAGATTTTACGTCGATAAGGAAAGTAGAATAATCACATAACTTATTATCTTGTGAATCTAACTAAATCTTTAATTAAATCTCATTAAGAAAACGGATAATATTAGTATATTATCCTGCAAATCCCGACCAAATCTCACCAATAAGAGTAGGATAATTCTCAATAATATATTATCTGAAATCAAGCGATCTCTCTAATAAGGGAGGAGGATAATTCTCAATAAACTACTCCTTCAATATCTCTTTCTAAAATCCGATAAAGGCAATAAATATCCCATCAAATGGGAAAGAATCCTTACTACCCTCAAATTGGGAATAATATACACTATAAATACAAGACCACCCCATCGGTGAAAGGTATGCATTCTTAGACGCCAATACTCATACACATTCTTACACACGCACTTTTAGACATACTCATATACAACGCATTCGCCCTCTAATGAGTCTTTTCTCGAAAGAAAGCGGCTTAGGCATCGGAGCGACCACGGGCCGCGGCCTCGCCGACCCCCTTCTTCTTTGTTCTTGCGGAGAGGTGCTGCGTCGGAGCTGCGGATCAACGATTACCGCGATCTGCCTCGGCCAGACGATCGGGCCTTTTGCATCGGCCATAAGCAATCGGGTCCGGCCGGCCCCCGCACGCTCGGCCTAGTTGGGTTACGAAAAAAAGCATCATCCGCCGCCTGATGTGGATGTCGAGTCAATTTAAACATAGCTCGACTAATCATATAAGGCCTAAAGTTAATAATTAGATAAACCGAGCTTTGGACATATTTAGGTTTTTTAGAAAAAATAATTACTAAAATAGTTTGTAAATGAAAATAATATCTAAACTAGTATGTAAACAATAATGTTGCATTCATTGACTACGATATTGCAAATTTTTTTAAGTTAATGTCGTAGTTAGTAACTGCATCATTACAAATGTTTTGAACATTTTTAAGTAAATATAACAGTTACTGACTGTGGAATTACTGTTCACGTACTAGTTTGGATATTATTTTTATTTTCAAACTATTTTAATAATTATTTTTTTCAAAAAAAATCTAAATATGTCCAAAATATAAACCTCCATGATCCTAAGAGAGGACTGATGACCATTGGGATAAGTACAACTTTTCAATCCTTACAAATCAAATCCTGTAACAACCAACCACATATCAAGAAGCAAGAATAGGTTGATTATTGAGTTTTGGACAAATATACTTTATTTAAAAAAAATTACTATAATAAGTCGAAAATTAAAATAATGCTCAAACTAGTGCGTCCTATCCACGTCGGCATACACATTAGCAATTATGCAGTCAGTGACTGCGACGTTATCGTTTTAAAAACTAGGGTTTTTTCTTCTTCCCCCCCCCCGTTTTCTCTTTCTTCTTTTCTCTCCTCCTCTGCTCCCCTCCTCCTCATCCTCTTCGGTGATTGGTTTTGTTGTCAGTGACTGGTTTTGCTGTGTATTTTGAGATTTATCCTATCAGTTTCCCTATTTTGAGCTTCAGTACATTGCATTTCTCTTCCATAACAAGTAACCTACTTCAGTTCACCGATTGTGATGTTTTGGTTTATGCATTTCATTATTACCAGTCGTTTTACTCTCTTTCTGATTTCAATCTTTTGTGGGAGTGGTGGTGGATTAAGGTAAATGTGAAAATTTAGCAGGTTTCATTAGAGTATAACACACCCACTAAATGGACATGTATTTATTTAGGAAAACTACTCTATTAATGCCAAATCTTTGAAGTTGTTATGCACCATCCGTTCTTTCCTTACCTAAATTGCTTATGAGTGAAGTATGTGATTTGAGAAATGATTTTTCTTATTTGGTTCAGTGTATGGTGAAAATTTTCAAATTGTTTGGTTTCCTTTAAATTTCTTAAAAAATTAGGATATCTTGGTATTAAATAATTGGTTAAGATAGTACCTACAATTTGTTAAGGAGCAACCTCTACCTGAAAGGCAATTATTTTTCCCTGACATGTTCTAAACCATGTATTTCCCTTTGTTCATACCCTTTTTGCCTTTATCTCCAAATCGGTAGCCTGATAGATATTTTTCCCGGGGGTAAGAAAAGTATGTATCAAGCTACCAATTTGGAAAAGGCATAGAAGGTATGAACTTTAAAAAAAATTACAATGCGGCAATCGCCGAAGCTAAAATGAAGCTCATCTCCCATCCTAACATTTTTTTTATACATACTTTCATTATACCTAGTATAGACACAAGGGCCTATTTGGTTCATGGTTTTTGTAACTATTGACATTCCACTTGATGTGTTTGTTTTATAAGATAACTTTGGTAATGATATTTTCTTATGAATGACATTTTGTGTAGGTAAATAATGTGTGACTCCACTATTCATGTCATATGTTTTTATAATGGAAAACTGAAGACCTAAATATATGTGAAACATGTTAGAATAAAAAGCCGTAATTGTGCCTTGAATGTACCCATTGATTTGTAATATATGATTGGTTGTTAGCCATAATATACTCAATGACATGTATTGATAAAGAAAAGTTTAAATTAGTCTTCACTTGTAAGTATCCCTTGAAAAGCGGAAATAAGTTCCAACCTTGTCCAATATATATGAGATGACAATAGTGTGTATCAAATGTTGAAATTGGTTAACATAATTGGAATGGAGGAAATTGAATTGTATGTTTAGCTAGTGCGTATTAAGCCACAAGTGAATCAATCAGTTGGTACTTACACAAATTTATTACTTGGAGGAATTTTAATGTTGAGGAATTGGATTATGGTTGTGGGCCTAGTAGTGCTCCAGTTGCTGCAACTAATAGATGGGAAGTAAATGAAGATGATCAAGATTGTGAAGATGAAGCAAGTGATGAATATGGTGACGATGAAAGTGATGGAGATGGAGATGTTCAAGCTGATGGACATGTTCCGTCCTTCTTAACTATTAACCAACTTCCTCGAGAATGTAGTGAGACATTCCTCTCGTGGATGCTGCTTGTGATGTCTCAAATAACCCAGATCCTAAGGACCTTGGTCCTGAGGACCCAAACGAGAGGGAAACTATTAATTATTACTTAGCACCATTACTCCTGGGCTTTGAAAATGTAACCCTGGTAATGATGTTTCAAGTGATCGACTCCAAGGGTGAACTATAATACCGCAAACCCAAGTGAGAATTTGCTTGTTAATGTTTTTACTTCCAGTTGCTTTGCAAGATGTCGTTATCAGAATTCCATTAAAGCACACCAACAATATGTGGTTGTTGCATCTTCAAAAAAATTGCTAGTGTTAAGATGTAAGAAGGCCGAGGAGTATCAATGTACATGGAAGCTTCGTGCTATGGTTGTGAAAGATACATCTTTCTTCACAATCAAAAAGTATAAAGGTCCACATACTTGTGTCAATGTTTGCTTGAATTGAGACCATTAACAATTAGACTCTAACTTGGTCGATGATTATATCAAGGCAATGATTAAGGCACAGTTCACTTTGTTAGTAGCTACTTGATGAGTCAAAAACTCATTGGATTTTTAATCCATTTTTCTAATTTATATTACAATATTAATGTCGACATTAATATGCGTAAATACGGATATTTTACTCAAATTTATTTTGCAGGAAATTACAATAGAATTAAAAGCCCCAACAAGAACTAGAAGAAACCAGTCTAATAGTAAGGGTGAGGTCATGTGCGTAAATGGTCAAGACAAGAAACGTCTAATCTGCTTATTTCAAGTCACGACACCACCAAGATCTAGTCTTCATAAGAAATGGAAGGTCGCTAGCCAAGCCAAGTTGTGACAAGAAATTGCTAGGACCGAAATACCAAAGTTAAACTTAAAGAAGTGAGATACAAGTACTCAAGGAAGAGTTGTCGAGACAGAAGAATATCTAACAAAGATCCTTAGTCGCGACACCACAAGGAGGTCGCGACGCCTAAATGAAGAGCAATCTACAGCTCGCGACGTTGATCGCCTGATGGTTTGGCTAGATGAGGTCTCCGTAGGAAAACCGAGGTTGCGACTAGTCCTTAAATGAAGACTAATCGAGGTCGCAACGTGTTTTCAAAGCTGCGACTAAATGTAAGTTGAAGAACCAAAGGGAGGTCGTGACCAATCATTCAGGTTGCAACTACATATAAGCAACTGGGACATAAACCTATCGTAAAAGAAGTAACGCTAGAGGTCGCGACGCCATTTTGAGGTCGATTGGAAATAGAGGTCGAGTAAGGAAATGGTTACTACTTAAAAATTGGGCTACACTTAAGGAAAGCAAGGAATATCAATTGAGGTCATGCACCCGCTTGCCACCGATGAGGATACATTGGCACAAGACGATAGGTGTCGCGAATCCAAGTATATGTAACGGAGACAAAGACAAGGCGTATAAACAAAGAGGTCGCGAACGCGCTTTGAGGTCGCGACCGGAATGTCGCAGAGCAAGAAATTACTTAGTCGCAACCTGTTATTAAAGTCATGACAAGAAACATGCATGAGGACAGAAGATCAAATAGCAGGTCGCAAACTTAAAAGGATGTTTCGACCTAGAACCGCAGGCACGTGTCGTATCACAACCCTGGAAATTAAGGTCGCGACACAAAATGCAGCAGAAGACAAAAAGAGCTAGGTCGTGATGTGGGACTATGGTCACGACGTCAACTCCTGAAAATAATTGAAACGAACGGTGGCTCACAATTCCGCATTCGAGATCGCGACCACCAATCAAGGCGCAAACAGAAGAAAATCTAGTCCCAACCGAAGATGTTAGTCGCAACCGCAGGCGTAAACAAAAGGAATAGACGCTATGACTGTGATTCAAGGTCATTTACCAAATTTAATGTAGACATATGAGATAATCCAGTCGTGATCATTTTGAGGTCGTGAATTTGAAACAAATAGACTCGGGCCTTTCTTTAAGGAATTTCACTTGGAGCTTTGGAATTTAGGCCCAATTTTGGAACTTATAAAATAGACACACGCAGCTTTAAAAGCAAAGAAGGGAGGAACAGAACTTTATGTTGGAACTTTTCCATTTTTTTTTGAGTCCAGAACTTGGGGCAGAAGAAACCCATTGTATATTTTAGAGTAGATTTTTCTTTTCTTTTTCTGGATCTGGAACTGTAAACTAAGCATCGTTGGCCGGGATTAAATTTTTTCTTATTCTCTTGCAACAACTGCCTGATGGAAATGAAGTTTAGACAATTTCTAGATTTTGTTTCCTTTCAGTTTCTTACAATTGTAGTGGGTGTAATTGATCGATGCTCCATTGTAGTTAGTAAAGCAAATTCTTTGCCGTAAGCACAACTTCCAATTAACTGTGATTATTGTTAGTTTAATATTTCCGCACAAACTAAAGCAATTATCCTGGTTGAGATTTATTTGGCTGATATTGTGCGCAAATCTACTTGTTCTCAATAATACATCGAATACACTTCCAAACAGCAAGAACCTACTCCGATATCTAGGGAGGCTCCTCTGAGCACACAGATTTGAATTTCTGAGAGTTAGGAACATTCCACTGTGTGTATGTTAAACTATCATTGATTTGAACTAATGAGCCTGAGAGTTCATCTTGATAAATACCCATTTCACTCTATAATTGAAGTAGGGAAGGATCAATTATCAATTTGGAATGATTGATTTACCATTAATCTTTGAAAAATTAACCCGTTAGCGTAGATCAACTGCTGAAAGGAAATAACCATTAGATTACATGGCTGGAGCTTTATTAATCGTTGTAGAGTTTGCAAACTAAATCTCCTGCCTTTGGGTTGGTAAACATCTCGCGCCTTCAACACCGGGTATGAAGTATTGAGAAAGAAAATACCTGTATCTTGAGAAGAATGAGCAAATTACAAGTAGTTGGTTAGATCTTGTCTTCGAAAGAAGTGCGATATCTAATCGTGCTGAAGTATGGAGAGATCCATTTTCATTAACAGGGATCTTCGACAAACCTATATCCAGAAGCAAAACAGAGTATCATGTTTTATTGTGCAGGAATTGACTGTTTCACAATATTCCCTTTTTTTAGTGTTCATTCTTCAACAGAGAGCTGATTCAGTCCAGTTTCTTTATTTTTATAATTTTTGGTTTGTTCATTATTTTGTTAAATTAGATTTTGAAATTGATTTTAAAAGATATTTCTAGGATAATGATTCATTTATACGTGTTAAGAGATTCAAATAGTATGGATCTTGAGTAGTTGGGGTAATTGAATTTCAGATTTTTGTCAATCCTTGTGGGAATGATATATGGAATTACATCCATTTTACTACTTGTATGATCTCAGACCACAGCGGTCTTAGATTAAAAACCATTTTCAAATTAAGCATATAAAGTCATTTATCAATTATATCCAAGTAATTCCAAGTTGACAAAGTTGCAAGAGAGTTGTAAGGCCCTTGTAACTATGTTAATTTGCAGGTTTTAGTCTATATAACCACAGGCAAACACTACTATCCAAGCAACCATTATGAAGAAATTTGGATATGAAATATCATACAAGAAGGCATTGGTTGGAAAACATAAAACACTTACAATCTTATTTAGGGACTTCTATAAGTCATATGCAGAACTGCCACGTTTCTTCATGGCATTAGAGCAAGCAAATCTTGGATGTGTTGTAACTTCGAAAATATTTGACAATCATATGCATAACACCGAGGTATTTCAAAGTGTTTCCTGGCTGTTTCATCTATCTATTGAAGAATTCAATCATTGTCGGCCCATCTTGAGTATTGATTGTACACATTTGTAGGAGAAGTATAAAGGCACGTTAATGATTGCTATGGGCTATGATGAAAATAATAAGTTGTTTCCACTGGCATTTGCTATTATAGAATGAGAGAATATTGATAGCTGAGGATGGTTTTTGGCATGTATTAGAAACAAGGTAACTCAATGGATGAAACTTTGTGTTATAGCTGACAGACATCTAAGCATTATGACATCAATGATTGATGTTCATCTTAGTTGGACTGAACCATATGTATATCATAGGATTTGCATGTGTCATCTTGCAAGCAACTTTATGAATCGATTCAAAGATAAATCATTAAAGAATTTGGTGTGTAGAACAACTTTAGCAACTGAAGTTGGAAAATGCAATAAGCTAGCATATGGACACGATTGGGAGAATTAATTTAGAAGCATAACGATGGTTGGAGGCAATCCCTTTTGAGAAATGGACACTTTAACATGATGGAGGTTGAAGATATGGGATAATGACTACAAACATGTATGAGGTTTTCAATAGTGTTCTTAAAGGAGCTCAAAGCTTACCCATAACTACATTGGTTCAATTGACCTTTTTTAGGCTCAATAGTTACTTCGTTGCGAGAAAAGGAACAAGGTTGTAATAGATTGGCATCAGATTAAGGCACATGTGGTTATAGCTAGATCATTTGAGATTTTTCTTTACAATCACAACTAGAGACGATTTCATGTCAAGTCAAAGAAAGGTTGAACACATCGTCTCAACTTATACACCATAAATTGGACTTATGGTGGTAAGATACTATATGGTGAGCTCTCCTCTCAGAGTCATATTATAGCAAAGATGTCGTTTAATTCAGATTTTCAATCATTTGTTCAAGGCTACTACAATTCTCAATCAGATATGATACATGGCAACCTTTGTTCCATCCCTACCCGACATGAGTACACTCATTCTATGACGGTCCAACAATTGTGCCTTCTGAGTCAATGAAACGCACATACTCACGCGTGGTCGCTCTAATCAAACCCGCTTGCATAATGAAATGGGCTAGAGAGGGAAAGCCAATTACTATTACTTTTTATGGGTTGTAAAACAACCTCAATGACCACATTCACAAAACAGAATCGTTGATTGAAACATGTATGTTTTCGTTGTTACATTGCCTTTAATAATTGCATTTTCAAAATATATGCTAGTACTTGTTTCATTGAGTTAATCGTTATTGATTGTTTTTTTTTCGATAATTAAGAATTTATTTCCAAAAGCAAACCCTACAAACTAAAGAATACACGGGCTTCCAAGGCCCAAAGGAAAAAGAAATCGGACAAAGACCTCCCTAAAAACATATAAGAGGGCAATAAACATGAGCCCAAGGCCCAAAGGAGGGCGAACCTGACAAAGACTCTCCCCTACAACATAGGAAGAAGGCCACACCAAACAACAACCAACCACAACAAGTACAGAAAGGCCAAAAACACACCCACATCCTGGGCATAAAACCAAACCACAGCCCAGCCCACAACCCGGGCAAAGGCAACCAAGGCCCAACAGAGACCAGCCCCCGACCAGAAAGGGAACCATCAAACACTTTACAAAACCACCTAAGCCGGGCGAATTATTAAGAGGAAAGGACCATCTCTCACACATCGCTCGTTTAACGGATTATCCGCAACCTTGAAACTAGAGATTCTTAATCGAACGCCATTACAAATTATATGGAAATAGCATCAAGAAGAGTAAAGATGTTCTCATAAACTCTACTATCTCGGTTGTCTCCACAAAAATGATAGATGGTAGCACCTCACTTATCCTCTCTGGAAGTTATTGATTGTTATATGTTGCTTATATGGTAGACCAAGGGTCATGATGCAAATTCGTTAGATACTACTCAGGTATTCATTTTTCATATCATAAAATATTGTTTTCGATTATTATGTAACGTAAAGGCATGGATTTATTTATTGATATCTTTGTAGATTTCGTCGGTACTCACATGTCGATAGCAGATGTCGAAATTCATGCAAAAGTGGCATATGGATCCTGGTATTTGCTCATATGTGATCCAATCCGGATTTTATGGTTTGTATCACATCGGACACGTCACACTTGATTGGACCCTCATCACGAGTCTGGTTGAGAGATGACATCCTAAGACACATACATTTCATTTACCGGCTGGGGAGATGACGATCACATTACAGGATGTCGCCATCATCCTGGGCCTCCAGATTCATGGACCACCAGTCACAAGCACATGTGACTTTGATGTGCCGTCGTTGTGTCAGGAGCTACTAGGTGTGTTCCCACCTCCGACTGAACTTAGAGGATCTACTATCTCAACTCGCTAGATGTCTCAACAGTTATCGACTCCACCCATAGACGCAAATGAGGTGACATTAGAGCACAATGCATGTGGTTTCATTTAGGGCTGACAAAATTTGACACGACACGTGAACACGGCTAACAACCCAACACGCTCATGGGTTTGAGACATAATCAAAGTACACTCACCTAAAGACGCTTTAATAAACGCACATATTCAAGGCTGACTGGCTTAACAAGAATTTAACCCGAATCTGACCCGCTTAATTATTATATTAATTAACAACTCCATTTTAATAGGTTATTTGTGTTAAATATAAATTATTAATTATAATTCTTATTATTTTAAATAATAAAATTAATAAACATGTGAAATTTAATAAGTTATTTTTGTTAAACATGGATGATTTAATTATAATTCTGATTATTTTAAATAATCAAATTAAATGGGTCATATTCGTGTTGACCTACTTGTGGTCTTTTGAACTTTCTGAATCACTGAATCGTCGAAGCATGAACCAGTTAGCGAATGCCTACAAAACAATAAAGAAAACGGCGGTATGCTCGCGCCTCCGATGCCAGTTAGATTAGTCACCAGAAGAGTGAAACACCCATTCGCTCGCAGGAATATTGTACCTTTTCTTGTGTTACGCCCTTTCTTTTATCCAAGAAAGACAACTTATTTCCATGAAAGTGATGATCTCCCTTCGAAACGGAAGGAGAAGGCGTTTTCTTCGCGCGTTATGACCTGCTCTTCCTTTAGATAGCCAAAGTCGCCCCCATTTTCGCCTCTCTAAGAAATGCTTCTGACCACCCTTAGCGTGGTTTTATGCGCCATGACTTTATACTCATTCAAGTTCGGGAGAGAGGTCATTCAGATGCCTTTTTTAAGATTGTGATAACGCCAGAGAGACTGTGATCCAAAGTGTATATGCCCCATCTTGGCCAGATGTGATGCAAGGTCGGGACCATGATGTGGATGATCCGTGTTTAGGTAAGTCAAATATGGGTTCGGGGTAGTTTCTTCGGAATAAATAGGTTATGGACCTAATTTTGAGATTTTCTAAGTTAAGAAAGGTGACCTATGGTATATAAGGGGAAAAAGGCATTGTGAAGGTTTAGTAGTATGAACAATAAGATTTGGAAAGTTTGGGTTGAGGTTGAAAATTTGGTTATGGAAAGTTTAAAGAAAAGATGAGATGGTGGAGAGAGTAGAGTTTCTGCACAAGAGTGGTTACCACGGCTAATTTTAAAACGATCCACACAAGATCGATGATGAGTGAAGGTTTCACAACTCAACTATGGACGAGTTGGATCGATAGTTTGACAAAGACTTCTCGCCACCAAGGAATCCACCTAGGCATGAGAAGCCACGAACTCGTCCCCAAGGAATCCACCCTTCAAAAGATAAGAGAACAAGAGAGAACTCCTTAAAGAGAAATCAAAATATTATTAAACTAATGTCCCATTTTCAAAAGACTACATTAGGTATATATAGCCCCATACTTTCTAAATCAAAAAAGCAAATTTCTACTTTAACTAGGAAAAGAAACTTTCTAAATTACAAAAACAACTTCTACTTTAATAAAGCAATCTTCCTAAAATAAATAAAATAAACTTTCTAAAATAAATAAAGCAAACTCTACAAGATAAATAAAGCAAACTTTCTAAAATAAATAAGCCATTTACAAATAATGGTAAACCCGCCGGTTTGTCAAAGTCGATACGTTTTTGCCTTCAAGGCTGAATGAGTCCCGAAAAGGAGTTTCACATGTATTCAATGCGTCTTGACCTCCCCAATCCAATTCTTGATAATTAGGGCTGAATTCCCGATGTTTGGTGTTTACAGTGCTCTGCATCAGGCCCTATAGTTGGGAAAAAAGACTTTAATCCTCGGAGTCTTCACAGCTAGTAAATGCCTCCAAATCTTAACATGAATGTAGGCAGAGATATTTTTTGATCTGGACAATTTAACACCAGCAGCATTCTTTATGATCTTCTTAATAATCTTGGAAGAACCATCTATTCTTGTGCCTGACTTGGAACACCTCTCTTTTTTTTTTTTTGATAGTGAACACCTCTACTTTTATCATGTAATAAGATCATCTCTTGGATCAAATACCGATCGTTAAATGTATTATATGCTTGTCTTTCCTTATGTTTTTCCCTCTTTTATTTGAATCTTGCTTTATAATTCAAAAAATATTGTTGAAAGCTTGTGATCAGCATGCTCGAGATCCATCTTTTTCTTTTGACACTAGTGGAACCACATAAAGGAGTTTCACTCTCTTGAACAAGACCTTTGTCGAAAATTATCAACTTGTGTTTTAAATAACTTCATGCTCTTAGGGCTCTTCATAGAGCTAGCTTAATAAAACCAAGGCTGGTATGAGGTCTGACTGATGTTGAATACCATATGGGTGGGCTTAGTGGTATTTCTTGACATTACATCAACAAATTCTATAATCATTTAGCTACGTGAAATTCCTTTTCACTTTAGAAGCTATTTCAACAACCAAAGTCATTAGCATCTGACATCTTTGATTTCAGTGAAAATTTGTGATGATGAACTCTTCTCCTCTTCTTGGATATAGTTAGATTCATTTACTTCTTGACATCGACTTATATTTTGGCGGTGAGTGATTTGTTCTCATCGTCTTCTTGGACATGGTTGATTTGATCATGTTCAACATCTTCTTCTTCTTCATCTTCCTCCAGTTCAAGGCATTAAACTTTTTAGTTTAGGACATTCGAATCGATATACTGACCCTTGGCATGAAACCGTCTTTGACTTGAAGCCAATTCTTTATGATGCTTCATCTTTGCTTGAGTGAATGGATTTTCCTACCACAGGTTCGAGAGATTAGAACCCTCGACAAACCACTTAATTAGCATCTTGGTTGTAGTGAGTTTATAATACCTTTTTTAGTCCCGACTTTGAAAGCAAGTTTCATCACATCTTGAAAGTATTATGGTTGCAAAAATATAAAATGCTGAATTCAGACGACAATGTAGTGGTGAAATTTGTGCATATTTCCTCGGCCTCTTTGCAAGTCTCAACTTTTGATAATCGAGTTTACAAACTTAGTAGAATCTCCTCCACATAAATCTCGTTGCTTAAGTTACAAATTTCGAGGTAGATGTCTTGCGATGTAGTTAGGGAAGACACTTCCTTTTTAGTTCTTTTCTTAATCTTTCTGAGTTTGAATCTTCTTTTACCATCTCTTTCCGTTGTCTGTTATATTTTCCACAAATGAAAATTCTTGCACATCTTTGTAGCCACCAACTTCACTTTTCACGTTCGGGGGAATCACTAATGCACCAAGGCAATATACCATATTAAGCCAAAATTCCTTGAGGATCCATCCTTCCATCAGATACGGAATGTTAAATTTTGGATTGAATCTAGTAGCTAATCTTCAATTACCATGCCTCTTATAGTATCTTCATTACGGTAGTATAATCATATACGTGATAATCATAGTCTGTACATTGTAGCTTTGGCTTTCTTGTTTGCCCCGGCGTTCGAGTTGACTAATTGTAGCTCTTCAAATCATATTTTCCTCCTTGGCTAGTGAGCGACTCAAGCATATCTGAGTCTTGTCTGCAGCATCGAAACTGCCGTTTAGTTTATGATCGACCCTTCGATCCATGGGCTCTGATACCACTTTGATGCAAGGTTGGGACCATGATGGATGAATCGAAGTTTAGGTAAGTGAAATATGGTTTGAGGTGAGTTTTCTTTGAGCCCAAAATAGGTTATGGACGAATTTTGGAGATTTTCTAAGTTGAAGGTGAATTTATGGTATATAAGGGGAAAGGGTATTTAGGAAGGTTTAGTAGTATGGAACAAGATTTGGAAAGTTTTGGGTTGAGGTTGAAAAATTTGGTTATGGAAAGTTTAAGAAAAGATGAGATGGTGAGGAGTGAAGTTTGCACAAAGTCTGGACCTTACAGGTTTAATGAAGCGATCCACAGATCATATTAGTGGAGTGAAGGCGCCACAGTCAGCTATGGATGAGTTGATTATTCATGGTTTCGCCACAGGAATCCACTGGGTGTGAGAAGCCACGAACTACGTCCCCGAGGGAATCCTTTGAGATAGAGAACAGAGAACTCTTAAAGAAATAAGAAAATATTATTAAACTTGAATGATTTTTCAAAAGACGCCCCATTAGAGTATATATAGCCTATACTTTCTAAATCAAAAAACGACTTCTACTTTACTTAGGAAAAGAAACTTTCTAAATTCTAAAACAACTTCTACTTTAAGCTGGAAAACTCTAAGTAAAAAACGACTCCTAAAAGCTTTCTAAAATAAATAAAGCAAATCTTCCTAAAAAATAATAATGACTTTAAAAATATAAATAAAGCAAACTTGAGATAAATAAAGCAAACTTTCTAAAATAAATAAAGCGAACTTTCTAAAATAAATATAAGCTATTTATCGAGGTTTATTGAGTCGACCGTTTTTGCAGAAGGCTGAAATGGGGTCAAAAAGGAGTTTCACGTACATTCAATACGTCTTGACCTCTGGTCAATTCTTTAATAGTGGGCTGAATTGCAATGTTTGGTGTGTTTACAGATGCTCCTGCATCAGGATGTGTGTTTGGATCTGACTTGTAAATGATAACGATTGGGCCATTATCCTGTGGTCCTCAGTCAGCCGGGGTCTATTGGCGGGAGTAGTTTGGCCCAAGCCCATGGTACCCATAATGCCCATTTTTTTCCTACTGGGGAGGGCAGTCATCCCCGACTGGAAAAAGAAAGCGTGTTTGATTGGCCTAGTATGGGGAACAGTGGACAATTAATGTTGGTATGTTCCAACGTGAATTTTCTAACTTTTTGGATTCACATTTGATGTGGTTGTTTGGGATCCCCTTGAGGCTGGAGATTTCTGTAAAAGGCTAGGAGGGTGGTGGATTTATTTGTACCCACTTTTGGTAATTTAGAAACTTTTTCGATTAATGTTAGACTTCAGTTGAGAAGGCGTTCTTTGGGAGCAGGACTTGGATGATTGTTAGACAGAAGGATGGATTACAATAGAAAGTTTTGGCATGTTTCCATGTATGAACCGGATCGTGCCATGGATTAGTAGTCATAATTCCCAATATCCTTGTTCTAGTTGCTATAGGTGGATTCAAGAAAACTTCGAATGGAATCCTTTACTGACGAGGACACCTTCCCAATCAGCGGGGTTTTTCGCGTTCTTTTCCACCTTTCATAGGACCTTTCTTCTTCAACTTCTGCTTCTTTCCTTGTTTTTATCCTCCACACCTATTATTGTTTTTGTTTGAGCTCTGTATTTTGTCCGGATGGATCATGTAATCATAGTATGATCACTTTGTTAAAAATGTTGTTGTGTATTGCGACGTCCTTGATTGTGTGATTAATGGGCTATATTTCTTGGAAATTTACAGTGTGCCATATCTTTGTCCCCATGCTTTCCTACGCTGTAGTGTGAGGTGATTCTTCTTGAGCTGTGATATTTGATGACATGCTTTGATTGAAATGGGTCGGTCTTGGAGTAACATGGTTGGTCGGCGCTCATTAGGTCTACTAAGACCACAAGGGCCCGCCCAGGTTTGGCCAGCGTTTGTTTCTTGTGTGATTATTAAAATGCGTAGCATGCACAGGGTAGAGATTTGGCGCTCGGAATAAAAAATATTTGTAAACCTAAACCTCTTACTGTCGTAGCATAGCTATTGCAGTATAGTGGCTCTAGGGTCGAACACAGGGATGGGTTTTCTTCATGTTGGTAGTAAGAGGTTGAGACATGTTGGTAGCTATTGCAATACCATCATACTTACATGCATCATTAACCACTGAGATTGGAGCGGGTGCTAACATTCCAGTTGAGGCATTTAGTTAAAAAAAAGACTGAAGTAGAAAATCCTTAGGTAAATAGCGCTTAGCGTGGTTTTTGCGCTCAATTATTTTGTTTTTTAAATATGGGCTATATGAATATTGAAACTCCGTAGAAAGGAAAATTAATGATTCATACAAATCATAATGTGGAAATGTCCCGAATAAATCCGACTAGTGACTTCAATAATCTGTTTGAGAAAAGTAGCTCTGTGCCCTTTAATGCGGCGAATCATAAAGTCACTACGATTTCATGGTAATAAGGTTATCGAGTAGTTGTATTACAATTGAAGCAATAGAAAGGAATGTAAAAATTAATAACTCTAGTGAAAATATCATAATAAATTTGTTTCTTAGGTTGATTCAAAATGGTGATTTCACTTTGGATTTTTGGTTTCATAAAAACAATGGGGTTGAGTGATTTATTTATGACTAAAATGTAATAAAATGTAAAAGAACTCCTTGAAGCCTTGGGCCACTAGGTTTTGAGGTTAAGGGCGGCCAGGAAACCTCGGGTCCTTTTCTGCATTAGGAGAATGACCTATAGTCATTTCCTGCATCGGATCTTCATTTAGCTATAAAACTGAACCTTAATAGTTTTCCTCTGGAGATATAGCATTTATTGGTCATTAATGTTTCAAGACAGTAAAAATTGATCCTTTGATCTACCCTATAGTGATAATAGTGGCAAAACTCGCGAGCTTGGTGGGTGTGATAGCACATCATAACCCCTAAAAAAGATTGCCAGAAAGCAGTCAGTTGGATACATCAGTTTAAACCTATAGTGAGAGATAGAGAGGCAAAATTAATGATAATTGTTAGTTAAAAGCAAGAGGACCGTGATTTACCTCGAAGCCTAGCCCAACTGACCTACTCTTTAAGGATAAAGGGGTTTAATGAGCCATCCTCTGTTGTCATTCTCAAGGGTGTTTGAGCGGCTTCGAGAAAAATGAGGAAAATGAGAAGAGGAAAGCGGGTGAAGCTTTCGTGTTAAAATTTATGCATCCGTGATTCCACATTTTGAAGCAGTGAGCCTTATATATCTTTGCTCCGAAACAGAAATTACAAAATGTTTGAACTACCAAAAATACATAGGGTAGTTTAGGAAAGGAAAGGTGGTCAAAATGGGGTCGAATAGGACATAGGGTAGGTTCATGAAAGATTTAGCAACTTTGCGGGGGAAATTTCGCGATTTGCTAATTTTTCGCTGACTCTCTGTGAGTTGCGAATTTTACCGCAGCCTGTCTAACGGGGACCCCGATTCTTTGCTCACCCAGCTCCTCTTTCCTTTTGGTTTATGACCTTGAGCTTACGAGTTCGGCTTAGATTCTTCGTGTTTAGTCATTCGACCATTTGGCCCCATTTAAAACCACAAAAATAACCCACCAAATGCAATTAGTAAGTCGGGACCTTAATGTGCAGTTAGGTTAATTAAGTTGATTAGTACCTGAAAAGTGCTCAAAACACATAACAAACAAGGCTCAAAATATACTGTTGGGCACTAATCCTCCCAAACCAACATTGCTAGTCCCTTAGCAATGACAGAAAGAAAGAGAGAGCAGACAAATTATGTTCACAAAAAAAATTGGTATTTCAAAAAGGATGTAAATGAGTTATGTCTAACCCTCAGTATGAATCACACGAAGCCACACTTGAAGCATACGGAGAGAATAGATGCCTGTAAGAATCAAGCAGGAAGAGTATCTAACTCAAAAGAATCAACCTGGGCTTCCACAGAGAATCTAAGTGTTTGTATGATCGTTTTCGACAATGGTACTTGGCCTCCCAAACCGAGCAAGCGCCGTAACCGACGTTAGCAGGCTAAATAAATCAAGATCACTCCTTATTCCACAATTCTTTTTTTGTGTTGTAAAGTTAAATGCGAAATCGACTTCGCTCGAGTCCATGCGAGGATACTGCAGGTGACTCGACCCGATTAAGGCTTAGGGCATCCGTCATAGGGTCTTTCAACCACTAACTCGCCGGGTTTAGCCGGGACTCAGAGATGACCGGAAGCCAGCTTTCTGGCTTCGCTAAACCTCACCCATCCACCCATATAGCGAACGCACTAAGTCGGTGACTCGACTAGTTGGCTTAGGGCTGGGTTTTGAAGACTTTCCAGTATACCCCTTGGGCCGGGTACTCGGGTTTCTGGAGTGACGTCGTGGCACTTCTTTTCTTTTTCTTTTTTTTTTTTGGTTTTTCTTTTTATTTTGGAAGACTTCATTAGTCTTCTTTTCATGGGGATCCTTAACCTATTCAAGGTGGCCAACGAAACTATGTCAAGTTATTGCAAGGCTTAAGAGGCTAGGCGGTTTGAGTTGTTGAAACTGTGTGCCTTTGTGTGTGGTTAGCTCAAGGTGGAAAGAAAATTATTGAAAACATAATGAGACTTCAAGCTGGTTATTCACTTAATCATGCATGGGTTCTCTAACATCTTGAGAATTAGGCAGTGTTTCGAGTTTTTCAACTTACGAAGCAAGGTGACTGAAAAAAAAATTGGTGTGATTTGAAGCATAAATGTGAGATTGTATAGTATGTATAAAAAAGAAATGCGACTAGATTTTCAGCTTTGGCAGATAATAACCCTGACAAAAAGGGTAAACAACGACCTCACGGACATCATAAAACGGGCTTTACCAAAATAGCAACAAAAACGTGGAATATAAAAATACTTCCTTATTAACTCTTATACAATTATCGAAAAAAAAGAAACTCTTGCCACCCAAACGAGTGCATTGTGCCGATGGGACAGTTAGACCAGGTTAGAAGGAAGTGCTACCTTTTCCAATGTGTAGGTGGAAGGTCATCACCGTCACAGGTGATGAAAATTTGAGGTCTTTGCTGAAGCAGTGGGGTGAAGAGGATGAACTAAGGGCTTTAGGCGAACACGATGGGGAAGTAGGGTAGGCCCGAGTGACTCTGAATCACGCACGCGAGGATGGCGATTTTGTGTAGGGCGGCCTCGGTGCATGAGCATCCTCTCGGTAGGGCTCGTAGGCGGCGCGAGGATCTTTGAGTGATGGAGAGGTGCGTTTGCATCATGTGGCGGGAAATCCGGGTAGAAATGGTGATATCTTTGTGGAGGTGGTCTTGAGAACTGGAGTCCCAGCTAGTCTGTATGGTTTGGGGCCCCAGGCACTCGTCTTTGTCTTGGAGCGAGGGCTACGAAGGGCAGAAGATCAAGAAGTTATGGAGGTAATGGGCGTTAGCGGTGGAAATTTGGAGCTGATGATGTTGGAATGCGGGGGCTCCTCATGTGCCTTCTTTGGACTGGATGCTCCTTTATAGGAAGGTCAACTGTCGGCTAGTCCTCGGCTGGATCCGGAGGCGGGAGGTGATAAGAACGGGGCATAATGCGCCTTTGTCAACGATGGGACGACCTCGTGATCTCGATGGCGCTCATCACGTTCGTGGAAAACGATATGCTTTCATGGCGCAAGAGTCACCTAGGAGACGGGAGAGTGGACTCGGCTGGGTCGAGTCTGCGGTGGACCTTGTCCTTAAAATGGAGCGAGGAGGTCATGATGAGCTCGGCGAGGGCTGAGCAGAAAACCCTCGGAGATCTTGGGTATAGAGGCAGGAATAACTCATCTCCTGCGTATAAGATCTTTGATGAAGCAGTTAATTAGCAAAATATATTGATCGATAAGGAGCATACGTGGGGGAAAATTTGCCTCTGAGCAAAGATAGACCGCGTAGTGTCCGGGATAATAAGCAGACCATCTCCTTGGTAGAGGGTGGGGCGAATTGTTTGTAATTAGCCAGGGTTGGCGAGGACCAGCGGTGAGCGTGGCTGCAATGTCACGTATTCAGTATTCACAGTCGGCCATCCAATGGCAAAATGAATAAGCGATCGGTTGGGCTTCGCTGCGGAGGTCATAGTGTGGTAGAACTCGATGACCACTCGGGGGTAGAAAAATCGGCGTGGGGTTATAAATGGCTCAAGGGAGTACCTCTACACTAGCCGCATAGAGTCGATGTGCTCTGGATCTATGATTAAGGCAGAGAGTCATAATAAGCTTATTTATCTCTTGAGGTCCTAGAACTAAAATCAGAATTTTCGGCAATAGGATCGTAGTGGAAGAGGGGTCGTCGATGATCAAAGCAAGGGACGGTGGAGGAGATCTCAGTGAAGGGCCTTTGAGTAGGTGGTGAATGGGGCTCCTGAGACTCGGCCCCAAGACTTCCACCAGACGGAGGTCAAGACCTAGGTTGGCATATAGATGGAAGAGATGAGGGTGGACCAACTCCTAGTATCTGTGTCTGCGTGGGGCGCGGGAGGAGGCGGGGGCAGCGGGCGTGGTAGTAGTGACCGGTTCTGCGGCGGTGTGATGGGTATGGCGGGGCCTCTGGCTAGGTAGCGGTGGTGGCCGGGGCCCGCCCGGCGAGGGGAGGAGGAAAGAATTAGGCCTTTTCTTTGCTTGAAGTTGTGCCCTCAGCGTCAATCTGTTTCATCAAGGCAGAAGATGGAGATGGAGGAATGGAAGGGAGGGGATCTCTTTCTAAGGAGGAGAAAGGATTTTGAAATGAAAATGAAAGGAGAAGGGGGGTTGGGGTGGGTTTAAATAGATGGGTTAGGGTGGTTGGAAGGTTAAGCCCATTTAATGTTGCAAATGGGTGTTAAATCTAGAAATTAAAAAATATGGAAAAATCGATGTATTAGTAGGAAACGAAAGGTTGTAGAGAGCTGAAGAGGAGAGTGAGCTTGATTGCACGCGAGGAGAGAAGTTTAAATAGCAGGTGCGAGGAAATTTCGCGAGTTGGCAAAATTGCCACTTGTGGGAGATTTCTACCTTGCCTTAAACGAAACTTGTTTTTATGCTACACACTAAACGAGAGAACAAAATCATTAAAGTCATGAATGAAGAAGAACGGAGAAACACATTATGAAAACTAAACTAAAGTTTTGTGCGAGAGATGGAGCTTTCCTATTACTATCTTGAAGCCCACTATAGATGATTGAACTTGTAGAGTTGGCGGTTCCTTCCCCTTTGTGGTTTGCTTAGTGTTGTCGTTTCCACAGTCCACGGGATGTGGGATCTTTGATTTGTGTTTATCTGCGAGCCTTGTGCTTGGTCTTGTGCGGTGTTATTGTTTGCTTCTTATGGTTGTTGGCTTGTGCCCGGGCTGTGGGCTGGTGTTTCTTGATTGAGATGTTGTTTATCAGGTGGTTCTTATTTGCGGGCATAGCCCTTCCACGGACTGGAGGTGTTTCAAGTTTGTTTTTAGTTGCCAGCTCTTTGTATTGTTTTAGTTTGTTGTGAGACTTTTCAGTTTATTAATAATTCTTATTATCAAAAAAAAAAAAGAAAACTAAGTAAAATAAAGAATTATCTGAAAACCACAAATAAAGCAGTGGCAAAAAATTCTGACAAAATTTGGGGTGGCTATGTAAGTCTCTGCCAAAGCCACACCCGTACGGGGGTGTGCTTAGTTCATGGAAATTCGAGCGGAATCTCCTCCTTGTCTCTATGTGCACATATAGGGCTTGATCTTTGCCCCATTGACTTTGAACACCTGTCCTTAGAATTAAGAGGTCAACGTCCATTGAGGTAGACTTGATGGACGATGGAATGAATAGAGTCCGCACTGGCTTGACTTGCCGGAAGAGGTGGAGCTTGGAGTCATAAAGTAGCACACTGGTCTCATAATTGGAATTTTACAGGCTGTGTGTGCACTTCTTAAGTAGTCTTTTTGAATTTTGAGTTGGAAGTAAGCATCATTCCTTAGCTCTTAGCTCATTGATGCTCAGACCTTTAAGGCCGACTCTTTCCATTATTAAATTCCGAACTTTTTGATAACCACCATGCCTTATATTCAATTTCCAAGGCGGGTGACACACCTTGCCATAGACGGCGATGGGGACATGCGAGGATGGTTTTTAATATCTTTGATACATTATGCAACAAAAGAATCAATGACTTGAGACCCGGTCGGCACTACATTTGGAGCTCACCACTTTCATCGATTATTGTTTTGATTCTCGGGTTGGCGAGCTCAACCTTGACCCTTGGTTTGAGGATGGTAAGGGTGGCCACTTTGTGTTTTACACCGTATTTGGCTGAGTTTATCAAAGGCTTATTTGAGTGTGGAACCTCATTATTAATTATGGCCTTAGGGACCCTAAATGCGGAAGATGTTTCTCATTCGAAAATTTCAACACACACATTGATGGCACAACTGTGAGCCTTTGCTTGACCATTTAGGCATAGTCGACCGCTAAAATGTAAACATATCGAAAGGAAGAGGGGAATGGTCAGTGAGTTAGTGCTGAACATGAGCAAATCGACTACGATATTGGTTTCGAGAGGCATCATGCCAGATGAGACTTCCTGACCTTTGACATTTAATCACATTCAGCCATGGGTGAGCATCATGAAGTTGACCCGATGGAAACTGGGTCGAACACCTTCTTGGTAGTCTTAGGAAGCGAAATGACCTCCACATTACGTTCTCATGGCGGTGTGGTATCCCTTAACATTCTCCTTCGGGCACACATTTTACGATTATCATACTCGGCCTGATATTTGTCTGAAGGGCTCTTCAAATAAGTGAATTTTCGCAAAGAAGAACTTTCTGTCTTGTGCCTTCTAGTACGGTAGCTCGTATTGCCCGAAAAATTATGTCTTAGACATATGTGGGTATTCTCTGGGACGAGGAGTTCCTCGGGGAAACTCATAGTTGATTGGAGGATTGTGAGTGTTGTGTGCTATTGTTAGAATCGAGAGATGATTTGCAACAACATTCTGCGCCTTTTTATCCTTGATTTAGGTTGAGACTCTTGGGACGAGAGAACCCCATCAGTCGCTGGCCTTGAGATTTTACTGGTGACGGGTACTTCAATAGAATGATCCATGAAGATGATCATGTCGATAAACCAAGTAAGCACGAGGAGGCATCCCGAAACGTAGACCTCTTACTACAGACTCCTTCTTTGTGGTGGTGTAATTCCTCCGTGCCTTGTTCAATGTTTTGCTTGCATAATGGAACTACATAGTTTCCTTCTACTCTCTTGCCAGCGCTCGATGGCGAGGTGGCTGCATCCGCACATAACCTCAGTAGCACCGGTTGGGGGCTCTCACTTTCTTGGTCTGTGGTCAAGTAGGCTTTGAGTTCCTCAAGCTCTTAGCGATCTTCATCTAAATGAATTTGGCATCTTTCTGATATAGCATATATAGAGGCTTGCGATTTTGAAAATCCTTGATGAACCTCTTGTAAAGCTTGCATGCCCTAAGAATTGCCTCATAGTCTTTACATTCGTAGGAGAAGAGCGGTTGGAAATCAGTTCATTTTCACCCTTATCAATACCAATTCCTTTGTTGGAAATAATGTGTCCAGCCGCAGTGATTCCTTAGTTGACCCAAAATGGCATTTCTCGGTTGCCTGAAAGTTCTTCTTGATGACCTATGCGGGACGGTCTCGAGTTGATCGAGCATTTTCAAAGCTCTCTCCGTAAAGCGCAATATCATCCATGTAGACCTCCGTAATGCCTCCACCAAAATCGCAGAGATCACTACAGCATGCATCGGAATGTGGCGGGGCATTACACGGCCGAAGGGCATCTCTGCAAGGCGCCTGGCGCAATGGGCAGGAGTGAAGGTGTCTTCTCTTTGATCTTCTACTGGCAAATATGGTGGAAATAGCTTTGAATAGACATCAGCGAATTAGAAATTAATTGTGAAATTCTTTAAAGAGCTTGTCCACCATGAAGGGTAGAGGAAGTGATCTTTCCTTGTCACCTCATTAATACATGTCGATACATACCCTCAACTGTGGTAAGGCGTGTGGGCATTTCCTCTCCTTTTCGTATATGCGGTAGTTACCTTGATTTTTTGGCTGACACAGGTTGGACTCACCCAGTGTTATCGGATATGGGGTAAATGATACCCGAGTTTTATCAATTTAGGACTGCATGTACCACCTCACGCATATGAAGTTCAATCTCTTACTGCGAATTTGCCTTACCTATTTTGCTTCCTCCTCTAAGTAGATATAATGGGTGCAAATTGCTAGGCTAATTCCCTTTAGGTCCGTGATTTTCCAACCAATAACTTGCTTGTTCTCCCTGAGGATGTCCATAAATTTGTTTTCCTGTGAAGTCTGCGAGCAAGAAGGAGATATAGCAATAAACCTTTGCTCATATTTGCTAAGTGCCCATATTTCGGTTCCACAAACGGGGGCTTGAGATCGGCTGCAAAAGGTTCGATTTGTTTCCTTCCTCGATGTAGCGGTAGAATTTCTTCTTTTTTCTCCGCCGTATACCAGTGTGAGTCTTGGACTTCACCACGGCTCTTCATAACGGTCGGGAGCGGTACCAGTGGCACATCACGCATTTTATTTGTTGATCGACTTGTTCCTCAGTACTATTAATTATCTGAGACTTCTATAAACAACTGCTGTTTGGATTTATATGCTTTTTACTAAAGTGGAAGATGTTAGGATCAGGTCTTGTTAAATGTAAGTTGCATAACTCTATTTCAGCAATTGTGTACGACTAGGAGTGACAGAATGGTCTTAAAAGTAAACTTTTATAATAATTAGTCCCCAACTACTGCTTGAGTCTATATCAAAACCTGCATTAAAGTCTAGGATAGTAGAATTTGTCCACTTGTATTAAAACATCCTCCACAGTGCCCTTTGGTATTTTTATGGATCTATCTGCAAGGGACAATGTGATGGAAGTGGGCTTAAGCTCTCCTAAACCTAGCTGCTTATACACTGAATAAGGCAGCAGGTTGACGATGGCTCAGTGCGGTGCCTTTTCTCGTGGGTGCCTTGATGCTTGAGATGGTGGGGCAGGATCTTTGTGTTTCAGGTCTTGCCTTTGAATGATGCCTTTAACTTGTTATGTCAGGAAGGCCTTTTTGTCAACATTTAGTCCTCTTTTCATTGTGCACAGGTCCTTTAAAAACTTGGCATATGTTGGGACACATTTAATCATGCCAGCCAGGATGACTTGCGCCACTTGCCACAGCTGTTTGATGCGGTTGATGGCCTTTTTCTTGGCTTTTAGTGCTTACGGGAAAGGTGAGTGTATCTTTTCACTTTGCATTTTCTTTGATCCACTTCCTCCTGGCTCGGTTTCTTTTGCCTCTGACCTTCCTATGCGGTTTGGGGTATTTGTTGACCTTCTTTCCACTTCGAAGTGATAGTTGCTTTAACTTCATTTATCTGAGTTTGGCTCTTTGGTAGAGCTCATGCACTCTCTAGGATTGGGTTTGTGTCACGAGAGGAAATTTACCTTTTCACACTGCTGCTGGTTTGTATCCAACAGAGTGAGTGCGTAGGTTGTCAAATTTTGAGAAATTCCAGTGCATATTCTCTATTTTCTTGTTCAATGTGCCATCCTTTGTATCGATCTAGTTGCTTTGAGTGTTCATGACTCTGTTATTCCACAAAATTGCCACCACCTTGCTTCCTGAGTTCATGATAGCTTATTGTTGGTGTGATGGTAAAGTGGTGGTTGTGGTACGGGATGAACCATGCTGTGTGCGGCGGGGGCCTATGGTGGAGGCTTTGGCTTCTAGGAGAGGTTAGGATGGTTCCTCCGGTTAGGACATGGGTGTTTCCATATGGGGCGAGTGGTTGGTGAAGCTTTATTGACCTGACATTGGCATGTTTAACCATCATATCCCTTACTGAAGAAACAGTTGGGCAGTGCTCTCCTTGGTGCTCAATGGACTGACAAATGAAACAAGGTTGGTTAGGCATAGATGCCTTAGTCACTCTCGCACCTCATGGTGATTTCGCATTTCAAGCTCCTCTAACCTTAGCGAGGTGGATGGCTGCCTTCATCTTCATGTCCTCATGATTGAGTACACATACCTCCCGCTTGAATTGGCGCTCTGAGGTCTCATCACTCTACGCCTCTGCGGGGTTTGGGTTCCATCCCGTATGAGATCTCTTGCCCATAATTCAAGAAGTCACTGGCTGCCGGATATTTCCTTCATGAGAACCTCCACAGATCCTAACACTAACTCACTTCCATAGCAGGGACATTTCAGTGCAGGAAATGGGACCCCAACTAGCATCTAAGTATAAAGCCATGGTGAGGTAGGCAACGATGGTCTCTAGGTACCTTTCCCAACCTTGGTAAATTTCTCATTTTCTTGAGATTTGTAAAGGTGTAAATTTCCCTCTTAATTATTGGTTTTATGGGTCTTGAAGAATTTCTTTAAAAATTACACTGCATATCTCCCCAAATTCTAATGGTTCTGGCCTCGAGTTAAACTGAATTTTAGCCTTGCTTGTCATGAGTGGAGGAAGGCTTGGTACCTCATCAGATCCACATTAGGGATGTCCTCTTTGAAGGTATTGCATACTTCCTCGAACTCCCGAATGTGTGAATAGGGATTTTCACTCTCCATTCCATGGAAAGTGGGGAGCAGGGACACTAAATAGGGCTTGATAAATTATCCAAAAAAAAAAATAGGGCTTGATAATGATGTCCTCTGGAGGAGGCACAATGCAGGAGGGTGCACTCACTCTTGGGGGGTGTATATGGTCCCTCATTGCTCTGTATGCATTTGGGTTCCTTTGAGCTGTTTGGCTTTCTTTGCTCCTCGGTGGAGGCTCATCGGCTAAGTATGCTTTCGATTCACTATTTCTACAGGCTACATTGGAGCATTGCTCCTTTCTAATCAGCCTACTGTGTTCCTATCCCTGTGTTGCATAAACTCCCTACGAAAGAGCACAAAAGCACAACAAAGAAATGGCATAAAGCATTTACCAAAAAAGGTTAATGTGAAGTAAAAAAATGAAGATAGAAATTGTATATGGACGGTATAAAATTAGATAAACTCTAACGATGAGCTATAGGAAATAATAGTAAGAACAAAAAGGTTGAAAATTCACCAACACTTGTGATGTGGATCACAAGTTAAACAAATCGTCACTTGTACTTAGGCACCATCCCCGGCAACAGTGCCATTTGATTCGCTAAAATCGTAGCATGCACTTGGTAGAGATTTGGTGCTCGAAATAAAAAATATTTGTAAACCTAAACCTCTTGCGCTATGCGTAGCTCTGCGATATAGTGGCTCTAAGTTTGAACAGGATGGTTTTCTTCGTGTTGGTAACTAACAGTTGATTCAAAATGGTGATTGCACTTTGGATTTTTGGTTTTTCATAAAAACAATAGGGTTGGTGATTTGAAGACTGCAACTAAAATGTAATAAAATGTAAAAAGAACTCCTTGAAGCCTCGGGCCACTGGGTTTGAGGTTCTAGGGCAACTGAGAGGTCCTCGGGTCCTTTTCCTCGTGTTGGGGAGAATGACCTGTAGTCATTTCCCGAACTGGATCTTCATTTAGCTATAAAAATGAACCCTTATAGTTTTCCTCTTGAGATATAGCATTTATTGGTCATTAATGTTTCAAGACAGTAAAAACTGATCCTTTGATCTACAATGGTAAATAATGGCAGCTGGCGATTCGGTGGATCTAGCAATGGCATCAGACCACTGGGTGCCCAGTGCTGGTCAATCAGGATACATCAAAAGGATTTAAACCTATAGTGAGAGATAGAGGCAAAAATGATAATAACTGCGTGAGTTAAAAACAAGAGGACCATCAGTTTACCTCAAAACCTAGCCCAGCAGCCCTACTCTTCAAGGATAAAAGGGGTTTAGCCAACCATCCTATGAGTTGTCATCATTCTCGGAGGTGTTTGTGACGAAAGTGAGAGAAAATGAGGGAAAATGAGAGAAAGGAAAACGGCGGGGCGAAGCTTTCATGCCAAAATTTATTATATCGGTGAGTTCTGTACAAAACCTTGATTGAACTACCAAAAATACAAATTGATTAGGAAAAGTTACAAAAAGGTGAGTAAAAAAATGGGTTGAACAGGACATAGGAGCGGAGTTCAAATTTATCAACTAAATTCATGATGCGGGTTCTTACATATGCAAAATTCTGCCCAATTCTTAACTCTATTTTGAAGCTCCACTTTCCTTAACCGACGTAACAGTTAAACAGATTCTTCGTGTTTGAGTGGGCTCAAAAAACAATTTGTGAGTTTAAACTGGCAAACTACAAAAATAGCCACAAGAAGCGTTATTAGTAAAGTTGGGACCATGTATTTTCAATTAGGTTAATTAAGTTGATTAGTACACAAAAGGTGCTTGAAACACTTGTAATCGGGGCTCGAAATAACCTTTATTTGGGCGCCCAATCACTATGCCCTCATAGGCGGGTATTCGCTTGAGATTTAAAACTAAGCGTGGATGTGATAAGTCGAGTTGCATTTAATCGTCAGCGGGCCTAAGCGTTTGGGATATAGGTAGCCATCATTGAGTTTTGCCTTCTCCGTTCTGCCATATTTGTGTTTAACAACTGCTGGTTAAGGTTTTTGCGGAGTGCGGTGTGACTCTGCGTTATCAGCGGGCGTTTCAGACCTTCTTTCGACTTGCTGTTTCTGGTGGTATTGTTTTTCCCTCTTGGCGCGATGCATCTTGGTTAGCGGCTAGTTTCTAGCCGTAGGAAGTTCTGGGGAAAGGGTGTGTTTAGAACTTTTTAGGTCCGGGTGATCCTTGCCCAGACTTGGCAATTTTGCCTTCTTACCAGTTTGGTATATGGCTTGGTGATTTTACTCGCCCCTCCTTTTTGAATGCCTTGTAGAATGGCGAGGAGGTCGGGACGACTTCCACGGTCGGGCGGGTCGCGATTGAGGACTATTTGGGGGGACGCCTTCTGCGAGCGACATCATCATCTGACGATGGAGGGGTGGGGGCTATTACGATGTCACGATAACATGAGCTCAGTGTCAGGAGGCGGGATAAGTCTACTATGGGTGGAGAACCTGTGCGGTGTTTTTGCAAAGACACATGCAGCAGGGCTTAGCTTCCCCACCCCAGCCTACCCTTGTTAAGCGAGTTTTGCATTTCACAAGGGCAAAATTAGGCCCTAAAATCATCCCTAACACCATTCAGTTCTAATGGATGGAGTGTCTTGCCCGAACTCTTGTACTAACGACCTTTCGTTGGTTGAGATTTTTTTTGTATATTCCTTGAAGGTACTATAGGGTTGCTGGATGTCCATGTCGGCCCAGAGTTCTCGACTGCAGTTTGTTAATGGACTCCCCGATTCACCTAAGATGGAGGAGATAATTGGGACGAGACCCCGGGTTCCCCTAGGCTTTCATTTGATGTTAACCGGTCACAGTTTTTCCTAGGTGTGTGTAGGGGGTAGGTTGAGTGTAACAATGTGTGTGCATGTATATGAATTTTTATGCGTAATTGATTGTTGATTATTGGTGTAGGGAAAAACCAGAGGGGTAGGTTGGTAAACTGGGTGGAAAAGATGAGCCTTGAAAATCTGCCCAGACTATTGGAGATTCTGGCGGGCTGGGGCCCTTCTTCTCACTTTGGGAGGGCAGCGATGTGAGACGGGAACCGGCTCCATACAGGTCTTAGATCATCCTCGCCGTTGCCTTGTGAGAGGGAAATTGTGAATGGGGAACATTTTATTATAAATGACTTCATTAAATTTAATGTATTAGGCGTCACCATCAGATATGGGGCTGAACATTGAGTTAGGAACTAGTGTCAGGGCCCGTGCGTGCCATCTGCCTGCAGGCGGGGGTTACGGTTCTCGACACTTTCAGTAGAAGCGAGAGTGTGTAACGCCTTCCTTACCTAGAAGGAGCAGTTCGCCCCAGAGCATTAAATATTAAGGAGAGAGGAGGACAATCGAGACGGAGCGCTCCTGGGACTAAAGTGAAGATTTCGTTTCATGGGTGTCTTGAATCTAGTCGGCTCGGTTGGAAGAAGGAGAGGAGGAGGAGGAAGTGATGGCGGTACCTTGGCCGCGCTATCTTTGCCGAAACGAAGTAGCGGGGAGAGTTACGAGAGAGAGGGGGCTGTCCAGTAGAAGGATCGAGTCGACACATACGGATGGGGATTCGGAGATGCAGATGATTATCATTCTAGGCTTTATTGAGATGGGGTCAAGTGACCGACCGGATCCAGAGGATGTTGCTTTGGGGGAGCCAAGGGACGCCACTCCGATTCCGCCCGCACTTTGGGTGATCCACTCTAAGATGAGGCTGAAACTGGCCGGACAGCCCGAGCTTACCTGACCAGTACGAGGCCATTGCTTCAGTTAGTTTATTTAGTTCTGTCTCCCCCTTATGGACTAGCTCCTGGAATGATGGCGGTCTGAGACGAAAGACATAGTATATTATCTGGATTGGAAGCCTTGCCCATTTCGCCCAGGGCGAATCTGCGCGGTGATCGTTTGGATGATTTGTATCCGAGAATGCTACGAATGCCTGTAGATGCCAGGGCCGGTGGATTGGGCGAAGAGTATTTCGTTGTTTTCCTTACTGGTATTATAAAAGAGGATCTTTCGCTTAAATATCTGCGAGAGGGCTGTGAGTGTGATCGAACTCGATCGGCCAGAGAGGCGGTAAGGTAGATTACTTTCGTAAAGTCTTAACATCAAATCTTGTTTGTATTCTTGCTCACGCTTTTCGCACCTCATGGATCGATTGCGTTGGTCTGGATTCGCCCTCATTGGTGGGGGCCATTTAAAATCGGGTACGATCCGGGATGAAGGTGAGAGCCAGTGTAAGAAGATATTGAGATGGGTAAATTGGGGAGGCTCATTTCGACGCTATTCTTGGGCCTTTTTGGTTCTTGTTTAATTCCCTATGTTAAGATTAGCCCTTTGCGGGTTGCTTGCTATTCTAAGTAGTTATCATTCGCATGCAGGGGCGCGTTGTGCTCTCGGTGTGGGAATACTTGTCTGCTTGTAATCTGATTCTTGCATTATTGCGGTGGATCAGGGATAAAGGCGAAAGGCAGTGGCTGAAACTGAAGTTCTGGATGCGTCCATCTTTGTAAATATCAATTTGTTGGACGGCTTGTCCAAATCTGTGAGTGAAATCTAGGATAGATTCATCTTCCTGCTTGAGGATGGCTTGGAGTGAACTTATGTTTCCTTTTTGTCGGACTGAACATAAGTATTGGGAGATGAACGCTGCCCACAGTTCGCTGAATGAGTTTATAGATCCTCTCGGGAGTTTGTGGAACCAGGCTAAAGAGGGCCCGCTGGCTGGCGGGAATCTCTGCCCACACACACAGAGCGGTCGTTTCCTACTGGCCAGAATCGTTTATTAAAATTTAACATAGTGGTGATACGGTCGATCAGAGCCACGCCATTGCATAGAAAATGGCTGGCATATGACGAGAGGAGGGGGGTGGCTTGGGGGCTCATAACCTTAAAATGTGGAGCTGGGGTGAGGACATCATATCGCGCCTGGCCCAGGACCAATGAAGAAAAGAAACCAAATGCGGGACGGTGTTTGCCGAATCGATCCACGGTAGCGAGGGCATACCCTCGGCCCGGATGGGCTGTAGTGAGGCGGATTCAGAATGAAAATACGCTGCGGCCCTTCTTCCACTGGCCCCGTACATGGCCAGTGATCGGGTTGGATCGGCGCGAGGGAACTCTTTTTGGTTAACACCTACGTTGTTAGGGTGGTGAGCGGTCGAGAGGCGGGGCTATGGGAAGATAATTCGTCGTCATTGGGATCACTTTCTCCCGTAAGGATGGAGGCTCTTTACCCATATTTGCATTGAAGTAGGGTGCGGGGTGGATGAGCCGTCGCGAGTTTTCACCTCGGTTAGTCTCCAAACGGGTTCGCATGCGTTCGATTTCTCTTCTTTATGGCGTTTGCATGCTCGCGTAGTCGACTATATTGGCTGGAGCTCTCTTTATCGCCTCATCTCTGCGCAAGTAGCCTGCCAGAATCGCCGATGGTGATTCTGTTTGGTTCTTCGAACATGGCGATAAACCTAGACGGTCGGTGGAATGATCTCGGAGCCTGCAAGCTTAGGGAATGGGAATCACTTGGGATTAAATTATTATGACTCTTGCGTATCGCTATGTAAGAGATTTGTAATTGTTTCCCTGAATGGCGTAATTATTGGTCTTTTGAACTTTGAATCTTGAATCAGCCGAGCATGAACTAGTTAGCAAATGCTGCCGAAAGCAAACGAAAGCGGAGGTATGCCCCCGCCTCTAGATGCTTAAGTTAGATTAGTCGACACGGAGAGTGGCATGATGGTGAGTATGGAATCTCATTACCCACTGCGTATTTACTTGCCTTCTTTATCAGGATAAAAAGACGATCCTTTATTTCCATGGAAGAGTAGATGTTTCCTTTTGAAAAGGAAGGGAGAGGTGAAACACGTGTGTTGGCGGTTCTTTTAGATAGCTGAAGTCGTCGCATTTTACGCCCCAGAAATGTTTAACCACCCTCGGGGTGGTTGTATCTGACTTATCTTGTCGAGTTCGGAGAGGTCATCAGGATGCCTTTTTAAAGGCGTGTCTGCCGGGAGAAACATATCCAGGCGTTCTGCCTACCAGGTTGAGGATGTGTGTTGGATTTGACTTGTAAATGATACTTGATTGGGCTCATAGATTTGATCATTATCACCTTAATTCCTCGATTGGCCAAAGTGCATTGGCGGGAGTAGTTGAGCCCGAAACTATGAGTACTCACACTACCTAACATGAATAATAAATGGGTTGGGTTTGGGTTAGTGAATGTTGAAACGTTTGTTATATGTGTCGGATTTAGGTTAGCGAATGTTGACCTGTCAGGTACATTGACCCATTTCACCATGCGACCCATGGACACGAAAACTACCCACTTGTTTCATCTGGCATTGTTCAGGATCCTTTCTATTGTAGATAAGAATTCGTGTCACCTCTGTTTCCTCCCATTACTATGAAGGATTTGATGCGGACCTGCACTTCTGATTGGGGTAGTGCGGAGTTCTAGCACATATTTGGAGTTATTATAGACGTTTGTGATGGTGCTATTAAGATTCAGGTTGTATTACATTTGTTCTGGGTATGTTGCTAATATTTATAACCATACACACCCATAAGGTAAATGCTAGATGTTGCTGCTAATATTGAATGGTTTTTATCCGACTGCGGCTTTAGGGGCTACGTGGGTTAACACAATTTTAGGCAGCTAAGCATGCTGACAATTTGGACCTGAGCAACAATTATATATCGAGATTTAGTACCTTAAGGTCATACTTTGCTCACACAGTATACAAAAGAATAGGTATAGATTGTTCTCGTGTTTGGACTTGTGCGGGTTTTTCGGGTTTTCATGCATAATTGTTACGTGTTTGGGTCGAGAGGCGAATATGGATGTGAGGATGATGGCATGTTGTGTGGTGAAGTCTTGGGAAGTGCAAAGATGTTGGGGAGGAAGACGAGTGCGAGGCGGTGGTGCAGAGTTACCACTCTAGCCAGTCTGGTACACAAGCTGAGAAGCTGACGGTGGCGGCCGTCTGGTAAATTTACCACTCAATAAAGGTACTCTTTATTGCGAGTAAGTACCCCCCATGCGAAAAGCACAGTAGAAAATCGATGCAGGGTACCACTCTAGCCAAGTTCCAACTATGGAATAGTTACGGAATTGAGCAAGATTACGATTCTAATAATCTGAGGGTGCATTCGTCCTTTGACCTGACTCGGTCCTGATGGAAAGGTATAAGCGAAGGAAAGGTGGAGAAGGCGACTTTGATTTCTAGGGTTTTTGGTTTTCATAAAGAGTGTTCTTTCTCATAGTTGCTAGGGTTTATGGAGTAGAATAGGAACTTCCTTTTCTGCCCGATTTTGGATTTCGTTCATGTAACCTTTAGGTTAGATCACGGCTTCGTTTTGTCTTGTTAGTTTGTGTGTTTGATTTTTTGGTTTTTGCAATTGAAGTTTGATTTTAAAGTTTCTTTTATGAATAGTTTCTTATCAATTATGATTAAGCTTTATAATTTCAATGAAGTTCCAAACTCTTATCTTTGCAGGGTTAGCGGAAACTCACCACGATCAGGTAATAATAACCCTCGATTCCCTCTTTTATACTTCCAATGGGATTGTATGATGTTAAGCACTTGTAAGAGAACTTTATAAAACCTTGGTTGGGCATCTTCTTGACAACGTGTGAGCAGAGATCCTCGGTACACGTTGTGAATCTGAAAGCTAAGAGTTTGCCTTGAGTTAATTGTTGAGCAGTGTTTAAAATCGCTTGTTCGTATTTCATTCCTAAAAAAGCGAGTTTAATGCAAAATCTTTAAGTAGAAGACCTACATTAGTGATGGCTCTTAGATGAATTGTGAACCAAAATATGATCAATGAACAAACCTAAGAACCCCATCAATTATATTCTTGTTTTAAAATGGAGCTATTTGGTAATTACTCGATCTGACCAAATCCTGACCAAAAATTCCTTTTAAATACATATTTTGGAGAATAGCTCTGGGGATTACCTAGAAGACCACTCCTGTGGGGGACTTGTGGATACACAGTGTTACAATCTTCAAACGACCTTAATTCCCTACGCAGATAAATTAACATCTGAATAAAATGAAACATTTTTTGATTGTGATTCTTAGGGGTGAATTGTCTAGTTAGTGAAGGCTAGAGGTAATTTGCAATTGCATTGCAAGTCCGGTATGTTCTCTACCTTCAATATTTTTTTTTTTTTTTGTTTTTGTGAGGAATCTAAGTGGGTGTTTGCTTGGAAGGAGTAGGATTAGTGCATGTCAGTTTGGGCTCGCTGACGACGATCTTAGGCCTAATAAAGAATTATACCTCGAAATTCTAGGTCCATAGTAAGTCTCGATTGTTTCAGATAACCCTACACACCTCGAATGGACCATCCGGGGAGTCGACAACCTCTTTTTAATCAAAGCGTTCAAGGGATACTGTTAACCGGGGGCTCGTGAACCTCCACTGACATGGAGCCCGGTGTGGCACTCCAGTGACACCCGGTGATAGGAGAAATGGAAACTTGTGGAATCAATGCTCAGCTCCCAAAGCACTTCTTTACACAATGTGGAAAGAACTCTCAGAAATTTTGCGACCTCAAGAGCCACGACAAACTCATGTATTGGCCTTCTGAAGAGGCTAGTGGTCCTCATGAACTTCGGAGATGATCAGTCTTACCTATGTACGGGGTGGGTCAGAGACCCACATTCATTCGTGAGAGACTTTGAGGATGTTCGCAGTGCATTTCTCTCCTCTTTGGATCCTCATAAATACGTATGGTTATTCCTTTTATAGGAAAGGCGAAATCTGGGTTCATTAAGCACCCAATTCGATCTTTACATGGGAGGACATGCGATAGATTCTAAACTCAGTTCTTCCTCAGCATACCAATGCTCTCATGCGAGCCTGATTGATTACAATGGGTGAACCTTTTATGTTGTAGTGGGAAGAATCAAAGGGACCTCCTCCATGCTATCCCTCATCATGGTTTGAATCTTGGACAAATCGTGCGTAGTATTTTCATCAAGGGCTATCCTTGAATAATAAACAATACATCAAATGATGTGCGGGAGAGTTTATGAGAAAAAGTGAGGAAGCGATTCAATTCTTTGACACCATAGAGAAAATGCTCGAACATGGGAGACTATTGCAGCCGTAGATCTTTGTAAAGTTACTAATTACCCTCAGGGAGGAATCCATCATTTAAGAAAATGATGATCTGTGACAAATGTTAATTTAACAAGGAAGTTGGAAATTTATAGAGTTGAAAAAAAGTGAATGAGGTATGGTGTGCCTCGAAGTACCCTCGGTGCCTATGGGACCTAGAGTGGAGGAGCCATGCATCATTTGCGTGACCACTACGCTCAACTATTAGCACATGAGCCTCGAGTTAAGGGAGCAATCCGAATAGTGACTAATGCCACTACCCAAGAAAGGCAATTCTCCATATTAAAACATATAATCCGGGGTGGGGTAAGCACCTATTAATTTTGGATGGAGAAATGAGGAAGGCCACTTTAACGTGCCAACAACCAAGGCCCACCATCAAAATAGGTTTTTCAATCATTTATCTGTATTTCATAATCAAGGTCCTCGGATTTCTATGGTGCATTACGGTTTAGTCAGTGAATCGAGGAATCAAGCCTGGCCTTATCAACCTCCATAGAAGTTTGGAGATGTGTGACCACAGTTAAATACAGACCAAACAATCCACAAACAAGAATTTGGTGCATGAATGATGTCCCCAATCAGCTAACCTCTTATGATGATTCCCGGCGAAAAAGGGAAACTCCGGAGTCACCGAACCATCAACTTCCCCAAGATCAAAATAGTGTTGGAGTTTCAGGTCAGTGAAGGCACTTTCAGACATTGTAGATTTGTACCACTCTTAAGTGGTAAGGTAATTGACAAAACCATTCAACTCGAGAGATTGGAGTACAAGAATCTCGAAATAGACAGTCGGGGATGATGAGGTGTCATGAAGCCTCGTGTTCCTGAGATGGATCTGGTGATGGTGAGCGCGGAGAATAGGAAGCACCCAGCCGCCTGCTCCATACCCTCATGGGTTGAGGCCCCGAGAAAGTGAACAACCACTGGAATTTGGGTTGTTGAATGGGTGAAATTGAACATTCCCTTTGCTAGATGCCATTAAGGGTTAGAGTCATATGCGAGTTTTCTAAGGTGCAAATTTGTAAAAGAAAATTAGGTGTCGACAAAGGAGGCATTTATGGTAGGCAATCCCACCTCATTGATTCGAAACAATTTACAACCAAAATGTCTAAAGACTCGGGAAGCCTTACTATTTCCATAGTGGTAGGGAATTCAAAGTTAGGATGCTCTAGGCGTGGATTTAGGGGCAGGTATTAACTTGTTGCCTTGCACTAAGTGTCGACCTAGGGTTAGGAGAATTAGAACCAGCCAATATCACCTCAGTTAGGCGCCAGTAGTGTGAAGATTCCCGGAGGGATAGTGGAAAGGCGATATTGGTGCGAGTGGACGAGTTCTACTTCCCTGTGGACTTTGTTGTGTGACACTGACTGTGTGAACCGGAACTCAATTCCCGCTTTGATTCTTGGTAGACCATTCTTCTTAGCTCATGTACCATGTATGCTTGTGGGAGGCCCTAATGGCATTATCATTTAGTTCAATATATGACTAATACGAATATCTTTATTTTTATCAAGGGAATGGGAGATGAGGAAGATGTTTGTGAGGTAAACATGGTTGACTCTGTGGTGCAGAAATACTTAGATAATATCTCATATGATGATCCGCTCATGTCTTGTCTAGTAAGCCTGAGTTGGGATGAGGAGGTGACCACATTAGAGTCGAAGTTCCTACCTCCATATGGTGAACACAGCGAGGTGTGGAAGTGAATGGGTGCCAGACTAAATTTGAACCATTGCCACCAATCAAGGACAGGGCATTACCTTCAGAAGAGAGAGACCACCTAAACGGGGTTGGAAACCACCGTACACCTCAAATATGCATTCTTAGGGGTAGAAGAAACTTTTAGGTAAATATATCTTCTGCAGTTAGACGAAATAAACTTTTGGAATATTGAAAACCTTCGAGCGCCTGGATGATTGCAGAGATATTAAGGAATTAACCCTTGATACGCACATAGAAGTTCAGGAAGGGATGGGCTAAACCTCCCAGACAACCACAGAAGCCAGTATTGAACCTAATAATGAAAAGTAGGCAAAGAAGGGGTTAAACTCTTGGTGTAGGTGTTATTTATATTGGAATGCAAGTGGGTAAGCCCGACTCGGGTAGTCCCCGAAATTTAGATCCTTTGTGGTAGCAAATGAAAATAATGAGCTAATTCCCACTCGTGTCACTATAGGTTGGAGGGTGTGCAGATATGGAAACTGTGCGGAGCCTTTAGGAAGAGTCTTCACGCTACCTTTTGTTTTGATCAAATGTTAAGAGAGGATTACGGGGCATGAATTTGTGTTTTCTTGATGGATGCTCGGGGTCTGATCAAGGTGAGATGGACGATCAAAGAGAAAACCACATTCACTGTCCTTTTGGTACATTTACTTTAGGAAAATGCCCTTTGGATTATGTAATGCACGAAACCTTCCAACGGTGCATGATGGGGATTTTCAGTGATATGATAGAAATCATTTTGGAAATTTTCATGGATGATTTCTCAGTTTTGGTATCATCGAGGGATGTTTTGGAATTTCACGTAAGGTTTTGGAGGATACGAGAATAACTGTGTTAAAGATTGGGAAGAATGTCTTTCATGGTGACCATAGGGATTGTCTTGGTGCATAGTATGAAAGTAATGGAATTAGCAAGTTGGAATAAAGCCAAAGTAGAGTTGATCTCAGCTTACCCTGCTCTCGATTAATGTAGAACAAGGTCTGTTCTTGGGATCAGGATTCTATAGGAGATTCATAAAGATTTTAGTCTTTATTGCTCGTCCCTTGTAAGTTATAGCATAAGGATGTTGTTCCTTTATGGTCATGGCTTGCGGGCCGCCTTTGATAAACTCAAAACTATGTTAGTGTCTCCTCCTATCATGCGATCTCCTAATTAGAACCTGCCATTTGAGATCATGTGTGATGCTAGTGATGTTAGTAATAGTGCTCTAGGCCTATTGTATGGACATGGTATTTTGACTATTTATGTGAATTAATTATTATGATGATTTGCATGTTTATTATATATAATGTCCTTGAATAATATTATTAATTATCCTAAATATCCCTAATTGGTTATTGTTATGGAATATGATGAATTAAGATAGTATAAAAAGTTTGGTTGATATTCATGGGATGAATATATTGTATGAGATAAATCAAATTTATATACATTTGTTGAGAACAAATATTGGGCCAGGACCCGTCTTGAGATTAATACATGGATCAAGTCATAAGTTAATCTCTAATAGTTTGTATCATTAAATCCTTTGACACGAGATGCAGCTATAGTTCTCCAACATAAGGAATATTGTGTTTTGATACTTAAATCAAAGCGTTGTCTTTTGTGAATAATTTATAAGGTTATACTTAAACATAATACAAAAATTATGTGAGTGAGATATGAGCGATTAAGATGGAATTGTCCCTTTTATTATAAGAGAGATATCTAAAGGTCCCCTCGACAATTGAGGCGAGAAATGCATGTAGTGCTCAAATGAATTGATGGAATCAATGTGTCATTTCATTCAGTAGATCTAATTGGGGTTTGATAATCAAGATAGAGCGATATAAGGTTATTTATTACATGCCTTATATTATATCAAGATATCATGAGACAAAAGGATTATGTGTTACTTTATATTATTAAGGTTGTCTCGGGACTCATGAGCTTTTCATTTAACTTGGTGATGCAATGTCTTGCTGGGGCACTTATGTGACATAGGATCAAAACCTTGATTTGGGCTATCTTGCCCGATATTAATTAGACCTATAGGGTCTCAGCATTGAACGAATAATAACGGTTATGGTTTTTCACACTCTTTGTAGTAATTTAAAATGATGAGATTTTAAATTACAATGTATTAGTTGTTATTTAAATTCGAATTTAATTTTACAAAGAAAGTTTAAGTCGTGATTTAAATATAACAAATAATTAATTTGTTATATTTTCTTATTAGATAAAAATAATCTGCAAAGGAGTTTTTATGTAATTTAAATTGTTATTATTTAAAAAGTTTTTAAATATATAATATAAATTCATTTCATATACGATAAGGATTTGAATTTAAATTGTTATTATTTAAAGAGTTTTAAATATATAATAATATAAAAATTAGTTTTTGACTTAAACCCTAGCAGACTTATATAGATATATATGTGAGACATATATATTTTGTAGTAGTCGTCTTTTACTCTAAGAACAACCAAAACAGAGAGAAAGAAAAGAAAAACCTTAATTTCGTTTTGAGAAGGCAGACACAGACAGCGTGACAAAGTCGTTCATTGTTGTTCGTGTGGATACTTGTAGAGGGTGGTCGCTTTTCAGAAAGGCGGCACCTTTGAAGATCCGAATAAACCAAGACGCAGACTTTGAAGGCTTGACGAATCGATCTACAAGAGGTAAGTTTCGTTTACCCTTCCTTCGGTTTTTTATGAAACGCATGTGATCCTTGGTGGGTTAAGGGATAAAATTTTTAAATTCCACTGCATTTATGTTCGATCAGTTGGATACGCTGTAACCCAACAAGTGATTATGCTATAGGGGTTGTTTTAGGACAAAGGGAAGATAAAAAAGGCTTTTTGTGATCTACTATACGTAGACTCTAGGTGATTCGCTCGAGCAAACTACACCACTACGGAAAAAGAGTTTTTGGTCGATCGTCTTTGCCACAGAAAAGGATTCGGGTCATACATTGTAGGATCTCTGTAACCATTTTCACGAGATCACGCGCGTTGAAGTACTTTGCTCTCTAAGCGAGGATACTAAGCCTCGGTTATTTAGACGGTGGATCCACATTGTCTTAAGATTTAGCACGTATTAAAGATAAAAAGGGAGTGGAGAATGTGGTAGCTGACCACTTATCTCGGTTAGTTCCGGAATCCACGTCTCTCGGCCTACCCATAGGCGATAGTTTTCCTGATGAGCAACTTTTTGCCATTGTTCACTGCCCATGGTATGCGGACATTGTAAATTATCTGGTGATTGGTCAAATTCCACCCCAATGGACCTCTGTGAAATTTTAATTGGACATTAAGAAATATTATTTTGATGACCCGTATTTGTTTTAAATGTCGGACTGATTAATGAGAAGAGTGTACCCAGTGAAGATGGAGTGGGGTACCACTTTTGCCATTTAGAAGCTTGTGGAGGGCATTTCTCTCTGAGGAAAACAACATATAAAGATTTTACCAAAAATTTGGTTTTTCTTGGCCCACACTCTTTAAAGACTGCTTTGAATTTTGCAAAACTTGTGCTCGGTGCCAACAATTAGGAGGGGTCACAAGAAGGAATATGATGCCTCTTAACTCGATTTTAATCATTGAGATCTTTGACTGTTGGGGTATAGACTGTTGGGGTATAGACTTCATGGGGCCTTTTTCCCCCTTCTTGTGGGTACCTTTACATTTTGTTGTCTGTCGACTATGTGTCGAAGTGGGTGGAGGCCATTCCAACGAGAACTAATGACCTGAGTCGTTTGAAGTTTATAAAAGAACCACACATTTTCTCTCGCTTTGGAGTGCCTCGTCACGATCATTAGTGATGGTGGGCTCCATTTTGCTGTCGATCTTTTGAGAATTTATTGAAAAGAGTATGGAGTCACCTGAGTTTCAAGCATACCACCATAAACCCGATGGTCGGCCGAATTAGCTAATACGAGGAGATCAGGTACATTTTGGAAAAAATGGTTGCCCAATCGCGCAGATTAGTCGGCTTTGACTTCTAGATGCTCTTTGGGCTTACCGTCTTTAGCACAAAACTATTCTTGGTATGTCTCCTATAAACATTTATGGCAAGGCTTGTCATCTATAGGTCGAAATGGAGCACGGGGCATATTGGGCTATTAAAACTTTTAATTTTAATTTTCAAGCGGTGTATTTGTTGCGGATGGGCAGGCATGAGGATTGTAGGCGAGTCGTATGAGGCTCAGAGATGTCTGAAAGAGAGGCTCAGAGTTGTTCCATGATAAGACCATTGCGCGGAAAACTTTTGAACCTAACCCAGATGCTGGCATGCAGCTCTCGGTTGCACATGTTTCAGGCGAACTCGTCTCTCGGTGGGTGCGGATTCGTTGTAATTAGTTTACCCATATGGTGCAGTGGAGATTGAAAATCCGGAAAATGGGAAATCCTTTGAAGTCGATAGCGGCGCTAAGCCATTTCTCGAGCACTTTAGTCGAGAAGTATTGAGGGCACAGTAGATCCACTCTACTAGGATACTCCTTCAGAGTAAATTCTATCCAACCTTGTTGTATATAATTTTTGTTTTCTTTCTTGCATTTCTTTTTGCTTTCTTTATTTCAATTGCTTTTATCACACAAAACACAAAAAAAAAAAAAAAAACAAAAACAAAAACAAACAAACACAAAAATTAACTGCCCTCTGTTATTTCTTGGCCACCTCCACTTCTGTTGTGGGGGTCCCCTGTGTGCATTGAGGACAATGCTTGTTTCTGTAGTGGGGGTGGGCATACACTAGTTGGAACCAACTATGCGCATGTTACATGTTCAGTGTATGGAAAATTTTCGATTTGCGGCTCTTTTGGGTATAGTACTTGACCTGTAATGTATGTAGCTGCATGACTTCTTATACACACTTCACGTCATCTCAATGCATTTACACAATAACAAGCATGCACAAAATCTCTATGTTCATATTGTGGACCTTATTACCCTGAATTATGTTCTAATTCCCTACACAAACCACAGACTTTCGGTTCAAACTCTTATTTTGCCTGCTATTGTTTTCGCCTGTGCATTATTTTAGCATTCCATGTAACTACATGCATCATATTCTCTGAGGAACACCATGCATAACTGGAAAGTGATTTGAGGCCATTATTTCTGTGTTACATTTTGTGAAATCATTTTAATCTACCCATTGCACCCATCTTGAGCCTTGAGTTGCCAATTTGGTTCGAACCCTAGGAATCATGATCACAAGAAATACAGTGGGCCCCATGGTAAGTGTGAAGGTGTCAAAAGAATCTGTGTTAGCTCAGTGAACCTGATCGGTTTGGGCGAGAATATGAAGCGGGGAGAGAAATAAGCATACGAGTGAAATCGGGATGGAAGGCGTCGAAAAGGATATATTTATACATCGGCACTCTTTGTTCCAATTTACAAAAAAAAAAAATTAAAAAAAAAAAAGGGACAGTCTGGGGTACCACTCTAGCAGATGCAGTTGCCCTTATCTTGGAGTGTAGTGAAATCGGTCACCGTCACTAACAATTACCGATGCGTCGAGGCGGATTTTGGAAGCGGAATTAGGGTTTTTAAATTTTTTTTTGCACCTTTCCATTCCCCGTCTCATCCACCCTTATATAAGACGAACCCAATACTTTTGTCCTCGCACAAAGCGAATCAGGGTTTGCGTGTTCTATCGGTGTTTTCCTCTCGGACAGTTCTTCTTCGTTCGTCGTACAGAAGTGGTAAGCACCCCGCAATTCTTTGAGAGCTTCTTTTCTGTGGTATTATATTGTATCTCCATAAATTTGTTTGGGTGGTTCGGGTTGGTAGTATTTTGCTCTTTGTGGTTTAGGGCTTTGGCTGATGGTATGGGGAGAAAGTTTTTATCTGATTCGCACGGGGCCAGCCCGATACTTATGGAGATAGGATATTGGGATATTGTTTTATGTGTTTAGGCCGTATTTTCCGTATTTTCTATTCTTGCCATATCTATAGCGAATCTGAGCTCTTGGAAAGAGCCCAGCGCCCCAGCTCACTCTATGGAGCGCCTTATTTGTGAAGAAAAGGAAGCGAGCACCTCACGGTATAAAGAAGGGCAAGGGAAATCGAAGAGATTCATCTTCTGAGAGTGAGGAGGCATCGGAGAGAGAAGCGATGATGGAGATCGAAGCCATGTTTTGCAGGAAACCTTGGGACTAAGAGCAGAAGAATGGGCCAGTGGTTGAAGGGTTTCAAAACTGCAGCTGGGTGAAGGTGGACCCATTTTGTTCACCACTCTATCGGGGGCTATTCGAGAAGATTGGGTTGTTTTCTCATTTTAGAAATCACGGTATCTACTACCTTGGATTCAGAATTTACATGATTTGAGAGAAATCGGTGGGTAGATACCTGGCGAAGACGATACGGTGTGACCAAAGCGATTAAGATCTTTCCCGATTCGATAACTCGACTCATTAACGATATATCAACTGCAATTCCATGATCGTTTCTTTACACATGAACCAATTCATGATTCAGCGCCTTGTTATTCGTAGAATGCATGCACTCTTATCACAGTATATGAATGGTTTTATATACAAGGGAACTATACGAGGAGTACTCAGAAACTTTGAATATGTTGATACAGAACAAATTCATTAATGATGTGATCGAAACTGAAGATAATGGAAATTTTCTAAATAAGGAAAGAAACTGGGATTTTATGTTGAAGAGGTGAGTGGCGGGACTCATTGTGACTATACGATTTATCATCAGTTTTATGAAGGTTGGTTCTGGCTGAATGAGCATGTCGTTCATTCTGACAACAAATCTTTTGTGAAGCTGCGGGACAGAAGTCGTTAAGAAAAGTCTTCAGTTTAGAGACCATTGCCACAGCGAAGCGGCGAGTATCTTGAGACGACGCTGCCGAGTAATGTTCTGCAGGTGCCTGTCTTAGCTGGAGGTGATGAGCACATCCCCTCTGAAAAGAATGGAGCGTCGGATTAAGGGTGGTTTAAATGCATATTGGGAAGTAGAAACAGTTGGATCACAGGCTCTCGGGCTTTCGAGTCATATTCTGAGAGAGCACAGTAGTAGAATGCCCCCTCACGACTTGGAAGGGGATTTGGAGGAGCTTAACGACTGCGTCGATGAGGACGCATTTTCTTCGACAAACGACGGGGAGGACATCGAGTAGTAGCATAGTAGGCTAGATTAGGGTGGTGTTGGCAATTGGGTAGAGACCTCAGCCACGTCATGCTAACACCCATTTTGTTCATATAACCTGACTGTGTAGCCTATAGTCGTTACAAACCTTAAAGACCTTTTGATTTGATTTATTGTTAATTGTTCCTCTTGACTTTTATGCATAGTAGTTGCGTGGTAATGTTAAACTGTTGCCTCTATAATATCATTCATTTCAGTTTAGTGATTGCATGGCAGCTTTTCCTTTCTCAATTCCATGGTCCTTTATATGAATAGCTTGGTTTTGTGATAGTTTGTTGTTATGTTCATTGCTTGAGACTGTGGTTTTAATTGAGTCAGACGGGTGCACACTATGTCAGGTTGAAGTACTATGTTTAATTTTTGCCCTTTTGAGAAACTTGCAAGCAAGCACTACTGTGAAGCATTTGTTGATCTGTGATGAGTGTCCTTGGATTTCAAATCTTGCTAGGCACTGAATCTGAGTTAGAGGTGTTGAATACAGGCAACAATTATATATATCGGGAATTTAGTACCTTAAGGTCATACTTTGCTCATTTTGTATAAAGAATAGTATCTTTGATTGCCTTCGTGTTTTTGACTCGTGCGTGTTTTTTGGGTTTCATGGCTAATTGTTACATGTTCGGATCCGTATATTTAATATGGATCATTGAGACAGATGGCAACCGCTGTGGTGAAGTCTTCGGGAAGTGCAAAGATGCTGGGAGCAAGTGTAGAGGGCAGTAAAACCTGGGCACACTTTGAATCAAATGCGGGACTTAAAAGCGTGAAATCAACAAGAGCTAACCTACTCGCACTCACCCAACCTAATTTACTCCCATACGTAAAAGCACTAATAGCAAATCGGTACCGGGTACCACGAACCCTGCATCAGCATTCAACATGGAATAGCTATGGAATTGAGCAAGATTACGATTCCAATGCAAGGGCAGCATTCGCCCTTTGACCACCAACTCGAGATTACAATGGCAAAAGGTATAAAAGCCAAAGGAAAGGTGGAGAAGGCATTTTTGATTTCTAGGGGTTTTGTTTTCATAAAAAGAGTGTTCTTTCTCATAGTTTTGGATAGGTTTACGGAGTAGAGACTTCAATTCTTCTCAGATTTTGATTCTCAAGCCCTATGTAACCTTCGCTAGATCACACAACTCGGCTTTTGTCTTCAGAGTTTGTGCTTTGATTCTTTGGTTTTGCAATTGAAGTTTGATTTTCTCAAGTTTCTTTATGAATAGCTTCTCACTAATCATGATTCTTTATAATTTCAATTGTTTCTAAACTTACGCGGTGTATTTAACTGTAGAAACTCACCCCGATCAAGGCACACTCAATTCCTTTATACTAATGATTGTATGATGTTGCTACTTGTAGAAAACTTTATAAACCTTAGTTTGGCATCTTCTTGACAACGTGTGAACGAGAGATCCTCGGTACACGTTGTGCTTGATTACAAATGCAAGCTAAGAGTCTGAGTTAATTGTTGAACAAGTGTTTAACATCCTTCGATCATATTTCATTCTAAAAGAGCGTTTAATGCAAAATCTTCCGTCGAAGACCATTTGTCAATGGCTCTTAGATGAGATTGTGAACCAAGAGGTAGGAATTACCTGATCAATAGTGAGTGGAAACCTAAGAACCCCATCAATTATCTTCTTGTTTTAAAATAGTCTATTTAATTAATTACTCAATCAAATCAATCACAACTCTTAAAATCTTTTAAATACACATGGTTTTGGAGAATAGCTCCTAAGGATCACCTAGAAGACCACTCCCTGTGGAGATGACCTGTGGACTCCCCACAGTATTACAATGCTAGACGACCTTAATTCCTACACTTGGGAATAAATTCAGCATACGAATAAGACGAAGTAAGCACCTCTAGTCCCTCACCACTTACACGATGATGGCGATTCAGTTGATGGAGACGCAATTGATGGTATATAGCATGGATTACCAATTGAGCTTCAAGGTTCAGCCGAAATAAATGAATCCATTAAGGTTTCATGGAGTACCTTTTATCATGCGGTTTATAACCCATCCGTGTCGCTTTATATCGGCACGCTTGGATGCAATGCACTCATGATCGTGTAATTGGCATATATATATATAGTTATTATTTTTAGTCATATTCACAATAATGATAATTTTAGTCATATTGACATTGAGGTAAATTGTAGATGTTATGGGAGCCATACATTAGAGAGTCGGTTGCCCATCTACTTGATATATGTCTTGCTGATCAAGAGATTTGATGAACGATCATTACCGCTTATCCGCTTTGAGATCAGAGGCATCGCCTGCAGAGCTTAGTATTGCATCGCCGCCTTTCATCGAGGATACCTCCGTCTTACTCATTAAAGCAAGAGTTACATTTGGTTGATAGACGAGGACACCATAAGTACAATTGGAAGACATATCATGCACCATACATCACCTTATAGCTACACGCCAGGTATGATCGCCACATCACCTCCATGACCGGGTATTGGTGGACTTCCATGATCCATATATGGAGTGGTATCGACGTATTACACGATGTTTGATCACACCACCACTCCATAGGGATCAAATGAGGTATCATAATACAACCACAACATCTCACTTGTTGGTAAGTAAGCGTCTTTAAATTCTAAATTATTTCCAATATTTAATGCATAGAGCAGACATTTACTTTTGTTTGGTTTGTTTTTTTGCATATCTAGATTATAGATCGCTACTATATCTCATGTGGCTTTTAGGCTTGTTGTACGCCATTCATCATATTGCTAGATCGCTTACGCGATTGTGAGACCAATGCATCGTTGCACAAGATAAGATCTACGCCACACGCGATCAACCATCGACCTCCCGCCATCCACCGCAGCTAGGATGTGGTCAATCTCAGGTCACAAGGGAGCAGGAGGTGGTGGGCGAGGTCATGGTCGAGTTGGTTAGTGAGGTGGTTGTCGACCGGGTGGTTGTGCTGCTGGTCGTTCCACTGATGAGACTTTCATGCCACCCGAGTATTCCATGCCAACCCCTGAGACATCCATACCACACGAGTTTTCCACACCACCCTCCCATACTTTCATACCGCCTGCGTATTCCACACCACCCTTAGAGACTTCCCCTCCACATGTCATCCCACCGTTATCACCTACATATCCGACCTTAGAGGCCACATTACCATCTATGACATCATCTATATCATTACCTCCCATTGATGAGACCATGATTGATCTTGTTCCAAACTTTGATGCATGCTCACCTAGGAGACCTCGTGCTCCACGTACACGTTGAGTCGTTCTGCCATTAGCTCCCTCGGCTCCTTCAGCTCCATCAGATCCATTTGAGATTGCACATACCCCTACATATCATTTAGCTATGTATTCTAGGCATTCTAAGAGAAAGACAAAGCCTTTATCATGTGGGACTCATTGATGTCTATTTATATTTGTATATATTGTTATTTGTATTACATTGTATATATTTTTATATGATTTTGTTTATATATGAAATGATCAATTGTTGTGTATTAGTTGTCATTTCACAGTACTAGGGCTTGTTTCGTTAATTTTACGAAACGCTTGTAATGTCGTGGATGTCATTTATTGTTATTTTGACGCAATTAGATCATTTTGATGTAAAGTTTCTATAATTCTTTACGAAATGTTTGCAATGTGAAAGCATGTGTATTGGTTATCATTTCGATACAATTAAGTTGATTTGGATGAATTCTTTATAATGCAGATAATGTAAATTGGTTGTATTTTTTAATAAATGTATTATGTTGTAATTTAGGCAATTCTTTGTAATTTAAAATTTTCACTCTAACAAAATAGTACGCCCACGCTAATGATCAGGGCATTGTAATTTTAGTTCAACGCCGCAATACAATGATCGTAAAGATTAACTTAAAAAATTACAACGTCAGATGAAGGATCATATTACTAATGTGTACGCCGACGATTACGACGACATTTTAACATTATTTTCGATTTTGACTTATTTTAGTAATTTTATTTTTAAATTAAAGTATATTTGTACAAAACTCTTGATTCTTTGACAGAAAATACTTCACCAAGTTTTCCTAGAAAAGCCTTTCTAAAAAGGAGAAAACAAAAGGTAGTATGTCTAGAAAGTAGAAACATTTTCTCTCTAAACAAACACAAATGCCAAATAAACCGAGCGAAATAAAAATTGTAAGAGACTGAAAGCAAGTGGATGGTCCGACAAAAACAAAGACAGAATTTAAACCAACCCCGATTATTCAAGTTTAATGGGTACAAGATTAAATAAAATAAGTTTTTGCAAATTTGATAGACTTGGCTTCAATTAATAGCTTAATATATATTTTAGATATCTTAGTTGAGGTAAAATAGAACATTTGAGTTAGAATTCCTTAAAATAAAATAGAGAAATTGTTTTAAAAAAAAATTGAGTGGGAACAAATGCTCCTTAGATCCGTCTCTAGTAATCAATATCATAACCAGTAATTGCGGCATTGAAATTTATTACTACTTTGGCCGTTAGTCTATTTTTCAAAACTATTTAAGTAATTTTTTTTTTAAATTTGTATTAGTTTGGGACGACTCTAACTTCTGTAATTTATTTCGAGGAGACGGCGATACTTACGAGGCTGATAAGCTGAAGCGCTTATAAATCGACAACAATAATCACATTGTTGAAACTCTTAATGACATGTAAGTCAAGGGCGGGGCCCGCAACCTAAAAAGCAGTTAGAAGCGCCCACAGAAAAAAAAAAAAAAAAAAAAATCATTTTGAAATGGAAAATGCCATTTATGATGATACTAATTGTATGCTTTTTGGATTGCTATCTGAATGGATCCGTTTGGATTGCAATAACATTTATTTCAAACCAGTCCCCTGATTATTTTTGTACAAAATAAAAAAAATTATATTTTTCTTAACAACACATGATAGGTTTATTTTTAATTATTTAAATATAGAGAACAATAAAAAAAAATTGCATATACATTTATTTTTTAAAATATTAAAAATAAGTTAAAATATTTTAGGCTTTAAATAAATTTTTATTTTATAAAACGTAATAATTTTCAAATATTATTTTCGAAAATATTTAGCAAGCAAATGCTAAACATCTATAAATCCAAATATTAAATTAACTAGCCAAAAAGCAATACAAAAATATTGAAAATTTTGTTAAATTATTTCCTTCCACACCTATAACGATGCATTCACGACTTCCTATCAATATGTTTGGATTTTGCTATTTTTATTAGACTAGAGTGTTGACGGTTTGTTTTTCTCATTTAATGTTGAATAAAACTTTTGTTTTGAATAATACTCTTAATAGGATTAAGTATTTAGTTGTTTTTTTTTTAATAAAAAATTAATTTTTTAATTTTTATGAGACAATAACATTTTAAAAATATATATGATTTCATTCAATTATCATGAAACACATAATAAGATTTTCAATTGAATTGTAAAATACATGGCTTTCTCATATTTGAATATTTAGTTTTTTTATTGAGTTAAAGATTTTAAAATTTTAGTAATAAATCTTAAAAAAGTAAAAAATAAAATAATGAAAATAAATTGATTTCAACAAAAAACTAAAAAGCCTTTACAATATTGATTTTAAGTACTTCATCACCTTTCATTCTTTGGGCGACTTAGGATACTTCCTATTGCCTATTTTAATTATATTTTGAAATTTTAAATTTAATTATGAGAGATAATTTTTTTCTTTATATATCAAACTTTGTCAACGGCAACATATTCCTGGCTTAGGCTCTAAGCAACTTCAGTGGCAGAATTGTAGTTTTCAAGAAAAGAGGACCCAAATGTTATGCAATAGTCCAAAACTGTCTGTTTGTCTTGTACCAGGATAGAGAGACAAAAATCTACGTCCGAGAACGTAACGCGTCTCACGTGAGGTGGTAGTGGGGCCCACTTCTAGGCTGTAAAATCGTGACCCTAAAAAAAGGTTAGTTTAAGATGAACAGTTGGTGATTAAGCTAGTGAGAGATTTTTAAATTAATTTAGTGTGATACGATTAAAGGTCGTGTGTTTAAAAATTTTAAAATACATGGGAGAGATATAAATAGATTATATATATATATATATTATAAATGACATCCTGGATAACGACCACATATTTATCATTTAATAATTATTGCTGCATTAATAACTATAACACTATATATACGGCTTAAGAATAAAATACGCCTGAAATTCAACAATCACAAAGTCAAAAAACTCAAATCCAGGGAACTCAGAACTCAAACGATATTACAAAATCATAAAACAAGAAAGGTATATTTCAATTTCATAGTCTAAAAATTTTTTTTGAATTTTTTTTTCGTATTCTCCACTTCAGAAAGGTGCTGCTCAACTCTATCAGAAACCAAATTCAAGCCTACGTTTGAAATATTCAAGTATGATGCTTGAAGATAAAAAAATATTCTCTTTCAAATTCCGCCTAAAGCCCGTTGGCCCTGAATCGCTCAAGCCTGAATCTTGAAGAAGAAGAAAAAAAAAAAAATTGTTTTTGTTATTTTGATTTTGAAAAAAACAATTTGTTATAAAAAAAAAAGAAAAAGTAAAAAAGGGGGGGTTTATTTCTAAACAAAACAAAAAATTTCTTTCAAACCGATTTGAACCCTTGATGTTTGGCTTTAATTTTACACCAATTACCACTTAAACTCAATTATATTATTATTACACCACAAATTATAATTTCCTAATATATATATATATATATATATATATATATATATATATATATATATATATATTACTTTATTAATATAGTGTTAATTATTTCAAACAGAAAATGTCCAATATCACCAAACTCGATCCCACGCTTGGAGTATTTCGAAAGAATTATTTATCTTGATCTTGACAAATCCAATTCCTGGATGCCATTAATCTTTAAACACAATCAAATGAGGTGAAATATCGCATTCTGGGCAGGATCGCGCTAAGCGCCTTAATATTCTTTCGCCCATTATATCACGAAGCCTAAAAGCTTAATATCTAACTGCCATCCATCGATCCTCGACAAGCTCAAAGAACAATATGATCATCAAAAGACCGTGAATTCTTCGAAGGTCCGTTATGATTGGCTTCATTTACGATCACAAGATTTCAAGTCGCTTAGTGACTACAACTTAGCCTTGTTTAAAATCGCCCGCCTGAAATTATGGCAAAAAAAAGACATGATGAGGACATGCTTCGAGGAAAACATACACCACTTTCACTCCTCTAATGCGCCCCGCAGCAAAGAATATACAGAGATCGCTTTACCAAATATTCTCGAAGTTAATCAGATGTCTCCTCAGGGCTAAGTAGAATAATAAACCTGCTACTAAAAACCATCAATCTCGCCTCATCGATCCATTATACCATCGCTTCGCCCAATGCTACAATTCAAGCACAAACGGGCTGGCGCATGCGGGCGTGGGCATGGATATTATGGACTAGGTCGTAGCCGCGGGTCGCGGCTGCTATAATTTTTTAACTGGCGTAATTATTATCAATCTCAAAACAAGAACAATACCTCCAACAACCATAAGTTGAATCGTTCAGAAAAATTATATGGAAATGCAACTGGGTCACATAACAAAAAAGCCGCGATTAATTAAATGCTACGTGACACGAATTTAAAGGTTATTGGCCTCAGATTGGCTGCATCGACTAAAGATTTGATCGAATTCCTTTATCGTGCCTCCACAAAGGAAAAGACAAGCAAATCAAACAAATTTTATCGACGAAAAAGACACTATGGATCTAGATGATCCTTTCTTGATGATGACGGGTGCGCATCTTTGAAACATTTTGATGTGTCTGATTTTTCAAGATCCAAGCTCAAAATTGACCATTTGATTGGGGATGGCAATGTGTGCTATGATTGCAACATATGATTATCTAGTTAATTTTTTTATGTTATTTTCTTTTCCATACTGTTTCTCCATACATTTATCTATAATGTGAACTTTGATTTTCTATTTAAATTTCGTTTTTTATTTTGAAGATATATGATCCTCTAATGTAATTGATCAATTATATGTCATCTGTTGGTGATGCATGTCTTGTTGACTGTGCCCCACAACCCACACGATCTTGCGTGATAAGAAATATTTTTCAAACTTCACATTAGCTCAATTTAATGTTCATAATATCTCAGGTCCTGTTAACCTGATTAAAGGTTCCGGCAAAGCCACCATTATTCTACCGAAAGGCACTAAATTGCAAATTGAAGATGCCCTAGAATAAATCTAGTAGAAATTTACTCAGTTTCAAAGATATTCGCTGAAATGGATATCATATTGAAACTATGAATCATGATGCAAATGAGTATTTACTCATTACTTCTAGGCAAAATTGTATCTTGGAACAATTGCTTTCTTTATCTTGTGGGTTATATTAGACAACTATTAGATCTATTGAATCTTATGCTGTCATGAACCAGAAGTTCAATGACTCCAATGCATTTTTACTTTGGCATGAACAACTTGGGCATCCTAGAATTTCCATGATGCGCTGTGTAGTTCAAAATTCTAATGGGCATCCATTAACAAGCAGACAAATTTTAGTAACTGATGGTTATACTTGTGCTGCTTGTTCCAAAGACAAATTAATTATTAGACCATCTTTTACAAAGGTTACATTTGAATCCCCCGCTTCTAAACGTATCCAAGGGGAGACAGGGCCTATCTACCCACCTAGTGGACCTTTTCGCTATTTTATGGTTTTGATTAATGCGCCACTGATGGTCTCATGTATGTCTTATTTCTAGTAGAAATGTTGGGCCTTGCTAGATTATTGCCCAATAATTCGACCTCGTAGCACACCCCTGATCACCCTATCAAGACACCGCCTTGATAATGCCGGTGAATTCTCATCTCAAACATCCCTTGATTATTGTATGTCTATTGGTATAGATGTTCAACATCCCGTCTATGTTCATTCTCGTGAATGGGTTGGCTGAATCTTTTATCAAACGTCTGTAATTGATTGCTAGACCATTACTTTTGAAATCCAAATTGCCTTTATCGGCATGGGGACATGCTATTATACATGCAGCAAATTTAATTCGCCTTCGTCCTTCAGCCAATCACGATTTATCACCATTACAGCTTGCTAAAGGTTATCAACCTAATATTTCTCTTCGTGATTTTATAGGCTTTTGTCATATGGTTTATGTTCCAATTGCTCCCCCCCCACATCGACCTAAGTTAGGTCCTCAACGCTGTCTTGGTATTTATGTTGGCTTTCAATCTGCATCTATTATAAATTATATCGAGCCCCTTACAGGGGAAGTTTTTACTACCCGATTTGCAGATTGTCACTTTAATGAAAATCTTTTCTCGCCATTAGGGGGAGATAAGCCAATTCCAGAAGAATGGCGAGAAATTACATGGAATGAGTCATCTTTAACTCACCTTGATCCCCGTACAAAGCAATCCGAATCCAGTTCAGAAATAATTCATTTACAAGGTCTTGCGAATCAATTGCCTGATGCTTTTATTGATTCAACAAAAGTTACAAAATCACATATCCTGGCTGCAAATATCCCAGCGAGGATTGAAATCCTAACAGGAAAATTACAAAGTAGCATAACAAATTAACCTAAGCCACAATTACAACGTGGAAGACCTATTGGCTCCAAAGACACAATTCCTCGAAAAAGGAAAATTGCTATTTCTATGACTCCTAAAGAGCATATAACTGTTAAGCCCTAGGTCGATGAACAAGTAGCCCCTGCAGAGGCACCAATCAAAGAGTTATCTCTTAACGATGTACCGGTACATAACAATGAAGAGATCTCTATCAATTATATACATGAGGAAAGAATATGAGATCGAAATATTACCCATATCAATAATGCTTTTTCTTTCCAAGTGGTTATGGACATTATAAGAAATGATGAAGATCAAGAGCCGCAAAATGTGAATGAATGTCGACATTGAAATGATTGGTTAAAATGGAAAGAAGCAATCAAAACAAAATTAAGATCACTGGCTAAACGAGAGGTATTTAACTCGCAAGAGGTTCAAACACCTACAAATATACAACTTGTTGGATATTGATGGTCTTTGTACGAAAGCGAAATGAGAATAATGAAATAGTGCGATATAAAGCACGCCTTATGGCCCAAGGTTTCTCACAAAGATCTGGAATTAACTATGAGGGGACATATTCTCCCGTAATGGATGCAATCACATTCCGATATTTGATAAGTTTAGTAGTCTCAGAAGGACTAGATATGCGTCTGATGGATGTAGTCATAGCATATTTATATGGATCTCTAGATGCTAATGTATATATGAAAATCCCTAAAGGATTCACATTGCCTGAAGTAATGAATTCAAAACCACGGAGCATGTATTCAATCAAGTTGCAAAGATCTTTATATGGATTAAAACAGTCTAGTCGAATGTGGTATAATCATTTAAGCCCGTATTTACTCAAAGAAGGATATGTGAATAATTCAATTTATCCATGTGTTTTCATCAAGAAAACAGAAAATGGATTGGCAATAATTTGATTGGGACTCCTGAAGAGCTCATCAAAATAGCCAACTATTTAAAGAAGGAATTTGAGATGAAAGATCTTGGGAAAACAAGATATTGTCTCTACTGGTAGATCGAAAAGTATTGCTCAATGATGTATTGATTCATCAATCATCATGGATATAGAAAGTCTTGAAGCTACTTATATGGATAAATCACACTCTTAATTCCCATGGTTGTTAGGTCACTTGAAGTAACTAAAGATCCATTCCGCCTAAGGAAGAAAATGAAGAAGTTACTGTCCCGAAGTATCATATCTTAGTGTAATTGCGCACTAATGTATCTTGCAAATTATACCGACGTATTACTGCTTTCGCTAATTTATTAGCAAGATACAGCTCAGCTCCAACTAAAAGGCATTGGAATGGAATCAAACATATATTGAGATATCTCCGTGGGACAAGTGACATGAGATTATTTTATTCCAAAGCAATGGAACCATAATTACTTGGCTATGCAGATACAGGATATCTTTCGGACCCTCACAAAGCTCGATCACAAACAGGATATATATTTACTTATGGAAATACTGCAAAATCCTGGAGCTCAGTTAAACAAACGATGGTGGCCAATTTCAATCATTCAAACACTGCGATGCATGAAGCTAGTAGAGAATGTGTTTGGTTAAGATCAATGATACAACACATCAGAGAATCATGTGGATTATCTTCTATTAAGAATAATCCAACAGTATTATATGAAGACAATGCTGCATGTATTGCGCAAATCAAAAGAAGATATATTAAAGGTGATCGAACTAAGCACATTTCGCCAAAGTTCTTCTACACTCATGAACTTAAAAAAGATGGTGAAATTGATGTGCAACAAATAAGGTCAAATGATAATCTAGTAGATTTATTTACTAAAGCCTTTCCTTCTACAACATTCAAGAAACTTGTACGGCAAGTTGGCATGCGCCAGCTTAAAGATCTTCAAATTGAAAAGTTTAAGACAATATAGTCATGTCACTACCAGGGGGAGTATGAATAAAGATGTTAGATACTGTACTATTTTTCCCTTCGTCTAGGTTTTATCCCATTGGGTTTTACTGACAAGGTTTTTAAATGGAAAGAAGATAACAATCAAATGATTAAGCCATTCATGTTATTATAAATGATTAATTGATAATTGTGAATGACCACACATTTACCGGTGAATAATTATTACGGTATTAATGACTATAACACTATATATATGGGTTTCTGGAAGAATGAAAATACAATTTTGTTCTTAAATTATCTCTATTATATCTTTTCTCTTTCTTATATATATATATATATATATATATATATATATATATATATATATATATTTTTTTTTTTTTTTTTTGAGATATATAAATAGATTATCTTAAAGAGTTAAAGGTCATGTGGAAGTAAATTTTAAAATACATGGAAAGATATAATAGATTATCTTAAATTCTAAAAATGTTTTTTTTAATCGAAAATTCTAAAAATATTATTACCTTTTAATTAAAGGAAGCTTTAACTTAATGATTTTATTTTTACATTTGTTTAGCAAACATTTTTACATTTTTAATCATATCTGCAAACATTAACTTAATGAAAATCAATGATGCCTTTAAGTTTTTCAATGAGATGTTTTTATTAAATACAAATATCCAAATATTTTTATTTAATTAAAAATAATTTATTGATATTAATAAATCACTTTTAGGTGAATAAGGAAAAATAAAATATTGATTAAATATATATATATATATATATATATATATATATATATATATATATATATATATATATATATATATATATATATATATATATATATATATATATATATATATTTCTATCTTTTCCTACTAAAACACAGGACCTTAGGACCTAATTTTGTATTTTTTATATGTTTCATGTTTCAAGAACATATTAAAAAATGGAATCAATTGTGATATTCGTGTTGTTCTTGTTCTCAATATTTTTGCACAACAAAAAATATTTTTCAAAAACTGTAATTAATTTGGTCCTTAGCCAATGTTTTTTTTTTTTTTTTAATACAAGCCAATGCTTCTTTAGATAAACAAACATATTAAAATTTGATTTTTTTTCTTTTTTCTTTTAAATAATTTTGTTTTCAAAAGATTTCTTTCACAATGTGTTTGAGATACTTATTGTACTCCTATGTGAAAACAAATCCATTTGATCACCTCAATAAAATATCTAAATTATTGAACATATTACTTGTCTTATAATTAAAATAATTTTGATTTTTTCTCTCAAAATTTTTTTTTTTGATTTAAAAATTCCAGATAACAAATAATCTTTTACTTCTTACCGAACGTGTTTATATATAGAGAGTTTAATTGGTTTAAAGGATAAAATATTCTTCAAAATTGCAACTTTAATCATTTTTATATTTGTATCCAGAGTTGAAAATGTTGCGATATATCGTCGATATTTCGGGTGTTGGGCTATCCCGACACAATATTGGCCTATGACGGTCAGTTAGAAGAGAAATCAGAAAAAATTGGAAAAAATCGCCGATATATCGGTACATAAGCGATATATCGACGATAATTTCGACGGAAACCAGTGCGTGAAACAAATACGAGTGTAGCTGTGTTTTTTTTTTTTTTTAGAATTTAACCGATATCTCGGTAATAATTGTCGATATATTAGCGACATATCGACGATAATTTTGTGACGATCCAACGACTGAGATTATATGACATGTGAAAGGCTGAGATTTCATTTGGTTTTTTCAAAACCTCCGAATTTACTACCTCATGATCTGACTGGCCGAATTCAATCCATTGACCAAACTGTCGGCATTGAATTCCTGCAATTCCCTTTAGTTCCAACGGTCGATTTTGATCCGATGGGCGGATTATGAATGATTAACTATCCCCTTACGATCCACAATGTCATTCCAAATTCCATATCAAATGCAAATGTGCGATTTCAAACGAGCATGGGTGAACTCGAATTTCCTATCTAATGAGAAAGCAGTACAAGTTAGCACATTTACGCACGATAATGCTCGATCCTATAATCAATATCTAACACTCATGCCTTGTGATAAGTATCGTTCTTTACCAAGATGGAATCCCTTGGTCAAATGTTGCAATGGAGCTACATTGATATTCATTTTAGTTTTGAAACACCATTGCAATGTAATATCAATGTGTATATTTGATTATTCCTGTCATTTTACATTTTTATAAAGTATTTTTATAAATTTCAAAGTATTTTATTAATTTTCGATACATCGATATTCATGTAAAAATATCCATCGATATATCCGTAAAATCTAAGTACCGATCTCGAAATTGATATTTTTAACCTTGTTTGTATCCCTTAAAAAAAAAATCATTTTTATATTTGTATCTAAAGAGGAACTGATTTTTTTATGTCTATACTCTCTATTGTTTCAAATATTTACTAGTAACTTTTACAAGAAAATAATAAAAATATTTTTAATTTATTTAAATTCTTCTATTTTAGTGATAAAAGTTTCATAAATGGCTATTTTTCATCTCATCCTTTACCTTCTTTGCATTATTAATAGCTATTTTTGTCTAAGTTAGAATTACATTAAGAGATATTTGGCACTTCATTTAGGAACATTATGTGCACATTAACAGATTTTGAGCTGAATATATTCCTTTACACTAACATAACAAAACTACGCGAATAAGTTAATAATTTTTTTTTTCACTTTGCATTGCATTGTTATAATACTTTGTTCTTATAAAAACTCGAACCTAAGTAATTTTTGTATACTTATCCCCTTTAGAAAAAAAAATTTACTTGTGGACTTTAAAAAAATGATTGTGGAAATTAGTGTTAAAATTTGCTTGTTCCAATAACGATAAGAAAAAAAGAAGTTAGAAATTTTAAGACAGAGTTTGAAAAACTTAATATGGTTTAATAATTTAATTAAGTAATGAAATATATTGAGTTTGTTTAGTAAAGTAATATTGTATTTTGGAGAAAAAAAATGATAAATTAATTTAATAATTTAATACTTAACTATAATTTCATTGAGAAAAACTAGAAGAAAAAAAAAAGTTAAAAGAAAAATTTCAAGGAAAATAAAAATTAGATTAAAATTCAATAAATTATTTTATAAGCATACTTAAAAACATTTCATTTATTTTTTCTTCATTATATAAAATATTGGATATTTATCCAATATATGGGTTTACATATATCATTGATTATGCATTAAGGCTATCTAAAAGATGCAACTCCTATATATGAAGATTTTATAAGGTTTAATTAATGGAGTTAAATCACTATTGGTATGTTTATTCAACGTGTAGATACCAAAAGTCTTATTTTTTATATTTTATGATAGACTTAATTAAAAATAAGAAATGAGTAGTCATAAATCTTCGTGAAGAAGAATTTATCATGAATTATCTTAAAGGGATATATCATAAATTTAGAGATGTATAATTAATTAAAGGACGTACCATAACTCTTCTTATGTATCATGACTCTACTATAAATAGGTTATGCTTCCCAAGTTATATACACACTTGTTTTCTTTCTTTCAAACCATTGCAAAAGAGAAGAGACTCGTAGTGAATTAGAGGACTTGTGCATACAAGACTTGGAAGATCATCATCGCCTAACACTTAAGTTCCAGTTTCAAGTTTTAAAGATCAAGATCAATCTCTTCTCATCGTCATATTGGTTATGGATCAAGATACGTTTCCGCTTTACTTATGTTTTTTGTGATAGTTTTCATCTCTAAAGTCTTTCTCTCTTCTAATTCTTTTCTAACAAAAAGATCAAATAATCTTAAAATATATAACTCTTAATTAACATTTGATTTTTTTTTTCATTTTATAATAAAAATAAATATGTGAAATTAATTTTATTAATATTTTTCTTTGCTTGTTACTTTCTAATAATCAAACATAAGGTGAGCACGTAATTTTTCAAAATTCTAAAAGTAGTCTCTAAGGGTTGTTTGGTTCCTATTTTCAAGAAAATGTTTTTGTTTTGAAAAAAAAACACACTAAAAACTTGTTTGATAAAAAGGAACCCCATGTTTTTTGTTCATCATGTCTCAAAAACTCCTATAATAACACTTTTTTTGGTGTTTTTAGTCATGTTTCGATCAACCATTTTATAGAATAGTTTTCAAGAACATCAACCAAACATGCCTTTTTTTTTTACCTCAAACATGACCTAAATTTTAAGAAACAATTAATTTTTATTAAAAAATAATGTTTTTGAACTATACTTTTTAAAATCGGTTTCAAAAATATTTTTAACATTTTAACTTATAAATACCAAATGTTATTGCTCATCATGTTCAGCTCATGTAGTAGAAAGTACAACATTTAAAAAAAAGACAAGATATAAGGAAAGGTCCTGGGTTTGAGTCCATCTAAGAGGACAACTTATTACATTATAACTAAAGTTTTTAGTTATAAAAAAATATTATTCAAAATTTCAAAATTTAAAATTAAAAAAATAAGGAAAAAAAAAAGAGAGGAGAGAACAAAATATGGAAATTGGATTGAAGAAAAAAATCAGGTTTTGGACAAAAATAGGTTTTAAAAAAAAAAAAATACAAATATAGGTTGAAAACCAAAATAATACCTAAACTAATGCATCTAACTCACAGCTTACACATCAACAATACCTACGACATTAAGATTTTTTAAGTTAAAGTCATAGTCACTTACTAGAACATTAACTTATAAAAATTTCCAACCCACTGCTTTGAAAATTAGCATGCTTTTTAAACTATTTTGATATTTTTTTTTAAATTTGTATTAGTTCCAGAGTAGACTCGAAAAAACGGTGAAAAACATCGTTCCTGCATCGTTAAGACCACTCCCCAAAACAGTACGATTTTGCCCCGAGCGGAAATAAACGATTTGAAGCACTTATCAGATGGCGTATCAGCAAGCACTTACACGTATCATCATCGTTTTCTTCTTCTTCTACGTGTACCCCTCTTTTACTATATAAATAAATAAAGTCAGTGCTTTCTCTCCCACATCAAGCATTCATCCCCTACTGTTTGTCTGAAAGAGAAAAAAAAGGAGGGCTTTTCCTTTTCAGGGTTACAGCACTCATTTTTCAGGTCAGCATTGGTTCTTCTGAATTCCATTCTTTTTCATTTTCTGACCTATTTTCTTTTCCATCACTTGATCTGATGAATTTTCTTTTCTCCATCCTTGAAACTCCTGATATTTCTTTTCTCGCAAACAGATTAACCAGTTAGGCCTGAATGTTTCAGAAAAAAAAAGCGATTTGATTAAAGTGCATTTCGGAAATCTAACCGTCTAGTCCATTTTTGACCTCATTTTAACAAAAGTAACCTCATTGTTTTCCGATAAAAATAAACCTTTCTTAGTAGAACGCATGTGAATATATAAAATGACAAAGGGTATTCTGTGTTTTCTACGAAAAAACTTGGAGTATATGAGGGCATTAAACCAAATATTTCAAAAAAAAAAAAAAAAAAGAAGATCACAAATCTGAACTTTGATTCAACTAAGCTCAACAATTTCCTTTTGTTTTTGTTTGGAGGTTATAGATACTGAGTGGAGATGTCTTCTATCAGCAACGACTGTGTTTTGTTGATCCTAAAGTACCTCCAAGAGGAAAACTTGGTGGAAACGGCTCACGCGTAGGTTCTTTTTCCATTAATTAATCTCTTCTATTTCTTCTTCGTTGATCTGATCGGCTACAAATTAAGGTATATTAATCGTGGTTACGAAACAGGCTGGAGCGTCAATCGGGTATCTTCTTCAATATGAATTACGTGGAAGAGCTGGTGATGAACGGAGAATGGGAGGAGACTGAGAAGTATCTTTCCGGATTTACCGAGGTGGGGGATAATCAGTTCTCCACCAAGATATTTTTCGAGATCAGGAAGCAGAAGTATCTTGAGGCATTGGACAGGTAATTAAGAGTTTGTTTCTAAAAACTGTTTTTGAAAACTGTTTTTTGGAGAACACAAGTTTGATTCTTTTTTTTTTCTTGGAAATGACCGATAACAAAGAAAATATTAAATTCAAAGAACAAAAACAGTTTTAGAGAACACGAAAACCATATTTTCAGTGTTTTCAAGAACATGAACCAAACAAGCTCTAAAAGTCTGTTTGTTTATAGATTTTGAAAAATGTTTTTTATCCTGAAAAAACGGAAAGAATAAGAACAGAGAAAACAAAAAACACTAAATTCAAATAACAATAATAGTTTTCAGAAACCATCAAACTGATATTCTTCGTATGTTTCCAAAAACCATTCTCAATAACAGTTTTAAAAAACAAAAACCAAACATATCCTAAGAATCAAATTTCTGATTTTCATACTTCAGATTTCGGTTTTCGCCAATGTTAATTTCTTTTTTTATTTCTTCATGATTTGATTGCTAGAAAGGATCGGCACAAGGCTGTGGAAATCCTAAAGTCTGATCTAAAAATTTTTAGCCGGTTCAACAATGATTTGTACAGGGAAATGGCTCTACTCATCACACTAGAGGATTTCAGGTATGATCTCTCTCTCTCTCTAAATTATGTGTTGATGAATATTGGAACATTGAATAAATAATTATTGTCCATATTTTTGCAGGAAACATAAGTCACTAAGGAAGTATGGAGATACAGTATCTGCAAGAGCATCAATTCTAAGGGAAATCAAGAAGGCTATCTGGTCGAATCCCGTCTTCGATGGCAAGCTGGAATTCCCGGCTATTGATACAGCAGCTCTGAGAAATCTCCCTAGTCATGAGGAGGAGGAGAAGGAGAAGGAGAAGGAGGAGGAGGAGGAGGAGGAGAAGGAGGCCTGAAGTACTACTGTGTCAATGTTGGGGTCTGGTCTGGTCTGGTCTGGTCTGCTAGCTACTTCTAATCCTGTGCTAGTTTTTGCTTTCATCCTATGACCTAGTTTCATCCTAGCTATTTCATAAATTGATCATAAAGAGGAGAGGTTTGTTTTTATGGTTGGTGATGGCCGCCTAATGGAACCTATTATATATGAAGTCAATTAACAATCAAGGTTTTTCTTTTCCTATTATGATCTCCAACCAAAGGAACATCTCTTGGATTATGTTTGGTTTTTAGAAAATTGGAGGAAAAATGCGAAAGAAAGAAAATAGAGACGAGAAACTAGAAAAAAAAATGATGAGAAATAAAATAAAAGTTTCTAAGATATTTTATTTATATTTGACTTTTTTAAAGATTTTTTTTATTAAACAATAATTTTCCTTATTTTTTTTAATGCTTTCCAAAAACTAAATATTCTTTCTTAGTACTTTCCCAACAGTACTTTCCTAGAATCAAAGACAATCTAAGGGTTTATTGTAGTACTTTCACAACAGTATTTTCCTAGAATCAAAGACAATCTAAGGGTTTATTGAGGGTTAGCGTATGATGACACATTTATTATTCATGTCGGGTTGGGTTGACGAATAATAAGAATTATAATTAATCATCTATGTTTAACACAAATCATGTTTATTAATTTTATTATTTAAAATAATATGAATTATAATTAATAATCCATATTTAACACAAATAAACTATTAAATATGTTAATTAACTATGTGTATAATTAAGCATGTCGATTCGAATTAGTCGTGTTAGGCGGTCAGCGAATATGATTCATTTATTAAACGTGTTAGACGGGTTAACACGAATATGACCCAAACATGATTATACTCAATTCAAACCTACAAAAACCGTATTAAGTTTGTATCGTGTTTACATATCGTGTCAAATTTTGTCAGCCCTAATTTATTTCCACTGAGAACACAAATGCACTCCCCATTTCAACCCATGTCATAAGACATGGAAGTATTAGAGTTTTGAAATAGAAAAGGATGTGTACTATAAGCTTGATTGCAATGGGCGGGTTTTTTTCGGGTTTTCACCTTGTCCTGCCCCTATAACTTGTTTTTGGCAAGGTGGGGTATGTTCGGGTATTGTTTAGTCCTGTCCCAATGTTATAAAATATATTAAAAATATTTTTATTTTAATATACAATAATAATTTGTAAAATAAAATATATTTCTTATTTATTTATAATATATATCAATTTCAATATAATAAAATAGAGATAAACATGATGGTATAGAGCTTCTCCATTCTTGTACTCGTGGACGGCCATTTAATATTTTAAGTAAATGAATGAAAAGTATTTAAATTAACAGGACTAATAGATGGATATTTAACTATATCATTTAAGAGTATTTGGCATTTGAGAGCTCTCGACGAGTCTCACACTTTCCAATATGATTTGTCACGTGGGAAGCATGCCCAAATTTCAATACCATACTTGATAATACGCCCTTTATCGTCAAGCCTCTAATCCACATTCTAATACGATGTTTTGAGCCATTCCAATACAAATATTTTTATGTTTCAATCCTTGGAAACCTTGTTTTGGGGATGAATTTTGGGTTGAATGAGACATGTACTTACGTTGCCAAGGCTACTGATGGGGTTTGAAATAATAGCCGTAGGTGCGTAGGCGAATGCAAGCAAAGTCGAGATTAAAATGGGCAGTAGCAATGGGCCCTTAATGGTATCATAAAGGCGGAGGCCCAAAACGAGGGCTGGCTAGCCCTTTAAAAGGCGGTAGCCCGAGGGTCCAGTATTGAAGCTTGTTTCAGTTGCCATTAGAAAGTAGGATATTTCCCAATTATTGCCCATCAATTATCCCTTATTAATCGGCTTATGATAAGAAAAGAAAATCTCCTACCCAGTGGGAGAAATATCATATCATCCTCTAACAAGGAAAGATACTATTAAGTGTCATCATCAAACTAGGAAAGTTGTCATGATCATCCATTATAATACCAGGCCACCCCATCGGTGAAAGGTATGCAGGCAATGCCTGGCGCTTCATTCCCACTAGCGGTTGATCTTCTCTCCTACGAAGGTGACTTGGGCATCGGAGAGGCGCGGGGCGAGCCAGCGATCTTTTTGTTTTCTTGTTTCTGAGAGAAGCCCAGCGTCGGAGGCAGTAGGCCAGGCCAGCCAATTCATGCGCTCAAACCCGATCTGGTTGAAAAAACATGTCGGTTGGCGGCGGAGTCTATGGGAGCAACAGTTCAGCACAAATAGTGACCTCTCGATGGTATCGGCTTCCGGAACGGCGAATGCGCGATCCTACAGGATGTAAGACCCGGCCGGTGGCGTGGGCGGCCAGGCGGGAGCGCGTTAGGGTGTGCGACCCGACGGACAAGGTGGAGCGCTCTGCGTCACCGGCCTTTACTTCTTTGAAAGAGTTGAACAACTCACGAGGGCAAATATGGCGCCCCGGGGGTCGGCGGGCGAAAAAGACCAAAACCATTGCCGAAGAGCAGCACCTCGACCCGCTGCCGGCGGATAGAGAAGGAAACTAGCCACACGGGGGCAAGATCGCCTGACGGAGAGGATCGCAATAAGGAGAGGTGGTGGGAGCAGAGGTTTAGGGACATCCGGTGAAAATCGATACGTGAAGGAAGCGATAAAGGTGAGCTCAGTCTCCATGGATGCCACAATTTTTAACAAGCCCAGAATCTCCATTCACCGCCAGTCTTTGCACTTCCCATTTCGGGTAAAGTTCGAATGCGCGAATCGAGGCGTTCGATGGAGCGAAGGGCCCATAGACCACCTCAATGCGTACAAAAATCGGATGGAGCTACACGGATCTCCAGGACCCCGTCACGATCACGAGCCTTCTCTATCACACTAAAGAGACCAAACAACGCTGGTTTAACAGAGACTCCCTCCCAGTCTTCCATCTCATCGATTGCAGAACTTTCCATAGCATTTGTCTCCCACTTTACTAGAGATGGGGGCCTGTCTGAGAAGCGAATATCTCCTTCTTACCATAAAACAGAACTCTCAAGAAAGTTTGAGGTCATATGTTGAGTTTAACAGTCGCTAAGGTGGATATTCTTGACGAGGGAGTTGCCAGTTCACCTTTCATTGCCGAGAGTGGGGGTGCGATCGAAAGACCTAATGTTCTACATCTCGAGAACCCTCGAGTGCATGTGGCGAGGTCTTGCGAAATAAATGTCAGCAGTGAAGCCTCTGTCCCGAGCAAAGAAATCTTTTACTCCAAAGGGGAAAGAAGCGGGCGGCAAAGAGGGAACAAAGCCCGAGACGGGCGGAGATAGAGGTGAATCCACTAAGGAAGCGAGGAGAAAACAAGAGCGATCCTAATAAGACGAAGGAACGTTAGAGATCGTAGGGGACCACCTCGGCTGTTTGCGGCGGCCAGAGTATTCACCTCGTGATACACCTGCGGCGGCCTCGGTGCCGCGGGTCTGCGTAAAGTCACGGCAATGAGAGGTTTTGGGTGGCCGTCCCGGATGAGAGTCATACCAGCTAGAAGAGCGACGCCCAATGCGTGGAGTTCCACAGGGGTCATGGACCTGAACAAATAAGCGCATCCGGCTAAAAAGGAAATTGAATACTTGATGGCGTGGGCATCTCGGTAGTTCGTGGCCTCGAAGAGGTAGGGCGGTCGAAGCCACCACACGCCTCGTCGGCCCGACTGGGTTTAGCATCGTGCCTTTAGGAGAAATCCATGTAATCTACGGAGGTTTGCGAGGGGGTGGAGAGTCAGCTTTCGACGGAGGCCCACTTGTGCGACGCATCGGATGGGGCAGAGCCTTAGAAGTCTGAAGCGGTATCCGGCTCGCCCAGGTGGATCACACCATCTTCTCGGACCGACATGGAAGGTTGCCAACATCCCCATGACGATCCGCTTGTTATCCCATAGTAGCTAATAAAACGGTCCATAGGGTCCTTGTTGGCAACGGAAGCTCGGCTGACATCATCTTCGCATTAGCTTTCGACAAAATAGGCATTGGAAGGGAAGGCCCAGAGCCCGGTCGGCGCACTGCGTGGGTTCTCGAGAAAATGCGCCCCTTTGGGGTCGGTAGGTTAGTGCTTACTTTGGGAGACCCCCCATGCCAGGCTACAGCAACGGTGAGATTCCTCATAGTAGATGCCCCATCGGCGTACAACATGTTACCGGTAGGCCTACTCTCGATGCCATAGGGTGATTACTCCCGCGAAACATCACATGGTTATCAAATTTCACGACTCTAGTCGGTAGGAATGGTCGAGGAAACCCCGGTAGTAGCCGAGGAATATTTTCGACGTCTGATGAAGCAAAACACGATTCGACAACATCTACATGGGCGAGCTTCGACATGCGAGATGAGGGTAACCACGACTGTGCCCTCGGAAAATTAGAGCACCGCCTGACTGGTGACTAACCCGAGAACACACCGTTTACATAGAGTGCAAGTTAGAAAAAAGACATCGAGAAGCTCTCATCAGTTTTGTAAACGAACATGGAGTATTTTCACAGGAAACACATGAAGACATGGGTGGGGTCGACCGGAAGTGATCACCAGCGGGTTAAGCGTCGATCCACTCCTTTAGGCGGGTGTGAAGAGGAGTTTTCCGAAAAGACGAGAGGCGATTAATGAAGAGGGTCGGTTGACTCCCCTCCCAGACAAAGCGATTAGAAGTAGAGTGCCGAATGGTTGGCTAACGTTGTTCTCGTCAAAGCAAACGGAAGTGGCGGCTTTTGCATCGATTTCCACGGGACATCAACGGGGCCTACGAGAGGATGGCTTCCCTACACCTCGAATTGATCTCATAGTTGACATACGAAGGTCATGAACTCCTCGGCTTCATGGACACGCTAAGTTTCTGATCGAATCGATATGGACCCCGGCGACGAGAAGACCTCATTTGTCCTTGGTTGGGGAACTCTTTGTTATCGAGTAATGCCGCGAGGTACAAAGAATCTGGGAGCCCCGCTACGGTGGTGAACGGGATGTTAGGAAGCAGGTGGGACATTTATGGAGTATATATATAGACGACATGCTGAGTAAAATCGATAAAAATAGAGCTCCATAACCCGTTAGCCAGGGCGTTCGGATCCCAAGGCTTTACAATATGAAGTTAAACCCATTGATGCGCTTTCGGTCTCAGGCCGGGAAGTTCTTAGGTTTTTATAGTGTGATTGAGGAATAGAGGCAAACTGGGATAAGATAAAGTCGTGCTGATATCTTTCAAGTAAAACATTAAGGAGCATTCAACGACGGGAGAATCATTGCGTTGGTAGCTTCATATCTATGACGACATCATATGTTGGCCTTTCTTTCGGAGTTACGAAAAGGCCTTACAGTGGGGCGCCTGCGCGAGAAAGCGTTGCTCAAATCTACGACTCTCCCCCATTACAGTGGCCCCTTCGAGGGAGAACTCTCACTCTACGGCGGATTTGAGACTTTGCAACTGGTGCGCCTGGTAGAAAACGGAGACCCAGTGCAACCAAACGATCCCTGCTTGCAATGCGGTGAGCTCAGAAGGAGAGTGCAGATGGAAAAGCTGATCCTGGCGTTGGTAATGTAACGCCCCAAAAATACCCTAGAATTTTTATAATAATTTTATTATATATTCTGGGTATGGATTAAGCCAGACTTGGGTTTTTTTCGGGAAAAATTGATAAATTAACAATTGTGAAATGTACATTTAGTAGACAGAAATTTGGGCACTAGAACAAGGATAAAATTGAAATTTCCATAAAGGATATAAAAATCATAAAGGAGTAGAGATGGGCCATAATAGAAATAAAGCGAGTTGATTTGCAAAATTAAAAGGGTGAAAGGACTTAATTACAATATAGAGGGTATAGAATTATAAAGAGCTAGAGATAAAACCAAAATTCATATTTTGGTCTCCAATTGCCCTAACAAACCCAGTGGAGGAGAAAAGAGCAAGAAGGAAGAGGAAGAAGAGGAAGAGAAGGAGGGAGGAGAAGAAGATCAAAAGGTATGTTTTCAACTTGGGATCAGGAATGTATTTTGATTCTAAGGCTTTGGTTTGGAGAATAGTTGCTCCTTTGTCTAGGGTTTTTGTGGAAGAGACCGCAGGCCCTAGATTTGTTGAGGTTATGTGGGTAAAACCTTCCCAAATGGTAGGCGATAAACATGGAATCATCAAAATTGCTGCGATGTTTAGAAGAATTGATGGACTTTGGGTGAATTCATAGGATTTTACCTAGGGTTTTGTGGTATGAGGTTCCAAACCACCAATCTGATATTTTGAAGTTGTTTTGGATGAGGATTTCCATGATTTTGAGGAATTAAGGAATGGGGAGTATATAAGGAGGTGGTATCAAAAGTGGCAAAAGAAGCAAATCTGGACAATTTCACAGAACATGTCTGATACGGAATTACAAGAGAGATGTCTCGGTACACCTGGAGGAACCAACATGTCTGGTACAGGTCCGACATGTCTTAGATACATGTAATAGAATACAACGTAATCTTAGTGCAGTCAGGTGTCTGCATTACATGTGGCTGAAAAATGGCCAGGATTATTGTAGTTTTGCGTATTTAAGCTGGGAATTAAATGCCATGGATTAGTATAGGAGCCTAAGAAATGAATAATAGGGGTTCGAATAAGAATGAGACTTAAGTAAAGCGTGCGGGTACCTCACCGCCTCGGCAAGCTTAGCTGCCTCGGCGATGTTCGTTTAGTATGATTATTTGCATAACGGTAAGAGTGAAAATTTTGTATTTGACTAGGTGCGAGATTGAAGGCGACAACTGACTAAGTTGATATCGAAAAGGTCGATAATTGGTTTGTTATACAATTCTTTATTCTTGGTTTGTTCTCTAATTGTTCTTTATTCCAGTATTGTTCTATACTTGTTCTTCGTTCTCTATTTGTGAAATATACATATATATTGATTTGAATCATTGTTATTCAAATGTTTGTCAAATATATGCATGTGGACGAGTATTTGAACTATAAGTGAGTTTACTGCATAAAAGTAAATTGATTTTGAAGATATTTATTGAATGACCAACATGGCCAGGATTCTGACTGGATGCCGTCATGCGGGTAGCTGGTGTTAAATAGAGCCACATTGCTCTTGAATGACCAGAAGCGGGACGGGGATTCTGGCCCGAATACGCCATTGATTGTCTAATTGAATCCTTATGTGAAATGGTAATATTGAGTGTGAAACCACATTGCTGCGAATGACAAACGGGACGAGTTCACCAGTTGAATACATCGTGGATGTCAGTGCAATAACCCGTATGTGAAATCCTGGCAGCAGAAAACTGATGGTATTGAAGGGTATATTTTGTATAAGGAAATATCTTTTACACATTACAAGCGATATTGTTTAAAGGCATTATTTTGATAAATGCATGATTTATAAGAACGAAAATGGAATCTGGTGTGTAGAACCATTTAAGCATGAAAATGCTTAGCGTATTGTTTTATCGATCTTGTAGTCAGGAGTGATAGACATTGAGCGAGACCAGTCGAGGAGTTGAGTCATAGAGAAAGAAGCTGCCGGGTATGCTTTCGGAGTCATATGCATTACTCCATTTCTTTGAGACATTGACATTTTGTAAGCAGTTTGGTCTGAATCATTATTTTTGTAAAATCACATTTTATTAAATGTAAGTGGTATGGAATCTTTTGAATGTGTAAATGTTTTATGGAGCTTTGAAATGAAAATACTTAGCGAAATTATAAATTTAAAATGAATAACACAAATGGAAATGATTTGATAAGATGGTGAAATCTTGGAATCCTTAGGGCTCGGCTTGGATGCCAATGGTCGAGTCGAGATTCGGGTCGCGACACTTTTGAAAACTAAGATTTAATAACCTGAGAGAATAAAAGAAATAAAGCTAGGGCGTCCAGGGTTCGGTTCGGACTCGCCCGATCGGGTCTAGAATTTGGGCAGGGTCGCCGCGAGTAGCTTTATCTAAAACTCGGAGCCACTTACTTCTGACTCATACCATGAAGTCCAATGCAGATATCGTGAAGCAAATCATAAACCTTGAGAGAGCCTACGGAAAGGCGATAAAGTGGGTTATAGGTAGTGAATTTGACTTGGTCTGGCAAGACGGTAAAGGCGAGATCTTGGCGGATTTCATCATGGAATTCACTCCCACACTTGCGCGGTCTACGAAATTTACCCAGTTGGCACCCAGACCTCCCGTCGGAGTTATCCATCGTAGTGTGGCAGCACCCGAGGCGTGCGGGGCTTATCTGACCTCTCAGGGCGGGATGAATCACAATCGTCCTTACATTCGACTTCGAGCCTCAATGTGAAGTAGAATATGAGGTTGTCATAGCCGGACTGACCTCTCGCCCACTTCATGGAAGAAGATCGGTACGGTATTGTGACTTCCATTTGGTGGTAAAGCGGATAGAAGACTCCTACGAGGCGGAGGAAAATGATCTTATATCTCAAAAGATACGAGTTGCTTAGAAGTTCACACGAGTTGGTCGAGCATGTACGAAGCGGAGAATTCCGGTGATGCCTTGTTAAAGCGGTGGCGACCTCTGAAGACTGGGGCGGTGATGCTGTTGAGCACCTTCGGAACCCTCGTGAGCATTGGCTTGATAGAAGTCTCCCTGCGATGTCTGACCCAGAGATTTGGATGGTTGTCTGGGATTACTTGGTGGATGGTACATTGCGGCGACGAGAAGGGCGTCGAACTTGAGCGAGTTCGGTAAGGACTCGGATTCATCGAGGACCACTTTATAAATGAGGCTTCTCTACGCCCATTCTTAAGTGCGTAGGGAAGGAAGACACCAACTACATACTCAGGGAAGTACACGAGGGCATATATGGCAACCATATCGAAGCTCGGACCTTGGCGGGGATAACATTGAGACAAGGGTACTACTGGCCCACAATGCTCAAAGACGCGACAAAACTGGTTAGAAAATGCAAAGCTTGTCAAGAGCATTCCAGGATCTCTCATCTCCCATCCCGGCGCGGCGTCGGTCACAAGCGGGAACCTTTTCAGCAATGAAATTTGGACATATAAGGACCCTACCCGTTGGAAAGGGCGTCTGAAATTTATCATTGTGGTGTGGAACTGTACGAAATGGTGTAGAACCCTTGCAATCCGCGAGCGAGGAAGGTGCATGGCTTTTTATGCGGCACTGCATAATATGCGGGTTCGGGATCAGGTCCCTCGTGTCCGGAATGTGTGGAAAGCGGTCGACGACCACTAAGTTCGGGGGTTCTGCGGCGAGGCTCGGATCGAGAACTACTACTCGTCCCCGGCTCGTCAGCGATCCATTGGGTGGCGAGAGGGTTACTATAGGACTCTAAAGGCGGCCGAAAACCAAACTAGAAGATCTAAAAGGAAAATGGTTCAGAGTACCTCCCAGGGTATTATGGGCATCTGAGAACTACAGCATGAAGTCAGCGACTTAGGAAACCTCGTTCGCTCTGGCCTTTGGCATTGAAGCAGTAGATCTAGTCGAGGTCGGACTAAAATCTCTAAGGATTGAACTAGCAAAATCGAGCACAATGAGGAGGTCCTTCGCTGGCTTGGATCTGGAAGAAAATGTGAGCAAGTCTAAAGGCGTATGGAGGGTATCACGGGAAGACAACGGTATTATGACTAAAGGGTTAAACGGAGCTGCAAACTTGAGCTGACCTAGTTAAAAAACTTCTACCGACGAGGAAGGACCCACTACATGGGAAGTGGGACCTAATTGGGAAGGGCCCACATCGTACATCTCATAATCCAGGCGCTTATTTATGTGCTCTAAACGGAAGAAGGAAAACCACGCCCCATTCTGTGGAGCCCAGACACCTGAAGCGGTTCTGGTAAGACCGGAGCGTGATACATAATAAAAGAACCACCATCTTGATTCGAATAACACTATTTCTATTTTAAAGTTGTTTAATGTTATAGGTGGACGAGCAATAAGTTATAACGATAAAGCGAAACACGGCTCGAGGGCTTTAGGTAGAAGAAGCGCGTAATTCACAAAGATCGTTCTTTATCTCAAAGGAGCTACAGTTGAATACAAAATTTCATTACATGGAGGTTATAGCCACCTCAGAGAATTACAAAATCTCCCTTTGCATCTCAAAAATTACAATTAAGCGAAAATCGTTCTTCACATCGGCCTCGCCCAGCCAGCAAACCACGAAAAGGGAAGAAAGAAGAAGAAGAGTCACAAGAGAAGGGAGAGGAAGAGAGGAGAAGAGAGGAAAGGAAGAGAAAGAAGAAGAAGAAAGAAATAAAAAACAGAGAAAGCGGTACTAAAAGTTTTCAAGTACGCCCCTACGGATATGTTCTAGCACGAGTTCCATCGTTGGGCATAGCTAGGGAGCAACCACGGCTCACCTGAGGGAGGCGGGAAAAACCGCAGCTCGCTACAAGCGGTAGACCATCGACACCAAATGTCGGCTCACGATCACCAGATAGACTCCATGCAGTGATGACCAAACCCTGACGCTTCATCATACGCGAACTCCGATTATGCCAAAGAAAAGACAAAGGTTGGAAGCATAGCACCATCCGCAGAGGGTCATTGTTATAAAGGAGCCCGGGGCGGCAGGAAATTTGTACTGTCCGTTCAATTCTCCATAGATCCACATTAAAGCCACGCGCTCCCGAGGAAGGAAAGCGAAGGTCTTAGCGGCTCGGGAGCCCTAGTAGCCGGTTCGGTGCGGGAGGGTCTTAGAGCTCGGGCAATGGCTCATCTGCGAGGCTCGCTGACTCGGAAGGTCTTAGCGCCCGGGAGCCCGGTGGCTGGGTTGATACCGGGAGGGTCTTAGGCGCCTCGGAGCCCGATGGCTCGGCTGGCCGGCTCTCACGGCTTAGGAGGATCTTAGCGCCCGGGAGCCCGTGGGCTTGGGTTCGCGGGGAGGGTGCCGCGCCGGGCCCGATAGCTCGGCGCAACGAGCTTAGCACTGACTCGGGGAGATGTAGCGCGAACTGTGCTTCCGGTTCGTGCGGGGAGGGTCTTAGCGCCCGGGCCAAATAGCTCGGCCTTTAGGCTCTCACATCTCGGGAGGTCTTAGCGTCGAGGAGCTGTGGCTTTCCGGTTCGTGCGTAGGGGTCGCCCGCGCGCCGGGCGATGGCTGGCTGCGAGGAGTTCCTCGCCGGCTCGGGGGAGGGTCTTAGCGCCCAGGAGCCTAGTAGCTTAGTTATCGTAGGAGGGTCTTAGAGGCCGAGGCCCGATAGCTCGGCTGTGGGGCTGCAATGAAGGGTCTTGGCGCCCGGGGCCCCGATGGCTTAGTTCGTCTGAGAGTGCTTAGCGCCGGGCCCGTCATTTCCGTCTTGTAGGCTCACCGTAGCGAGGTCTTAGCGCCCAGAGGCCCGGTAACCGGTTCGTGCAAAGGGTCTTAGCGCCACAGAGCTTTGGCCAGCTCCGATTCGTGCGGGATTAGCGCCCGGCTGATAGCTCAGCACAGTGGGGCTCGTGGCTGAGGTCTTAGCCCGGGGCCCGATAGCTCGGTTCCTTTCGAGGGTCTTAGCACCCGGAAGCCCTAATAGCTCGGTTCGCGGGGAGGATTCTTAGCGCCTGGAGCCCCGATAGCTCGGCCTGCGAGGCCTTGTGTGAAGGGTGGCGCCAGGGGCCCAGTGGCTTGGATTCGTGCGAGGAGGGTCTTAGCTCCGAGGTGATAGCTCATCGTGTAGGCTCTCACGGCTCGGGAGGGTCTTAGGCGCCTGAGCTGGTGGCTCATTGTGCGAAGGGTTTTTAGGCGCCCGGGCCCAGTGGCTCGGCAACGAGGCTCTCCGCATTTCAGGAGGGTCTTGCGCCCCGGGCGGTGGCTCCCGGAGTGCGGGAACATAGCTACTATGGGAGACCTCGTGAGCTTGAGGAACTGACGGCTCACATCGTGAAACGGAAGGAGCGAAGAAGTTAATCGTGAATCTTGGTATATCAACAAATGGTCGAGATCAGCAATCTAAAACTGGGCTCCGTGAGGATACGAAAGAGAGAGAGCTGGCGACGTTGGGCCTCGACTGCGGAAGTGGAGGGGTGAAGGCGGGCCACAGCGGGTGAAGTAGAAGGGCTAGCCCAGGAGGAACTTACGGGGAGGCTCGCCGGGCGAGGGCATGATCGGGGCCCTTGAAAACTACCTCGGCGCTGCATCGACCTCGTATGAGACGAGATCCTTCAGCCTATCGTCGAAGGCTGGATGTTGAGACTCGAGGTCGAGAGCTCGGGGCTTGGAGCTTTGAAGAGCGAAGCCACCGACCCATTGGGTACGGGCTTAGTCTTTAAACTCGTATCGCCGACTCCTCAGATTTGGCAAAGCCTCGCCTCATGAGTCCATCGAAACTGTGAGCTCCTTACGTCGGAGCATTCCACAAGCGGGCCTCGAGGCCTTAACTTGGCCCCATAGGTCACCCTTGATGGTACTGACTTCTCTGCACGGCGGTAGCGGCTCGTCTTCGGTGACCTTGTCGCCGGCGGGACTCTTTTTCTTTATCCTCAGCCCACGCCCTTGCCACTGAAGCGTGCTTGGTCGGACTTGTGCTTCCTGAGAGTTCCTGGTCGGTTCCATGCTCCCGGAGCTTGAGGCCGGCCTCTTGGAAGTCGAGCGACCTTGCAAGAGTTGGCCCATACAGTGGAGCCCTCGGTAGCGCCCTCCCTTACAACCTTTCGCATAAGTAGCCACACGAAAAAAAAAAAAAAGCAAAGTCAGTTAGTAGAACTGAAGCATAAAAGAAAAGATCGGCGAAAGCACTTGGGCGTGCGGCGGAGGCGGTTCCCTAAGCGTTTAGAGCCTCCTTGGCCAGGCTGACACCGCCCCTCCCGAGGTCGGAGTCGCGCGGGATGGAGAAACAAGCCTCGGCGGTGAGCTCGCGCGAGGAAAGCAGTCCTCTCATCCCTGCGGCCTGAGCGATCACGATTCCCAGTCACCTCGTCCGGCATTGTAGGAGGGAGGCGAGGCGCCCGTGACGATGGGACTATAAAGCGAGATAGGGAGAGACCTCCGAGGGGGCTCATCAGCCCTCCCAGAAGAGTGGTCCTCCCGGCCGGAGTGGCGGACGAAGGAGAGGGAGAGGCCCTCACCTTTAGGTTCTTACCCCGAGAAGGGACATCCCTCTGGTGAGCTCGGAGGTTTCCATTTCACGCTCCTCTTCTTCTTTGCCAACACCTCTAGGCGGGACTGAAGCTCTCCCTGTGTAGGCTTCACAGTAAGGGGCTCTGAAACAGAAGGTGAGGAAAGATTTGGGGATGGGAGGCTTCATGTGGAGGGGAGGAAGATCTCCCGAGAAAATGAAGTGGGTGGGGCCTCGCCTGAGACGATCCGAATATCAGGCCTAATGGGCTCGGAATGGGCACACGGGCGCACTTCACCAACTTAAAGCTACCTCGTGCTTAGGATTGAGATCGGAATTTGACATGAAGGCCATGCGGAGCCCGAAGCGATGTCGAATATCACGTGACCTCGAAACCAAAGCAGGCCAAAGCTGAAGGAGGCTCACGTAGGTTCTTAGGGAGTAGATCGAGACGGCGGGAGCTGTGATGTGTCTCGATTAAAGGGATTATATTCCCGATGACTGACGGCTAACAAAAAAATACTTCCTTCGAGCTTGTGAAGATGGAAGGTCGAAATTATCGACTTAACGCTGGAGCGCGAAGATATAAAAGAAACCTTGACGACCTCCTTTACATTGAAGAGTCTAAAAGCGAGGCAATCTTGGGAATACTGAGCCTTTGTCCCTTTAAGCGACTAACAACCCCTAGAACACCCGAAGTTGGGAAAGGCTGAGAGGGGCAACATTGGAATCTTTGCGGAGACCGCATAAAGGATGCGAGGGAAGTGAAGGCTGGTTCTCGAGACGCCACCTAAAAAAGCACACCATCTTAGGCACTTGAACCAATGTAGGTGAGTGACACATCGGGGCACAAACTGGACCTAAACGGGGCCCATCTTTGGGTCTCAGATATCACTTGTCTGAGGGTTCGACGGTTAAGAGACCCCGACCTCGTGGCGTTCTGTATGGCGACCCTCAAATATTCAAAGCGCTGGGATCAGTTGATTAATTTACCCTTACTTATCGAGGGAAGGAGGCTCTGGGGCGGCCGTTGAACCACCCACTGACCCAATTTGTCGTTTCCCAGTTAGTCGATTGACCAGACGGCTCGACGGAGTTACTCCACTGTCTGTAAACGGAGGGCGACCGGGACCCGTGGAGTGCGCCGGGGGTTAAGCGAGGAAGAAAGGAAATCAAGGGCCACGAGGAGACCCACCAGAGGCACGCCTAGAACCTCCTCGAGAACAGAGCCAAAGAGAGGAGAAGAAAAAAACGTGCAAGGCGGAAACAAGGCAGGGACACGACCCCAAAGAGATGTCGGGGACCCTTGAAGCGATCTGACACAAGTCGGACAAGATTCAAGAAAAGGAAGCCTGAAACTGCGAGGTAAAAAAAAAAGCTTCAGAATAAGGGAACAAAGTACAAGCGGTCGGGGACATTTTAAGGAAATTTAAGAGCCCGCAACCGAGAAATAAGCAGCGAAAATCGAAGCCATCATATCCTGAGGCGTGGGATGGCGGCAAAATACCAATCAAACCCTTCACTGGTAGCCATGTGGGTATCACACTTGATCGAAGCGTCATTGCCTTACCTTTGCTTAGTCAAGGTTGGGGCGGTGATGGGGTTTGAAATAATAAGGCGCATGCACCTAAGATCTGGCCAAACGTCGGGATTAAAATGGGCCAATCTGCAATAGAACCTTAATGGTATCCCTCGAAGGCAGGCTGAACGAGGTGACTCCGCTTGCTAAAGACATTGTGAGGAATCAGAGTATTAGAGGAAAACACTTAATCTCCACCAACCAGGAAAGTAGGATATTTCCCAATTATTGCTCATCAATTATCCCTTATTAATCGACTTACGATAAGGAAAGAAAATCTCCTACCTAGTGAGAGAAATATCGTATCATCCTCCAACAAGGAAAGATACTATTGAGTGTCATCATCCGACTAGGAAGATTGTCATGATCATCCATTATAAATACAGGCCACCCGTGCGAAGATGCGAGACTTATACCTGGCCTTCATTCCACTAGCGGTGATCTTCTCTCCCGCTCAGAAAGAACTGATTTGGGCGCCAGGAGAGGCAAGGCGAGCCCAGTCGATCCTTTTGTTTCTCTTGTTTTACGTAGAGAAGCGACGATCAGCTTATTGCATTGCCAGTTCCAACATTACTGAAGCCAGTCCGGTTGAAGCATCATCAACTACTAAAAAGCTATACTAAATAAAAGTTAAAATGTGAGTGATGAAATTTATACACAACATGCCTCACCCAATCCCATTTTCAATATATAATTAATGGGGGGCTATGAATTTTGATAAATGCCTAAAGTTGGGCCATTTTAGTGTCAAAGTTCTTGCATAAAGTAATTCTAAAGTAATATCAAAACTAATAAAAGATTGATTAGTTTTGTTGTTTTTCATCCCAAGGATTTTTCAGTAGGACTAGTTTTGATAAATTTTTAGGGTATATTTTATTTAGGGTTAGGCTGAAACAACTACAAAAATGTTTTTCATTATTGTATGAGAGGATTTATGTAGAGAATATTTAAAGGTTCTTGTTTCATTCAATTTTAATTTTCCTTAATCGTATGTGCTATCCAATGATTTTTTTTTTCAACTCAGAACTATAAGTGGTACACCTTTTTAGTTTGGAGTGGTAGCAAGGAAAGTGTAGTACTTTTTATTTTTATTTTTATGAATTAATATGTCTCTATCAAGATAGAAGCCTGAAGCATGATATAATGTAACAAAATAAGAGTTCATCAACATATTTATTTATCATGGTTTTTTTTCTCTCTCTTGTATCCTTGATTGTCTTTTTTTTTTTTAGTATTACATGACTTAGTATATAAAACATCTATAGTGTAATACCTTCTACCTTCTATTGGATGATTTATCTTGATCGTCAAGGTAATTTTCCTATAGTGAGTATACTAGTGTGTATACACACATATTAGATAAAACTTCTTGTCAATCATGAAATTGGCTATTGGATAATCATAATTCACTAAGCTTGATTATATTATGAGCTCAATCTTAAGAAAATATTAAGCCAAAAGTTATTAAGATAGAAGACAAAATATCTTCTCAAACTTAGAACCGTGATATTTCATGGAATTGAAGGTATATATATATTTTCATAGATGATCCTTTTTGGAATTAAGACCTTAAAGAAGTAAGGCTCACAAATATAACAAATTAATTTAAACTACATTATCCTTTTATTTTTCTTTTTTCACACTAACATTAAGTTAAACATGATGATTAAGATTAAGTTAGGAAATGAACAAAATGAACATATCTTAGCTTTTTAGATTTTCCAAGAGAAACTTTTGGTAGAGTTAGGACAAAATATGACACATTATGTGTCATATTGCTAACCACATTCTAATTTGGCGTGCAGAGGCCATAAATGGAACCATAGCTATTTTAAAGGAAGATATAACCAAAGCAATGTTAGTGATGTTTTGGATTTAGTCAAAATGGGGGATTGATGATTATATATGATCATAAATATATTAAAAGGATATAATGATTTTTATAACAACTTTGTTCATTCTAAATAAGAATTGATTAGTTTGAAAAAAATAAACAACTTGATACATGTTTAAAATATTACTTGGAAATATTCTACAATTAAATTTTTTAGCAAAGTAAAAAATTAAATGATACTATTGGAATGGATATGAAAAGAGAATGAAAGATACAAAAATAAACTTGCTAAGTTGTATGGAAGACATAGAAATAAAAGTAATATTGAAAAAGTGGAAGTCAAAAAACTTGTTATATTTGCTTCTATCATTTATAATATTTTCTATGGTATGGACCATATGGTAAATTATTCTCTCTTATTTTAAATGTAGGAATGATTGGTCAAACTACACATTGTAACCTCATATACTTTTTGTGTAGATTTTTTTATCTTTATGTTCTTAAATTAGCATCAAAACTTTTGCTAATACAACAAGTATAGTTTAGGCTCACCTAAACGCCAATAGGACATGACTATCCACTCACAAAGAGATGACAAAGGGGTTTGTCTTAATTTACCTATTAGCAAAAGTAACAACATATATATGCACATAAGAAGTGATTATGACAGGTAATGATGAGCTGTAAGTCTACATTTCACAATAAGACGTCATGTAGAGTGTCAACCAAATAGGATGTGTGGAAATAACTTATCGTCAATCAAATGAAATGAAATACTTATCCAGATCATCTATATATCTTATTACGTCTCGTACCATATTTGAATATGTGATTGGTGCTAAACATCATATATCAAAAATTTGCAAACTCAATAATTGTTCAAAGCGATCTAAGTATTGATTATATTCAATAATAATATGATGGTATTATTTGAAGTCATATAATAATAATTATTATATTAATCTTTTTCTTTCCAAATTATCTTAAGCTTTAAAATTAAGAGTCATGCATGTGATGAGAAACACACCCTCTCCTGATGAAGTTGACAAAGAAAACCGAAAGTTTCAATACTCACTACAAACATGAAAGGCTTGAAGATGATAATCATATCTGTAGATTAGACATTTGGAGAGAATCCAAGGCAAGAACCCTAAATTTTCCAAGGAAAACAGGATTTGCCGCTATAGCCTTCTTGATTTCTCTGAGAATAGATGCTCTTGCAGACCTTGTATCTCCATACTTGGTCAAAGAAGCATGTTTCCTGTAAAATTCACCATTAATGAACTCCATTTGAGCAAACCTGTCTCCTTTTCGAAGTCAAAACGTCAGCTTGATTAGAGATCATACCTGAAATCAACTATGGTAATTAGTAGAACCATTTCCTTGTACAATTCACTGTTGTGTTGAGCAAAGACTTTGAGATCATTATTGAGAATCTCCACAGCCTTGCCATATTCATGCCTTGCAAAAATGTGAACCATATATGCATGTCAGATACCTGAATTTGTAACTTTAAGATTGTGTTTGGTTTCGAAAAGTACTAAGGAAAATTATTTTGTTGTTTGATGAAAAATCGCAAAGAAAATAAAAAATAAACAAATTACTTATAAACTTTTTATATATATTTATAAATCATTCATTGTGTTGATAAGTCAAAATAAGTAAAATGGGTTCAAAATAGTAAATAAAAATAATATGTATGAATTCATGGCGGACCTAGCTAATGCCCAAGGGGCATATGCCCCCTTGAATTTATTTATTTTTGTAAATTTTTTTTACTTTATTGCCACCTCACCCTTAACTATGCCCCTTGAATCTCTAAGCTGATCTTATACCACTAGGTCGCAATTCTAGGTTTGTTAATGTATGCGCCCCTAAACTGAATTCCCAGTTGCGCCGTTGAGTATGATCTAACTCTATTTTCAATTTCTTACTCATTTTTTTTTTTTTACTATTTTTCCTCTCTAATTTTCAAGAACTAAACATAGCTTAAGATGAACAAAAAAGGAAAATGAGGAAGTAATGGGAATTCAAAGAGGTTTTTGATTGTTACTTGTCGATGTCTCGAGTATACATTTCTCATTTAAGTAAGATCTTAGTAGACAACTTGTTATCCTCAATTTGGTGAAGCCGAAATATATTTTAAACTTCATTCCATTCCCCTTTCGGTCTGACTCTTCAAAATATTCTAAGTTAAAGAAAGACCGATTCCCTCTCATTTTATCAAGAATTGAGAAAAATCATATGGGTAAAGAAAAAAAAGAAAATAAGAAAAAAAGAAACGAAGAAGAAAAAAATAGAAGAAGAAGAAGCTACGTATGAAGCGGTCTCTTTGGAAGTTATGATCTTGAGGAATTTCAAGATTAGCAACCTGATCTTTGCAGACGGAAAAGAAGACATCTTGTTCTGCAGAAACCACAATCTGTAGTGGATGCTTGAAAATCCAAACAGGTCTAAACCTTTAAAAATGATGAAATATTCAGTGAAATAACCTCGAATAGTCCGCCATTTTGTAAATCTAACCCTTTTTATGTTTTTTCTCGAATAATAATTTTTTTTGGACAAAAATGGCCTTTGTCATTTTATATATTTGCATGTCTTTAAAAAGAAAGAGTTATTTTTACAATAGTTTAATAAAGGTATTTTTGTCAAAAAAAAATGTTAAAATTTGATGAAGATTAGATTTCCAGAACCCCCAGTTTCAAACTCCTTTAATCATATCCCCTTAAAGATATAATAATAATAAAAAAAGGCCATCAAGTAAGTTGGTGAGAACTGCCATTACAGTCACCTGCAAGACCAACAACCCAAAAGCCATCTCTCTCTCTCTCTTTCCCTAAAAAAAGGGAAAAGAAGATGAAAATATATGTTCATTTCCTCATTAAGATAAACTACTTAACAAGTCATTTCCAACATTTTTCTTGTCTGGCAAACAACCCTTCTTCATATTAAGGTAAGATATATTCTTTTATCTATTTATTATTATTCATATATAGAAGAAATGGATGGAGAAATCTATCGGACAATAGAGAAGGATAACACATAACCGTTTTTTTTTTGTTGTTGGAATTTGTATACTAAAATTTAAAAAATATATATTCTGGTATAAATTGAATCATTTATATGGGGTGATGAATAACCACACTTACATTCATGAATTACACTTACATTCATCTTATATAGATGAACCTTCATTAACCCTCATTTATGGAACTTCATAACTCTGTTAAGGTGAAAAAATAAAATTTGAATATCTTTATAAGCTTTATAAAAAGGCCTTCACCATCCTTTGTGAGTATCCCGAAAGTAAGACTTCTCTAATTCATGCTTTCTCTTTCCATACTTATTATTTTCATATAGAGAGAATATGTTATCTTAACATCACATTTTATAATACTTTTTCACAATACGTTATCGACACCCAGGTTCTTTGTGAAGGTATTATCTAATCCTAAACTTAAAGTTATTTTAAGTTTGCATAAATATAATTATTTGATTTTGATTAGAAACAAAAGGCTATATTATTGTTAGAAATTTATAATAAATTTGATGTAAGACCCGAGAAAAACCTAGAAATTTGAATTTTTGCTAGGAAGGGCAAAATGGTAATTTTGTCGGAATTCTTTCTAGATCTCAGATGATGAAACAGACTTCACCGTTTGAATCATCTCGTGAAATCTAGTCACCTAGGCGAATTTTGTTGAATCTTTGAGATGATATGATTTTCCACGGAATTTTTGGCGACGAGGTGAGTGGACCTGGTAAAGATTTTAGAAAACCCTAAAATGTCGGATATTTAAGAATATCCATTTAAGATAGATGGAATTGAAACCCAGGATGAAATAAATTTTAGAGGCAGGAAACTGGCTTAGAAGAAAGTGTGACACATGGCGTGACGTGAAATGCGTGTGTATAAATAGCGCAAAATCACTCCCAACGTGCCAAAGATCTCATATGTGATGCTTGAAGAAGAAAAGCGTGATAGAGAGAGAGAGAGGGGAAAACAAACATTTCTCTAGATTTCGCGGAATTTTGTCGTCCGGAACTCGGCGGTAGAGATGCAAAAATTTGCTTTCACCTTGACGAGAGCTACGTGTGGGTATTGGAATCACAAGATTTCGCCAAGGTCCAAGGTTCGGGTTTTCACAAAAATCGAGAAAAAGACGGTGTCCCGGGAAAGCACGCTAATTGAGGTAGGGTTTTTATCCTATTCGGTTTAAAATGCATGCAGGGCATGGGTGTGTGAAGTGGAATCTTTGTCCGATTTTTTCCTTCGGCCCACGTAGTAATGTTTAGCCATAACATGGCCATCCCTCATTTGAATTGAGTGATTCTAATTTCTGGGTAATCTAGACTTATAGGGGAACATATCTCCTTGAAATAGGTCTATCCAAATTCCGACCCCTTTGGACTCAGAAACGCATTCAAAGTGGAGCTATGTTCAGGCAGTTATCCTGTTTCGTTTTGAGACCCCATGACTGTGTTTTGGCCATAACTTGGCCATCACTTGGCCATCACTTATTTGAATTGAGTGATTCTAATTTATGGGTAAACTATAATTATAGAAGAACATATTTCCTTGAACAGGTCTAACCAAATTCCGACCCCTTTGGACTCAGAAATGCATTCAAAGGGGAGCTATGTTCAGACAGTTTCTGGTTCTTTTTGAAAACTGAGTAGTCCCGGTTGTTTAGGACATATCTTGAGTTCCGGTGATTCGATTTAGGTGATTCAAGTTGGAGATGAACCCTAAGAACCGTATCTTCAAATGGGTACAAAGAACCAGTGTTAAATTATGGATTAAGACCCTTGAAATCGGGTATCACAAACTGTTTCCAGTGTAAGCAGAGTAAACTAACCAGCTTTGAATGAAAGAGCCATAACTTCTTCGTCCGAACTTCGTTTCGGGTGTTCTTGGACTTTATGGAAAGTCCATTGAGTCAAGAACCTAGCCATATGCCTGTGGAGGGTAATTGGTATCCACAACCTTGCTGAAAGTTGGTGTTTGTACCAAGTGCGCAGGTGGAACAAAGGGGTAATTTCCTGTTTTGTTTGCCTCCAAATTCGGACGACCATATCTTTCGCGTTCGAACTCCGTTTGGGGTGTTCTTAGACTCTATGGAAAGCCCATTGAGTCAAGATTATTTCCATGTGACTTTGGAAGGCAGTAGGTGTGATGCCCCAAGCAAGGTGTCCGTTAATGACCAGTCGACCCTCGGAATACTAAGTGGATGTCGGGTAACAGGCACGGCTCATGAAAAATCGAGCAGAGTCTCCTTTGTGCGGGGAGCTCTACCCAAGGTACAAAACCTATCCCAACAATTTACAATGACCACACAAGGTCCACATGCGAGTAAAATAATGGTCACTTGGGCTAGCATTAATTATTGCAAAGAAGGCGTACCGAGAGAAGAAATCAGCGTACAATAGTTGAGTTAATAATTACTCTTTTTACCCATGACATATATCAAAATGTACAATTTCTAATACATGTTATACAAAAGTCTGCAAAGCCACAGCAAACTTTCTTCCTACTTGACCTCTAGTGACGCCGTCCTCATACCTCCTGTGCACGAAATAGTGATCCACTTGATAGGGTGAGCAAAGCCCGATAGTGAATTTCACCACATGGGTTACTCCGCTAAGTGCACATGTCAGAGCAAAACAATCATCGAGCAATTAAATGAACCTACTCAGTGTCTACATGCCCAATCCCATGTCAGGTCTCATCGACTCTCACATGCCTAAGCCAAATCGCGAGTAAAATCACGGAGTTTCAAAACAAAGTTTTGTTCTCGAAAAGTTTTTTGTTCTCGAAAAACTTACTACCAAGATTCGTAAATATACTGACTACCCTCCGAGGCGACCATCGGATAATGTTCGAACTACCATGGTCCTCATCCAAAGTGATCTCGCTGGACGACTCTCCAAGGCAATTCTCTAAAATCTTCCTTCAAATTCCTTCTTCACAAACGCTTCCTTTTATTTTCTTTCATGTCATGCACTCACTACTAATATTCTAGACGCCCATTTCGCATAATGTTAGAATGCATTACGCCAATCCCAACAAACTCATGCTAATATATAAAACATGTATATATTAACATAATTAATTCACACAATCTACGTTATTAAATTCACATCATTAACACAAAAATTAGGCTCACATGGTTAATTAACAAACACAAGCAATCCATTTTGAATCACTCAACATCATAAAATTCACACCACAAATCACGTCATTTATTCATGTGAACAAAGGAAACCCCAAGTCAAAATCGTTCTCACGCACCACAACAATGAGGATTTTCTCCACTTGCTCAAATGTTTTGGGACCGAAAAACTCCTACTAATCCAAGTTCGTAACATCCCCAAACTACTTTACATGGCTCTTAGCTAAAGAACAACACAAGTAGGAAAAGATCCTCACTTCTTGGAGTTGTCTGAACTCCACCAAATCTGTCCACAGAACCCTCGCGCAACAACTTTACTTCTTGCTCCGTCGAGAACCGACGGTCCGAATGGCCGCAAATCTAGAGAGAAAGAGCTCATTTTCTCTTTAAAATCACAAAAACCCAGCTACTGCCAATTCGTTCTTCATTTGGAGAAGATGACACTATTTTCTTTTGTCTTTATTCATTTAAACTTTCAAATATTCCCATCCATGTCCCTTCATCTTGATTTTTGACACTTGGCACAATCTCAGCCATTCATTTCATCCCCTCACTAATCATGCAACATGTGTTACATGAGCATACGTAGCAGGCGACTCTCATTACGTCAATGATTTACGAAAGTCGCTTTATGGCACCTAGCAATCCTAAGTGTCTGTAACGTGGAAATTCGATGTCTCCTGAATTTGACGAAATTTGATGTGATAGCTAGATTTCGCGAGACGATTCCAACTGTGAGGTCCGTTTCATCATCCGAGATCTAGAAAAATTTTGGATTTTTACCGAAATTACCGTTTTACCATTTTTCAGAAAATTTGAATTTTATCAGGTTTTATAGTAGGAGTCCACAACCTTTCTGAAAATCTATGTTTTGCACCAAATATGCAGGTTATTTGGATGTGTCGATGTGAATAGTCGGGTTTTGACATGACCATTGCATGACATGTTGTAAGCTATTGTATTGGGTATGAATTGCCATGAGTTAGCTTAAGGAAGGCTATATGTACTTGTTTAGTCATGTATTGATGAATGCTAATATGCATGATTCTACGATATCTATAAAGATTGGCATGAAATGTATGAAACTTATACGCCATATATGTCAGATGGTACTTGACATGAAGTACGATTGATTAGAATGTTCCATGTAGTTTGCATCATACATGTAACATGAGAATTTGTAGTGACATTAGCATTGCATTGCACAGGGACATCAACATATTGGTGTGTGCATGGATATGGTCATTCATCATCAAGCAGCTGATGAACGGTAGAGCTCGTACTGACGACATCCAATAAATGTTTCAATCGTTTTAAAACATAAAAAGAAATATAAATAATGTGTGTCATGAGTGTTAGGGGACCGTTAACCCCCTCAGGTGAAAAGCCTGGAACATAGGTGTAAGAGACCCGTGGTGTGATCCGAAAAGTTCTGTATAGATGTAAGAGACCCCAGCGTGAGCCGAAAAATTCTGTTGCCCAAAGAAGACACATGGTCATGTTTATCGCATAGACTTTGGGTTGTGTGATAGGAGTCGGGATTGCTGCCCATTGGTACCTGCATCAAAATCGGGTGAGCCTGAGCCGATACATGTCATTATAATAATACCAGTTGACGCTTCAAACTTGACATATGCATGTGTGAGGGAGTCGGTGAGTGACTTGGGATCTGGGCATGATGACATTTCATGCATGACATATGACATTCATGTAGACATTTTATTTGGATGTGTGTTTGTTGTGCTTAGATGGGGAGTAGCCCTTGTAGGAGTCATCCTCTACTGGGCTTTGCTCACCCCATCGTGAGACCCTTTTGTATATAGGTTCAAAGGCACGCTTGACCCTTTATATGGACCGCATTTAGGGACGAGCCGAATGCAGCTTTATTTTGTTTTGTTTTTGTCTTGTATTATATTCGAGCGTAACCAAAACATGTATACCTTTTTGTTGTATAAATGGACTGTTGGTTAAATAGTCTATCATATTTTGTATATTTGTGAATTAAATATGTGTGAATGGGTCTCAATATATGAGACAATGAGTGTGATATCGGGACACCCGATATTTACAGGTTTCCGCAGGTTGACGGGTTGTCAACGGGACCCTCGGGATAGGGGTGTTACAAGATTCCCTCTCCAGCTTGTCAAAAATTGAGAAAAATCATATGGGTAAGAAGAAAAAAAGAATAACAAGAAGAAAAAAGAAGAAAAAGAAAAAAAAATAGAATAAGAAGAAGAAAAAAAATAGAAGAAGGTTAAGCTAATGATGAGCGCCTTCTTTTGAAGTTATGATCTTCAAGGAATTTCAAGATCATGGCAACTAGGGGTGTCAAACGCTGCCGGGCCGGCGAACGGCTACGGTTAAACGGCGACGGGTGAAAATATGTAAACCCGAACACTAATTCGCTTATTAAACGTAGCAACTGCTGACCCGCGACACCAACCCGTTTAGTCTCACCCAAACCCGTTTAATCACGCTAATCGTGCTCTTAATCGCGGTCGCATTGAATTTTGACAGTTTAGTCGCCAATTACATTGGTAAACGGGCAAAGAGGGAAACAATGTTAAACGTGTAAACGGTTATAAACTGTTAGCATGTCTCACCAACACGAATTGCTTATTAAACGTGTTAAACGGCTGACCTCGCTTATCAACTAACCTCGTTTAGGTCTCACCCAAACCCGCTTAATCGCCAGCTAATCGTGTCGTTGAATTTTGACAAACAATGGCAACACAATCTTCTAGACGTAAGAAGACATCTTGTTCTCAGAAACCACAATCAGAGCGGATGCTTGAAAATCCAAACGTGTCTAAAACTTTAAAATGATGAAATATTTTCGCTAAATAACTCAAATAGTTTGACATTTTGTCATTTCCTCATTAAGATAAACTACTAATGTCATTTTATTTTCCTATTCAAAACAACCCTTCTTCATATTAAGGTAAGATATATTCTTTTATTTATTTATTATTATTCACATATATAAGAAATGGATGGTGGAATCTATCTGACAATAGAGAAGGATAACACATAACAATTTTTTTTTTTTGGAATTTTTGTACTAAATTTTAAAAATATATATATTCCAAGAACTACAAAAATATTTTTAAGGAAAACCTAATTTTAAAATTTTAGAAAATCTTTGCTATTATTTTCTAGAAAAACACTTGACAACGGATTCTAAAAAAAGAAATATTTGGTTAAATAACCTTAAATGATTCAATATTTTGTAAATCTAACCCTCTCCATAATTTATTTGGATAAAAATATAATTTTTTATTTTATATATTTACATATGTCTTTAAAGAAAAAAGGTTATTTTTACAAAAGAATGATAGGGGTATTTTTGTCAAAACGTTATCAAAAATTGAAGAAGGGTTAGATTTTGAAATTTTGGTTTTCAAAGTATCTTTTAACCAAATCAGCCTTAAAACGAAATAGAAAAAGCACTTTAGATAAAAATATTATCAAACACAATTTAGATATTATTTGTTAATTTTACTATTCTTTGTCTTTTCTTTCAGAGTCAATTAATTGGGATGATTTGTGGCTATTCATCAATGGGAAATATCATATATGTATCAAATCTGAGATATCATATAAGTATCATATATCCTCTTAAATTGCACCAAATTCGATAGCGGTATCATCATATTCTTTCTTTTGTGAATATTGAAGATTGTGAAGATTTAGAGAAATTAAACCTTCATATTTCATAATCTATGGGCTTCTAGGGACTTAGTTTTTGAACAATTTAAAACAGGATCAAAAAACCTGTTATAAAAGGGTCTAAGATTTGAGATATCAAAATATTAAATTCGTTTGATTGTGCATGATATATGAGGAGTTTGAATGATATATAACGGACGCACCTGTCTCGAGTCTGAGAAACGAGATCATGGCTGCCTGGGTAGAGCCAATAAGCCTGCCGACCCAATAATCAAGTGGACGAAATGTGCTTTGTATATTGTCGAGGCAATACCCACCCAACCTAAGAACCTAGATTCGCTAGTCTGCTAATTCAATAATTAAAACCAATTTTTTTATTCTAATCTCTCCCTTTAGCTTAAAATTTATTCCACCAATTAACTACACCTTTATTTGACTTACATAATAAAATTTTAATAAAATATATATTAGAAATAGAATTACATTATGTATTTTAAAAAATAATATAGAGTTGGATTTTAAAAAATAAAAAAATAACACAAGATATTTTTTTCAAATGTAATCATATATGATACATTCAATGAACAAAATTTTTAGAAGAAATATATTTTGTTTTGAATTATTTTCTAAGCATTTTTTATTAATAAAAAAAATTAAGTGAAGGGGCAAGCATAGGGATAGGCTGAAAAGCAAGTAGGCTGACTAAACAAATGATATTGATAACTCCTATCAATCTCATGCGAGCACGACCATGCATTTCTCAGTCTCACTTATCAAGAGGCCAATAGACATCTCACTCAATTAAGAGCAGGACAAATTCCTTCACTATCACTCATATTCCTCCACATGATTTACTGCATGCTCAACCATAGCCTGTATTACCATCCTATTAAAGACATCATTGAGCTAGGTCAAGACACGAAGTTCCTCATGTAGGAATCCATGGTGAATTCAGGTCGAAGGACTCAAATACCACTACTGCAATGAGAATTATTGATGACATAATCCATGTAGTATTTCTCATAGCGGGTCAGTCCAATAACATAAACTTAACATGTATTTATGTTCTGAGTAACATCTTATGTTCATGACCAGCAAAACGTGGTCTTTTCTCAGAAAACATAATAGTCTTACTTCATTATTATTCCCATAATAATGATCGAATTATGGACTATTAAGAATAGTGCTCTTATGCCTTAAGGTTTTACTATCAAGTCACATAATTTAATGACATAGTTTAAGCCAACTATTCATAACTGATTTACCAAGTTAAACCACAATTTAAATAACAAGATAAAATGATAAATGCCTCATGTATATAAACATATAATGACAATGTATATGCCACTGGGCTAGAGCATATCACTGACACAAACAACAAATTATTAAAGTATGTTCACTAGTACATATAAGAGGGTTGTCCCATAATTTTATTGGAAAGTTGTCCGAAGAATTATGTTGGGAAATCGTCCAACAATTCACGTCGGAGTGGCCCATGAATTGTTTTGGAGAGTCATCCAACAAATTCACCTTGGAGGATTGTCCAACGCATTTATATTGGAGGGTTGCCCACAAATAAAACAAATATTTTGTTTGGAAACGATTTTCATACATGATATAAGCATGTGTGAGGGAGTTGGTGAGGACTCGAGGCATGTGATTGGGCACGTAGACATTCAAATAGGAATCATGAATTCATTTGAATGTGTGTGTTTGCCATTGCATGAGCACTTAGGTGGGGAGTAACCCAATGTAGGAAAATTGAACTACTGGGCATTGCTCACCCCGTTGTGGGATCCCCCTTTCAGGTACAGGGAGTGTTCGGGAAGATGGCGCTCACTAGAGGACGCTTTTGAGAAGAAAGCCGACATGTGGCTTTGTTTATATATTTTGTAAAACATGTATGAAACATTTTGATCGATGCATGTTGTAAAAGAGTGTAATTAACTCTTGAACTTATTGTAATATAGTTGGCTATATTTTGATGAGTATGGATGTATGGGCCCGACGTGGCTATTTTTACTCATGTATGGGTCTCATGATATGAGACACACAGGTTTCGCAGGTTGACGGTGGTCAATGAGACACCCCGAGATTTAGGGCGTCACAGTGTTGATAAGTCAAAATAAGTAAAATGGGTTTAAAATAGTAAATAAAATAATATATGACTTAGCTGCAACCTAGCACGCCTGCGGGGCATATGCCCCCTTGAATTTATTTTTTTTTGTAATTTTTTTTTACTTTATTGCCACCTCAATTCTTAACTATGCCTTGAATCTCTAAGCTTGATCTTTATACCACTAGGTCGAAATTCTAGGTTTGTTAATGTATGCGCCCCTAAACTGAATTCCTAGTTGCGCCGCAGAGTATGATCTAACTCTATTTTCAATTTCTTACTGTTTTTTTTTCTTACTATTTTTCCTCTCTATTTTTCAAGAACAAAACATAGCTTAAGAGGAACAGAAAAGGAAAATGAGGAAGTAATGGGAATTCAAAGAGGTTTTTGATTGTTACTTGTTCAATGCCTCAAGGTACTTTTGTTTCCTCATTTCAAAGTAGATCTTAGTAGACAACTTTGTTATCCTCCAATTTGGTGAGGCCAGAAATATATTTTTCAGCTTCATTCCATTCCCCTTTCAGTGCCAGCTCTTTAAAATATTCTAAGTTAAAGAAAAGACTAGATTCCCTCTCCAACCTGTCAAAAAATTGAGAAAAATCATATGGGAAAGAAGAAAAAAGAAGAATGTTAAGAAAAAAGAACAAGAAGAAAAAATAGAAGCAAGGAGAAAAAAAAATAGAAGTTAAGAAGAAGAAGCACGATGAGCAGTCTCTTGAAGTTATGATCCAAGAATTTCAAAGATCACGACAACACAATATTTCTCGACGTAAGAAGACATCTTGTTCCCAGAGAAAGTTCACAACTGTAGTGGATGCTTGAAAATCCAAACAGGTCTAAAACTTTAAAAATGATGAAATATTCAGTTAAATAACCTCGAATAGTCCGACATTTTATAATTAAATCTAACCATTTTTATGTTTTTTCTCTAATAATAATTTTTTTTGGACAAAAATGCCCTTTAAAAAGAAAGAGTGATTTTACACTAGTGTAATAAAGGTAATTTTGTCAATAAAATGTTAAAATTTGATGAAATGTTAGATTTCCAAAATTTGGTTTTCAAAAGTCCTTTAATCATATCCCCTTAAAGATATAATAATAATAAAAAAGGTCATCAAGTAAAGTTGGTGAAAACCGCCATTACAATCACCTGCTAGACCAACAAAAAAAAGGGAAAAGAAGATGAAAATATACGTTCATTTCCTCGTTAAGATAAACTACTTAACAAGTCATTTCCAGCATTTTTCCTGTCTGGCAAACAACCCTTCTTCATATTAAAGTAAGATATATTCTTTTATTTATTTATTATTATTCACATATATAAGAAATGGATGGAGGAATCTATCTAACAATATAGAAAGATAACACATAACCGTTTTTTTTTTGTTGAATTTGTATACCAAATTTTTAAAATATATATTCCAAGAACTAAGAAATATTTTTAAGGAAAATTAATTTTAAAATTTTAGAAAAACTTTGTTATTATTTTCTAGAAAAACACTTGACAGCAGATTCTAAAAAAAAGAAATATTTGGTTAAATAACCTTAAATGATTCAATATTTTGTAAATCTAACCCTCTCCATAATTTATTTGCATAGAAATGTAATTTGTTATTTTATATATTTACATATGTCTTTAAAAAAAAATATTTTTACAAAAGAATGATAGGGGTATTTTTGTCAAAACGTTGTCAAAAATTGAAGAAGGGTTAGATTTTGAAATTTTGGTTTTCAAAGTGTCTTTTAACCAAATTAGCCTTAAAATGAAATAGAAAAATCACTTTAGATAAAAATATTTTCAAACACAATTTAGATATTATTTGTTAATTTTATCATTCTTGTCTTGTAGTCAATTAATTGGGATGATTTGTGGTTATTCATTAATGGGAAATATCATATATGTATCAAATCTAAGATATCATATATGTATCATATATCCTCTTAAATTGCACCAAATTTGGTAGCGGTATCATCATATTCTATCTTTTGTGAATATTGAAGATTATGAAGATTTAGAGAAATTAAACCTTCATATTTCATAACCTGTGGGCTTCTATGGACTTAGTTTTCGAACAATTTAAAACATGATAAAAAAACCTGTTATAAAAGGGTCTAAGATTTGAGATATCAAAAAATTAAATTCGTTTTATTGTGCATGATATATGAGGAGTTTGAATGATATATATAACCATGCATCTCCAAGGTTCGAGCCGGAGAAATGAGGCTTGCGACCTAGTTCGAGCAAAGCCAATAAGCCCGTTGACCCATCAATGGGTGGGACAATCCAGGCTTTGCATATTGTTGAGGCACACAACCCAACCCAAGAACATGGTATTCGGCGGGCCCAATTAAAACCAATCTTTTTAATTCTAACCTCTCCCTTTAGGTTAAAATTTATTCCACCTATTAACTTACACCTTTATTTGACTTATATAATAAAATTTTAATAAAATATATATTAGAAATAGAATTACATTATGTATTTTAAAAAATAACATAGAGTTGGATTTCAAAAAATAAAAAAATAACACAAGATATTTTTTCAAATGTAATCATATATGATACATTCAATGAACAAAATTTTTAGAAGAGATATATATATATATATATATATATATATATATATATATATATATATATATATATATATATATATATATATGAGTATATGATATAGTATATGTATATATATTTGAATTATTTTCTAAGCATTTTTATTTAAATAAAAAATTATTAAGGGGTGTTTCCTAGTGTCATGGGCTGGGTTGTCCTGTTGGGCAAAAAATGAAGCCCGCAACTCTATCTATAAAAAAACAAACTCAAGCTGTGCTTGATGTGGGCTTTAGACTTTTTGAAGACCCTCTTAATATAACTTATACATCTCAACAAAAAATTTGAGATATTGATGGGTCGGCCCATGTTGTTAATAGGCCTCTAATCAATGCTAGCAGGCTCCCAATCAAGTTTTACTACACTAGGAAGAAGAAGTGTGGCTTTTAGAGGGCTAGATCGGATTGATGGGCTGAGAAGAACCGTGATTGGTTGTGAAGAATTTAATACTTTCATTGTTAGTTGTTTTTATGGTTGCTTTTTTGTTTGTCTTTTTCTTACTGAGTTGGCAAGTTAGTTACGGGAATCAAGTTAAGTAGTGGTGTGAGGTTTATGGGGGGCACCATGCTGAGAAAATTTATGTATAGAGTGGATTGGGAGAGAAGGTAGCCTCTCAAACGCTGTTGGGCTATTTTGTATTCTATGTTACAAGGTTGAATATATATCTTTTCCCTTCTCCTTCTTAATTCCTTATTGATTGAATTGTTGGATACCAGTTGACCCTATTATTTTGGTATCAAATCAAAACCTAAAAAAAAAAAAAAATCGAGATCGTGGTTATGGGTAATGACCAAAACCCGAATGGAGGCAAGAACTATATATCAGTCGACAGAAGGAGACTAAGAAGGCATGGAGGACATAAATTCTTCCTTGTTCCGTGGATGAAGAATCGAAGAGGTGCAACATGGCTATGACGCCTCGATCCCGGGGTGTCCCGTTGACAACCCGTCAACCCGCTGAAAACATATGTCTCATATTATGAGACCCATACATGAGTAAAAATGGCCACTTGGGCCCATACATCAATACTCACCAAAAATCTAACTAACTATATTACACAGTTCAAGAGTTGATTATCAAGATTTTTAATACAAAGAAATATTAAAATTTAGGATTTTTAATACATGCTTTACAATTTACATATCAAAGCCACAACCCGGCTTTCTTCTCAAAGCGGCCTCTAATGAGCGCCGTCCTCCCGAGCACTCCCTGTACCTGAAATGATGTTCTCTCGACAGGGTGAGCAATGCCCAGTAGTTGAATTATCCTACATTGGTTACTCCCCATCTAAGTGCACATGCAATGGTTCAACATAAACACACTCAAGAAAATACATGATCCTACTTGAACGTCACATGATACGGACGAATGCGACTCACCTTTCCCACTTCTCGAGCCCTCATCGACTCCTCACGCATGCCTAAGCCAAATGGCGAGAAAACGCCGCTTTCAAAACAAAAGGTTTTTGTTCTCAACGCGTATACCAAGTTTCGTAAATATATTTGACTACTCGAGGCGACCACTGGATCATTTTTCCAAATATGGGTCAACCTCCGGTGATGTACCGCTGGACCACTTCCAAGGCAATTTTCTAAAATCTTCTCTGTTCTTCACAACCATTTTTATTTTTCATTTCTTTCTCATGCCAGTAATACACCTAATTTTTCTAGCCGCTTAGCGCATACGAACGCATTATACCATTTCCAAACCACACATGCCAATATATCAATTATGCATATATTAACTAAAATTAACTCACATGTATCATGTCATTCAATTCATAACAATGACATCTAAATTAGCTCACATGGGCTAATAACAATCCAATTCCTTAATGGCTACACACTGTCAATTATATTTTATATATCCAACATCATGTTAATACATCATACATTATACATTAACATGTCATATTCACACTACATGTTATTCACATAAGCCATAACACACAACCTAATTGGCCAGCACTAACCTGCTCGATTGGCCAATGTCCTCCATAGGAACATGGCTACAATCTTGACTTAATGGGCTTTCCATAGAGTCCAAGAACACCCGAAACGGAGTTCGAACGAAGAAGTTATGACCTTCCGAAGTTGGAGGTCACACATGACTAGGTTGTCCTACCCGGACAACCTACCTTAATTGCCTGGGAGCCCCTCTCCGGCCAGCTCCAGTACCCAAAGCCCTCCATAGGCATACGTCTGAAATATTGTCTCAATAGGCTTTCCATAGAGTCAAAGAACACCCGAAACCGAGTTCGGACAAGAAATTTATGACCTTCCGAAGTTGGAGGTCACACATGACTAGGCAATCCTACCCGGACAGCCTACCTTACCTGCCCGAATGCCCCTTTTCAGCAAGATCCAATACCCACTGCCCTCCAAAGGAATTCGGCTGGAAACTTGACTCAATGGGCTTTCTGTAGAGTCCAAGAACACTTGAATCGGAGTTCGGACGAGAAAGTTATGACCTTTCGAAGTTGGAGGTCACACATGACTTGAAGGTGGAGTCTCTCTCTCTCTAAAACTCACTCTTTTTCTTCCTCTTTCTTTTCTGCTCTTTTCTCCCATCCCACCAAGCCGGGTCCAAGACGGGGCTAAGAGCTTGTCCTTCACTCGCCCCATGTCCACTTCTCATTGGCTCTTAGGATTTCCCTATCCTTATCCATCTACCCCGATTTCCCTCCAATGACATGATGTCACATGTCACCTATAGCCCATACTGGTCTTCCATTGCTCGACTGCCACGTTTTGACACGTGCCTGGTCTGATTTTCACCAACACCAGCCACATAAACACACACCCTTGCCTTCAAGAACGTGAAATTTCGACCGCCTCTAAATTGATTTAAATTGATGCAAGAGCTAGATTTCTCATGTAGACTAAATAATGAAGTCTCGTTTCATCATCCGAGATCTAGAAAACTGCATTTCTCAATCGAATTTTTACCGTTCTACCATTTTTCAAAAATTCGGATTTTCCGGGGTTTCACATTCTCCCCCCCTTAAAAGAATTTTGTCCCAAAATTCCACACACATACGCATCAAATCACATCCATATGTAACCCTGCCAATAACCCACATTGCCCGGTGTAAGCGTAACCTTCTGGCACAATCATTGACAACGAACGCCAATCATCCATGTCGAACGGAGCATCCGACCCGACACGCCTACTTCACCTGGCGGTCCACCATGAGCGTAATCCTTGAGATCTCGACCACAATCCCCGACCTATCGTCAACCTCACCCTTAGTCTAACTAGTGGTGCACATGCCAACCACTAATAGACTTAGTCATCATGAACTAACCCGTTCATCCCTTTTTCCTTTAGTGGTGCCAACTGCCAACCACTAACACAACCCAATTCGATTTTTCGAATTTAGAAGATACTCATTTCCCACATACTATGTACCGAGTATGTGCCTTATGCAATACGTCGCATTCGGTTTATCTTTTCGAACCCCTAAGGTTATATTTCTCAACCCTAGTGTTCCATACACAATCTACCATGTATACTATCCTTGTGCAATTGTAACACAATCACGATAAATGTACACAACATGCAAATACACATCATGTTATTATACACCAAAGCACACATAAAAAACACAATGCATGCAGTTGGCCTAACTTCATCCCGTGATCGCTAGGTAATCACATACCTAAACCCTGACATCGAGCTGTGATGCTCATATCAAATATTGAGCACTAGGTAATCATAAACCTAAGCCCTAACACCAAGATATACTAAGTTGTGATGCTTGTACCAAACACCCAGCCCTGTGCAACTGCGATACCTTAGCCTTGAAACCTAAGACCATACTTGTGGATACCACACCGGTCTGTGAGGTAAATTCGCTTGAGCCCAAGCCCATACCATGTTGTGAAGATGGTATCAGATATCAAACGCCAGGTAATCATAACCAGGCACTACATTGCAACTCCATATCCTAGGCCCATGCCCAACACGCTACAGGTAACCGTATACCTTTGCTCTGATACCATGCTGTGACGTTCCAATCCCGGGGTGTCCCGTTGACAACTTGTTAACCAGCGGAAAACATATGTCTCATATTATGAGACCCATACATGAGTAAAAATGGCCACTTGGGCCCATACATCAATACTCACCAAAAATCTAACCAACTATATTACAATAGTTCAAGAGTTGATTACCTCACTCTTAATACAACATATATTAAAATTTAGGATTTCTAATACATGTTTGACAATTTACATATCAAAGCTACAACCCGCATTCTTCTCAAAGTCGCTCTCTACGAAGGCCAGTTCCTCCCGAGCACTCCTTGTACCTGAAATGATGTTCCCTCGACAAGGTGAGCAATGCCTAGTAGTTGAATTATCCTACATGGGTTACTCCCCATGTAAGTGCACATGCAATGATTCAACATAAACACACTCAAGAAAATACATGATCCTACTTGAATGTCTACATGATATGGATGAGAATGCGACTCACCCTTTCCCACTTCTCGAGCCCTCACTAACTCCCTCACACATGCCTAACCCAAATGCGAGAAAACGCCGCTAAACAAAAGATTTTTTGTTCAAAACGGCAATGAAGCTCGCAAATATATTGGACTACCCTCCGAGGCAAATTGTTGGATCATTTTCGAAATGTCATGGGTCAACCTTTCGACGAACCGTCAGATCTGCACTCTCCAAGGCAATTCTTCTGAAAATCTTCCCTTGAAATTCCTTTCACAACCATTTTCCATTTTTTATTTCTTTCATGCCATGCACTCACACCTAATTTTTTCTAGGTTGCCCAGGTGCATATGAAATGCATTATGCCATTTCCAAACCACACATGCCAATATATCAATTATGCATATATTAACAAAAATTAACTCACATGCATCATGCCATTCAATTCATAACAATGACATCTAAATTAGTTCACATGGGCTAATAACAATCCAATTCCAATGGCTTACACACAATTATATTTTTATATAATTCAACACCATGTTAATACATCATACATCATACATTAACATGTCATATTCACACTGCATGTTATTCACACAAGCAATAACATACAACCTAATCCAAATAAGACGGAACTGCCTGGATGGCCAATGCCCTCCATGAGCATGGCTGCAATCCCGAATCAATGGGCTTTCCATAGAGTCGCAGGTGCAAACACCTAAATGTAGAGTTCTTGACGAAGGAAGTTATGACCTTCCGAAGTTGGAGGTCACACATGACTAGGCAGTCCTACCTGGACAGCCTACCTTAATTGCCTGGGAGCCCCTCTTCGGCTAGCTCCAGTGCCCAATGCCCTCCATAGGAATACGGTTGAAATATTGACTCAATGGGATTTCCATAGAGTCCAAGAACACCGAAAACTGAGTTTAGACGAGAAAGTTATGACCTTTTGAAGTTGGAGGTCACACATGACTAGGCAATCCTACCCGGACAGCCTACCTTACCTGCCCGAATGCCCATTTTCGTCCAGCTCCAAAATCCAATGCCCTCCAAAGGTATCCAGCTGGAAACTTGACTCAATGGGCTTTCTGTTGAGTCCAAGAACACTTGAATGGGAGTTCGGAAGAGAAAGTTATGACCTTTCGAAGTTGGAGGTCACACATGACTAGGCAGTCCTACTCGGACAACCTACCTTACCTACCTGAATGTCCCTTTCCGGCTAGCTCCAGCACCCACTGCCCTCCAAAGCATCCGGATGGAAAAATGACTCAATGGTCTTTCCATAGAGTCCAAGAACACCTGAAAAAGAGTTCAGACGAGAAAGTATGACCTTCCGAAGTTGGAGGTCACACATGACTAGGCAATTCTACCCGGACAACCGCCTACCTGAATGCCCCTTTCCGGCCAGCTCCAGAATTCACTACCTTCCAAAGCATACCAATGGAAACTGACTCCACTGGCTCGAGTCCAAGAACACCCAAACCGGAGTTCTGATCAAGTGCTAAGCAATCTCCTAAGTCGAGGTCCCACATGACTAAAGTGCAAATCCTACTCCGATAAATTTCTACCTTTACTCCGCCCAATGCCCCTCCTCGAAAGCTCCAGAATCCACTGCCCTCCAAAGAAATCTAGATGGAAACTTGACTCAATGGGTTTTCCGTAGAGTCCAAGAACACCGAATCGGAGTTCGGATGAGAAAGTTATGACCTTTCGAAGTTAGAGGTCACACATGACTAGGCAGTCCTACCCGGACAGCTGACCTTACCTGCCCGAATGCCCCTTTCCCGACAGCTCCAGCACCCACTGTCTTCCAAAATCATCCGGATGGAAACTTGACTCAATGGGCTTTCCATAGAGTCTAAGAACACCAAAACCGGAGTTCGGACGAGAAAGTTATGACCTTCCGAAGTTGGAAGTCACACATGATCCTGGCCGGACGGAACCCATCTGGGGTGAACCCATTCGGGGTGACCATTTGGGGTGACCCCATCTGGGGTGAACCCATCCGGGGCTAGATGAACCCATCCGGGGTGACCCCATATGGGGTGAACCCATCTGGGGCCGACTAACCCAGCCGAACAACCCTTCCATTAGACTATTCAGAGTAAACGGACCATAACTTGGGCTACCGAGGTCCGATTTGAGAAATTCAAAAGCTAACATCAATTTCACTGACGTGGCTGGCACTTTACCCGGGTTGACTCACTACCAAAATCCCTTTATTTCCTACCCAAAACCAGTTCTAAAATCCGGCATCACAGATACCACAATACGACAAATTTCCATAGCCAAAAACACAACCAAACATTCCTTAGTGGCAAGACAACCAACACCATTATTCATTTTAACTCTTAACACATAATGGTGCACACAAGGACAATTTACTTTGGCTCCAAAATCGGTCCCCGGACTGGGTCTCAGAATAGTCTCGACCCCAAAGACACCTGTCCTAAAGTCTTGGGACGGTTCACACGGCCACTCATGGCCTCACACAACCCATGCCATTTGAAATGGACCTTAAATAAGATTGAACCTAAGCAAAGAGAAAACCCCACTTGATTTTTTTCAAAACTCCCCAACTCCGGTCTCTATGCGAAGCCCTTGCCTTGACGATGAACTCCTCCTCTTACTCCGCCTGAAACCGCTGGGTCCGATCGTTGGGAAATTTAGAGAGAAGGTGGAGTCTCTCTCTCTCTCTAAAACTCTATCTTTTTCTTCCTTTCTTTCTGCCTTTCTTTCTCCCATCCCAATCGCTGTCCAAGACGGGCTAAGAGTCATTCCTTTCACTACACATGCTAATTTCATCGGCCTTAGGATTTCCTTATCCTCTTATCCATCTACCCCGATTTCCTCCAACGACATGATGTCACATGTCACCTATAGCCCATACTTGAGCTCATTGTTCGACTTCATTACGCTGACATGTGCCTCACGTAGGTTTCACCAACACCAGCCATAACAAGCCATGGCCACTAAGTGTCTCTAGTTAACGTGAAATTCCGATTGTCTCGGAATTTGATGAAATTCGACGCGGTAGCTAGATTTCGTGAGACGACTCCAACGGTGAAGTCTGTTTCATCATCCGAGATCTAGAAAAAGTCCAGATTTTGACCGAATTTTACCGTTCTACCATTTTTAAAAAATTTTGATTTTTCAGGGTTTCACAATGGCCTTCAGGTATTATCGACCCAAATGACTAACATACCTCATCCTGTAGAGTCCAGTTTGGCTCGTTTTGGGACCGCAAATCTTCATGGTATTCATTCAAAGAGCAGACGCGGAGCCAGTGGCTGAAGTCGAACAGAATGGTATGGAAAGCACCGCTGAAGCAGAACCCCAAAGGGTCGATGGTGAGGGGGGCTAATTCGTGGATCTTTCAGGCGGAGTGATACTTCTCTATAAATCGCTTAATCGAAATGGAGAAGTTGGAGGAAGCTGGAGTTTGTTTTGAGGGGGTGGCCCAAGCTTGGTTGAGATTTGAAGAACGAAGCCATTCTTTTACATCCTGGGAGGAGCTTAAAAAACAATTGCTCAATAGGTTTGTTGGGTTGCAAGATGGATCTATCCTCCATTGTTTCTTTGTTGTTCAATAACAAGGTTCAGTAGCGGAGTATCGAGCTCAATTTGAACATCTCGCAATGTCTTTGGGTGAATTGGAAGAAGAGACCATGGCTGCCATTTTTGTGAATGGGTTAAACGAAAAACTCCGAGCGGAATTGATGGTGATGAATCCCATTGGCTTGATAAAGATGATGGTTATGATTGGAAGGATTGAGGCCAAGAATCAAAGAGTGACCTCAGCCCACACACCTAAAAACACTAAAGACCTTCATTCATTCCAACCAAAGAGTGAGCCCAGAACCATTTCATAGGTTCTAAACAAAAACACAAGCCCAAGCCTTTACAACCTAAATACTCTTACAACCATCCCAACCCTTAACAATAAGGACCCAGCCACTCATCCTTACACAAATCGAATTAACATTGATAATCATAACCCTAGAATAAGGTAGTTAACTTCAGCAGAAGCGCAGACGCAAATGGAACAAGGGTTGGGCTATCGATGCCATGAGAAGTGGCATGTAGGGCATCGATGTAAACAAAATATACATGTATTTCTGGTTAGTGAGGGGGATGAAGGAGTTTCTGAGACGTGAGAATTTGTAATTTAGGCGGCGGAAGAAGTGGAGGTCAGAGTTGTCGTTAAACTCCGTGGTAGTTACCTGAACCACGCACCATGAAACTCAAAGGAGATAAGTACGGAAAGAGGTGGTAGTCTTACCGCATCAAGTGGCCACCCATAATTTTATTTCCAAGTCTGCAGGGAGTCGCAGAAATACCACGGCAGGGGACGTCACAATATGGAGTGGTAATTGGTTCGGGGAAGTAGATAAGGGGAATGGGTGTTTGCAAAGGAGTGGTTTTGCAACTGCAGGGCATCACCATCATTGAAGATTTTCTACCATTTCCTTTGGGAAGCACCGATGTGATTTTAGGGCTCAAATGGTTGGCTACTCTTGGAGAAACGAGAGATGATTGGGAGGAAGCTTCCATGTCCTTCGAAATGGAGGAAAGATCTGATCTTTAAGGAGATCTCAGCGATTAAAAGCTAGAGTTTCCTTGAAAACTATGGTAAATGAGTTGCAACAAGAGAAAATGGGGCTAATGGTTGAGCTATATCAATTGACTGTGAATAATGAAAATTCTGAGAATGTAACTCCAAAGGTGCAATAGATTTTAAGTGAATTCCAAGACATATTTGCACAGCTCACTTCACTTCCCCCATTCTGGGGTTATGACCATGCAATTGTTCTCAAGGAAGGAGTAGGGCCAGTTAATGTGCGACCCTATAGATACCTGCTGTAAAACCCCAGAAAATTCTAATTTTCTGAAAAAGGGTAAAACGGTAATTTCGTTCAAGATCCGGAATTTTTCTTGATCTTAGATGATGAAACGGATTTCACCGTTGGAATTGTCTCATGAAATCTAGCTACCACGTCAAATTTCGTCGAATTCCAAGACAGTCGGAATTTCACGTTTTTCGAGGCACCGAGAGTGGTGCGGGGCACTTGGCACATTTTGAGTGGCTCAAGATGAGGCCCTTGTCAAGTGGAGAGCTAGTCAAACAATGAGATCAAGTGTGGGCCATAGGAGACAAATGACACCTTGTGAGTGGATGGAAATCCATGGTAGAGGGATAAGTGGATAGGGTGTAATCCAAGGAACCAATGGAAATGTGACAAGTGGCATGAGAGGACAAGCTCTCTTGACTAACCTTGACCCAACCGGTTTGGGAGGGAAAAAGAGAGAAAGAGAGAGAAAGAAAGAGCTTTTAGAGAGAAAGCTCTACCTTCTCTTTAGATTTCCCGGTGATTGATCCATCGAATCCCGGCGAGACAAGAGGCAAAGTTGATCCCCACTGCAAGAGCTACGCGTGAGTACCGGTATTGTGGAGTTTCAGCAACTTCGGGAGGTAGGGGTTTTCTCCTACTTGATTTATTCTTTGGCTAAGAGCCATTTTAATGGTGAGGGATGTTCAAAATTCGATGGCCATTCATTCGTACAAAACTCGACTAAGCGGTGAAATTCTAGAGGGTTTCGGGACGCCTAAACTAACCGTGACCGATGTGTTGTTTGTGTGTTGATATGTTATTGCTTTGTCGAATAATAACATGTTGTGTTGTCGTGTGATGCCTCAAGTGCCTCCATGGATTGTCGGTTTGTTATTAGCTCATGTGAGCTAATTTTTTGGTGTTATTGCTATGAATGAATAACATGTTGCTTTGTGTGAATTTCTTTAATATATGCATGCTTGATATATTAACATGAATTATTGTGAAATGGCATATTGCATTTCATATGCACTGGGGTAACCTAGAACAGTAGGTATGAGTGCATGACATGAAAAACATGGTTGTCAAATGAATTTCATGGGAAGATTTTCCGAGGAATTGTCTTGGAGAGTTGTCCACAGTTCATCTCGTAGGATGACCCATGATTGTTTTGGAGAGTTATCCAGCAATTCACCTCGGAGGGTTGTCCAATAGAATTTTATCGGAAAATTGGTATTATGTTTTCAAGAAAAAAAAACCTTTTGTTTTGAAAATGTTGTTTTCACACTTGGTTTAGGCATGCATGAGGAAGCTCGAGGGCTCGAGAAGCTCGGAAAGGGGCGAGTCACATTCTCATCCATAACATGTAGACATTCGAGTATGAATCATGAATTTACTTGAATATGTGTGTTTGCCATTGCATGAGCAATTAGGTGGGGAGTAACCCAATATAGGAAAATTCCACTACTGGGCATTGCTTACCCCGTCGTGGGATCCCCCTTTCAGGTACATGGAGTATTTAGGAAGACGACGCTCACTAAAGGCCACTTTTGAGAAGAAAGCCGACATGTGGCTTTGATTATATGTTTTTGTAAAACATGTATGAAATATTCTGATTGAAATATGTTTGTATAAGAGTGTAGTTAACTCTTGAAACTATTGTAGTAAAGTTGGTTATATTTGGGTGAGTATGGATGTATGGGCCCGACGTGGCCATTTCACTCATGTTCGTCCTGCAGAGAGACACTCATTTCAGGGCATTTCGAGGGGCACCCAATGGCTACATGTATTCCTCGCAAGCTCGACCTGATTGTCAATGGACTCCCCTGCCCAGGGTCACACCCGCACATTAAAAAAAAATGAAATCGAAGAGTTAGTTTAAAAAATGTTGGTTGGAGGGATAATCCAATCGAGTATTAGCCCCTTTTCAAGTCTAGTGCTATTGGTGACAAAGAAATATGGGAGTTGGCATTTTGTGTGGATTATCGGGCATTGAATCGAGTCACGATTTTGGATAGATTTACAATACCCAATATAGACGAGTTGTTGGATGAGCTTCATGGCTCAAGGGTGTTTACCAAATTGGATCTCAAATTTGGGTATCATCAAATTAGAGTGAAACCCGACGATGTGCCGAAAACAGCTTTTCGCTCGCATAAAGGTCATTATGAATTTATGGTGATGCCGTTTGGATTAACGAATGCGCCGACTACATTCCAAGCTCTTATGAATTCCATTTTTAAAGGAGTACTTCGGAGGTATGTATTAATATTTTTTGATGACATTCTTATTTATAGTCCTTCATTGGAAATTATTGGGAGCATTTACGTGTTGTTCTAACCATCTTGCGTGAGCATAAATTATATGCCAACGTCAAGAAATGCTGTTTTTGTCAGTTAGAATTGGAATGTTTAGGCCATATCATCTCAAAAAAGGGGTGGTTGTGGATCCAGAGAAAGTCAAGGCTATGAAGGAATGACCTCTTCCTTCGAACCCAAAAGAACTAAGAGGATTTTTAGGGTTGACTGGCTATTATAGCCATTTTTGTAACACCGGTATATTAATATATGTTTTGTTATACTCAGGTAAGGATTTTTGGGGAGCAAATGCAACTTATGCCCTATGATATTTTATATTGTGATTAAGATTAGCAATCTTAATGGTTGGTTTAATTAAAGGATTAGCAAAGAGTGTTAGATTGCATTTTTTATGGCATGTGGGTCAATTATGCAATTAGGTAAGTTTAGTGGTTTTGTTAGGATTCGTAATTAAGTATGTCTTGAAGGACCACTTTGAAAAACTTGTTAGTGGAGAGGGAGTAGCAAGTCATGCTTGTGAGCTATGTGGCATCATGAGGGCATGACACTTCATATATGTACAGAGGAGCTCTCGACACATGGCAAGTGCATGAGAAGAGCTTGCTTATGTGCCAAGCAAACCAATTCCTCTTGGTTTTGATGCTAGACCAACTTCTTGTTAGGAAGTGAAAATTTTACCCTAGAAAGTGAGAGAGAGTTCTAGAGAGAAGGAGGAGAAAAGGCTTGAAGGAAAGCTTGGTTTTTGTGGAAAAAGTTCACTAAGGTATGTAAACATGATCTTTGAGGCCTTTGTTGTATTTCTATTGGACTTGGTTGTTATTCTAGGGTTTTGTTGGGATTTCATCCTAACCCTAGATTTGATGAAAGGTGAGTTTGGTGGAACCCTAAATTGTAAAAGACCGGTTTTGTGAAGATGGCATGTGTGTGTGTGTGTGTGTCCAAGGGAGATGCTGTCCAGCTTTCCCCTTGACCCCATGACAGTGTTTTGCCATAAGTTGGCCTAAAGAACTCCGAACTGGATGATTTCAGTTGGAGAAGAAGACCAAGACCTAGCCTCTCTAATGTCTAGCTAACCAAGAACTAAACCCTACCATAAGACCCTTTGAATTTGAGGTTGAAAGTCGATACAAATTTTGGTCCCATGTTCCGAGTGCCTCGCTTTTGAAGTCATAAGTTAAGCTTAGATTGATCCAAATGGAGTGATTCAAAATCCTTCTCAAAGTAGCCACATAGGGGAGTAACTTCATGAAGAGTATGATGGCCAAATTATGGCTCATTTGTTCCCATAATTCTGCCTTCAGCAGTAGGAAGAGAGGGCACGTATTCTCATCCCTAGGGAAATACTCTCGGGGAGGTCAGAGTGTAAAAATCACAACTTTTGATTTTGAGGTCCGAATGACCTGATTTAAAAGGCTGTGGAAAGCTAAGAGATAGGGGAACTTTTGGTCAGAAGACAACAGTGAACAAAAAGCATGTATGGCTGGTCAAAAATTGTAGTTGAGAAAAAAAGAAAAAGCGGTCTTGAGATAGCCGAAAGTGGTACAAGTGTCAGGTGTGTCGCTTTAAAGCTTACCCTAATAAGGGTGTTAAATGTTGATCCTAGTAAGTGTAAGAGAGAGTTCACTCTTGGATCAAGGTTTATGTTGGAAGGTATAAGAATATATGTGAGTCGGTGTGGTTATAAAGTAATGTAATTCACTTGAGTAATTTTATAGGACACGGATTGTGAGAGGCTAAGGAATCTTATGACTTGTTATTTTCGCATCCTCTGAGTAGCCCCTGCCTTTGACTTCCTCGAGACTCATGGATTTTTGAATCCAAGGGAAAGTAGGATCTTATAACCTTCTCCCCGCTTGTACCGTGGTTTGATGTTGTGGGAATTTGCATTCATTCCGTGTTTTGACTGTGCATTTTTCAGTGATATATAAATGTATATTTTTATTTATACTAAATCTTGAATTAATTGGTACATGATGTTTTTAAATATCCATGTGGTTGAATGCTTTGTGAAATTATTTTAAAGCATGACATGGGTATGAGACTGTGTGAGAGTCCGGATTGATGTAGTAGACACGGGACGATGACTAGTCCCTGGGTTGTAGTCCTAGAAAGGTCACGCATATACGGATGGGGCATATCCTCGGGTGGTAAGTCCCAAAGAATTTGTCGTTGTTCTCGATAACGGCTAGTCCTCGGGTGAAAGCCTAAAAGAGTCACCGATGAGGGGGTTGAGATGGTGGTAGTATTGCATTCATGTGTTTCCATCATCAACCTATTATTTCCAAAATGCCTATGTTTTAGATATTTTAATTATGTATAAATTGGAAATGTTTTTAAGGAGTACGGTTTGTTATGGGATTCACTAATGAAGTCAGTCGTAACTCACTCCCATTATTTCCCTCCACCTTAGATGCAGGTACAAGACCCGCTGCATGACATGAAAGTTGGACCCAGGTTTTTGAGGATGGAAGTTTGTATGCCAACCTTAGCTTGCTGGTTGACATACATTTGATGGATATTCAAAGGTTATGGTGGATATTCACACCGGCATATTCGACAGTTGGTATCTTTAGATCATTGTATATTTGGATTGTGTAGTCACTAGTTTTGGAACTTGTGTAAAATGTTATTTTCGATAAAGTGTAAGTGTATATTGGCACATTGAGGAATTAACTCAGACCGATATGTGTGTATGCTCGGGAGACCGAGTAGTGTTTTATTTACGTTTCTAGGTGATTACTCCAAGTGGAGTTTAGACTCAAGTTGTGAAAAAAAATCAGGTGGTAAAATAGTAACAAACAAAGGGTGTGACAATTTTGTTAGAAATTATGGAAAAACTGCAGCATCCTTGACAAAACTCCTTAAGAAAGAGGGGTTTGAATGGTTGGAAGAAGCAACCTAAGCAGTGAATTTGTTGAAGACAACAATGAAGGAAGTCCCTATTTTATCATTACCAGACTTTAATGAGCCATTTGTGCTGGAAACTGATGCTTCTAGGACTGGTTTAGGCGCGGTCATGTCTCAAAGAGGACGCCCTATTGCCTTTTTCAGCCACACTCTAACTGGCAAAGCCCAATACAAGTTGGTATACGAGAGAGAGCTAATGGAGATAGTAATGGCTATCCAAAAATGGGGGCACTATATTTTAGGACGACACTTCATTGTAAAAACAGACCTAAAGGCCCCCAAGTTCTCCTTGAGCAACGGTTGGCGCCTACTGAATATCAACATTGGCTTACTAAACTTATGGGGTTTGACTTCAAAATATAATATAGGCTGGGGTTAGAAAATAAAGCAACAAATGCACTCTCTCGCATTCCGAGTAAAGGAGAGTTACACGCTATTTCTATTCCTTCATGGGTGGATTGGGCACAATTAAGAAGTGACATTAGCAAGGATCCTAAATCAAACAAATTTTATCTCTGCCTCAAGATCTATGCAAAGCCCTCGGTTGAAGTATTTCATGGAAACCTTTTTCTATCAAGGGAAATACACTTCCTATCCCTCTTCTAGTTTTTACTAAATTCTTATAGGAGTTTCACAACACTCCCAAAGGGGGAAATGACAGATTTTTGAGGACTTACAAGCGCATAGTAGCTAAGCTTTTTTGGGAAGGGATGCGCGCTAATGTTCGACAATTTGTAGCTGAATGCCCAATTTGCTAGTAGAACAAATATGGGACGCTATCACCGCCTGGTTTTTTGTAGCCTTTACAAATTCCTTAAGCCATTTGGGAGGACATTTCCATGGACTTTATAGAAGGGTTACCATGATCCTATGGTTACAATTCTGTTTTGGTAGTGGTGGACAGGTTTAGTAAGTATTCACATTTTATTTTGTTGAGCCACCCATTCACAACTAAGGTTATGGCCATTGAATTCTTAGCTCACATGATGAAACTTCATGGATTTCCAAGGAGTATCGTGACTGGTAGGGATTGGGTCCGAGCTTTTTCGTCTCCAACAAACACAACTTAGAAGAAGTACTACACATACCACCCACAAACTGATGGCCAAAGTGAGGTGGTCAATTAATGTTTAGAGAAATATCTGAGCTGTTTTACTAACCAGTAGCCACGACAGTGGTCGAAACGACTTCCATGGGCTGAATATTGCTTCAACACATCTTTTCACACAGCTACTAAGATGACTCCATTCAAAATTAGTTCATGGCGTAAACCCTCACCACGATTCAATATGTCAACCATTAAGCACTACAAATTTTTCACTTGAAAATTATTGGTGGTTGGGGATTTGACGACATCGAACTTATGACCAATCGATTTAGCTCAAGATAGAATGTGTTTTCGTTGAGTTCCGCATAGAGGGAGTTGACCTGGGGGACATGGTATATTTGAAATTGAGGCCCTATTGCCAACAATCCTTGGCTGTCCAACCAAATGAAAAGCTTGCCCCTTGATATTTTTTCCCTTATTAGGTGATAAAACAAATTGGCAAGGTGACTTATAGACTGGAGTTACCCTTGTAAAACCTGAGAAAATTAGTAATTTTCAGGAAAAATAGAAAAATAATAATAATAATAATAATAATTGTCAGAATGGTTCAGGGAAGCCTAGAAATTCTCTCTAGATCTCTTGATGACAAAATCGGATCGCTGCCGGATTCGCTCAATGAAATCCATCGAATCTAAAGTTTCGTAGAATTCTGAGATAGTCGGAATATTTTTATGATTTTCTGGGTGATAAGTCGCTAATGACTCTAGGGACGAGATTTTTACGAAAATCTCGGAAGTTAGGAAATGGCTTGAGCTAAGTTCATTTAAAATAAATTGAATTGAAAAGAAATAAATTGTTTCGGGGTATAAACAAACTCGAATGAGAGATGGACACATGGCGCAATGTGAGCCATGTATCCAAATTTAAAAAAACAAAAAGGGATAAAAGTCAAAAGGAACAGAGGGACAGAGTGAGAGCGAGAAGAGAGAGAGAAAGGGAAATTTTTTTTTTTCCTTTCTCTCTAAGATCTACTAAATCGACCTGTAGGTTGCCGAGAAAAGCGCAAAGTCGGGTCCACACATCGAGAGCTACATCGCGGTAACAAATCTTAGCCGTCAAACTCCACAAGATAAAGAATTTTCCTACTTTTGTTATTTCTAGCCTAAAGAGGAGGGGTTTGTTTTTATGATTTGTGATGGCCGCCTAATGGAACCTATTATATATGAAGTCAATTAACAATCAAGGTTTTTCTTTTCCTACTCTGATCTCCAACCAAAGAAACATCTATCGGAGTATGTTTGGTATTTAAAAAATTTGAGAAAAATGCAAAAGAAAGAAAATATAGATGAGAAACTAGAAAAAAAATGATGAGAAATAAAATAAAAGTTTATAAGATATTTCATTTATATTTGACTTTTTTAAAGATTTTTTTTTATTAAACAATCATTTTCCATAATTTTTTTTTTCTCTTTCCTTTCCAAAAACCAAATATTCTTTCTTAGTACTTTCCCAACAGTACTTTCCTAGAATCAAAGACAATCTAAGGGTTTATTGTAAGGGTGACAATGCATATCTATAAGTCGTGTTCATATCGTATCAATGTATGAATCGTATCAATATTCATAAACTCAAACCTGACACGAATAATAAACGTATCAACATTCGTTAACCAAACCCAAACCTATCAATATGAATATGACCAATTTAATTTAATTATTTAAAATAATAAGAATTATAATTAATCATCCATGTTTAACACAAATAAACTCTTAAATTTAACATGTTTATTAATTTTATTATTTAAAATAATATGAATTATAATTAATAATACATGATGGGGTAGAGAACGACATATACATAGGCCCAGAGCGCAAACCCAGGGGCGCAAGCCCAAACCTCCACTCTATAAAGGGAGTTAGGGGACACCTCAATAAAGAAGCTCGGCCCACGATGAGACCCTACCCATGCCACACCACTTGGGCCAAGTCCCAGAGTTAAAATCACCCTGCTGGGAAATCAAGTGATATAGGCTGCTCGAAAAACTCATGTAAAAGGAAAAGTGCCCAATCTCCATGATCCGCATCCCACGGATTAGGAAAGAAAGGTCGTGCATGATCACGACTCCTCCATTATCCCTTAAGAGTTGATCCATGATAAGGAAAAGGAAACTCCTCACCCAATGAGAAAGATACCGTATCACCATCCAACGAGGAAAGTAACCACTATTTCCCCTTATAAATACCAACCCATTCCACCACAAAAGAGGTATGCAACAATTACGCCATAGAAAATAGTTGAATTCTTTTTCATAAGGAAGAAGCTGACTTAGCCATCGGAGCGGTGGTCGACACACCCCCGCCGGATCACCCATTTTGTGCAGGTTGCAGGTTGCCCGATGATCTGATATATCAGATTGGCCCAACGGCCTCAAGAGGCTCCAGCCTAGTATCGATGAAAAAAGCACCATTAGTTTGGAGCCGTCTGTGGGAATGACAGTTCCTTTACAAGTAAAATTGAATTCTCAATGACTGATGGTATCAACCTGAAACATGAGCAAGAGTCACGCCAACCCCCCTGGGATGCAAGACCAACAAGGTAACCTAGATGGCCGGTTTGCCAGAGACGCTCTCGAAACTATACAAGCCAATATTGACGAGGTGGAGGCGCTCCGCTCCGTCTTGCTAACCAGCGTCTGCTGAGAGACTTGGAGGAACTCACCCAACAAATGCAGCGGCAGCAGGAAGAATGACAACACCACGACACTCCTCAGGATGCTGACGAAGAAGGAGAAACTAGCCGAGCCAAGAGCCCGATCCTTATAAGCCCCCAGGAGAAGACCACAATGAGGGGATTCCCGGTAGGACAATGGACCCATCCTTCATCAGTCGAAGATAGGGGAACGGTCATGGGAGCAACGTTTCTGGGACATCCTGCAAGAGCTCAACCGCGTGAGGGAAACAGTGAAATAACGAGCTCCAATCTCCATGGATGCGTTGGTACAACAAATGGAGTCCCCGTACACGGTCGAGGTACTTCCCTCTCCTAGCGAAGTTCAGAATGCCTCAAATCGAAACGTTCAACGGAACGAAAGATCATGTAGACCACCTCAATACCTATAAGAATCAAATGGAGCTACACGAGTACCAGGACCCCATTAGATGTAAAGCTTTCGCCATCACACTAAAAGGCCCGGCTTTAGCCTGGTTCAACAGACTCCCCCATCGTCAATCTCATCCTTCAAAGAGCTACCCATCGTGATTCATCTCCCACCTACCTGAGCTCGACACAGCTGTGAAGCCGAGCTACTTGTCGACTATAAAGCAGTGGCCCACGAGAACCCCAAGGTCCTACGCCTGTGAGGTTTAACGTGGAGTCTTTAAAGGTAGACATCCCGGAAGAGAAGTTTTCCATCACCGCTTTCATCGCCGGGCTTGGCGTGCAGTCGAAAGACCTGATGTTTTCCATCTCAAAGAACCCTCAGGCAAGCATGGCTGAGGTGCTCGTTAAAACAGAGAAGTACATCAACGATGAGGATGCCCTTCTATCTAAGCGAGAAAACTCTTCCACGCAAAAGGAGAAAAGCAGGAGTGAGAAAGAGCGAGAGCGGAGCCTCAGAAGATGAGGAGACAGAGATAGATCCCCACGAAGGGACAGAGAGAACAGAGAACGGTCTCTAAAGAGACGAGGCAACGCCAGGACCTCTCGGGGCCTCACCCTGCACTGGGGTTACAACAACGAGTATCCACCCCAAGAATTCACCCCCTTGACAAATTTCTGTCGTAGGTCCCACGTGAGACGAACACCGGGCCTTCTTAAGGTGCCCGCCTCGGGATGAAGACAGACCCAACGAAGAGAGACTTAACTAAGTATTGTGAATTCCATAGGGATCATGGACATCGAACAGATGATTGCATCCAGCTGAGGAAGAAAATTGAATACTTGATCCGACGTGGACATCTTCGCCGCTTAGGGCTCCTCGTGTTGTCTGGACCAGCACCACCCCATCACACTGCCACCAAGACCAACTTAACATCAAGAACCTCCTGGGAACGATGATCCTGGAGGACGGTGGGGAGGAGAGCCCGCCGGCCCGGCAAGGGTCACTTTGCGTTAACATCGAATAGGGAGATGCTGGAAATACAAGTAGTATCCAAACTCCCTCGGCTATACACCACCATAACTTTTTCAGACTTCGACATGGAAGGTCAAAAGATCCTCATGATGATTCGCTAATATCGTAAGGCAATGTCAGAGTCAACAAACAAGGCACGAGTCCCTGCTGACAATCTTAAGCTCCAATGACAACATCTTTGCGCCTTCGATAAGATGGCACAAGGGGAGAAGCTGAGTTGGTCAACGCCCACCGCGGGATTCTCCAGAGAGGTCAGCTCTGGGTTCAATACAACTAGTGCTCACTTTGGGAGATCCCACGTGTCAGGCCACAACGACAATGAGATTCCTCATAGTGGATGCCCCATCGCCCAGAAAATATCACGGGTAGACCTTCCTCAACGCATGAGAGCCATTCCTTTCCTACTTCATCATGGTTGTTATCAAATTCCCAACGCTAATGGGGGTGAATGGTTCGAGGAGACTGCATAGCCGTGAGTGCTACTCGACATCTACATGAAACAAAAAGGTAGGCAATACTCATGGACAAGTTCTATTACGAGATGAGATGAGCACCTAGCCACACCTCGTAACTAGAACCGGACAGTTTGATGAACAACTAAACATCTCGTTCAAGACGGATCCAAATTACAGAAGCAAAGATGTCGTGGGGCCTCTCATCATCCACTTCTGAAATAAAACATAGCAGAGTTCATCAGTAGAGGATATGGGAATTGATCCCACAATGATCACATGCTGAACATCAACCCTCCTTCAAACCTCGGCTACAAAAGAAGGAGTTTCATTTCAGAAAGGCGTATATGCGATCGACATAAAGAAGTTAACAAACTCACAAGCCAAAGCCATTCAAGAAGCGGGAATACCTGAGACCCGGTTATTAACGTAGTCCTCGCCAAAAGGCAAACGACAATGGCGATCAAGATGACTTCACCAATATCAACGAGCATGTCCGAAAAGAGATAGTTTCCTACCTCTGGACACTGACAGCTGATCGCCACACCGCCATAAGCTTCTCGACTTTATGGACTCTTTCTCAGGATACAACCAGATCATAATGGACCCCAATGACCAAGAGAAGACCTTGTTCGTAACTAGGCAAGGTACTTACTATTACTAGGTGATGCCCTTCGGGTTGAAAAACGCAGGGGCCACATATCAAAGGTTAGTAAACATAATGTTTCAGAAGCAAATTGGAACATCTATAGAGGTATATATAGATGACATGCTAATAAAATCACGCTTAAGGTCAGCTCCACATAAATACACGAATGAATGCTCCAGTCTTAAAACTATAACATGAAGTTAAATTCGACCAAGTGTGCCTTCACGAGTCTCAATGAATTCGTTTCATGGTCACACCGAGAGGAATAGAGGCAAATCCAGATAAGATAAAAGTCATGCTAGACATGCACCTACCTTCAAACACCAAAGAGATTCAACGTTTGACTGGGAGAATAGATGCTTTGAGCCACTTTGTATCCAGATCCAGCGACAAGTGCCAACCATTCTTCCAAGTTCTGAAAAAGGCTTTCCACTAGGAAGCCCATTGCAAAGAGGCATTCTCGACGCTAAAAACATACCTGAGCTCTCCTCCCATCCTGGTAAGTCCCTTCGAGGGAGAACTCCTTACCCTTTATTTGGTCATTTCAGATTTCTCAACCAACGCTGCCCTCGTCAAAGAGCGAAATGGAATACAAATAAATTCGATCTACTATCATACCGAGCTCGATAGAGCTGAGGAAAGGTATCCAAAGATGGAGAAGTTGATCCTAGCACCTAGAATCCATTGCCGTATAGTTTCACCATATTTCTAGGCTTACACTATTGAAGTCCAAATTTAACACCCAACGGAGACGCATACCGCACAAGCCAAAGACCTCGAAAACCCTGGAGCAAATGGGCCATGTGAGATAGTGAGTTCGACATCAGGTATGAGCCGAGGACGATGGTAAAAGGGCAGGTTTTGGCAGACTTCATCGTGGAATTCACCCCTGTAAATACCCCGGCATATCCTACCGAAACTACTCAATTGGCACCCGACCTACCCATCCGAGGTCAACCCATCGACGGGCCACCAATTCCCAAGGAAGCAGAAGTGGCCCACTCGACTTCCGAACGGGATTGACGGGAGTATGCCCTCGTATTTCGATTTCAAGCCCTAATAACGAGGCCGAGGCACGGTTGTCATAGCCGGGCTTAATTCGCCACTATATGGAAGCTCGATCAACTAGAGATACGCATTGACCCCACCGTGGTAAAACATATAGGACCTTAATGGCCGTAAGTGAAAAATGATCCTTTACCTTAAAATGCGAGAGTCATTTAAAGTTTACATAGGTTCATAGTCAAGCATGTCCCGTTAGAGAACAAGCTGAGGATGCTCTAAAGAAAAGCTAGTAACAACACCACAGAGGATATGTATTAAACTGGACGTCGGTCGAAAGGACCTCCTGTAACCCTGCGGAACATCGACTCTGAAGAGTGTCCCCGTACGTCCGAGTCGAGTCAGATGGACCCCATATGGATTACTTGTAGATCGAACTCCTGCCAATCGATCCAAAGGAGGCCTCCAAGCTTAGGACGAGGTCGGCTAGATTCATCATTCATCGGGGAACCCTATATAAATGAGGCTTTTCGACACTTGTCCTTAAATGCGTGGGAAAGGAAGATGTCAATTACGTGCTTAGAGAGGTGCATGAAGGTATCTGTGGCAACCATATCGGAGCCAGGTCCTTGGCAGCAAAGACACTAAGACAGGGATATTATTAGCCCACAATACTCAAAGACGCCATAGAGCTGGTAAAAAAATGCAAGATTTGTCAAGAGCATGCTCAGATCCCTCACCTCCCTTCTGAGCCGCTGACCTCAATCACAAGCCCTTGGCCCTTCCAACAGTGGGGGCTAGACTTATTGGGACCCCTACCCATTAGGAAGGGCCAATGCAGGTTAATTGTGGTAGGAGTGGATTACTTCATCAAGTGGGTTGAGGCTGAGCCATTAGCAACGATCACTAAGCAAAAGGTGTAAATTTCAGGGCGGACCATATGTAGGTTCGGGAATCCCAAGTCTCCGTTATTTGATAACGGGAAACGCTCAACAATCCCGTTTAGAGATTTCGCTGAGCTCCTCCTGAATCAAGAATTACTACTTCATCCCTACCATCCGCACCAACTGATAAGTCACTATAAGGACTCTCAAGGCAGCGCTAAAGACTAAACTGGAAAATCTAAAGGGAAAATGGGTAGAATACCTCACAGAGGTGTTATGGGCCTACAAAATTACACGCATATCAGTAACCCAAGAAACCCCATTTGCCCTAGCGTTTGGGACAGAAGTGGTAGCTCCCGTCGAGGTTGGGCTAAAATCACCAAGAGTTGAGTTCGCAAATACCGAGCACAACGAGGAGATTCTCCGCCTAAACCTTGACCTCCTAGAAGAAAAGCACGAGCAAGCCCTAAAGCGTGCCAAGGACTATCACAGGAAGACAACAAAATACTACGACCAAAGGGTCAGGCCAAGGAGTTTTAGGCCCGACGATCTAGTTCTAAAGAAACTCTTGCTAGCAAGGAAAGACCCCACACACGGGAAGCTAGGACCTAACTGGGAAGGACCCTATGTGGTATCGTGAATAGTCCGACCTGGTAACTACGAACTTCAAATAGAGGAGGGAAAAACCTTGCCACACTCTTGGAACGCTGAGCACCTCAAGCATTTCTACCAATAGACCTCAGATTGTAGCTTTTAATAAGAAATTCACAATTTTATTATAATAATAGTCTTTGTTCATTTTCGGCCTGATTAATATTCTCGTAGATCAATAAAATAAAATAAAATAAAAAAATAAAAACAAACATCAGACAAGTACACACGTTTCCAAAAGATTATACTTTATTTCAGTTATCTCAGAAGATTACAATCAGCAAAGCCGTTCTCTACATCTCAGGAAACTACACCGCATAGTCGTTTCTTCATCGGTCAACACCTAGTCAAGGCGAAAACCACAAGAAAGGGAAAGAGAAAGAGAAGGGGAAAGAGAAAGAGAAGGAGAAAGAGAAAAGGAAAGGAAAAAGAAAGGAGAAAGAGAAAAGGAAGGAGAAGGAGAAAGAGAAAAGGAAGGAGAAGGAAAAGAGAAAAGAAAGGAGAAGGAGAAAAGAAAAGAGGACAAGTATAATGGAGGAAGCGGGACTTAGAAATATCCCCTCTGAGCATACCGCCCCCTTCGAATACGTTCCCCGGTCCAGTTCCATCAATGGGTAGGACTAGGGAACAACACAACTCCCACAAGGGAGAAACTAGGGAAAAACACAACTCCTACAAAAGGTAGAGTAGCGAAACCAAAAGTCGACCTGCGATCACCAAACGTAATCCCGCAAAGGATCGACTCAAAACCCCGCCTACTGGCGAATGAACTCCAACACTGTCAAAGAGAGGAAGAAGGTTACGAGCGGAGTATGACACGGACCGTCAAAAAAAGGCAACAATTTATAAAGAAACCTAGATGCTTGGAGAGCCACGCAGTCTATTTCGATTCTCCGTAAGATTTGCATTAAAATCACGTGCGCCTTCCCTAGGAGAAGAAGATGAAGGAGCCTTGTAGCTCAGTTTCAAGGAGCCATGTAGCTCAAGAGCCTTGTAGCTCAATTTCATGTTAACAGTCAAGGTTACGTAAATTTCAAGAGCCTTGTAGCTCACATTTCAGCTCAAGAGATCTTGCCGCTTAGGGATTAAAAGGGTCAGACAAAGGTTCATAAAGAACCCGATAGCCTAGAAGGCCAAGTAGACAAGGAGCCATGTCTCGTGAGGCACAGCTCGCTCAAGAGAGCCTTGCAGCCGCTTCAAGGAGCCTCAGAGCTCACCTCCCTCAAGGGAGCCCAGAGCTCGGGGGGCCTCAAGGAGCAATGTAGCCCACTTCAAAAGGAGCCTTGCAACTCGCTTCTGCAAGTGTCAGATAGCTCTGCTTCATAAAGAACCTAATACCTCAAGGCTAAGTAGCCGCGAGCCATGTAGCCTAAGCCATGGTAGCTCGCTTTCAACGAGCCTTATACCGGGCCAACGAGTCACAAATAAGAGCCTTGTAGTTCCGCCTTCAGTGGAGCAATGTAGCTTAGTTTCAAGGAGCCATGCAGCTAAGGAGCCTTGTAGCTCAGTTTCAAGGAGCCATGTAGCTCAGGAGCCATGTAGCTCAGGAGCCATGTAGTAGCTCAGTTTCGAGGAGCCATGTAGCTTAGGAGCCTTCTATCTCGCCAAGAGAGCCCAGGCCGCTTCAAGAGAGAGCCTCAGCTTCGCTCAAACGAGCCTCAGCCTCGCCTCTGGGCGATTCGAGCTCGCGAAGGGAGCAACGTAGCCTGGCCAAAAGAGCCTCAGTAGCCTCGGGGCTTCAAGGGAGCGCAGCCCGCCCCTCAAAAGAGCCTTGTTGTTCTGGCCACACAAGAGAGCCTCAGAGCCCAAACGGCCAAGGCCACATAACTCGCAAGAACCCGACCATCAAAGATTGCAGGACCAAAACCTTTTCAACACTGGGTCATGAAGAAGACTAAGGAAAAATCAAGAGGTAGAAGAACGACACCATAAAATAACAAAATCAATGCTGGCACATGGTATGTCCAGTGGCTTGGGAGCTCGCCAACGCAGTTGTTATACAAAAGGGCCTAAGTGTTTGAGGGGGAGCTACGAGTAGCCTTAATAGTGCGAGCCTCTGAGTAGTGTAAATCAGAAGGCAAAGCCCCAATAGGCCCGGAAGAACCAGCCTTGGCAGGAGCCTCAGCTTCTCTAAGGAAAAGACCCGAGCTGGGAGCATTAGGGAACACCTCGGGGTTTGCTTCATCCTTAGAAAAGGATTCTTCCGCCTCTTCTTCATCAAGAACTCGAAGACAGTTCCAACCCAAAATCCTTTCGCCTCAAGGCCTAAAGCGAGCCACATGGGAGGCTCCATAAGGTGTGCTCATTCTCGCCCGCGATACTCCATCCCTTATTGATCATAGCCCCATTCGCAGGCCCCGCATAACGTACCGCACTCCTAGCCAAGCGCTCCACCTATCTCAGCCTTACGCTAGCTCGATCCAACGCCGCCGCTTCGTGAAAGCTTCCTTCTCTAGTGGCATGGAACTCTTCCTTAATCACCCACAACTCATCCTCGACAGACCTTAGGCCCTCTATAGCCTTCTTCTCAATGTCTTCAACTCTCGCCTTTGCGGTCAAGGTATGCTTCAGATCGGATTTATACCCTAAAACATCATCAGTCAAGCTTTGTATCCGAGTCTTCCATCACCCTCCTTTCTAAGTCAAGAAGGCAACCTTAGCCTTGTATGCTCACCACTTCTTAGCGCAGCTCTCTCGCTGAACTAGCCTTCTCTCAATCAAGGAATAAGATGGAGTTAGTAGACAACATCAACACAATGGCAAGATAAATAAAAGAAGGCACTCAGACATACAAAGACGGTCCCCTGGAAGGACAGGGCCAGAGCCTTCTCAAACCTCAGGGTTTCTACTTTCTTGAGATCAGAGTCCCGAAGAATAGACAAAACAACCCCAAGGCGAAGCTCCAGACAGGAGTAGCGAAATACACCCTCCTTAGCTTCAAAGCAATCATCTCCCATCCCCAAAGGTCGGGGGAAGGTGAGGCATTTTGGCGCCGGCTGGCCTGCAAAGAGTATAGGTTGACTTTAGAGGAAGCTCAAAGAGCCTTTCTCAAGAACCCTTGACTCCTCAAGCAGCGGGAGGATCTAGATGTCATAGTGGCCCGCCACCTCGAAACCCTACGAAGAGGACTCACCCCGCCCTCACTTAAGCCAAGGCTAGCTGGGACCGATACCCCAGATCGAGACCATACCTCGAGCCTGAGGTCGCCCTCAAGAGGACCTCGAAAGCCTCGCGCTTCACGCTCCTCTTCTTCTTCACCAACAGCTTGACACGAGCCCGAAGTTCTCCCCGAGTTGGCTTCACAACAAGAGGCCCCCCCGGAGAGGTTTCCATAGCAGGGAGTGGAGGAGATTTCAAACGAGGAGAACTAGAAGGGCTCAATCCTAAAGAATCAGGAAGGTTCGACTTAATTAGATCGGAATACGCCCAAGGGCGATACTTACCCAACCACTACTTCACTTCGCCCTTGGGAGTAAGGTCGACTGACACCGGCTACAACACAACCATAACAGCAAAAACATAACCTCGAATTCCTCTCAAAACACCCCTACTAGCATGGGATGTAAAAACTCACGCAGTTCTCAGGGGCGCCTATACCGCCTAATCCCCAACGTATCATCTGGCCGCAGGGTCAGATTCAATGTCAACCCCTGACAAAGAAATAGCATTCTTTTCAGTGCTTGTGGGAAGAAGGGAGGTCGAAAATAATAGGCTTGCAGCAATCCCTCTTGGGAGGTACAAGAAGTCTCTCCGAGGCCTCTTCAACAAGAGATCCAAAGAAGCAGAGCAATACTAGGGACCCTGAGGCCCTTATCCTTGAAGAAAACCAAAAGGTCGACCAAGACGCCCCAAAAATTGGGAGAGAGTCAGACTGCACACATTAGAACGTTGAAACACTTTTGCGAAGGGGTGCAAGGAAACCTAAGACCATTCCGCCGCCAAAGAAGCAGACCATCTTGGGAACGGATACCACATAAGATGTGAGGATATCAGGACACTCGATTCGGACATCGGAAAGGGGCCCATAATGAGTAGCAAAAATTTTAGCGAACGAAGGCTCGACTTGGCTAAGGCCCACAGCGTCCGCATACCTCACAGCAGCCCTCAAATATTCAAAGCCACTAGGATACCTAATCTCGCTAATCTTCCCCTTGCCCTTACCTGGCTGAGGAATATAACCTACTGGGAGGACCCCAAGAACTCCAAATGATAGGATCATCGAGTCCGCCGCCTCATTGGCCTCGACACCGACTCTCAAATCGACCTTCCCTCTATTCACAAGCCTAAAGAAGCATGCATGACTAAACGGCGGAAAGGGAGAATGAACAAAGCTACGAAAGAGGCAGGACCCCAACCCAACACGCCCTAACAACCTAAAATTCAAAAACAAGGAAAAGAAAACATGCGAGGAAAAAGGAAGACGCACCGAACTAAGGAGGAAAACAAGGAAAGTGGCCCCTAGGAAGACAGAAAGCACCACAAGCAGGTCTGAACACTGATCAAAGATACTTCCAAAACCGCAGAAGAAGTAGAAAAGTACGATACAAGGAGTGTTTCTAAAGGCATGAGAAGCGACAATCCAAATAGGCAAGAAAATCGAAAGAGCCCCATCATTATCACAAGACGTTTGACGGCGACAAAGCTCATATCAAACCATCCCCTGCAAGCCACGTGGAAGCCGCAACCGATCTAAGAAACGCTTCAACCCTTGCCTAAGCTTGCTTTAGTCAAGAGCTGGGGGGCTACTGATGGGGTAGAGAACGACATATGCATAGGCCCAAAACGCAAACCCAGGGGCGCAGGCCCAAACCCTCTGCTCTATAAAGGGAGTTGGGGGACACCCCCCCTCCCAAATAAAGAAGCTCGGCCCACAATGAGATCCTACCCATGCCACAACACTTAGGCCAAGTCCTAGAGTTAAAAATCACCCTACCGGGAAATCAAGTGATATAGGAGGCCTGAAAAACTCGTGTAAAAGGAAAAGTGTCCAATCTCCATGATCCACATCCCACGGATTAGGAAAGAAAGATCGTTCATGATCACGACTCCTCCATTATCCCTTAAGAGTCGGTCCATGATAAGGAAAAGGAAACTTATCACCCAATGAGAAAGATACCGTATCACCATCCAACGAGGAAAGTAACCACTATTTCCCCTTTATAAATACCGACCCATTCCACAACAAAAAAGGTACGCAACAATTACGCCATAGAAAATAGTTGAATTCTTTTTCATAAGGAAGAAATTGACTTGGCTTATCTGAGAGGCGTATCAAGACAAACTTCGCTTGGATCGCCCTTTGTGTGTGCTGCAAAGTTGCCCAACCATTCGATCCATCAAATCGGCCCAATGGCCTCAAGAGGCTCCAGCCTAGTATCGGTGAAAAAAGCACCATCAATACATATTTAATACAAATAAACTATTAAAAAGGTTAATTAATTAATATAATAATTAAACGGATCAATTCAGATCAAATTCGTGTTAGGCAGATCAACACGAATATGATTCATTTATTAAACGCGTTAGGCGGGTCAACATGAATATGACCTAACACGATTATACTCAACCCAAACCTGCAAAAACCGTGTTGGGTTCGTGTCATGTTCACGTATTGTGTCAAATTTTACCAGCCCTAGTTTATTGCCATAGAGAACACAAGTGCACTCCCAATTTAAACCCATGTCATAGGACATGGAAGTATTATAGGTTTGAAATGAAAAAGGATGTATACTATAAACTTGATTGCAAGAAGGTGTTTTTTCTAAGCTAATTGCCCCCAGCCCTATAACTTGTTTTTGGCAAGGTGGGGTAGGTTCAGGTATTGTTTAGTCCCGTCCCAATTTTATAAAAATATATTAAAAATATTTTTATTTTAATATATAATAATAATTTTTAAATAAAAATATAATTTCTTATTTATTTATAATATATATCAATTTCAATATAAGAAAAATAAATATTTAAAAAAAATAGAGATAAACATGATGGGTATGAGAACTTCTCGTTCTTGTACTTGTCTTGCCCATTTAATATTTTAAGTAGAGCAGAAATGAAAAATGATTTTAATTAACGGGACTAATAGATGGATATTTAACTTTATCATTTAAGAGTATTTGGCTAGAGCTCTCAACCAGGAGTCTCACAATTTCCAATATGATTTATCCTGTGGGGAAGCATGCCCAAATTTCAATACCATACTTGATAATACGCCCTTTATCGTCAAGCATCTAATCCACATTCTAATACAATGTTTTGAGCCATTCCAATACAAATATTTTTATGTTTCAATCCTCTTGGAAACCTTGTTTTGGAGATGAATTTTGGGTTGAATGAGACGTGTACTTACGTTGCCAAGGCTGCTAAAAAGTTTTACTAAATAAAAGTTAAAATGTGAGTGATGAAATTCATACACAACATGCCTCACCCAATCCCATTTTCAATATATAATTAATGGGGGGCTATGAATTTTGATAAATGCCTAAAGTTGGGCTATTTTAGTGTCAAAGTTCTCGTGATAAAGTAATTCTAGAATAATATCAAAAAACTAATAAAAGATTGATTAGTTTTGTTGTTTTCATCCCAAGGATTTCACTGTATTCAGTTTTGATAAATTTTTAGGGTATATTTTATTTAGGGTTAGGCTGAAAGAACTACAAAAAGTTTTTCATTACTGTATGAGGGGATTTAGGTAGAGAATATTTAAAGGTTCTAGTTTTGTTCAATTTTAATTTTCCTTAATCGTATGTGCTATCCAATGATTTTTTTTTTTTCAACTCAGACTATAAGTGGTAAACCTTTTTAGTTTGGAGTGGTAGCAAGGAAAGTGTAGTACTTTTTGATTGGGTTTAAACAATAGGCGCTCAGGCCCACTCACCAAGCCCAAGACGAGGCGGTGCTCAGCTGAAACGCCGGCTCCCCGCACCACTAAAACGGAGCTCCAGCTTCATTCGCCCCATAATAATAACACCTGACACTTAAAAGCTTATATCTCAGGAATCAAATCAAATCTCACTAACAAGGGAAGTAAGATAATTCTCAATAACTGCTCCCTAATTATCCCTTATTAATTTGACAGCGATAAGGACATAAAATCCCTCATCCAATGAGAGAGTATCCTTATCACCATCAAATTGGGAAAAACATATACTATAAATACCAGGCCACCCCATCGATGAAAGGTATGCAGAACATTCGCCCCCTAAAGCAGTCAATCTATTCTTTCTACAGGAAAGAGTTGACTTAGGCATCGGAGCTTCAATAAAGAAGCCCTCACGATCTTCTTGCATTTATTTTTGTGGGATGTAACATCCGTAGCCAATGATCGGTCTGCTTCCTAACACGCTCCAAATTTCGCCCGGTTGAAAGTACCATCACATACTGGTGGGAACAACGCCTTAAATAAAGTCAGATTCTCAAGAATTGATGGTATCAATCAGGAATACAAGGTATCTTCCAATCCCCCAAGGATGCAAGACCAAGCATGCAACTGGGATAGTCGACTCAACAGCGCCGGAACTATACACGACAATACAGACGAGATGGAGGCGCTCCGTCTCACCAACCAGCGCTTGATAAGGGAATTAGAGCAACTCACCAGGCAGATGCAATGCCCATAGGAAGTGCAACAGGCCCAGGAAGGCCATCACACCATCCCTCAGGGAGAGGAGACACACCTCTACTTCTCAGAGAGGCGTAAATGGGCGTAACTGGGCCGAGCCAGTGGGCACGTAGTCCCACCCGGCTCCCAGAGAAGAGCGCAACGAGGCAAAGACTTCGGGGGAACATCGAAAAACGCGAACTCGACCTCCCTCAACAAGGAAAAGGGGAGCGATCGTGGGAGCAGAGGTTCAAGGGCATCTCAACAGAGCTCACTGGTCGAAGGAAGTCATAAAGGGCCGAGTCTGCACTACGTGGACACCCCGGGCAATGTTGAAACTAAGTCCCCGTCACGTACCGAGGTGCCACACTTCCCCTTCTAGCAAAGTCTCGTAATCGCCACAGCAGAGGCATTCGATGGAACGGAAGGATCCCGCTGACTCATCTTAACACACTTATAAGAACTGTGGGATGGGAGCTGCACCTGATATCAAGACTCGCACGGCAAGCCTCACTCATCACGCAGAAGGGCCTGACGTTGGCTTGGTTTAACAAGCTCCCACCATCGACGGTCTCTTCATTTAAAGAGCTCTCCATCGCATTCGTCTCCCACTTCATTGGAGCCAGAATATATAGGAAGCCGAGTTATCATTTGCTGACCATAAAGCAGAACTCGCAAGAAAGCCTGAGGTCTTATGTTTAGAGGTTCAATGCCGAAGTCTTCAAGGTAGACGATCAAACGTAAGTTCGCTATCATCGCATCTACCGGTTAGGAGCACAATAAAAGATTTGATGTTTGACCAAAGAATCCCCGTGCAACCATGGCCGAGGTGTTCGATAAAGTGAGAAGTACATTAACGGCGAAGAAGCCCTCACATCCAAGAGAGGGAGCTCTTCAACCCACAAGGAGAAAAGCAGGACTCCATTAAGCTACTGGAGCGGGCCCTAAGAGATAAAGAAACCGAGTGCGATCCCCAAGAAGAGCATTTTAGAACGATCCCGAAGAGGCGCAGGAGGTCAGACCTACTAGGGACCACTCCTGTACCGAGCTACGATTAATGAAAGAGCCCACCTTAGCTGGCTCACCCCCCGATGCCCACGCGATCACGTGTCTCGCGCGAAGTACATCATGAAAATTCCCAAGGTGGCCATCCCGTATGAGGATAGATCAACCAAAAGAATGACTGTGTGCACTTTGAGTTCCATAGGACCACTAACATCAATCCGACGTATCAGATACAAATTTCAGAAGGAAATAGAATAATTCGATCCAACTGGGCATTCCGCCTACATCGCCTCCGAAGGTCGGGATCAAGCGCAACACAACCAATTCTACAGCTCAACCCCAAATTCCCCAACACCAACAAATTGGGAAATCCATGTGATCTCATGGGGGATTTACAGGTCATGGAGTCCACTTTCACCAAGAAGGCTCATTTGCGTAACATCAGGTCAAGAGAGGTGATGGAGGTGCAAGTGGTGTCCAAACTCCCACGACTTGACACCGCCATAACCTTCTTTGATTTAGACCCGAGGTGTCAACAAAATTTCACGTATGACCCTCCTCTGTGATAAGTGGCGCTTGTGGCTAACAAACAATCCACCGTCCTCGTCGACAATGGGAGCTCAACGAACATCATCTTCAGACGGCTGACAACCGCACCAAGGAGAAGCCGAACCTACTAATACCCACCTATAAGGATTCTCTGGAGAAAGAGTGCTGCCGTTAGGGTCGATACAGTTAGTGCTCACTTGGGACCCCGTGTCGCCAATAAACAACAATGCGATTTCATAGTGTACGCCTGCCGCCTATAACGCGCTAATAGCGCATCTTCAACGCCATAAAGGCCATCCCTTCCGCTACCACGAGGATCGTTTCAACAAACGGCAGGAATGGTTCGAGGAGACCAACGCGCGGTCAGTGGAGTGTTACTTCTAAGATCAATGAAGAAAAAAGTGGTCGACGCATATACGCGGGACGAGCCCATATGCGCGACGAGGTGAACACCCGACCGAGCCCCCAAGAGCCGGAGCCCAGGTAATCGACGATAACCTAACACCTCGCCTACATCGGCTCCAGTTAGTGGAAGACCCTAAGCTCCTTATCCACTCGAGAGACGGTGCGAAGTGCCCGCATGGTGCCAGAAGACACGAGGGATTAACCTGCAATACCACTACAAACTAAACATTAGTCCATCCTTCAAACCAAATAAGAAAAAGAAGGAGTTTCATTTTGAGAGACAAAAGATTAATAAGGAGGCTGCTCCTCCAGCAAAAGGACGAGAAGCTAGAGTACCGATTGTCAGCCAACGTTGTACTACAACGCATGAACCTCAGCTTTATGGATGCTTTCTCGGGTTACAACCAAATTAGCATGGACCCCGACGACCAAGAGAAGACCTCATTCGTCACAGAGCAAGGGACCTATTGCTATCGTGTAATGCCTTTCGGACTGAAAAACACAGGAGCTACCTACCAAAGATTGGTGAATAGGATGTTCCAGAAGCAAATAGGGGCATCCATGGATGTATATATAGATGACATGTTGGTAAAATCAAGTACGACTGAGCTCCACGTAGCCCATCTGGCCGAGGCATTTCTGATCCTGAAAGAATACAACATGAAGTTGAATCGCCAAACGCGCCGGAGTCTCAAAATTTAAAATTCTTTGGTTTATAGTCAACAACCGAGGAATAGAGGCAAGCCCGGAAAAAATAAAAGATGTGCTCGACATGCCATCACCGTCAAGCATAAAAGAAGTCCAACGCCTTACTGGAAGGATAGCTGCGCTAAGCCGTTTTGTATCCAGGGCCAGCGATAAGTGTCATCCCTTATTCCAGACTCTGAAAAAAGCTTTCCAGTGGGATACACGCTGCGAAGAAGCATTCACAGCTCTAAAAACTTATCTAAGCTCCCCTCCCATTCTAGTAAGGCCCTATGAGGGAGAGCCTCACTCAGACCGGGCAAGGTCGATTTTCAACCACTGGCCCCGATCGAGACAAAGATCTGCAAGACCCGCCTACTATTGCAGCCAAGCTTTGAGAGGAGCAGAGGAGAGGTATCCAAGGATGGAGAAACTAATCCTGGCATTGGTAACCACAACCCGGAAACTCCGCCCTTACTTCCAAGCACATACCATCGAAATCCCAACAGAATACCCGATGAAGCAAGTGCTACATAAACCAGAGACCTCGAGAAGATTGATAGAGCTGAGCGAATTCGACATCAGATATAAACCAAAAACTGCAATAAAAGGGCAGGTGTCTCATGACTTCATCATGGAATTCAATTCTAGAAGCTGTCGATACCTGGGAACCACACCCGACTCCCCATTTGGAAGCCACCAGACAATCGCCAATGCCCAAGGGAGTGGTACCCGCTAATTTTGACCTCTCAAGAAGGAATAGATATCGGTATGTGCGCCGATGGTTTGAGCCTCCAAACGAGGTCGAGTATGAGGTCACATAGCTGGACTCAACCTCGCCCATTTGATGGAAATTGATCAGCTTGAGGTATGCAGCGACTCCCAGTTGGTAGTAAAGCAAATAGAAGACACCTACGAGGCTAAAGGCAAAAAAATGATCCTATACCTCATAAAGGTACGGGAATTACTTAGGAAGTTTGTACTAGTGCAGGTCAGACACATACCAAGAGTAGAAAATTCATAGGCAGAGGCCTTAGCAAAACTGGCAACAGCCTCCCAAGAGGACCTCAGCAAACTGACGCCGGTCGAGCACCTTTCAGAGCTCCCCATAGATCTCAACAGTGAAGAGGTCTCCCCTTTCATGTCCGAGCCAAGCTGGATGGACCCCATTTGGGACTACTTAATAGAAGGACTACTGCCAAATGATTCAAAGGAGGCATCAAAGCTTAGGTCGAAGTCTGCCAGGTTCACTATTCATCGGGGGGCCCTTTATAAGCGAGGTTTTTTCACACCCATCCTCAAGTGCATTGTAGGGGGAGACACCGACTATGTACTGAGGGAAGTACATGAAGGCAGGTAGAACACATCTAGGCTCAGACACCGAAGTGAAAGTCTTAAGGCGTGGATACATCAGCCCACAATGCCTGGCACTGCGTGTGTGCAAAGGCACACACATGCAAAAAATGTAATCCAGTCAGAAATGCAAAAGTTTGTCAAGAGCAAGCCAAAATCTCTCACCTCCCATCCGAGCCGCTGACTTCAATCACAAGCCCCTGGCCTTTTCAGCAGTGGGGGCTAGACATATTGGGACCTTTGCCCATTGGAAAGGACCAATGCAAATTCATCGTCATAGCTGTGGATTATTTCACCAACGGGCGTAGTTTGCCTCGCCACCATCACGAACAAAAGGTACTTAATTTCGCTTATATTATGAGAGGTATGTTTAGCAATCCCGAGAGCCTTGGTATCGATACTGGAAGCAATTAGACAATCCAAAGTCGGTGATTTCATGTTTAGCCCGGATCGGGGAATCACACTGGTCCCCACTTCATCCACAATCTAGGACAAGCATAAGTCACCATTAATCGAACCCCAGCAAAGATTCAAGTTGGAAAATCTAAAAGCAAATGGGTAGAATACTCGAGGTGTTGTGGCACAGAATCACACGCAAGTTGGGGCAACCCCAGAAACCCCATTCGCTTAAATTGCACCGAGGAGGTAAATTCTTGTCGAGATAGATTAAAATCCCCAAGGATTGAATTTAGCAAGCTGGAACATAAACGGTGCTGCTCCACCCGAACCTAAACCTCCTAGATGCGAAAGTTTGATCGTCCCAAAGCCGCATGTAAGACTACCAAAGGAAGACGACAAGGTACACGACCAAAAGGTCAAAACCCAGAGCTACAAGCCCGGGCGAACTACTCTTAAAAGCTTCTTCCCACGAGAAAACTAACACAGTGGAAAACTAGGGCCCAACTAGGAAGGCCCTTATATCTGTCTCGGCGTCGTTAAACTTGCAACTACAAACCTGTGGTGTAAGGAAGGAAAATTCCTACCTCATTTTGGAACGCCGAGCACCCTCTCAAGAGTTTCTATCGTTAGACTTCTGATTATAATCTTATCAAAGTATTACCACTTTATGATACGCCCTCGTGTGTTCTCGTTTGATTACGTTATTTAATATCCTTATGGATTAAGAAGTAAGGTATCTCAAAAAAAAAGGCAGACAATATTAGGTAAAGACCGAGAAAATTACAACACCTCCTAATACATGAATTTATGTCTTAAAACAAAAATTATACTGTTTTGGTCTCAATGAAAGTACAATCGACATAATCGCTAGTTATTATCCCTTACATCCCTGAATGAATAAGATAGCAGCTCCTCAAACAAAAATCTCAAGAAAGAGAAAGAGAGAGGGAAAGAGAGGAAGAGAGTTCAAAGAGAAGGAGCATGAGAAGAAAGAAGAGAAAGAGAAAGAAGAGAAGGAAGAAGTAGGAGGGAGCAATAAAAAGTCGATACTAAAAGTTCTTCTTATACATCACCGATGCATTCCCAAAGTACCACCTCATCTGGATGGGGCTAGGAAATAACATAACTCCCATAAAGGGGGAACTAGGGAAAAACACAACTCCTATAAGAAGAGAGCCATCGAAACCAAATGCCATCCTAGGATCTCTAAGCGGACCTCTTGTGAAGACAACCAAGCCTTGACGCTTCATCACGCATAGATTCCAGTTACGCCCTAAAAAGGGAAGAAGGTTCGAAGCATAAGCCCATTGCGTAGGAGCTCAGTGAATTTATAAGGAGGCTCCGAGCACTTCTGAAAATAGCACGGGCTTCAAGCCCACTGTGAAGTCATCCAATTCTCCAAACCAAAGATTAAAGACGCCGTATCTTCCAAGAAGTGGAAGTCAATCTGCCGACTTGGGAGTCAGCGGTAAAGAACAACCGGCCAAACTAAGGCCTAGTAGCCTAGGAGCCATTTCAGCTCAGGCAAATTAGCCTACGGATTTTCGGTGATTCGCTTGAAGAGCTTAATCAAGCCAACTAAGGCCTGGTGCCTGTTGTTCAGGCCCGCCCGGCAGACAATTCACTAAGCTCGGGGCCAGCCTTAAGCCAAGAGCTCAACTGCTCAACTAAGGCTTGGTAGCCCAAGAGCCGCCCACCAGCACAGCCCATGGAGCCTCAACATCTCGTCAAGAGCTCGAACTACTCAGAAAGGCTGCAGTAGTCAGCAGAGCTGCCTCACTGCATAGCCCACGAGCCTCGCAGCTTCAGCCCCAAGAGCTCAACCGCCAACTAAGGCTCAGCTCAGAGCTAGCTTCAACTGGTGAAGACAGTTTCATAGAGCCTCAGAGTTTCGCTTTCAAGAGCTCAATCAAGCCAGAGATTACAGAAGTTGCAGAGCGTCAAATCTTAGCAAGATTAGCCCACCTGAGCCTCCGCAACTCGCCTTCAAGAGCTCAACCTGGCGAGGAAAGGCCACATAGCTCGCAGAGCCGTGCCTCAGCTCAGCATATTAGCCCACCTGAGCCTCAACAACGAGTTTCAAAGAGGCTCACCGGCCAGAAATGCCATAGCCGCAGCCAATCTGCCAGCACAGGGCCCATGGAGCCTCGCCAGCCTCGCTCGAAGAGCTCAACTGCCAGAGAGGCCATAGCCGCAGCAGCTGGGTCGCCAAAGTGACAGCTCCATGATACCTCAGCGCAGCCAGCCTAAGAGCTCAACTGCCAACTAAGGCCTGCAGCCTGTGAGCGCTCAACTCAAAGATATTCCACCTGAGCCTCAACGGCTCAATTTTCAAGAGTTTAGTTCCGAAGAGCTCGACCGCTCAGACAAGGCCATATAGCCACCGATCCAGGTCAGCTAAGGTAGGAGTAGCATAAGGGACGCTAAAAAAAAAAAAAAAAAGGGCGAGGAGGTAAAAAATTGGGTATTCATTGAGTTTCAAAGCCCAGAACAACATTGGCATACATCCTGGGTCTGGCAAGTAAAAAAACAAAAACAAAATGGCTCGACGCCGCGGGGTCGGAGTAGAAGTGGATAAGAGGGGGAGCTGCCTCAATCGGGCGCCGCTCTCCGTAACAACTAAAAGAAAAGTGACTTTCTCGCTCCACGATGTCGAATATCAAAGTTAAGGTCCAAACCTAGGCGTCGAAGAAATTTCTCCTCCGAAGGCAAGCCATCTGAAGAAATTTCACCAGTGTGCCTCTATCCTCAAACTTGCTATCGCTCCGTCCCTCTGAACGAGCAGAACTTCCTGCCTCTGAAGGTCCCCTCGCAAAGCATGGCACTCATCGGTCAGGCGCTCAGTAGAGCTCACCGCCTCAGAAGCTTCGCGATGGGCTTTGTCTAGCAACGCCGCCATATGTACCACCCCAAACAGCCACGCTTCCCGAGCCACCAGAGCTCATGGGATGATTACTGTTCTTCCCTCGACCACCGGGGCTTAGTCCGGCAGCCTCCGCACTCATCCTTAGCCACCGCATATCATCCTCGGGCATCAGCGCCTCCATCCTCACCTCCCGCTTCATCCCTCGACACTCAAGCCATTTCGAAGCCTTTTCTTCCCTACCTCGCCAACGCTTAGCGCCATCGTGTATGTTCAAACGGACCTAAGCTTCACGCTCCCTCCGCCATATTTTGCACTGATCTCGTTAGCTCAAATACAGAGGCAAGAGCAGCCACTCCGCTTGTAGGCTCGGCGCTGACGGGCCCTCGCTCATCCTAGGCCTTTTGCCAAACCTTCAGACAGGTAGCCACCCGGTCGACACCCAAAGATAAAGCTTCAACACGACTCAAATCCAAGATAAAAGGAGACACAACAAGACACGGGAACTTACGAGGCTAACCTCGAGGACAGCTGGGCTTCCTCAACAAAGGTGGCACCAATCTCTTGAGATCGGGAATCACTAAGGATGGACGACCGCCGGGGCTGAAGAAGCTCCAAGATTAAAGAGCAAAGAATCCCCATCCCCATCAGCTTCGGGGCGCTTCCTCCCTAACTCTTCCGCTCTCGAAGGAGGAAGCCTGGGTCATGCAAGAAGGATTCCAAACCCAGAGGTGCATAACCTCCAACGGAGGCTCAAACACTCTCCTCAGGAGTCATTGGCCTTGCAAGCAACTCGTAACGAAGCTCTCAACTTGGGGCTCTTAGGAACCCGGTCCGGCTGCGTGGCGCCGCTTGCCACCGCACTTCTGACATGGTAGTGTGATGAAGAAGATCGCCCCAACCCTGGACTTTACCCCAGCCTGGACGAATCTCTCAAGGGAGTCCGCAGTTTTCCGCTTCACACCCGAGACCTCCGGGGACAAGAGCCCCACCCGGAAGCAGAAGCCTCCTTGTGGGCTTGACAACAGAGTTCATCATGAGAGAACTCATAACTGACAGGTGAAGGCCCCAAAGTGCCAGTGGCTGAGGACCTCGAACCCCGAAGACTGGAATATCTCCACTTGATAAGCTTCAGTAAGCGGAAGGCACTCCTGGCTAACTTCCACACCTTTACCACCTTGTCTCTGACTAAGATGTATGACACCAAAACGAGTAAAATTACTGACGCCTATAACTTACAAAACTGTGACCGATCTAACCTACAGCCCGTAGATTCTGGAGTGGTCCGTGACACTGAATCTTTCTTCCGTGTGTCTTCCTTGTCATAGTCGCACCTAACTCCGCGACCACTAACAAAAAGTAACGCTCTTCCAAAATTATAGTTAATGGAGATCCGAGATGATCCGAGGAGCACTGGCACGCTTAGATAGATAAAGAAAGCCCTCAAAGGCTTCCTTCACAGTAAATAGGTCCAAGAACAGAGCTATACTGGGAACACCCAAGCTCTTATCCCTAAAGAAAACCAACAACCCAATCACGTAATAATTGCAATCATAAGTCGAGAGGGGCAGATGTTGAAATGTTAAAAGACCCTTATGGGGCAGCGAGAGGGAAACAGAGGGCCACTTTCTTTCTGTAGAAGGCCACCTCAAAGAAGCACACCATCTCAGCACTTGGACCACGAGGTCAAAATGTCGGAGACCCGCACTGACACCAAAGGTCTATAACGCCTAGCGAGTTTCCCCATATAAAGGCTCAACTCGCCAGTCCCACCGCTCAGAGCATTCTACACTCCATGACTTCATATTTTTTGATCCCACCCGGGTATATAATCCATTAATCTCTAATCTTGCCTTTACCCAAGGGGGAGAGGAGGTCTCCTGGGCGTCTCGAAGAGCAACCACATCTAAACGATCGGATTCACCACCTGCCCGGGGCCTGACCTGCACCAGAGGAAGCCACCCCCATACGCAAAGAAGAGGAACGACGACCTATTGGAGTATCGACAAAGAACAAGACCTAACCAAGCTAGCCCTAGCGCCTCACTATATTACTTGAAGAGACACAGAAGGAAAAAGACGCACTAGTCCTAGGAACAGAATGAAAGGGGCAACCCCAAGCAGGGTATCACAAAACGCCAAAAGAGATTCTACACAAAAGGTCAAACGAATGTTAAGAAAAAGGAAGCCCGAACTTGCAGAAAAGTAAAAAGCTTCAAGATCAGAGGAACACAAGGCTAACTATCAGAGGATGTTCTCGGAAGAAACTGAAGAAACTAGAGGAAATGAGCGCGAAAGTCGAAAAATCATCATTATCATAGGACATATGACGACAACAAAACCCTAACCAAACCAAATTAACGCATTAATGAATGACTCGATTCGAGAAACGATACAAATTCCTTGCCCACGCCAACCAAGGGCCTGGGGGCACCGATTGTTTAAAAATAGCGCCAAGAGCCTACTCAATTAAGCCCAAGACGTAGAGTGTGGTTCGTTGAAATGCCCGGCCCCGGTACTCGCCAAAACTGGAGCCCGCCTCATTCGCCCCAAGGCCCACAACACCTGACACTCTAAAAGCCTATATTATGTAAATCAAATCAAATCTCAATAACAAGGGAAGTAAGATAATTCTCAATAACTGCTCCCTAATTGTAACACCTGGTATATTAATATATGTTTTGTTATATTCAGGTAAGGATTTTTGAAGAGCAAATGCAACTTATGCCCTATGATATTTTAAATTGTGATTAAGATTAGCCATCTTAATGGTTGGTTTAATTAGATGATTAGAAAAGTGTGTTAGATTGCATTTTTATGGCATGGGTCAATTATACCAGTAAGTTTAGTGGTCTCTTGCGAGTTTGAAATTACATGTCTCAAGGACCACTTTGAAAAACTCTAGAATAGTGGAAAGGGACTAAAGTGCAATATCCTTTGTGATCTATGTGGCATCATATGGTGACACCTCATATATGCAAGATAGAGTTTCGACACATGGCAAGTGCATGAGAAGAGCTATGTTCCAAGCAAACCAATTCCTCTTGGTTTTGGATGCTAGACCAACTTCTTGCTAGGAAGTGGAAAATTCTGGAATTTTAGGTAATGAGAGAGAGTTCTAGAGAGAAGCTAGAGAGAAGGAGGAGAAAAGGCTTGAAGGAAAGCTTGGTTTTTGGTGGAAAAAGTTCTTTGAGGCCTTAGTTGTATTTCTATTGGACTTTGGTTATATTCTAGGGTTTTGTTGGGATTTCATCCTAACCCTAGATTTTATGAAAGGTGAGTTTGGTGGAACCCTAAATTGTAAAAGACCGGTTTTGTGAAGATGGCATAAAAGGTAGGTCCAAGGGAGGTGTCAAGTCAGCTTTCCCTTGACCCCATGACGCGGTTTTGGCCATAAGTTGCCTAAAGAACTCGAACCAAGATGATTCTAGTCGGAGAAGAAGCCTAAGACCTAGCCCTTGAATGTCAAGGAGCAACCAAGAACCAAACCCTACCATAAGACCCTTGATTTTGAGGTTGAAAGTCGTGCAATGTATTCGTCCCCGTTCCGAGCAAGCTCCTCGTTTTTTGAGTCATAAGTTGAGTTATATTGATCCGAATGGAGTGATTCAAAATCCTTCTCAAAGTAGCCACATAGGGGGAGTAACTTCATGAAGAAATTATGGCCAAATTATGGCTCATTTGAACCCATAATTTCGTCAAAGTAAGGGTGAAGAGAGGGGCATAGAGATTCTCGCCCTGGGGAAATAGTCTCTGGAGGTCAAAGTAAAACCATAACTTCTTGATTTTGAGGTCCGAATGACCTGATTTGCAGGCCGTGGAAAGCTAAGAGATAGGGAACTTTTGGTCGAAGACCACAAGGAATGTAAAAACATGTATGGCTGATAAAAAATTATAGTTGAGAAAAATGTAGGGTCTGAGATAGGGTCAAAGGTACATGTTGTGTGCTGCTTGTGTTACCCTAATAAGGGGTGTTAAATGTCGATCTTAGTAAGTGTAAAAGAGAGTGCAATTTGGAGTGATTAAGGTTTATGTTGGAGGTATAAGAATCGTGTGGATTCGAAAGTGGTGAAGTTAGCATTGCACTACTGTAATTATGTAACCCTGATTGTTTGAGGCTAAGAAATCATATGACTTGTTAATTGCATCCTTTCGAGGAAGCCAGGTTTTGACTTCCGAGACTTGTGATTTTTAATCCAAGGAAGTTAAGGGACTTATAACCTTCTCCCCGCTTGTACCGTGGTTTTATGTCAGGGGAATTCTGCATTTCATTCCGGTGCTTTGACTGTGGTGATTTTCTAAAGGATATATAAAATGTATATTTTTATATATATGGAAATCTTTGGAATCAACTGGTACATGATGTTTTTAAATATCCATGTGGTTGAATGCTTTGTGAAATTTTTTTAAAGCATGACATGGGTATGAGGTCAGGTGAGTCCGGATTGATGTAGGGACACCTGACATGACTAGTCCCTCGGGTCAGCCCCAGAGCGTCACAAATATACTGGATGCGGGGTACATCCCCGGGTCAAGTCCCCGCACTTGTCATATACGTGATGTGCGCTATCCTTGGGTGGTAAGTCCCAACACTCAAGCCGCGTTGAGTTCCCGGGATGATCTATTATCCCTGGTGAAAGCCCAAAGAGTCATTATTAAGGTTGAGATGGTAGTATTGCATCTATGTGTTTCCATCATCAACCTATTATTTTTAAATGCCTATGTTTTGAGATATTTTGAATTATGTATAAATTGAAATGTTTTATGAGCATGGCTTGTTATGGGATTCACTAACAGTTGTCGAACCACCCCATTTTTTCCTCCACCTTAGATGCAGGTACGACCCACCGCGTGACATTAAAGTCAGACCTCATAGGTTTTTCAGATGGAAGTTTTCAGATGCCAACCATAGCTTGTTGGTGGTCGAAAGCATACATTTTGATGAATATTTAGTGTTATGTGGATATTCACTGTATATTTGGACAGTTAGTATCTTTTGTGGATCATTGTATATTTGGCTTGTGTAGCCACTAGTTTTGGAACTTTGTGTAAAAGTTATTTTGATCAAGTGTAAGTGTATAGTTCTCGGGGTACATCGAGGAATTAACTCGCATCGATATGTGTGTATGTTCGAGACCTGAGTAGTGTTTTACTACGTTTCCAAGTGATTACTCCAAGTGGAGTTTAGACTCAAGTTGTGAAAAATCTATGGTAAAATAGTAACATAAATCACACCGGGTGGGAATTCCGAGGTAAGAAAAGTTGGTATCGAGCTAAGGATAAACTGGAGATTAAAGGAAAATTAAATAGGTACACATAGACTCCTAGGCATTAAATTTTAAGGTATGATAAAGAGAGTTTTGGTTTTAATGCTAGATTAGCTATTATGATGATGATTTTCATGGTATGGCATAAGGCTCCTAGCAAAGGATGTAAACAGCGATGGTATTTTATGATAACATGTTTACCGAGATTACGCGGATAACATGTCAGGATTGCAAGCATGATATAGTGAGTTTAGATATTATAATGCTTGTATGGATTTTTGCCATAGTATTGGCTAGTGTGTAATGATTCTTATACCATGTGTAATTGTTATGAATTAGGTAAGGCAGTTATGTCAATAGCGGTAAGGATTGCATAGCTATAATGAATTGATGTCGTAGAATCAGTTATTAATGGTTCCTTGCACCATGACATCAGGTAACTGACATTGTCTATTCTCTTATATATAGACAATGAATAGAGGAAGAAGGAGTGGACGACAAAGGGTCAGACAGCCCGTGAGATCCTCTTCACCAGTTCAAGAGGATGGGGCTGGAGAGAGCGTGGCGTTACCTCCGAGGGTCATTCCAGAGAAGATGGACGTGCGGTTGATCAAGGATTTCAAGGCACTTATTCCCCCAGGGGTGGTGTCAATTTCCTTGAGGCTAAGCATTGGCTAAAGGAAGTGAAGAATATTCTAGATGTCTTGGAAGTCCCCGAAGAGCCGAGTTTCTCTCTAAATGGCCCTTATGTTGAGGGGACTAGGTCATACTGGGCGTGGATATGGTTAAGAACACCCATGACGTGCCACACATGGGTGGACTCACTGAGAGGAGTTACTCCCGTCAAGTACTTCCCGAGGCCATGAGGAGACGTAAGAGATCGAGTTTGTGCACCTCGCTAGCAGGGGGCTATGACGAGCGAGTATGCCTCCTGGGCGCCTTTACATCATGAGCCTGCATGCACAAGATGTGGTGGCAAGCGAGCTGATGAGAGCCGAACAGCCAGAGGTTTCGAGGTCGAATATTCGGCTCGTGGCCTTTCATGCTTAGCACTCACAAAGTGAGGTGGTGGCACGAGCCCTGATTATTGAGAGGGAGCAGCTTGAGGTACAGCAGGAAAGAAATAAGAATTCCAGGTTTGTGACTTCAGGTCAAGGATAAGAGGGCTGTTTTCCAAAGATGAATGGTCCACCTGGCTTCCCATGCAAATGTGGACAAGCCGTTGGGGGCACAGCTGGGGACATGGGGGGTTCTGCACGTGTTATGAGGTGGAAAGACAGACACTTGAGGAGGTGGTGCCCTGTTACAAGAATGGTACTGACTCACCTCCCTACAAGGGCTGACTCAAAGAACCCTCTGATCTGGGGAGGACAGCCTCCAAGAGGAGGAGATTCCAGGAAAGGGAAGGCTGCATCTACTTCGGGCCAAGGGTCTTAGAGAAGAGTCTTCACTGTGACAGCTCGGGATCCAGAGCCTAATGTGCTAGTGGAAGGTCTGGTTTTGTTTTATAGCACTTGGGCACATGTGTTGTTTGATTCGGGTGCATCCCGTTCATTTATGTCTACTTCTTTTCGTTTCCATTTTGACTTAAAGATCGCGACTCACCCTTTGTCCTTTGTTTGTCGTAGACACTCATGGGTGGTATGATGGAAGCTATGGGATGCAAGGGTTGTGTGTTGAATGTCGGGGATACTGTCGTGATTGACTCCTAGTACTCCCACATGCGGCGTTGTTTGGACGTGGATTGTGGAATGGATTGGTTAGCCTCACATCATGCATCTAGACTGTTTTTCGAAGAAGGTGACCTTCCAGATTGGTTGTGGGTCACATGTCAACTTCTATGCGGATCTAGGGGGTGGTCAAACTCGATCGTTGATAAAGATGGGAAAAAAGTGGTTGAGAAAGAATGGGGGCTAGCACTTCCTTTTTACTATGCCAGGGGAGAGTAAAAGGAAGGTAGGGGTGGATTGTATCCCACAAGTGTGTCACTTTGTTGATGTATTTCTTGATGAGTTGCTAGAATTACCTCCCCATAGAGAGATGGAATTCTCCATCGATTTATCCCTGGCATCGACCTTTTCAATAACCCATTCAGATGGCTCCACTGAGAGCTTAAGAGTTGGAACCTACAGCCAGAATCGCAGGGTAAAGTGGTCTACATCCGATTGAGTACCTCGCCTCGGGTGCTCCAAAGTATTGTTCGTGGAAAAGAAAAGATTGTAACGCTACTAAGCATGTGTGGATCAATGAAGTTAAATAGAGTAACTGAAGAACAAGTACCCCTCTCAGATTGAGATTTGTTTGATCAAATAATGGGGCTTGTTATCAAGATTGATCTAAGATCCGTATCATCGCTGAGAGTACGGACTTTGTTATCCCGCGCTAAGATCGCGCACGAGGTATGGACACTTCGAAGCTTGTTGTCATGCCTTTGATTGAATTAATGTCTACCGCCATGGATATGATGAATAGGATATACGTCCATATCCGGATCGCCTAGGACCCACATCCCGATATATTCCAAGGGCTGAGTCAACATGACAAAGATTTGCAAATGGCGCTACATGTACCGAGAGAGAACTCCACAGATACAACCAGAGAGAAGTGTGATTTCTTGTTACAAGAAATCCAGCCTTAGAGCACATGGTGTTCAAGGAAGGTATTTCTGGATCTTGAAGAAAGGTTGAGGTCGTGATGAGGTGGGAGCACCCAAGAGTGTCTTGAGATACGCAGCCTTTTGACTGGCCGGGTTATTACCGCGATTTATCGAGAACTTTCCCAGATTGTATGTCCAATGACTAGACTGACACGCAAAGGAGTGAGCTTTGACTGGAATGACAAGTGGAGGAGTCATCTCCAGGAGCTGAAATAGATTGACTACAAAGACCTAAGCCACACTCCTGAGTGGGAAAGTACACTGCTTTTCTGTGATGCCTCAAGGGTTGGCTTGGGGTGTGTACTTATGCAAAAAAGTAGAGTGGTTGCCTATGCCTCTAGGCAATTGAAGAAACATGAAGAGAATTACCCCACGCATGATTTAGAGCTTGTTGCAGTATTGTTTGCCCTAAAGTTATGGCGGCACTACTTGTATGGTGAAAGTTTGGAAGTGTTCTCTGATCACAAGAGTTTGAAGTATATATTTACGCAGAGAGATTTGAATGCCAAAGTGTAGAAGGTGATAGGAGACACTTTAAGACTTTGACTTTTCTTGCAATACCATCCGGTAAAGCAATGGTCGATGCCTCGAGAAAATCAAGGAGCATCATTTCGGGTTTGATGGCTTATGAGGAAGACAAGATTACATACGAAGTTCCACCCGGTGCTTTCACGGGATGAGCCTAAGGCATGTTTTTATACATCAGAAATTTCAAACAACGCTTTACTAAGAGAGGCTCGAGGAGTAATACAGTTTGAGGGCACACGCCGCAAGTGGTAGCCGCGATGCACTCAAGGGTGGAAATATCCATTCAAATGTGGTGGAATCTATTTCCTCAATGCATTGTTTGTGCCTGATGATGCACAAATAGAGAGGAGGTGATTTAGGAAGCTCATCACTCATCTACCTGCAGACATCCCGTGAGACAAAGATGTACCACGACTTGAGGCGCCCACCTTGTGGCATGAGATGAAGAGAGACGAGCTTAGCTCTAGTGTCCGACGCGGCCAACAAGTGGAAAGTTGAGCACCAGAGACCAAATACAGGTTGCCGTACTGGCACACGCTGGTAATGGAAATGGATCACGTGACGATGGATCTCTTGGATCGGTTTGCCCAAGACTCACCAGTAGTAAAGATGGTGTTTGGGTGTTTGTTGGAACTGCCATCAAATCAAGACATTTCTTTAGCAATAAGGACCATCGACTCTATTCTTACTTTGAGCAAGTTGTATGTGAGGGAGATTGTGAGGTCAGTAGAGTGAAAATTCTCTCCATTGTGTCGATAGGGACTCGAGGTTTACGCTCCGATTCCGCGCCTTTTGCAAAAAGCTTTGGGAACTGAGTTGAGATCGAGTACAACATTTCACCCTCAGACTGACGGGCAATCTGAGAGAGTGATTCAAATTCTAGAAGATATGCTTAGAGCATGTGTGTTAGACTTCCAGGAGTTGATGGAACACGGCTCTCCGATTGAGTTTATGATAATAATAGTTTCCAGAGCAAAGATTAGATGGCACCGTATGAAGCTCTTATTAGCTCATGTAGACGCTCTATGTGGCCGGATCGAACAGAGAGGCTACTTTGATTGGTCCAGAGTTGGTGCAGGAAACAACAGAGAAGATAAGGTGATCCGTGATGTGCTCAAGACAAAGCAAAGTGTAAAATTTATGCCGACTACTGTGAGTGAGACCCCTTAGAGTTTCAAAGTTGGGGACCATGTTTTAGAGGTCGCCGTAAGGGAGTATTTCGTTTGGTAAAAATGTGAAATCCAGCTCTAGGTACATTGATCGCTTCTGAGATTCTCCAAAGAGTTGGAGAGGTAGCTTACTAGTTAGCTCTTCCGCCGCAATTGTTTGGGATACATGATGTATTCCACGCTTCGTTGTCATTTCGATGAAGCCGATGTTTCGTGACATACTAGATTGGCAAGTAAGAGCTGAATTTGGTAAGAAAATATGAAATATGAAGACGCCAAGGAGATTCTAGGATGCGAGGAACGCGTGTCATGGAACAAAGTTATTCCCAGCGAAAGTGTTATGGGAACACCATGGAGTGGAGGAAGCTACATGGGAGCTAGAAAAGCAGATGTAAAGAAGAAGTATCCAGAACTCTTCACAAGTTAGTACGGTTTAATTTCGGGACGAAATTCCTGTAAGGGGGAGGGAATGTAACACCTGGTATATTAATATATGTTTTGTTATATTCGTGCAAGGATTTTATAAATGCAACTTATGTCCTATGATATTTTAAATTGTGATTAAGATTAGCTATCTTAATGGTTGGTTTAATTAGAGGATTAGCAAAGTGTGTTAGATTGCATTTTTATGGCATGTGGGTCAATTACGCAATTAGGTAAGTTTAGTGGTTTTGTTAGGGTTTGAAATTGGGCATCTCCTCAGGAGCGGAGCTTTGCATCTCCTATCGCTGACGCTGTGCTCCAGCCAGGGCCGCTCGGCTTACTGGGTTTTCCCTTGATTGAATGGTACTTTGCCATGGCTGTGGGTTGTTCTGCGAATGATCTTGGTTGCCTTTTGCCCGAGTTGTGGGCGGCGGTTGTGGGCGGGGTCGGTTTTTCTCTCCTTTGCGGGGTGTGGAAGCTAGCTTTCTTTGGTTGGTTGTTTTATTGGCCCTGAATGTAGGGTGGTTTATTTGTTGATGGTGTTGTGGTGCCTACCGCCCCAGCCTGGGGGGGAGTAGGCTTCGTTTCTCTTCGGTTTTACCTATGGCTTGATGGGGCATGTCTGGCGGCAGGTATTTGGTGTCACATTGTTTGTTTCTTGCCCCTTTCCTGGATTTTAGGGGAGAGTCTTGTCCGTTTTTGGGTTTCTTGGGGCCTCGGGGCTCCGCTTGTATTGTCATTGGTTGTTGTTGGGTTTTGCCCTTTTTTGAAATAAATTCTTACCTATCCAAAAAAAAAAAAAAAAGAATTAAGTATGTCTTGAAGGACCACTTTGAAAACTTGTTAGTGGAGAGAGGGACTAAAGTGCAATATCATGTGAGCTATGTGGCATCTTAAGGGCATGACACCTCATATATGCAAGATAGGGCTCTTGACACATGGCAAGTGCATGAGAAGAGCTTGCCATGTACCAAACGACCAATTCCTCTTGGTTTTGAATTCACTGGGCCAACTTCTTGCTTGGAAGTGGAAAATTCTGGAATTTTTAGGTAGTGAGAGAGGTTACAGAGAGAGGCTAGAGAAGGAGGAGAAAGGCTTGAAGAGCTCTTGGTTTTTGGTGGAAAGAAGTTCACTAAGGTATGTAAACATGAATCTTTGAGGCCTTAGTTGTATTTCTATTGGACTTTGGTTATATTCTAGGGTTTTGTTGGGATTTCATCCTAACCCTAGATTTGATGAAAGGTGAGTTTGGTGGAACCCTAAATTGTAAAAGACCGGTTTTGTGAAGATGGCATGTGTGTGTGTGTGTCCAAGGGAGGTGTTGTCCAGCTTTCCCCTTGACCCCATGATAGTGTTTTGGCCATAAGTTGGCCTAAAGAACTCCGAACTGGATGATTCTAGTTGGAGAAGAAGCCCAAGACCTAGCCCTTGGAATGTCAAGGAGCAACCAAGAACTAAACCCTACCATGGAGACCACTTGAATTTGAGGTTGAAAGTCGGAATCTGGTCATCCCTTGTTACGGAGGCGGTTCTGTTTTAGAGTCATAAGTTGAGTTATATTGATCCAAATGGAGTGATTCAAAATCCTTCTCAAAGTAACCACATAGGGAATAACTTCATGAAGAAAGTATGGCCAAATTATCAGCTCATTTGAACCAATAATTTTCGTCGAAATAAGGAGTGAAGAAGAGGAGCCTGAATTACGTCCTTAGGAAATAGTCTCGGGGGAGGTCGAGTTGAAAACCATAACTCTTGATTTTGAGGTCTGAATGACTTGATTTAAGAATTGTGGAAGAAAGCTAAGAGATAGGAACTTTGGTCGAGAAGACCATAGTGAACAAAAAACATGTATGGCTAGTAAAATTATAGTTGAGAGAAAAAAGGGGTCTTAAGATAGGTTGAAAAGGGTACACAGAATGTTGTGTGTCTTTGTTTGTTACCCTAATAAAGGGTGTTAAATATTTGATCTTAGTAAGTGTAAAAGAGTGCACTTGGAGGATTAAGGTTTATGTTGGAGGTATAAGAATCTGTGTGATTCGAGTGGTGAAGTAGTAATAGACCAATTGGGTAATTTTATGTAACCCGGATTGTTTGAGGCTAAGAAATCTTATGACTTGTTAATTGTAGATCCTTTGGAGTAGCCGTGGTTTTGACTTCCTAGGGAGACTTGTGGATTTTTGAATCTAAGGAAGGTAGGGGATCTTATAACCTTCTCTTGCTTGTACTGTGGTTTGATGTTGTGGGAATTCGGTACCATTCCGTGCTTTGACTGTGTGATTTTCTAGTGATATATAAATGTATATTTTTATATGTAAATCTTTGAATTATTATTTTATCTTTGTTTTTAAACATCCATGTGGTTGAATGCTTTATTGAAATTGTTTAAAAACTGACATGGGTATGATCGCGTGATGTGTGAGAGTCGAGATTGATGTAGTGGACACGAGGCGATGACTAGTCCACTGGAGTTTGTAGTCGGAAAGGTCACGATTATACGAGGATGTGGGCATATCCCTGGGTGGTAAGTCCCAGCAATTTGTCGTTGTTCTAGGATGATCGGCTAGTCCTTGGGTGAAAGCCCAAAAGAGTCACTGATGAGGGGTTGAGATTGTGGTAGTATTGCATTCATGTGTTTCCATCATCAACCTATTATTTGTAAAATGCTCATGTTTTGAGATATTTTGAATTATGTATAAATTGAAATGTTTTTATGAGTATGGCTTGTTATGAGATTCACTACTGAGTTGTTGAACTCACCCCCATTATTTCCCTCCACTTTAGATGCAGGTACGAGACCCGTTGCATGACATGAAAGTTGGACCTGCAGGGTTTTTGAGGATGGGAAGTTTGTATGCCAACCTTAACTTGTTGGTGGTTGAGCATAAATTTTGATGAATATTTAGTGTTATGTGGATATTCACACTGTATATTTGGACAGTTGGTATCTTTTGTGGATCATTGTATATTTGGCTTGTGTAGCCACTAGTTTTGGAACTTTGTGTAAAAGTTATTTTGATTAAGTGTAAGTGTATAGTTTTGGGTACATTGAGGAATTAACTCTATACCGATATGTGTATATGTTTGGAGACCTGGAGTAGTGTTTTATTTACGTTTCCAAGTGATTACTCCAAGTGGAGTTTAGACTCAAGTTGTGAAAAAAAAATCGGGTGGTAAAATAGTAACATAAATCACACCGGTGGAATTCGGGGTGTGACAAGATCCAAGTGGAAAGCTTGGTTGGGAATTATTTCATGGAAAACTTTTATATCAAGGGAAATTAGCCATTCCCTGATCCTCTTCTCTGGTTACTAAATTCTTACATGAGTTTCACAACACTCTAATTATGGCGATTTTGAGGACTTGAGCGCATGGCAACTAAGCTTTTTTGGGAAGTGATGCGCGCTAATGTTCGACAATTTGTGGCTGAATGCCCAATTTGCTAGCAGAACAAATATGAGACGCTATCACCGGCTGGTTTGTTGCAGCCTTTACAAATTCCTTAAGCCATTTGGGAGGACATTTCCATGGACTTTATAGAAGGGTTACCACGATCCTATGGTTACAATTCTGTTTTGGTAGTGGTGGATAGGTTTAGAAAGTATTCACATTTTATTTTGTTGAGCCACCCATTCACAGCTAAGGTTGTGGCCACTGAATTCTTAGCTCACATGGTGAAACTTCATGGATTTCCAAGTAGTATCGTGACTAGCAAGGATTGGGTCCGAGCTTTTTTTGTGTGTGCCCCGAGATCCCGAGGGTCCGGATTGTGATCCGTCGACCTCACGAGCTTGGCGGTCTGCATCGCGGACCCATACGTGAGTAAAAATGGCCACATTGGCCTACACATCATACTCGCCAAAATATATCCAACTATATTACAATAGTTTCAAGAGTTGTTACATCACTTGATACGAACCCCGTCAACTTGTGAGGAGACCCGTGATCGAATTAGCTCGGAAGAACCGCTCTAATGTCGGCTTGGATGGATGACCTTGACCCGTTGCTTATATGGAAGCAAGAACCTTGGTATAGGTGAGGACGCCACAATCGGTGATGGAGATCCGATTGATAAGTCTTGATGAACGCCACGGAATAGCAGATAAGTTCGAGTTCTTAGAGCGAGAAATTGAAACTTTCAATTTTATTATTACTTAAAACTTAGAGAATACGGGGATAACAAGCCTTTAAATAGGCCAAAACAATGTGAAGAATAGAAACTAAATGTTGGCCATAAGAAGTAAATATTTGGCAAAAAACAAAAAAGGAAACTAGATAACTTTTAGGACAAGACTTGGTGATATGAGTAAGCAGAATCAGAGCAATCGGCTCTCGAAATAGCGACAAATGAGGAACAAATCATCTCTCAAAATATGACAAATCAGAACAATCATCTCTCCAAAATAGCGACAAATCAGAACAAATCGGCTCAAAATAGCGGCAAATCAACACCAAATCCGAAGCAAATCTTTCTAAAAAGAAATAGAAACTCCTATTTTCCTAGCAAAACACACTTTCTAAATTAAATAAAGTAACTTCTACTTTGACTTGGAGAACAAATCTTTCTAAAATAAACCAACTCCAAATCAAAATAGTAATAAAACTCAAAACACTTGGAAATAGAAATATATTAGGTGTTTCCAAGGTTTCACAGCCTCCAAAATCTGAATTTTCCAAAATTAATATTGAATTCCCAATGTATGTTGTAAATGCTCTGGCGTCACGGATCCTTTGTGCTTTGATTTTCATCATTCCCCCTTTCCTCGAAAAGATTCGTCCCCGAATCTTAACCATAATGTTGTTGATGGCATGAAAATAAATACATATCCTCCACAGTCCATCCTTTTTGGGATCAAGTAATACATGTATAACACATGGACTAATAAATTCCTCCCGCAGCTGAAGCTCTTTTGTCTCCTCGGGTGGCAAATCACCGTGGTCATCCTCGGGGATTACATACTTGAACTCCTGTAACAAGGAAGAAACAATACTAGGCAACGAAGAATCAAGATCGTTAGTCTCCAAAAGCGTCTCTTTGTACAAAAGTACAAACATAGGCTTTTTAGAATAAAAAACACTCTTTAGCTCACTATCTTTTGTATAGAAGCTTTCTTTTCTTTTTTGTTTCCCACTTCTTGTTAAGTAGTTCACTTCCCCGATCTTTTTATTTTCTCTCCTTCGTTTGTTCACTTTAAGATCTTTTTCCTTTCACTCTTTTTTCTTTTCTCACTCTCTTTCCTTCTATCACTTTCCTTTTCCTCTTGTTTTTCTTCCTCTATTTCTTTTCTTTCTTTTTCTTTCTCATTCTTTTTTGAATCATGGTCTTGATTTCCTTGTCTGGTCACCTCTTGTTCTTGTTCTATTTTGGGCTTGGCATTGGGTGGCTTATCTTCCTTCCTCCATTGATTCAACTTCCAAGTGGATGAAATTGGACTAGGTTCGAAGCGTGTGTTAGTGCACAATCCCTCCTCTTGACTTGATTCTCGATCTTGTGTAGCCATAATACCATCTTTTCCAACTCTACGTAATGTTACGAATTCCACCACCTTTTAGTCTGCTGTTTAAACGCTAGAAACATGCCATTGTAGCCTCTCGATCTTCTTCAATATTTGCTCTAGTCATTCATGACCTTCAACTCCTTATAATACTCCTTCACCTTCTGATTGCCTTGCCTCAGTTTTGCAACTTGTTGTACAACTCCGATAGTAATGTAAGTTGAAACAAATCTCTTTCGCATCACCCTCTTCATCTTTCTTCCCATGTTTCCTTCTTTGGCTCCTATTCAGTCTCATATTAAAAACTAATTGGTCCTGTTGCATAGTCAAGGAAACCACTATGTGTGAGTTTACTTCTTATTTTGAATAATGGTGACAATCAAAACCAACTCTACCTTCCTCTCCCACTCAAGATATGCCTCGGGATCATTCTTTCGTGGAAAGATGGAATCTTCTCCCAATGTTTCCCAATTATTATCTTCCGATTCTATCTTCTCTATGTCTCTTGCACCTCTGTTCTTAACACAGAATCATAACCATTCTAAATGTGAAGTCTCCTCAGTCGCCTCTTCAGCCGTCTACTCGCTTCCCTCTTCTTGCGGTCTTTCCTTCATATTTGTGGGAGGGTTTCGTGGCATTTGCTGAGAAGCTTTGCTCACCCTCTCATGGAATTGTTCCAATTCAGCCTAAACATTCTACGTACTTGACTAGTTAAGGCTGCATGTGAACTTCATGTCAACGCCTCCGCCGCTGCCAGGATCTTTTATTATCGACATAGTCTTTGCCAAAAAACAAGGTTAGAAAAAAAATAGGACCTCACTTAAAATCGCTCGCTCACGGGTTTTTCACTCAAGAATGATTCGCTCGGTTCGCTCGTGTTTCACACAATATATTTGGCTTTCTCACTCTAATAATCGATCCTCTTGCCTTTTCCACTGAATTCTCTTACCTGTTCTTTTTGGAACTAATCAGGCTCATCGATTTTCCGCAAAATTCAATAAAAAAAACTATCAAAGAAGAAAAGGACAGGTTAGTGGCATTAACCAAGATCAAACTTTGTATTATTTTTATATGGCGGGGATTGGATTTATAGAAACTAGATGATGATAAACTTATAGGATTTTTACCTTTTTTTTTTTTTTTTTTTTTTTTTTTTTTTTAGGATCCTTTTCCTTTACTTTCCTTTTTTTTTTTTTTTTTTTTCTGTTTTTTTTTTTTTTTTTTTTTGTAACTTTGAGATGGACGATTGAATAAAAAAAAAAGAGGAAACAATAAAGTATATCCGATCAGAATGAAGAAAATCGGACTTGAGGTCAGATAGATAATAGATTATGAATGGGGGGTGATTGAGCGGAATTTAGAAGGTATGGATAAAAGCGGTTGACTAAGATGGTTCGGACAAAGAAAAAAAAAATAATAAAAATAAAAGATAGGCAAACCAGAAAAATAGAACTGTTGCTACGTGCAAATAATCCCGAACTGTCAACTTGTGAGGAGACAGTGATCGAGTGCTTCGGAAGAGCGCCACACAGTATTCGGCTTGGATGGATGACCATGACCCGTTAACATGGGAAGCTTAAGAACCTTTGGTATGGGACGCCACAATCGGTGATGGAGATCCGATTGATAAGTCTATGGAATGAAGACGCCCTGATCGACATTTCCATAGTTGATTTGTGGCGTCTTCTGTCCGCCAGGCTATCAATCGGATCTCCATCGCGGCTGTGGCGTCTCATGCCTGGAGTTTCTTGCTCGCGGTCGCGATGCGCCAGCGGCTCTGGGCGGAGAAACTAGCCGATCATGATCACGTTGACGAGGATTCATATCGACTGAAAAGAAGACTGTTGCTCACGTGCAAATGATACAGACCTGAGTCAACTTGTGGGGAGACCCGTGATCGAATTAGCTCGGAAGAGCGGCTCTAATGTCGGCTTGGATGGATGACCTTGACCCGTTGGAAGCAAGAACCTTTGGTATAGAGTGAGGGCCTTGCGTCGGTGATGGAGATCCGATTGATAAGTCTTGATGACATACGGAATAACTTGGAGTAAGTTCGAGTTCTTCAAAGAACCAAAGAAATTGGAAACTTTCCAATTTTATTAATGCTTAAAACTTGAAGAAAATACGGGGATAACAAGCCTTTAAATAGGCCAAAACAATGTGAAGAATAGAAACTAAATATTTGGCCGTAGAAGTAAATGTTGTAATAAAAAAACAAAAAAGGAAACTAGATAACTTTTAGGACAAGACTTGGTGATAACAAATCAGCAGCAAATCAGGAACAAATCAGCTCTCCAAAATAGCAGCAAATCAGGAACAAATCATCTCTCCAAAATAGCAGCAAATCAAGAACAAATCATCTCTCCAAAATAGCGACAAATCGGGGCAAATCAGCTCAAAATAGCGACAAATCAACACGAATCTGACGAATCTTTTAAAAGAAATAGAAACTCCTATTTTCCTAGCAAACACGCACCTAAATTAAATAAAGTAACTTCTACTTTGACTTGGAGAGTAAAATCTTTCTAAAATAAACCAACTCCAAATCAAAATAGTAATAAAACTCAAAACACTTGGAAATAGAAATATATTAGGTGTTTCCAAGGTTTCGACCTCAATCTGAATTTTCCAAAATTAATATTGAATTCCCAATGTATGTTGTAAATGCTCTGGCGTCACGGATCCTTTGTGCTTTGATTTTCATCATCACTCTTAATACAAACATGTTTCAATTGTAATATTTTCATACATGTTTTACAAAAACGTAATCAAAGCCACATGTCGGCTTTCTTCTCAAAAGCGGCCTCTAATGAGCGTTGTCTTCTCGAACACTTCCTGTACCTGAAAGGGGGATCCCTCGACGGGGTGAGCAATGCCCAGTAGTAATATTTTCTTACATGGGTTACTCCCCACCTAAAATGCATGCAATGAACAACCTAAACATCACATTCCATACAATTTACAATTCACACATAAAATGATCTATATTATGCATGAAATGTTTTCCATGCCCTTGTCCAGGAGTCACTCACGACTCCCTCACATGCACCTATGCCCGAGTGTGGCTTGTCGTCAGCTAGTAATGCCAATAACACCCATATCTGCAGAGGCCTTTGTCGGCTCACCAACACCAATGCAATTTGCCAATGGATAACCAATCCCGACTCCCATCACTCGACTCTAGGTCTAAGTGATAAACATGGCTGTGTGTTTTTCTCTTGACAGACTTTCGGATTTACACCACGGGTCTCTAACATCTATACAGAACTTTTCGGATAGTACTGCGGTTCTCTCACACCCGTGCAAAACCTTTTCGGATAGTACCGTGGGTCTTTCACACCCAATCAGGTCTCTCACACCCATGCAAGACCTTTCGGATAATACCACGGGTCTCCTACACCCGAGTTCCAAGGACGCCCAACACACATTAATTATTTCTCATTTTATAATTTGAACCATGAGTCTTTATTGGACATAGTCCCAAAGATAAACTCAACCCACATTCACCAAGAATGATGAATAACCATACCGTGCACTCACACCTGACTCGATGCGATGTCACCGTGCACATGAATGCAATGATGCCAATTCATATATCCAATTCCAATAGCTCACACGCAATTAGATTTCATATAATTCAAACATTCACATGTTAACATCAATTAACGTAGTAACACATCATTTTCCATAATGAATTTCAAGCCATTCAATTAAAACAATAATAGTTTTATCCTCCACACATCATTCATGCTTCTCTTGTCAAGCAACCACATGCAAGCAATTTCACATGGACCATTTTAATCTAACAAGCAATCCGGACTGTTTTTAACTGTCCCAAATCAGTTCGTGGGCTGCCCATGGACAGCCCCCTTCATCAAGCATCGGTTCCACTTCTTTGGAATCGAAATCCATGGCCATTTCTGGCCTCACAACATCCAAAACTATTTCATGGCTTTTTAAACAAGGAATAACCAAGTAGGAGAAAAACCCTTATCTCCCGGAGTTGTCGAAACTCCACAAAATCGGTGTCCACACGTAGTCCTTGCAGCGTAGACCAACTTCTCCTCTTGTTCCGACGAGAACCAATGGTCTGAACGCCGAGAAATCTAGAGAAAAGTTGGACTCTCTCTCTCTAAAATCTGTTTTCTCCCTATTTCTTGGATACCGGGCGAAATGAAGAGAAGATGTTCTTTTTCTTTTCATTTATTCCTTTTTGTCCCTTAGTTATTTAGGGACCCTTTTGACATATGGCTTAATATAAGCCATTTATCTCTTCTTCCTCTCTCACTATTCATGTGACATGTGTCACATGAATACATGTATTAGGTATCCATTGTCACATCGTACCTCTCATTATCATGTGTATACCGCTGACTATCATACGGCACCAAACACCCGGTGCCTCGAAAGACGTGAAATTCCGGCTGTCTCGGGATTCGACGTGGTAGCTAGATTTCACGAGACGATTCTAACGGTGAAGTCCGTTTTGTCATCCGAGATCTAGAAAAATTCTGGATTTTAACCGAAATTACAATTTTACCCTTTTTCAGAAAATTAGAATTTTCTTGGGTCTTACATTTTGTCTCCAACAAACACAACTCAGAAGAAGTACTACATACCACCCATAAACCGATGGCCAAAGTGAGGTGGTCAATCGATGTTTAGAGACATATATGAGCTGTTTTGCGAACTAGTAGCCACGATAGTAGTCGAAATGGCTTCCATGGGCTGAATATTGCTTCAACACATCTTTTCACACAGCTACTAAGATGACTCCATTCAAAATTGTCTATGGCAGAAATCCACCACTACTGATTCAATATATCAACCACAAGACTACAAATTCTTCACTTGAAGAATTATTGGTGGTTAGGGATTTGATGATTACTGAACTTAAGGACCAATTGGCTTTAGCTCAAGATAGAATGAAGAAAGCAGCTGATTTGCATAGGAGGGAGTTGGAATTCAAGGTAGGGGACATGGTATATTTGAAATTGAGGCCCTATTGCCAACAATCCTTGGCTGTCTAACTAAATGAAAAGCTTGCCCCTCAATATTTTGGCCCTTATTAGGTAATAAAACAAATTAGCAAGATGACTTATAGACTGGAGTTACCCTTGTAAAACCCAGGAAAATTAGTAATTTTCAGAAAGAATGGCAAAATAATAATAATAATAATAATAATTGCTAGAATGGTTCAGGAAAACCTAGAAAATTCTCTACATCTCGGATGACAAAAAGGACTGCGTTGTTGGATTCGTCTCGCGAAATCCAGTGACCATGAAAGATTTTTTAAAAATAAAAGTCCAGTCATCTCGCCGTTGGATTCCCTATAGAGTGAGAGCGAGAAGAGAGAGAGAGAGAAAGGGAAAAAAATATTTTTTTTCCGTTTCTCTCTAAGATCTACAGAAATCGGACCGTAGGTTTTCATCGGAGCAAAAGGAAAAGTCGGTCCACGCATCAAGAGCTACGCGTAGGTACCAAAATCTTGGAGTTTCGTCAAACTCCATGAGGTAGAGAATTTTCCTACTTGGGTTATTTCTAGCCTAAAGATGAGAGGTTTGTTTTTATGATTTGTGATGGCTGCCTAATGGAACCCATTATATATGAAGTCAATTAACAATCAAGGTTTTTCTTTTCCTACTGATAGGGTTTGAAAAATGGGCTCGCAGGCCCACTCGCTAAACCCCAAAGGAGAGGCATGCCCATTGAAGCATTCAAGCCTTTGGCCTTGACCTAGGATGAAGGCCATCCGCTCGGCCAAAGGTCGATTATGGGTAATCAGAGAAGCCCGTGTTGCGAATCAAGCGAATCCATAGATAGGAAATAGAATAATCCCGATAACCATATTATCCAGCAAATCTAACTAAATCTTACCAGTTAGGAAAGTAAGATAATTCACAATATTACAGCTCATCAAACGGGATCCCACCAATAAGGGAGAGAAATAATTCCAAATAGAGCTGCACTTTCTATATCCATAATCAAATCCGTTATCAAGAAAATATCACGTCGATAGGGAAAGAATCCTAATCACCATCCAGCCCCGGTGAAACATCTACTATAAATACAAGGCCACCCCATGAAGTCAGAAGGTACACAACATCGCATCACATTCGCCCTCTAGCGGTCCATCTTTTCTACGAGGAAGCTGATTTGGCGAGAGGCCCGCGGTAACCTCGTCGACAGATTCTTTCTCGTTTTGCGAGAGAATTTTCCACGTCGAGCACATGAACCCGGCCTTTGTATGATCCTACTTGACCCAGACGATCCGGGGAGCTGCGAGGCCAGCCCGGCCGGCTGATCCAGTCCGGCCCAATGACCCACACACGCTCGGCCGGGTTCAGTTGAAAAAAGGCATCATCGATTAGCGTAGGTATGTGGGAGCAGCGGTTCTTACAGTATAAGCCCGATTTCTTAGTTCGCGATGGAAGGTAGTAACGGAACACAAGCGGGAGCAACGCCAGTCTGGATCTTGGGATCGCCGGTGACGCGAACCTTAGACCTCCTAGCATTAGAAGCAATGCTGACCCGACACGAGAGCGAGGTGGAGGCGTACACCTCACCCGACCCGATGTCGATAGGAGGTGGGGGCAACTCACCGAGGGGCGGATACAGCGCCCACGGGATACGACAAACACGGGGAAGGTCATAGCTTTCCTCATGAAGGGCAACACAATCTCGACATTCCCGGGGCGTTGGAAACGGCCGGCGGAGAGTCACCGCCCAGGAGGCAGGGGCACCGGACCTGAGTGGCCGGAGGAGGCGATAAAGCCTTGTCGGAGAGCATGTCGGGGGCAGAAGAACTACGCCACCCTCAACAAGGAGTAGAACTATCATGGGACGAGAGGTTCAAAGGCCTCAGTAAGAGCTCAGCGTGTGAAGGAGGTGGTAAGAGGACGCTCGACACTATGAGACACCTTGGTACAACAAATTGAATCACCCTTCTGGCCAAGTGCTTAGCTTCCCTCTTCCCGGCCAAAATTGAGGATGCCCTGAAGTGGGAAGCATTTGATGGTGTTAGGGATCCAGTCGATCATCTCAACACTTATAAAAACCAAATGGAGCTGCATGGGTATCAAGATCCGGTGCGATGCAAAGCTTTTGCTATCACATTAAAAGGCCCAACCTTGGCCTGGTTTAATAGGCTTCCACCGTCATCAATCTCCTCATTCAGAGAGCTATCCATTGCGTTCGTCTCTCACTTCATTGGGGCGGGACGTGTAGAAGCCAAAGTTATCATCTGGCGACCATCAAGTAGAGCTACGCCAGAAAGCACGGTCTTATGTCGAGAGATTCAATCTTAGTCTCTAAAGGTAGATATAAACGAGAAGTTCGCGATCCACTTTGCGTTCATTCTTGGCTTAGGGATTCCGGTTGAAAGACTTGATGTTTTCCATCTCCAAAAATCCCCAAGCAAGCATGGCTGAGGTGCTCGCAAAAGCAGAAAAGTATATTAACGGTGAAGAAGTTCTCATATCCAAGAAAGAGAAATCATCCACTCATAAAGAAAAAGCGGGACGAACAATGAAGAGGACGAGAAGCTAAAGACAAAGCGGCGAGAAGGTCTCGAAGGATGGGAGAGCGGTCCTCGAAAGGCGTAGAGTCTGAGAGATTTTCTGAGCCCACCCGCCTTTCCGAAGAAAACGGCAGGCGTTAATCGCCTCAGCGGTTCACCCTTAACAGCCTCGGTATCCACGAGTCCTGGCGGCGGTCGAAATGAGCGGATTTCACGAGGTGGCGACTCAAATGAAGTCGGACCGCCCTGAGGGGCAACTCGAATGCTGCGAGTTCCATAGGGACTCACGGGCACCGCCTGGGATGATTGCATATAACTCCAAGAGGGAAATAGAGTACTTATCTGGCGCGGTACCTCGATGGCACATGTCCTAATCAGTTTGAGTCAAGCTGGAACGAGGCCGGCTGTGACCACGCTCGGCGGGCGACAGCTGACTCAACAACCCCTAGGTGAAATCCATGTAATCTCAGGAGGGTTCGCAGGGGGAGGAGAATCCAGTTCAGCTCGGAAGGCCCATCTGCGCAGCATCGGGTCAGCAGGATAGCGAAGCTACAGCGGTGTCAAGTTGTCGACTCGACATGTCCATCATATTCGACTCGGATACGGGATGCAGCACGTGGCGATCCATTGGTAGTTCGCAGGTTGGCTAACAAACGGAGTTCATTGGGTCCTAGTTGACAATGGGAGTTCAGCTGACATCATCTTCGCGTCAGCTTTCGATAAAATGGGCATCGGAAAGGAGAGACTAGAACCAGTCAACACACATCTGCGGGGGTTCTCCGGGGAAAAGGTATTACCTTTGGGCTCAATACAACTAGTACTCACCTTGGGAGATCCCCTTGCCGAACCTTGATGACAGCAAGATTTCTCATTATGGAGCCTTATCTGCAGCTTATAACATGTTGCTGGGTAAACCCTCCCTCAACGCAATGAAAGCCATCCCCTTCACATACCACATGATGATCAAGTTTCCTCACAGTAGCGGGTAGGGAATGGTTGAGGAGATCCAACGGTGGCAGGGAATGCTACTCGGCATCATGAATGAAGCGGTCGACAACATATACATGGACGAGCTCGACATGCGCGAAGAGGTGCTCACCCGACCTGAGCCCTCAGAAAAACTAGAATCGGTATCATTGGATGATGACCCTGAACATCTCGCCTATATCGGCTCCAAGCTAGCAGAATACCTCAAAAGCCTCCTCACCCATTTTGAGACGAGAACAAGAGCGTCTTCACATGGGGAGGGAATTGACCCTCGGTAATCACTCATAGATTTGAGCGTCCAGCCCATCAGCTAATGTCGAGCAAAGGAGGCTTGGCGCGAGAAGAATAGCCATCAGAGGAGGTCGACAAACTCCTCCAAGCAGAAGCGATCAGGGAGGTGGAGTATCCCGAGTGGTTGGCCAATGTCGTACTTGTCAAAAAATAAAAGGGCAAGTGGCGACTCTGTATCGACTTTACTGACATCAACAGAGCGTGCACAAAGGACAGTTTCCCTTTGCCGAGGATCGACCTCATCATAGATGCCCTAGCCGGCCATGAACTCCTCAGTTTTATGGATGCCTTCTCCGGCTACAACCAGATCAGTATGGACTGACCTTGACCAGAAAGACCTCGTTCGTCTGGCGTAGGGAACCTATTGTTATCGTGTGATGCCGTTTGGGCTCGAACGAGGGCTACCTATTGAGGCTGGTGAGCTAGGATGTTCCCGAAGCGGGATAGGCCTGTATGGGGTGTACATAGATGACATCTTTGGTAAAATCCACCACAGTAGGGAGCTCCACATAGCTCATCTGTCCAGGCGTTTCGAGATCACGAAATTACAACATGAAGCGAGATCGACGAGTGTGCCTTCGGATGTCAGTAGAAAAATTCTGGTTTCATAGTGTCTTGAGAATTGGGGAGCAAATCAAACAAAATAAAAGGTTGTGCTTTCGACATGCCATCGCCATCGGGTAAAGGAAGTCCGGTCGTGGGGAAGGATTCTTTGCTTTTAGCGGGTTCGTATCGAGGGCAAAGTGATAAATGCCAGCCTTTCTTCCAAGTCCTGAAGAAGGCCTTTCAATGGGATACGAAGTGCGAAGAAGCATTCTTAGCATTGAAAACATATTTGAGCTCCCCTCCCATTCTAGTAAGTCCTATTGAAGGGGAGCTCCTCACTCTATACTTAGCTATATCAGACTTCTCGACCAACGTTGTCCTCGTCAAAGACCGAAGACGAGGTCGCGACACACAGTTTACTATTGGCCGAGGCTCGGGGAGGCGGAGGAGAGGTACCCTAGGATGGAGAAATTAATTTTGGCATTGGTAACCGCAGCTCGGAAGCTCCGCCCTTACTTCCAAGCTCATACCATAGAAGTTCCAATAGAATGCAGATGGAAACGAAGTGTTACATAAACCCCGGAGACCTCGGAAGGCTGATGAAGTGGGCCGTATTAAAATTTCAAGCTGAGTTCGACATCGAATACAAGCCCAGAAGCGCAATAAAATCGCGAGGTCTTAGCCTGCTTAGTCATGGAATTCACCTTAGCGGAGGAACTGGCGAGAAACGCTCAAGCAATGGCGACCTCCCCGTAAAACTCTGCGTAGATGGAGCCTTAAATGCACAAGGGAGCAGAGCAGGTCTAATCCTAACCTCTCTAGAAGGAATAGACATTGAGTATGCACTCAGATTCGGATTCCGAGCCTCCAACAACAAGGCCGAGTATGAGGCCGTCATAGCGACCTGACCTGCGCCGTTCAACGGAAGTTGACCGGTAGAGGTGCATGCGACTCCCGGTGGTAGTAAGACAAATGAAGACACCTACGAGGCCAAAAGTGGAAGGATGATCCTATACCTCAAAGGTCTGAGATTTATTGAAAAAAATTCAAAAAAATCTTGGATTCGGGGTGGACATGTCCCCGGAGCGAGAGAACTCAGGCCGACGCCTTAGCGAGGTGCGACAACCATGAGACCTCTATTGAGTCGACACTTATCGAATACTGTGAGCCCTCATAGATCTCTGTGGCGTGGAAGTTGCCCGGTAAGGTCAAGTTGGATGGACCCATTAGGATTATATAATAGACGGACTTCTGACGACACAGAAAAGTAGCGAAATCGAGGACAAGGTCATTGATTCACTAATCATAAGGGAAGCGGCCTGTAAAGTTTCTTCACACCCATCCTTAAATGCATCGTGGGAAAAGACACTGAATACGTGCTAAGGGAAGTACACAAAGGTATATGCGGAAATCATATCGGAGCTCGGGCATTAGCAGGAAAGGTCTTAAGACAGGGATATTGCGGCCCATGTACTCGAGAGGCCTTGGCCAGGCACAGTTAGGAAATCTGAGATCTGCGGGGAGCTGGCTGCAAGATCTCACGCCTCCATCGAGCCTTGAGCATCAATCACAAGCCTGTGCTTTCCAACAATGGGGTTTGGACATCTTGGGACCTACGCATTGGGAAGGGCCAATGCAATTCATCGTACGTCGTAGTGGATTACTTCACCGAGTGGGTGACCAGAACCTTTATTGATCGCAGCGAACGGAAGATACGCAATTTTGTGTGGCGAGCCATCATATGCAGTTTGGTATCCCAGAGCCACGGTATCAAACAGCGAGAAACAATTTCGACCTTGAGTTCAAGATTTACGTATGACTGGAGTGGGGTATTACTCGTCTCCGGCGCATCCACAGTCTAATGGTCGGGTAGAGTCACCATGAGGAACCATAAGGCGCTGAAGACCAAATTGGAAGATTTAAAGGAAAATGGGTAGAATACCTCCCCGAAGTTCATGAGGCCTGCGGGGATAGCATGAAGTCGACTAACCCAGGAAACCCCGTCATGCAGCCTTGAAGCGGAAGCCTGATAAGTGCGATTAAAGTCCCGAGGATCGAGTTAGCATGGTGGGAACCTGTGTGAGGCTCTCAGTCTAAATTTGGATCTCTAGATGAAAAGGAAGGCAAGTTCTAAAATACGGAAGACTATCGAGGAAGGCGGCGAAGTGCACAACCCAAAAAAGTCAAACCCGGGGCTACATGCTAGGGTGATTTAGTCTTAAAGAGAGCTCCTTCCCGGCAAGGGAAGAATCGGCAAATGGAAAATTGGGCCCCGGCCCGGGAAGGCCTACATCATATCTCGAGTCGTCCGATTCCGGGCAATTCTGACTCGAATAGAGGAGAGGGAAAAGAATTTTGCGGCATGCATGGAATCTGGAACATCTTAAAGGCGTTTTTACCGATGAAACATAGGTTTGTAATCTTAAATAAAGCATTATCAGATTTCAGATGAAGAGTTGAGCGTTTGTTGGTTATTTTGTTGGGCGACTCGGACATACAATGCATGGAAAGAATTACATGCAACGAATGAGAAAGTTCATAGTCATAAAGAAAAAGTCTCTCTTTATTCCAGTAAAGTAATTTACATTCAATTTTTAATCGGTGGTAATGTCGTGTCTTGGAAGCACAAGTACAAGCAGTTCCTCAAATTAAAAAAAAAAAAAGGAGAAGAAAAGGAAAGGGTGGAAAGAGGAGAAGAAGAAAAAAAAGGGATGGAAAGAGTTTGTGCGAAGAGGAGAGATGGATGTGGAAGAAAGAAGAAATAAAGGGGAGAATGAGATGTGGAAGAAAGAAGAAGGAAGGAAAGAGAATGAGGAGAAAGGAGAAAGAGACGAAAGGAGGGAGAGAAAGAGAGCGAGAAAATAGAGAGCGGCACAAGAAATGTACGCCTCCACAGGAACGCATTCCACCCAACTTGAAGCTAGGGAATAACATGACTCCCATAAAGGGAGACTAGGGAAAAACACAACTCCCACAAGCGAAGTCGACAAAGCGGGCAAAATACTTTGGGTGGATCCCCGTGAAGGCAGTCAAATTTGGTAACTTAAATGCACCATGAGATTTGGAGTTACGGCGCGAAGAGCGAGAATATCGAAGTATAATAAACTTCACCAGCAATGAAGCCGCCATTTATAAGGGAGCTGAAAGCATTCGGAAATTATTTGCGGCGTTTCAAATTCTCCATGATTCTCCATAAATCGGCGGTAAAGGCGCTCGCACCTTTCGAGAAAATCGGAAGTCGAATGGCGCCGGCCACCCACGGAGCCCGGTGGCTCGCTTTGTGGGTTAGTACACTCGGCCGCAGACCCTGACCTAGAGTCGGATCATTTCAGTGGATCGCCACCAGGGCCTCGATGCCGGAGCCCGGTGGCTCACTTTGACGGGCTGCGACTTCTCTGCATGGGCGCGCATTTCAGGAGTTAAGATCGGGGTGGGTGGATGTGAAGCAGACCTCGTGCTGGCCGATAGCTCACTTTGACTGGATGCGTCTACTGCGCAGGGCCACGACTGGGGTCGGATCGGCTCGACTAGATCGCCTCGGGCCTGGCCACGGAGCTAGTAGCTGACCATGACGAGTTAGGCTGCTGCCGCACGAATTTAGATCGCCCAGCAGGCGCTAGTGCCGGGCCCGGTGGCTCACTTTGGCGGGTTCTGGTCTGCTGCGCACCGGGCCACACGGCCCCAGGGATTGAGAATCGGCTGGTTGGTTGCCGCGAGGCGCCGGCGCGCCGGGGGCCCGTGCTCCTTTGACGAGAGGCTCGACTGCTCGGCAGGCCCGCATGACCTGGGAGTCTTCGGTCATTTCGAATTTGGATGCAGCCAAAGGGCTTGTCGGCGCGGGCGTGGCTCACTTTGGCAGGTTAAATTACACTCTCGCCGCGAGCAGCGCTGAAATTGGATTCTTTCAATTTGGATCTTCACGAGGAGGGCTCTCGCGCCAGGAGCTATTGTGGCTCACTTTTGTGAGGCTCGACTTCTCTGCACAGGCCACGCGACTGGTCGGTCGGCAAGAATTTGGATGCTGACAAGACCTCGGCGCCGGGCCAATGGCTCACTTTATTGAGCTCGACGCTACTCTACATAGGCCCGCCGACTGATCTGGGGTCATTTCGAGAATTTGGATCGCCCATGAGGCCTGGCGCCGGGCCCGGTAGCTCACTTTGACGAGTTCGTCTGCTGCCTGGTCGTACGAGCTGGAAATTGGATATTTCCGGTGCTGTCGCCCAGCTAAGGCCTCGGCGCCCGAGGCCAATGGCTCTTTGACGAGTTCGTCTATACGCACGAGGTCCTGCTCTGACCTATGACTCGAATCTAGCTGGTATTCGGCCATAGGAGGCTCAAAACCCGAAGCCCGGCTACCGATTTTGAGGCGACCTCGACCTTCATCTACTGGGGCCGTGCGGCTAAAAGTCTGTTTAGCCCGGGTAAGGTAGCCCGTAAGAATCTCCGGTGGCGGTTCGAAAGGCTGACTTTTCAACTCTACATCCCATCGACTATCTGGCTCGGACGTTCAGAACAGGCCATGCTGACAGCCCGAGGGTGTCTGGATCATGAAGAAATAAGGCGCGGAGTGCCGCAGTAAAGGCAGTATTAAAATAAAATGAATATTCATTAAGAGAAAAAGGCTACGTATACATCTGCTGAGAAGATTATACATCGAGAAAGAAGGGAAGTGAGCTGGTGGGGGTATCGGGTTCTCCCGAGAAGGGTCTACGGAGAAAGACTCCTGCTCCCTGCCGTCGCTGGGAGGTCGGGCAAATCAGCTGGATGAAGTGTTGCACGACCTTCTTGGCGAGACACCTAGAAGCCCAGTGCTGGCTTGATCCTCGATCTTCACATAGCTTCGGTCCCAGCAGGCAACCAAAGTTGTTGTTGATGAAGGTCCCACGCGGCACGACACTCGCTTGGTCGAGGGCGTTCCCACCAGAAGTGGCGACCTCGGTCTTTCGCCAGCCGAGCCCGATCAGCCCGGCGCCGGAATGTCTTATCACGGGTGTCTTTGATCGCACAGCAGTTCTTCCCTAGACTCAGCTCACCTTGGGATTTGAAGCTCATCTAACCATGCGACTCATATTGGGGCGGCCCATTAATCCCCAGCCTCTGTAAGTGGGATTTTGTCTGCCATGAATCATCCCAAACCTCCCAGCTAGCCTGGGCCGCTCAGATGTTTCGGGCCTCATCTTTACCTATGCCCCAGAGCACGGGGCTGACGTGGTATGCTTCAAATCGATTTGAGCTTCGCGCACTCTGGTCATGCGTTACGCTACCCCCGACCAGCGGCTCGGCCGGCTCGGATCTTGAAGCCACCCTCGCTTGGCTTGAGTGGCTTGGCATGACTTTCATTTAGTTTGGCCTTTTGGCGTGAGCCAGCTAAATATTAACCACCTACACACCCAACATAGAATCAACATCTAATGCAGGATTCGACACTGACTTAAAATGGAATCGAATCTGACAATTATGGGAAACTTACGGAGGCAACCCTGGAGAGATAGAGGTAGCTTCATCTGGCGAGGCGGCACACTCGACCTCTTGAGGTCGGAATCCTTTAAGAATGGGCGAGACTGCCGCTGCTGCGAAGTTGGCATTGAAGCAAAGAGTCCGTCTCCGCCAATTTCGGTTGGGATCTTTCCTCCTGCAACTCTTAGCCCTTCGGTGACCTAACACTCTTCGTTGGCCGGTTCCAAGGCAGTAATGGGCATGGCATGGCCAGTGCCAATGGCCCCACGAGGGACCTTTTCCCCTCGCGACGAACTGAAACGGGGCTGCGAAGCTCAGGCTGGCAGGAGCCTCGTCGGGAGCGGCTGCGCCCGCTTCCGGCTTTCGGACTGAGTGGGACGGAGAGATGAGGGCCTTGATTTCGAACTTTGACCAAAGCGGCGGCCGATCTTTCTCAAGCAGTCTGGGTTTCGTTTCACTCTCCACCCGAGGGCTTCAGAGTTAGCGTCTCGCCGAGCCGATGGTTCTCCCTTAGTGGCTTTTGCGGCGGAGGGCCCAATGGGGCTTTGCCAGTGGAAGGGCTGAAGGCCTCAGCGGCGAAGCGGGCCTGGCTGAAGGGCCGAGGAATATGGAGCTTGATCGGCTCCGTGGGACGGGGAGGACACTTTCGGCCAACCGCCCAAGCGTATGACATTATCTTCGATCCTTGAGATCGGTCGAGGCTTTTTGAAAGCATGAAAACGATGCAGGAATCGAAATATCAATGACCTCACTCAAGTTATACCAAAAGCGAGCAGAACACTCACGAAGATTCTCGGGGTGGTCTGCAAGCAGCCGAGCATGCCAGGAATTATAGTCTGCTTGTCGAAAGATGCCTCTGTTCCCCAGTCTGACAGTATGAAGAGAAGTAGCGAAGATCCTTCCGTAGCTTGTGGGAAGAGGGAGAGAATTCGAATCACCCGGAGGAGCGCCAAAACGCCTAGAAAAGAAAAATGAGGAAGCCCTCGGTGGTCTCCTTGAGGGCTAAAAGATAAGGGCAAGCTACAGGGGACAGAGCCCCACGTCCCTAAAGAAAACCAATGGTAACCAAATACCCCAACCATTGGGCGCGAGTTGAGGAAAGGACAAACATTGAAGTGCTGAAAGCCCCCTTTTATGAAGGGATGCGGAGGAAAACGAAGACCATTATCGAGGCCACTTCAAAGAAGCGCCTGCAAATCTGGAGCCAGGCTCCACAATAGGGTCGGCAGTCGGGGGATACACTTTCGAGCATGAGGAGCGTGCGTCGGCAAGGTGGCCGATATGGGGGGACTGACCTTGCTAGGCCCAGCGGTTAAAGCATCTTTGACGACGAGATCCTAGGTATTACGACCCTCGGGATGTTATTTGTCCAGTGCACTTTCTCCGCCTACCCTTGTCTAGGAAGGGCGCCGCAGGGCATCTCGAGTTCCAACCGGGCGAACGGTCGGAGCGCGCCAGGTTCGTCGGGCAGGCAACAGCCAGAAGAGTCCACGGCCAATCTGTGAGAGAAGAAGAAACGAGCAGGACCCATGATGAAATAAATAATGAACGAAATTTGGTCGACTTAACCACCAGCTCCTCGATCGTACTAGTCGAGAGAAAAGAAAAACAAATAGATAAAGGCGTAGCGATTCGGGAATAAAAGCGAAGAGGCTATCTCGAGGAAAATGCGAAAAAGACTCTACCTGAGTCGAACGGAGAACTAAGGAAAATGAAGTAAATTGTTTGAGGGCGAGAAAGGAGTGTTGCGAGGATCGAGGCACATGAGCGAGGAGGGTGCAGAAAGGCATCTAGAAGGAAATTGAAAAGTGGGATAAAAAACTAAGTCTTGAAAACCAAAGAGTCATCATTATCGCAAGGCGTGTGACGGTGATCGAGCCTTAGCTTAACCCGGCCGACGGACGTAATGGAGTTTCATCCGTCTGAGAAAAGTTCTGAGTACCGCCTTGTACGTCGTACCACTGTGAGACTGGGGGCAAGTGATGGGGTTTAGAAAATGGGCTACGCCCGGGGCCCACTTGCCCCTAAACCCCCAAAGGAGAGCATGCCATTGAAGCAGTCGGGCCTTTTGGCCTTGGACCGGGATGAGAGACTGTGATAAAGCTCCCGGCTAAGGTGATTCACTGGGTAATGAAAGCCCATGTTACTGCTGTCGAGCCAAATCCATAGATAGGAAATAGAGATAATCCCATAATATATTACCGATAATAAATCTAACTAAATCTTACCGATTAGGAAAGTAAAGATAATTCACGATATTTAGAAGCTCATCAAATGGGATCCCACGATAAAGGAGAGAAATAATTCCAAATAAAAGTACACTTTCTATATCCATAATCAAATCTAAGTATCGAAAATATCCATCCGATAGGAAGAATCCTAATCACCATCTAGCGGTGAAACATCTACTATAAATACAAAGGCCACCATCGGTGAAGAATCGCGAACATCGCATCGCGTGGCCCTCTAAAGCGGTCCATCTTTTCTCTCGGGAAAGGCGAGCTTGAGCATCGGAGGCGGCCCGCGAGGCGAAGCCCTCGTGACCCCCATTCTTTCTGCGTTTTGCGAGAGGGAGTACCGCGTCCCGAGCTGCGACCGTGGCCTACCCGGCAATCCCACTTCAGCCCAGACGATCGGGGAGCACAGTGTAATGACGATCCCGAGGTCGCCAGCGGCCTGCAACGCTCGAAACCCCCCAGTTCCGGGTTGAAAAAAGGCATCATCACCTACTATGATCTCCAACCAAAGAAACATCTATCGGACTACGTTTGGTTTTTAGAAAATTTGAGAAAAATGTAAAAGAAAGAAAATAGAGATGAGAAACTAGAAAAAAAATGATGAGAAATAAAATAAAAGTTTCTAAGATATTTTATTTATATTTGACTTTTTTAAAGATTTTTTTATTTTATTAAACAACCATTTTCCCTTTTTTTTTTAATGCTTTCCAAGCCAAAATAACCTCACTCTGTGCCCAATGATGCACTTTCTAGAATCAAAAAGGCAATCTCAGGGTTTATTGCGGGAGTGGCAATTCCACGTTTATAAAGTCGTGTTCGTATCGTATCGATATGGATCGTGTCAATAATCATTAATCAAGCTAGACGAAAATAAAGATGGTAATATTAGCTAACTAAACTGACCAATTTTATTATTATTAGGTGTTGAGCGGTCCGATACGGATATGACCCATTTAATATTATTATTTAAAATAATAAGAATTATAATTAATCATCTATGTTTAACACGTACTGATGAAATTGCCATGTTTATTAATTTTATTATTTAAAATAATATGATTTTTGGTAACTAAGGGTGATGGGGACCGTTCTGCAGCGGCCCCATAAATCACCAGAGCCACGACAGGCAGGTTGAGTACTCCCCAGTATCCCAGGGAAGCTCGAACCAGGAATCCCACTTAGCCTTTGAGAGCGGAGACCACTAAGCCCAGCCAAAGGCTCTTGTGAGGGGATAAAATAACCTATTAAATTTAGCATGTTTATTAATTTTATTATTTAAAATAATATGAATTATAATTAATAATCCATATTTAATACAAATAAACTATTAAATATGTTAATTAATTAATATAATAATTAAGCGATTGAGATTCAAGTCAAATTTGTGTTAGAGCGGTCTAACACAGAGATATGACTCATTTGTCGCAGTGTTAGACGGGTCAACACGAATATGACCCAAACACGATTATACTTAACCCAAACCCATAAAAACCGTATTGGGTTCGTGTCGTGTTCACGTATCATATTAAATTTTACCAGCCCTAGTTTATTACCACAGAGAACACAAGTGCACTCCCCATATCAACCCATGTCATAGGACATGGAAGTATTAGAGGTTTGAAATGGAAAAAGGATGTATCACTATAAAGCTTGATTACAATGAAGCGTGATTTTTCGGGTTTCACCTTGTCACCTTCTAACTTGTTTTTGGCAAGGTGGGGTATGTTAAGGTATGACTTATTGATCTTTGTCCTAATATTATAAAGATATATTAAAAATATTTTTATTTTAATATATAATAATAATTTTAAATAAAATATAATTTCTTATTTATTTATAATATATCAATTTCAATATAATAAAATATTAAAAAAATAGAGATAAACATGATGGGTATGAGAACTTCTCCTAGTTTTATTACTAGTCTGCCATTTAATATTTTAAGTAGATGAAATGAAAAATGATGATTTAAATTAACAGGACTAATAGATGGATATTTAACTTTATCATTTAAGAGTATTTGGCTAAGAGGCTCTCAACCAAGGAGTCTCACACTGTGATTATCCTGTGGGGGGAAGCTGCCCAAATTTCAATACCATACTTGATACTACTTACTTTATCGTGTCCAAGCCTCTAATACAATGTTTTGAGCCATTCCAATACAAATATTTTTATGTTTCAATCCTTGGAAACCTTGTTTTGGAGATGAATTTTGGGTTGAATGAGAAGTGTACTTACGTTGCCAAGGCTACTAAAAAACTATAATAAATAAAAGTTAAAATGTGAGTGATGGAATTTATACACAACATGCCTCACCCAATCCCATTTTCAATATATAATTAATGGGGGGCTATGAATTTTGCTAAATGCCTAAAGTTGGGCCATTTTAGTGTCAAAGTTCTTGCATAAAGTAATTCTAAAATAATATCAAAACTAATATAAGATTGATTAGTTTTGTTGTTTTTCATCCCAACGATTTTTCATTAGGACTAGTTTTGATAAATTTTTAGGGTATATTTTATTTAGGGTTAGGCTGAAACAACTACAAAAATGTTTTTCATTATTGTATGAGGGGATTTATGTAGAGAATATTTAAAGGTTCTAGTTTCATTCAATTTTAATTTCCTTAATCGTATGTGCTATTCAAAGATTTTTTTTTTCAACTCAGAACTATTAGTGGTAAACCTTTTTAGTTTGGAGTGGTAGCAAGGAAAGTGTAGTACTTTTTATTTTTATTTTTATGAATTAATGTCTCTATCAAGATAGAAGGCTGAAGCATGACATAATGTAACAAAATAGAGTTCATCAATATATTTGTTTATCATGGTTTTTTTTCTCTCTCTTGTATCCTTGATTGTCTTTTTTTTTTTTTAAGGTATTACATGACTTAGTATATAAAACATCCTATAGTGTAATGCCTTCTACCTTCTATTGGATGATTTATCTTGATTGTCAAGATTAATTTTCCACTATGGTAGTATACCTAGTGTGTATACACACATATTAGATAAAGCTTCTTTGGCTCAATCATGAGGAAATTGGCTAATGGATAATTATAATTCACTAAACGATTATATTGCATGAGCCTGAATCTTAAGAAAATATTAAGCCAAAAGTTATTAAGATAGAAGACAAAATATCTTCTCAAACTTAGAACCGTGATATCTCATGGAATTGAGAAGAAAGACATATATATTTCCATAAGTGATCCTTTTGGAATTAAGACCTTAAAGTAGATATGATATAACAATTAATTTAAACTACACATTTATCCTTTTATTTTTCTTTTTTTTTGCACTAACACAGTTAAACATGATGATTAAGATTAAGTTAGGAAATGAACAAAATATGTAAGGAACATGACTAGGTTTTAGATTTTTCCAAGAGAAACTTACACTGAATGGGTTAGGACAAAAATATGACATTATATGTCTCATATTGCTAACCACATTCTAATTTGGTGTGCAGAGGCATAAATGGAACCATAGCTATTTTAAGGAGAAGATGTATAACTAGCTTAATGTTAGTGATGTTTTTGGATTTGTGGCGTCTAAATGGAGGATAGATGATTGTATATGATCCTTAAATATATTTAAAAAGGATATAATGATTTTTATAACAACTGTTCATTCTAAATAAGAATTATTTGATTAGTTTTGAAAAAAAATAAACAATTTGTCCCTATGTTTAAAAATATTACTTGGACATATTCTACGATTAAATTTTTAGCAAAGTAAAAAAATTAACAATGATATATTGGAATGGATATGAAAGAGAATGAAAAATACAAAAATAAACTTGCTAAGTTGTATGGAAGACATAGAAATAAAAGTAATATTGAAAAGTGAGTAAAAAAACTTGTTATATTTTGCTTCTATCATTTATAATATTTTCTGTAGTATGGACCATATAGTAAATTATTATCTCTTATTTGTAAATGTAGGAATGATTGGTCGAACTACACATTGTAACCTCTGCACTAACTTTGTGTGATTTTATGCGGGTGGCGTGGGGGTGGAGCAGGATGACCAGCAGTGTATGTCATAAACTTCTGTTTCTTCCCAGTGTCATTGTAGTATTTTGAGAGTTGTTGTTCAGGATGAAATTGTGAAATGTTGAAGTGGTGAACAGAATTTTGTACTATAACAAGAGGAGTAAAGTGGTAATTAGAATTAAAAGGGATATGAAGGTCATAATAAAAGAAGAGAGTATGCCATTATAGAATATAGCATAATTTGATTTGCAAAAAGAAAGAAACTTGAGGACTTAATTGTAATTAAAGGAAAGATGATAATATAAAAGGGGATAGAACTGAACAAACATTATTTTAAGTTCTCACAGGATTAGGGATCCACGTTTGGGAGAAAGAGAAAAGGGAGAAGAAGAGAAAAGGAAGAGGAGAAGAAAGAAAGAAAATAAAGGTATGGATCTTCAGATTTTTGCATGGGTTTAGTTTTGTATGGATTACCCAAGAGTTACTAATATCAGATTTTTATTGTTCCAAACCTAGGGTTTTGTTAGGAGATCATCCCAGCCTGGGAATTGTTGAGTTGTGTGGGTGAAAACCCTAGTTGGTATAAGATATCAAACATGGAGTCCATCATTTCACATGGTTTTATATGAATTGGTGGACCTTGGTATCAGATTCTTGGAGGATTTTCTGCGTAGTTGGTATAAGCAATGTAATGGTTTTGATTGTAAAACCATATTTGGCAATGGCAATGGTTTTGATTTTAAACCATATTTGAAAAGCAAGCAAGCAATGGTTTGATTGTAAACCAGATTTGAAAAACAAGCGGCGATGGTTTGATTGTAAACGATTTGAAAAACAAGCAGCGATGGTTTTGATTGTAAACCATATTTGAAAACGGCGTGCGTGATTTGAAAAGCGAAGCAAGCAATGGTTTTGATTTGTACAAACCATATTTCAAAGCCAGGAAGCAAGCAAAAAGATTGTGTTTTTATAAAAGCATGAGGCCTTAAGAAATCCTAATTTTAAGCAAGCATCACCCAGGTCCCGGAGAGGTAATTACGTGCGATGCACGGTGAGGATTAGGATTATCATTTCATGCATTTAGATTTTCTACTGCAGGAGAATTGGCAAACTCGGTTCATACATCGCTTTGTATATTAAAGGGGGATCGGTAGCGCATCTTGGAGTATATGGGGTTGGCGCGCACTATTGCTCATGGTGACGTAGACCAAGATGCTCACCACTATTCTGGGAAAGGTGATGTGGGCCAGGCCCTTCCACGTAGTGATGTGGACCCAGTCCTTCGTCGGCGATTGAAGCCAGGACTCCGTGTTTACTAGGGTACAACGAGGAAGAAAGACCTCTCAGTTGGTTGATCTTGATTTATAAGCATTTTTCTTCTGGGTTTTAAATAACCTTTGTGCAACTTGACATTTTATGAGATTATTAGAAACTTTACGACAAAAGCAAGCAAGTAAGTTTCTAAAAAGTTTGAAACTTTTATGAAACATTTATGAAAAGTTTTTAGAAACTTTTACAGCAAAAGCAAGCAAGTAGTTTAACAAAGTTCAGAAAACTCTTAAAGCAATGACATGGTATGAAAAGTTTTTAGAAATTTTAAAGCAAAGCAACAGCCGATTTTTGAAAGTTTTAAAACTTTTTTAACCAAAAACAGAAGTAAGGTTACGGAAAATGTCTTGTAAAAAATATTGTAGCCCCGATCTGGGAGTGTCTCGTTAACAATAAAATCGTCTGCCCGAACTTTGCTTGTGTCTCTCATATTATGAGTAAAAATGGCCACTTGGGTCCATACATCAATACTCATCAGAATACACCAACTATACCATAGTTGAGTTATTACATTACTCTTAACCAAAACATATATCAAAGTTACAATTTGAATACATGTTATACAACGAAAATACCAAAGCCACAATCCGGCTTTCTTCAACGCGCCTAAGGAGCGCCGTCCCTCCCCGTACACTCCCCGTGCTCGGGTCAAGATCCCCTGGATGTGGTGAGCAATGCCCAGTAGTGATAATTTTCTACATGGGTTACTCCCCACCTAAGTGCACATGTCATGGCAAACAATCACACTTAAGAAAATACATGATCCTACTTGAATGTCTACATGCCCAATCCCATGTCTCGAGTCCTCACCAACTCCCTCACACATGCCTAAGCCAAATGCGAGTAAAATACAGTTTTCAAAACAAAAGCTTTTTGTTCTTGAAAACACACTACCGAGTTTCGTAAATATATTAAACTACCTCTCGAGGCGAATTGTCGATCATTTTTCTAACAGCCATGGTTCGCCCGAGATGAACTATCGACCACTCTCCAAGGCAATTCTTTCTGAAAATCTTCTCAAATTCCTTTCATAACCGCTTTCATTTTCTTTCAATTTCTTTTCTCATGTCATGAACTCACACCTATCCATCTAGGGTGCCCCGGTGCATATGGAATGCATTATGCCATTTCCAAATATTCATGCTAATATATTTTTACATGTATATATTAACAAAATTAATTCACACAATTCATGTTATTCAATTCACAATCAATAACACCAAAATTAGCTCACATGGGCTAATAAAAATCCAAGTAATTCATTTTGAATCACCCGACAACACAAAAATCACACAACATATCAGCATGAATGCTGAAACCTCGAGCCGAAGACTGCCTTCACTACCACACAAGCAGGATTTTCTTCACTCCTAGCTTAAAGATTTTGAGTCCTAAAAATACGGCCATCCAGCCTCTACAACTCATCTATAAAAATGGCTCTAATAAAGAATAAAACCAAGTAGGGAAAAAGATCCCTACCTCTTAGAGTTGTCGGAACTCCACAAACTGGTGCCCACGCCAGAAATCTTTGCCGCCAGAACAACTTTGCTTCTTGCTCCGATGAGAACCGACAGTCCGAACGCCGGGAAATCTTGAGAGAAGTCACTCTTTCTCTCTCTAAAATCTGAAATCCACACCTACTACACGTTTTCTCTCAATTTGGAGAAGATGAAGTTGCCTTTTTGTCTTATTCACTTAAATCTTTTCACATAATTCCATTTGTGTTCTTTAGTTTTGATTTTTGACACATGGCTTAATCTAAGCCATTCATCTCCATCATCTCACTAATCATGCAACGTGTCACATGGGTACGTGGTGTGCGACTTTGTCATATCACATGCCTCTTCACAACCGTCATATCGCACCGCCACCTAGTACCTAAAACGCGGAAATTCCGACCGCCTTGAAATTTGACGAATTAACGTGGTTGCTAGATTTCAGAAGACGATTCCAACTGAAGTCCGCTTGGCCATCCGAGATCTAAAAATTTCAGATTCAATTTAAATTATCATTTTATTTTTTTCTAAAATTAGAATTTTCGTGTTTTACATCAAGCAGAACCTCTATCTTGGCCATTGAAATGCTTTCACTTATGTTCCTTGCTAGAATTTTCATTTATGCTATAAATTTCTGCAAAATATAAATTTGGTAAATAATACATATTTCAGTATAAAAACAAGCAATTACATTGTAATAAAAATCAGAAAAATTGACTAAAAATTCAATGAGTTTTTTACTCATCAATGCATCAATGGGCTTATTGGCTCTGCCCGAACTAGGTCGCAAGCCTCATTTCTCCAGCTCGAACCTTGGAGATGTGTGGTTATATATCATTCAAACTCATCATATGCACAAGAAAACAAATTTAATTTTTTTATATCTTCAACTTAGACCCTTTTATTGTGACGCCCCAAAACCCGGGGGTCCGTTGACTCACCACAACCCGCGGAAATCTATACGCCCCGACATGACCCGCACTGAGTAAAATGCCCCTTGGCTCATGTTCAATACCATAAAAACAATAGCAGTCAACTATATTCCACTATCTCCCAATAACTAATAGTTGATTACACTTTTATACAAACATATATTAAAAATCTAAAATTTAATACATGCTATATCCAAAGATTAGAAGCCACAACCCTAGCTTTTCTTCAAAATAGGCCTCTAAGATGAGCCGGCTCTCGACGCGTTCCCCGCACCGAAATGATATTCCTCGGGAGGTGAGCTATCGCCCAAGAGTGGAATCACCCTAAACGGGTTACTCTCCACCTACGCATATGCAATGCTCCACTTAAACACACACTCAAGTAAATACGTGATCCCTACTTGAATGTCTACATGCCCATTCCCATGTCCTCGAGTCCCCACCGACTCACTCACACTTGCCTAAGCCATGTATGAGAAAAATAATCATTTCAAAACAAAAACTGTCTGCTCTGAAAATATACTACCTAAGTGTCCCGTAAAATACGGGATTACCCTCCGAGGCGAATTGGCTGGTGAGCTCTCCTCAAATGGGGCCATGGTCCTCATCCGAAATGATCTGTTGGCCTATCTCCCAACCCAATTCTCCGGAAAATCATCATGTGAAATTCCTTTCGCAACCATGTTCGTTTTTCAGAAAATTCATAACATGCACTAACACATAATCTCTAGGTTACCTAGTGCATATGAAAATACATTATGCCATTTCCAAAACCATTTATACAATATATCAAATATATCAATATGCAACATTCTCAAATTTGCACTCACAACACATGTCATTCAATAAAGGATCAACCATCACCCAAATGTGCTCACTTGAACAATTTACAATATCATCTCCAATGGCCTACACACACAATTATATTCCATATAATTATGTCCTTATGTTAACACATTAAAATCATGTATTAACCTATCTATTCCTTTGATCCACCAACTCAAGCCATTCTCTAATTCCTTTATCCATTACACAAAAATTAGCTCGCGTGGGCTAATTAACAAACACGAGCAATTCAATTTGAATCACTCACCTAAATACATTTTCTCACCGGTTCCACTTTGTGAACCCTAAATCCATGGCCATTTCCGGCCCTACATTAATTAACACACAATTTATTTCATAAATTACAGGAAACAAACACCCCAAACAGCTCCCTACACTGGGTGCATCATCCAAATGGCTCCAAAAATTCTTCGTACTAACACCCGCCCCAAGTTTCGGGACCTATCAAACGGTCGCTCAAGGCCTAAACCAACTCGAAACATTACAAAACACTGTGTCCAAGAATAAAACAAGTAGATGAAACTCTACCTAACGGGAGTTTGGTCAAACTCCTTAAAACCGGGCCCACGCTGCCCCCACCGCGTAACAACTTTCCTTCTCGCCCGGGTGAATTCCAACCGGTTCGATCACCCGATCTTAGAGAGTAAGTCGCCCTTCTCTAAAAACATCAAAAACCTAAGCTCTCTCGCATTTCGCTTCTCACACGTTTCCATCGACGCTTTTCTTTTGCCTTTTCTTTTCTTTTCATTTCCTTTGAGAAGACAACTATTCATGTCTTGTCTCATTAACTTTCCAAAATTACAATTATGCCCTTCTTCCCATTAGTTTGACTTTTCTATCCAATGGCATCATGCCATGTGTCAACGTAGGTCCCACTTTGAGCTCAACTTGACTGAATTGGAGCTTGACACGTGGCACCCTGTGTGCCACTCAAAAATGCGCCAACTGTCCCGCTCGACGCTCGTTTCCTCGAAAAACGTGTAAATTCCAAACCGTCTCGACCCGACGTGGTAAACAGATTTTGCAAGACGATTCAATGATGAAGTCTCCGGTTTCTCGCTTATTCGAGACTTCCAGGAATTTGATTTACCGAAATTACGATTTTGCTATTTTTGAGAAAATTGGATTTTCTTGGGGTTTCACATTTATAACTAGTTTTTTTTGTCCAGTTTTAAATTGTTCAAAAACTAAGTCCATAGAAGCCCACATATTATGAAATATGATGGTTTAATTTCTCTAAATCTTCACAATCTTCAATATTCACAAAAGAAAGAATATGATGATACCGCTATGATTCTACGGTGCCTTGATGCATATGGAATGCATTATGTCAATTCCAAACAATTCAAGCTAATATATTTTACATGTATATATTAACAACAATTAATTTACATAATTCATGTTATTCAATTCACAATCAATAACACCAAAATTAGCTCACATGGGCTAATTGACAATCAAGCAATTCATTTTGAACCACCCAATGACACAAAAATCACACAACCAATCACGTGAATGTTGAAACCCCTGCCTGGGCACTATTCACGGCCACACAAGTAGTGGGATTTCTTCAATTCTGGCTCAAAGATTTCGAGATCGATAACACCTGGCCTCCGACTTCAACAATCCTCAATTCAAAATGGCTCTTATCCGAAGAATAAACCAAGGAAAAGATCCTACCTCTTGAGTTTTCAACTCCACAAAATCTAAGGCCCACGCGTAGCCCTCGCCTCGTAACAACTTGCTTCAGAGCCACGAGAACCGATGGTCCGAAAGCCAGGAAATCTAGAGAGAAGTCACTCTTTCTCTCTCTAAAAACTTAATCTCACATCTCCTGCATGTTTTGTTCTTCAATTGAAGAAGAAAACTATTCATCTTTTGTTTTATTCATTTAAACTTTTCAAAAATTCCATCCTTGTCCCTTAATTTGGATTTTTGACACATGGCTGAATATAAGTCATTCATCTCCATTATCTCACTAATCATGCAACATGTGTCACATGAGTACATGTAGTAGGTGACTTTTGTCACATTACATGTCTCTCATAAGCCGTTTTACGGTACCAGACACTTGGTGCCTCGAAAAACATGAAATTCCGACTGTCTCGGAATTCGACGAAATTCGACGTGGTAGCTAGTTTTCACGAGACGATTCCAACGGTGAAGTCCGGTTCGTCATCCGAGATCTATAAAAATTTCAGATTTTGACCACAATTACCATTTTACAATTTTTCAGAAAATTAGAATTTTCTCGGGTTTTACAAATATAGTTTTACAATTTTGAGATATTTTCATAAAAAGCAAGCATTTTATAAACCATACACTCACTAAGCTCGTTTAGCTCATTATTTTCCTGTTTTAAAAACTATTTTTCAGGTACAGGCATGTCGGATGCTGGGAGATATTAGGATTCTTCTTACTTCTAGTATAAGTGTTGTCTTAACTAACTTTTGTAAGAAAATACTTGGAACTTTTATAGTTGTGTATATGTATGTACATAGTTTTGGTTTATTTTAATGTGATGAGCTTGAGGCTCTTTTGAAGAAGTGTTGTTGGTTGCCATGTTTTAAAAGTGTAAATTGTTTATACAGGTTTTGAGATATGTCCTGTATGCAGCTGTTATGCTGTCGAAATTTTATAAAATCACAAGTTTAGAAAAGAAAAAAAAAATTTATACCTGTTTTCAGTAAGCAACACGGCTTCACTTCACAAGATTTATCAGTCAAGAAGTAACGGCCCAGGCTCCCGCGGAAGGCCGACATCACCTGCTAGTAGGGGTGGGGGTGTGACAAGTATAGTTTAGGCTCACCTAAACGCCAATAGTCCATGACTATCCACTCACAAAGAGATCACAAAGGGGTTTGTCTTAATTTACCTATTAGCAAAAGTAACAACATATATATGCACATAAGAAGTGATTATGACAAGTAATGATGAGTTGTAAGTCTACATTTCACAATAAGACGTCATGTAGAGTGTCAACCAAATGGGATTTGTGATGAAATAACTTATTGTCAATCAAATGAAATGAAATACTTATCCAGATCATCTATATATCTTATTCAATTGAATATGTGATTGGTGCTAAACATAATATATAAAAAATTTGCAAACTCAATAATTGTTCAAAGTGATCTAAGTATTGATTATATTCAATAATAATATGATGGTATTATTTGAAGTCATATAATAATAATTATATTAATCTTTTCTTTCCAAATTATCTAAGCTTTAAAATTAAGAGTCATGCATGTGATGAGAAACACACTCTCCCGATGAAGCCGACAAAGAAAACCGAAAGTTTCAAAACTCACTACAAACATGAAAGGCTTGAAGATGATAATCATATCTGTAGATTAGACATTCGGAGATAATCCAAGGCAAGAACCCTAAATTTTCCGAGGAAAACAGGATTTGCCTCTATAGCCTTCTTGATTTCTTTAAGAATAGATGCTCTTGCAAACCTTGTATCTCCATACTTGGTCAAAGAAGCATGTTTTCTGTAAAATTCACCATTAATGAACTCCATTTGAGCAAACCTATCTCCTTTTCGAAGTCAAAACATCAGCTTGATTAGAGATCATACTTGAAATCATCTATGGTAATTAGCAGAACCATTTCCTTGTACAATTCACTGTTGTGTTGAGCAAAGACTTTGAGATCATTATTGAGAATCTCCACAGCCTTGCCATATTCATGCCTGCAAAAATGTGAACTATATGTAATATTGCCGATACCGAATTTGTAACTTTAAGATTGTGTTTGGTTTCGGAAAGTACTAAGGAAAATTATTTTGTTATTATTTGGTTGTTTGATGAAAAATCGCAAAGAAAATCAAATATAAACAAATTACTTATAAAATATATATATATAGAAATATAGGTATATATATATATATATATATATATATATATATATATATATATATATATATATATATATATATATATATATATATATATATTCACATTTTTGCAAGGCATGAATATGGCAAGGCTGTGGAGATTCTAAATAATGATCTCAAAGTCTTTGCTCAACACAACAGTGAATTGTAACTCTAAGATTGTGTTTGGCTTCGGAAAGTACTAAGGAAAATTATTTTGTTATTATTTGGTTGTTTGATGAAAAATTGTAAAGAAAATCAAATATAAACAAATTACTTATAAACTTTTTTATATATAAATATATATATAAATCATTCATTGTGTTGATAAGTCAAAATAAGTAAAATGGGTTTAAAATAGTAAATGGGGTAATAATATGTATGAATCTGGCCATGACCTAATAATGCCCCAAGGGGCATATGCCCCCTTGAATTTATTTATTTTTTGTAAAGTTTTTTTACTTTATTGCCACCTCACCCTTAACTATGCCCCTTGAATCTCTAACCTGATCTTATACCACTAGGTCGCAATTCTAGGTTTGTTAATGTATGGGCCCCTAAACTGAATTCCCAATTGTGCCGCTGAGTATGATCTAACTCTATTTTCAATTTCTTACTCTTTTTTTTCCTTACTATTTTTCCTCTTTAATTTTCAAGAACAAAACATAGCTTAAGATGAATAGAAAAGGAAAATGAGGAAGTAATGGGAATTCAAAGAGGTTTTTGATTGTTACTTGTCCAATGTCTTAAGGTACTTAAGTTTCCTCATTTCAAAGTAGATCTTTGTGACGTCCCATTTCCCGGGGGTCCGTTGACCACCGTCAACCTGTGGAAACCTATGAGTCTCATCTCATGAGACCCATACATGAGTAATAATGGCCACATAGGCCCATACAATCATACTCATCAAAATGAAATCAACTATATTACCATAGTTTCAAGAGTTATTACATAACTCTTAATACAAAACATGAATCAAGGCCACAACCCGACCCGCCCATAATCTCACTCTATGAGCGCTTGTGTCTTACCTCGTACTGGTCCCGCACTCCAAAAGGGGGGATCCCACGACGGGGTGAGCAAAGCCCAGCAGTGATAATCTCCTACAAGGGTTACATTCCTCTAAATGCTCATGCAACGGCACACCAAACATTCAAGAAACATACAAAGTTCCTACTCAAATGTCTACATGTTATGGATGAGAATGTGATACACCCATCCCCACATCCTGAGCCCTCACCGACTCCCTCACGCATGCCTAAGCCAAGTGTGAGAAACACTGGTTTCAAAACAAAAGGTTTTTGTTCTTGAAAACATAGTAGCAATTTTTAGTTAAAATTCTATTGGACAACCCTCCGAGGCGAATTACTAGATAGCTCTCCGAAACAGTCATGAGTCATCCTCCGAGATGAACTGTTGGATAACTCTCCAAGGCAATTCTTCGGAAAATATTCCCATGAAATTCATTTGACAACCGTATTTTTTCATATCATGCACCCATACCTATTATTCTAGGTTACCCTAGTGCATATGAAATGCAATATGCCATTTCACAATAATTCATGTTAATATATCAAGCATGCATATGTATATTAACAAGCAACATCAACATACCATGGATAATTATAATTAATACATGTAATTCTCCTCCATGCACAACCCATGTTAATACATCATATAACATACATTAACATGTCATTTTCACACTGCATGTTATTCACACAAGCCATAACACACAACCCAATCGTCCAGCATTAGCCAGCTCGATTGCCCAATAACCTCCACAGGAATTTGGCTAGAATCTTGACTCAATGGACTTTCCATAAATTCCAAGAACACCCAAATCGGAGTTCGTACGAGAAAGTTATGACCTTCCGAAGTTGGAGGTCACCCATGACTAGGCTGCCTACCCGGACAGCCTACCTTACTTGATTGAATGCCCCTTTCCGGCCAGATCCAGCACCCACTGTCTAGGCTGCCAATGGGATTTCCATAGAGTCCAAGAACACCTGAATCGGAGTTCGAACAAGAAAGTTATGACCTTCCAAAGTTGTAGGTCACTCATGACTAGGCTGTCTACCCGGACAACCTACCTTACTTGACCGAGTGCCCCTTTCCGACGAACTCCAGCACCCACTGCCCTCTAGAGGCATCCCGCTAGAATCTTGACTTAATGGGATTTCCATAGAGTCCAAGAACACCCGAAACGGAGTTCGGATGAAGAAGTTATGACCTTCCAAAGTTGGAGGTCACTCATGACTAGGCTGCCTACCTGGATAGCCTACCTTACTCGCCCGAATGCCCCTTTTCGACTAGCTCCAACATCCAATGCCCTCCAAAGACACTCAGCTAGAATCTTAACTCAATGGGCTTTCCATAGAGTCAAAGAAAACCCAAATCGAAGTTCGGACGAGAAAGTTATGACCTTCCGAAGTTGGAGGTCACATGACTAGGCAATCCTACCCGGATGCGCTGCAAAATTTACCTTACTTCGCTTCTCTTCAAATGTGCCTCTTTCGGCCAAATTTCTTAGCACTCATCATTTCTCCAAAGGAATCTTTCTGGAATCTTGACTCAATTTTATTTCCATAGAGTCAAAGAACACCCGAATCGAAGTTCGAATGAAGAAGTTATGACCTTCCGAAGTTGGAGGTCACTCATTACTAGGCTACCTACCCGGATAGCCTACCTTACTTTCCCGAATGCCCCTTTCCAGCTAGCTCCAGCACCCACTGCCCTCCAAAGGAATCCAGATGGAATCTTGACTCAATGGGATTTCCATAGAGTCCAAGAACACCCAAATCGAAGTTCGGACGCGAAAGTTATGACCGTCCGAAGTTGGAGGTCATGCATGATCCTAGCCGAACTAACTCCATCCGGGGTCGGGCCGATCAAATTTCGGGATGTACTCTTCCACTAGACTATTATTCGGGTTAAACGGACTCATAACTTGGACTACAGAGGCCTGATTTGAGAAATTCAGTGCTCTCCAAGATCAAGTTTATTGGATGTTGCTACATCGACCGAAGGACTCACTACCAAACTCCCTTTATTTCCTACCCAAAAACTAGTTCTAATGTCCGCTTAATGTGTGCTACCACAATATGGTAGCTTCGCATGGTTCAAAACACAACCAAACATTCCCCTTATGGCAAGATAACCAACACCATTATTCATTTTAACTCTAACACATAAATGGTACACAAGGACAATTACTTAGTCCTAAAATCGCCCCGAATCGGTCCAAAACAACCCCCAGACCCCAAAGACACTATCCCAAAGTCTTGGAATGGTTCACACGGCCACTCACGACCTCACACAACCCATGCAATTTGAATGACCCTTAAACAATGATTAAACTAAGTAGGAGAAAACCCCTACCTCTTGGAGTTTTTGTCAAAACTCCCAACTCGGGCCTTGCGCGGCCCTTGCCATGACGATGAACTCTCCTCCGCTTCCAGCTCGAAACCGGGCCGGGTCCTATCGCCGGAAATTCTGTAGAGAAGGTGGAGTCTCTATCTCTAAAACTCTTTTTCTTCCTCTTCTTTTTTCTTCTCGCTATCCCACCGTTCTGGTCCAAGATGGGCTAAGATCTTGTCCCTCTACTTGCCACATGTCCACTCCCTCACCGGCTCTAGATTTCCCTTATCCTCTTATCCATCTACCCTGGATTTCCGTCCAATGACATGATGTCACATGTCATCTATAGCCTATACTTGAGCTCATTATTTGACTTTCTCACAGCTTGACATGTGCCTCAATGTGAGCCACTCAACACCTGCCACATGTCACGTGTCACTCTCGGTGCCTCGAAGAACATGAAATTCCGTCTATCTCAAAATTCGATAAAATTTGACGTGGTAGCTAGATTTTGCGAGACGATTCCAACGGTGAAGTCTGTTTTGTCATCCGAGATCTAAAAAAAAAATTCGGATTTTTGACCGAATTTACCATTTTACTCTTTCAAAAATTCGATTCTCTCCGGCTCTACATTCTCCCCCCTTAAAAGAATTTCGTCCCGAAATTCCACACTATTACATCATTTCACATGTATATGCAATGTGCACTATGTCATGCATGCAACTAGTCATTTAATTTGCTAAACGACTAAACTACGTACCTTCATCCCTAAACAAGAAGGGATAGGTGGCCCGCATCGTGTCCTCGCGCACCCATGTTGCCTCTTCCACTCCGCGGTGTTGCCACAGTACTTTCAATAGACTCACGGTCTTGCTTCGCAAAACCTGATCCCGACTATCCATAATGCGCACTGGTCCCTCCTCGAAGGTCCCATCTGTGTCAACTGTAATATCTCCCCAATCCACTACATGAGGTGGATCATCAAGGGTCTCCTCAGACGCAGACATGGAATGCCTCCTTGAACACGACGTGCTTGGTAGGCTAAACAGTGCGCTCATTGCCCTGCACCCTCGAGTATCTGAAGCCGATAACCTCAGTGATAAACCCAAACTACTTAGAGACGACCATCTCTTGAGCACATCCTTCCAAGGAAGGCGGCAGTCTCTTTAGAACTCAGTTGACCTGCTTTCTCTGGCGTGGCTCTGCGTCAAGTATGAGAAGGCGTTTGGCTAGTATCAAACTCACCTTCTCGGAGGGTGTCTCTAATCAGTGGACCTGATGATGAAGAACCTCACCCACCTCGGTCCGACATATCAGTGATGTGGCCTCCCATGCAAATGCCTCTGTGGGTATCTATACACGATAAGCTGTTAAGTTGCTGGCAATTCCACTCAGGCAGTACTTTCTTTTCTGCCATACAAAGTCAAGGCATGCCTTTGTATGTCCTCTAACACTGTATGGTCCCTCTTTACAATGACCTTCTATCTGTGGGATTGGAAAGTGTATTCATGAATTCCCGATTCGTGTGCTTATGCGGCCTTTGAAACTCTTTAAGTAGCCACATAAACCTAGTTCTATCCTTTACTATGGATAATGGCACTCCATGTGGCAGGACGTCTCGGATATCTGATTGGTAAAAAAATTCATAAAGATTAACGGTCGTCCACAAAGAAATTTAAGAAATCATCTTGTTTGCACAATGAAATGGTCTCTTATCTGTTGCATCATGGCTCATTAGTTCATTGGCAAGTGGGTCCTGAAAGTCCATTGTGACGTGCTCCTACTTCTACTATTCATCAGTGTAGAATGTATCAGCTTTCAGTGCTCAGGTACTCTCCCACCAACTAAGTGAAGATATGAAGTGAACAAGTCTCAACTGATGTCACCGTCTCACTCCAATAATACTAGCACCAAAGATCGTACACATCTTCGTACCACTGGATGTATCACTGTAAAATCAGGAAGCAGTGAAACTCACAGAGGATCTCCTCTCTTGATCGCTCCAGAAACGACAGTCCTCTATACTGAAGGCTACCACCATCTATGTGGATGGTCAGCCTCATCATAATGCCGGGTCCACTGATGACTATCGTGTCATGTCCTGAACTAATCACTCACTCGATAGAGATGGGTGTAGCTACGGACTCCTAAAGTACCCTGAGCACCTACTCGGTGTGCGTAACTAAGCGCGCGAGTCTCGAAGCATCTACCAGCTCTCGAAGCTATCTTAGCCAGGTGCTCCAGTGACTTAGGTAGGTGCATCGGCCACCACATTTGCCTTACCTGTATGGTAATGAAGAGTGAAGTCATAATCCTCTAGGAACTCCATCCATCTACGTTGTCTCATATTGAGGTCCAGTTGTGTAAGATATGCGGACTTTTGTGATTAAAGTGCACATAAGCGCTCACCATACAAATAGTGGCGCCGTTTTCAAGCGAAGACTAAAGTTTACCAACTCCATGTCATGTGTGGAGTAATTCTACTCATAGTTATCTTCAGCTGGCGGGAACCGTAAGTTACCGCTCTACGGAATTTGCATCAAACGCGTGTCCGTGCCGAGGCATCCATGATACACTGTGTACCCCTGTCCTCTATCCGGGACTACCAAAATAGGAGCTGAAGTAGCCTCTCTTGCTCATGGAATGCCTTCATACTTGGTCCTCATCTCTTTGTCTCATGGGTCAATTTCGTCATAGGTCTTGCTAGTCGAGGAGAAATCCTCGATAAACCTCTGTAGTACTGATCATCTAAAGCTGTATCGGTGGCTTTGGCCTTTCCCAACTCATCACAGCCTCAACCTTCTCAGGGTCTCGTACACTCCTGAAGCTGACACTATGTGCCCCAAAAATCAGTTGCCCCCCAGCCCTTGTGCACGGTGTGCGTGTGCGAGGCTATGCAATTCATTATCGGGTGTGATTTCCACGTGTCGGCTGAGATTTTTGGATCGATTAGGGCTTTGTCGCCGTCATATGTCTTGTGATAATGACGACTTTTCGGTTCTTGCGCTCATTTCTTCCAATTCTTTCAGTTTCTTTATGTGTCTTCCGTAAATATCCTATGACTGTTCGTCTTGTGTTCCCTTGATTCGGAAGCTTTTTGTTTAGCATAGTGAGTTGGACTGTACTTTCCTTAGTATTCCGTCCCGAACCTTACGTGCGAGTCTTTTTCGCGTCTTGCTTCAAGATAGTTTTTTTTATTCTGGGGCGGGTGCATCTTTCGCTCGGTGTCTTTTAGATGTCTGATGGCGTTAATTTGGGTGGCGGTTTTGTTCTCCTTTACTTGGTTATCACCATAGGTCAGGGTCGCTCTTCCTTCGCTGTGCATTGGAGGTGACTCCTCGGTTCTTCTTAGGTTCGGGGCGAGATTTGGCGGCGCCTCAAGCACTTCAATTTGGAGTTGACCTTGAGGCATGGGGCCTTTTCCCTTGAACAAGGGTAAGGAGAATTGGTCTAGGAAGTATCCGGGGGATCGAGATATCTAGGTCAGGTCATCTGAAAATCTTTGGTACATGGGACTAGCAAAGTCTGTCCCTTGTATGGGGCCACTTTCGCCAGGCGTTACAGACCTCCTTTTGGTGTTCGGGTCTGGTCCCTCGACGTTTTGACCTCTTACGTGGTTTCAGTACCTAAGATGGTGTGCTTCTTTGAAGTGGCCTTAAACCGATGGTCTTAAGCTTCCCTCACCTTTATAAAGGGGTTACAAGCAACCGATGTCTGTCCTTCTCGGCTCTTGATTCTTTGGGGTGATACGGTTGGAGTTAATGGTTTCTAACACTAGGAATGAGGCCTTGTTGGTGTTCCCAGTATGGCTTTGTTCCTTGATCTTTTTAGAGTGAAGGAATCCGCCGAGGGCTTCCTTTATTTTTCCAGGCATGCCGGCGCTCCTCTGGTAATTTCCGATCTTCCATCTTCCCATAGGCTTTGGAAGGAGCATTACGCCTAACCGTTAGCGACATGATTCTGGGAGTATGACCCTCTTGACAAGGATGACACCTTGGGCGTTCCGGCTGCCTGGACCACCCCCGAGAATCTACGTGAGTATTGTTTTGTTTTTGGTATAGTCTTTGTGAGGTCATGGAGTATCTCTAATTCTGCATTGACCTCATGCCTCTCAGGTGTTCGACCCGATCTCAGCCCCGAAAATAATGTCATAGCGCAGGAGTTGGCTGAGTGTTCCCAGCCCACTCGGGCGATCGGGTCGGACATTCTGGACCTTGACTTGAGGTCTACGCTCTGCGCTTTGGGCCTTCACCTTCTTAAGCTATAGAAATTCTCTCGATCGGGCCTTATTTGCAGGCCCACCAGGAGTATTGGCTCAGGTGGAGAAATTTGTCTCGGAAGTCCACACGAGCATGGGCGGAAAACCGGACTAGTTGGGAAGGACCGCCTTTACTTGGGTGGGTTCGGGCGGGGTCTCTTCCTCTTCCTGGATTCTACGTCAGAATGCAGGGCGGTGTTGTCGCCTCGGATGGGGTCCACTAGAAACTGCGAGTTCGCAGCCGGATTAAGTTTCTTCTTGACGAACTCGGGAAGAGCTGGCGGCCATTTAGGTCATGCACATCATTGTTTGGAATCCCCGTGCGAGTGTTAAGCCACCTTCCTTGAGGCGGAAGAGTTGAAGAGGAAGGGCTCGAAACTGACGGAGATGGCGATTCCTTGCTCCTTAATGCCGAGCTTGCGGCGGGCGCGGTCTCGTCCATCCTTAAAGATTCTGACCTCAAGAGGTCGGGCTTGTAAATCCAACTAAATCTCACTAGCAAGAAAAATAAGATAATTCACGATAAATAGTTTATCTTGCGATTAAAGCCAGGATCGCTGATAAGGGGAGAAGGATAATTCTCGATAAAGCGCTCTTGATATCCCTTATTGAATCTGATATCGATAAAGGCAGAAAATATCTCATCCAATTGGGAAGAATCCTTATTACCATCGATTGGGAAAACATCGCTGTATATATATATCAGGCCACCCCTCTCAATGAAGGTACGCAAATCCATCGCCCTACAAGTAGTGTATCTTTTCTCCGACGAGGCCCGGCTTAGGCATCGGAGGCGGCCACGGGCGAAGCCGCTATAGGCTCCACTTTTTCTTTCTTGCCTTTGCGGAGAATTGCGGCTCGAGCGATAGACAGGCCCTGGTCCGGCCCAGGCTGACCTGTGCGCTCCGGCCCGGTCAGATTGAAAGAATCATTGGTTGGCGCGGGTATGTGGGAGCAGCAGTTCCTTTTACAAATAAAGTGATTTCTCGATTCTTGATGATATCAACTGGAACATAAGCGAGGCATCGCCGATCCACGGATGCGAGGACCGAAGCCCAGGGCGATGTGGTCGGCCCGGACCTCCCCGACATTGGAAACAATCTGAAGCTAACCTGTGGGGAGGTGGAGGCTCATGCCTCACCCGATAACGCGATAGGAGGGTTGGAAGCGACTCACCCAGGGCGAGATGCAACGCCCACGGGAGCCTGACAAACTCAGGGGAAGGCCTTAACATCACCCCTCATGAAGACGACATAATCTAGGCACTCCCAGTGCTGAAGCAGAGCGAGTCAGTAGGCCAAGGGCCTCAGACCACACCTAACCTGAGGAGACGAAGCGGCACTCGGGGGGCACGTCGAGAACGAGGAACTACGACCTCGGCGAGGGGTGGGAGCGATGAGAGACGGAGGTTGAGGCTCGAGGCGGGAACTCAGTAGCATGAAGGAAGTTGTAAGGGACGAGCTCGACTACATGGACACCACTAGTCTGACAAAGGCGAGTCAGTTCCTGTAGGGTGCTCCACTTCCCTCTCCCAGCAAAATTCAGAATGCCAGAAGTGGAAGCGTTCGATGGTGCCAGAGATCCTGTCGATCATCTTAACACTACAGAATCAAGTAGACTACATGGGTATCGGGACCACATGCGATCTGAGCTTTCGCTATCACGTTAAAGGCCCGACCTTAGCTTGGTTTAACGGGCTTACGCCCTCATCAATTCTCCTCATTGACTATCCATTGCGTTCGTCTCCCTTCATTGGGCAGAACATATAGAAAGCAAGTTATCATTCTTGATCATCAAGTAGAGCTATGAAAGCACAGTCACATGTTGAAGGTCGATCACCCAGAGTCTACGAAGGTAGATATACCCGACGAAAAGTTTGCGATCACCTTATTCATCGTTGGGCTAGGAGTCCAGTAAAAAGATTTGATGTTTTCCATCTCAAAAAACCCTCAGGAAAGCATGGCTGAGGTGCTCGCTAAAGCGAAGAATTGCATTAATGGCGAAGAAGCCCTCATATCCAAGAAAGGAAGCTCTCTTCAACCCGTAAAAGCGGGGTATGGCGGTAGGGATGGAACCCGAAAAAGACAAAATGACCGGAGAGGTCTCGAAAGATGAAGCGGTCCAGAAAAGAAGCGTCGACCTCGGAGATCGTGCAGGTCCACCTCGACGGCGTCGACAACATTATTCACCTCGACGGTTTACCCCCTTGACGGCCACAGTATCACAGGTCTTACGCGAAGTACAACATGAACAGTTTCTAAGGTGGCCATCGGATGAGTCGGACCACGCGAGAAACGACACTAGGTATTGTGAGTTCCATAAGGACTACGGGCATCACACGGATGATTGCATACAGCTCAGGAAAGAAATAGAATATTTGATTCGGCATGGGTATCTTCGACGCTTCATGACGCGAGGTCGGACTCGGGGAATCGGGCTCGGCTCATTAGCCACCGCGGCTACCTCGGCGGCGATAACTCGGCCTTGGCTTGACCGCAGGAAATCCATGTGATCTTAGGAGGATTTTCAAGAGGAGGGGAATCCAGCTCAACTAGGAAGGCCCATCTACGCAGCATCAGGTTAGGAGAGGTAATGGAAGTACAAGCGGTGTCTGGCTTGCCTCGGCTCGACCTGACCATAGCATTCTCTTCCGGACCTTGGGGATGTCGGCACCCCCATGGCTGACCCTTTGGTAATAAGAATTAGTTGTGGCTAACAAACAGTCCATCGGATCTGATGCGACAAGCTGGAGTTCGGTAGACATCATCTTCGCCTCGGCGCTTGATAAGATGGGCATTGGAAGGAGGAACGGTCGACACCACTGCGAGGATTCTGCGGAGAAAAAGTGTTACCCTTGGGCTTCAATCTACATTGTGCTCTTTGGGAGGCCAGGTAATGGAACAACGATGTGAGATTTCGTTGTAGACGCCCCATCGCTATAATATGTTGTTAAGGCGGACCCTCCAGCCTTAATGGGCGTTCCCTCAAAACACCACATGATGATCAAGTTTCCTACCACAAGCGGAGTAGGAATGGTTCAAGGAGACCAACGCGTGGCCAGGGAGTGCTACTCAGCATCTATGAAGCAAAGAACGGTCGATAACATATACCTGGACTAGCTTGACATGTGCGACGAGGTGGAACATCCCACTTGGAGCCCCCAGAGTTAGAACCAAAAATTTATTGACATTGAACCCACACTCATTTAAGATCGGTTCCAAGCTCGCTAAGACCTCGGCCTCTCACCCATTTCTTGAGATAGAACAAAGACGTCTTCACATGGAAGCAGGCAGATATGGGAGGAATTAACCCCGCAATAACCACTCATAGGCTAAACGTCAGTCCATCCTTCAAGCCAGTCAAGCAAAAGAGAAGAAGCTTCTCGCCATAAAGGCAAAAAGCGATCAACGAGGAGGTCGGCAAACTCCTCCAGGCAGGGGCAATCGTGAGAGTGGAATATCCCGGGACATTGCCAACGCCGTACTCACGTAAAAGCAACCAAGTAGCGGCGACTTTGCATCACTTCACCGACGTCACCGTGAGTACGCCTAAAAGATAGCCACACGAATCAACCTCATCAGATGTCACACCGACCATGAACTCCTCGGTTTTATGGATGCTTTCTCCGCTACAACCGAGATCAAGATGGATCCGCATGACCAAGAAAATAATTCTTCAGAACAGTAAGTAAGAACTTTTGCATCGTGATGCCCTTCGTTCAAGAATGCAGAGTTACGTATCGTAGGTTAGTAAATGTGATGTTCCGTACTAAATAGGAACATCCATGGAGGTGTATATAGATGACATGTTGGTGAAGTCAACCACAGCCGAGCTCCACATAGCTCATTTGTCCGAGGCGTTCCAGATCCTGAGAGAGTACAACATGAAGTTGAATCCAGCCAAATGTGCCTTCGGAGTATCAGCCGGAAAATTCTTAGGTTTCATAGTCAACAATCGAGGAATTGAGGAAAATCCAGACAAAATAAAGGTTGTGCTCGACATGCCGCCACCATCAAGCATAAAGGAGGTCCAGCATCTGAAGGGAAGGATTGCCGCTTTAAGCCGATTTGTATCCAGGGCTAGTGATAAATGTCAGCCCTTCTTCCAAGTTTTAAAGAAAGCTTTTCAACAGATACCAACATAAGAAGTCGCTTCTCTGCTGGAAAACGTATTTGAGATCTCCTCCCATTCTGGTAAGCCCCTCTGAAGGGGAGCTCCTTACTCTATATCTGGCAGTGTCAGATTTCTCGACCAACGCCGTCCTCATCAGAGACAAAGACCGAGTATAGCATCCTGTCTACTATTGCAAAACAGCCGAGAGGAGCAGGAGAGGAACTCAAGGATGGAGGTAGCCGATCCCGGCTTTGCAACCGCACCGAAACTCCGCCCTTATTTCCAAGCTCATACCATTGAAGTCCTAACAGAATACCCGATGAAGCAAGTGCTACACAAACCCGAGACCTCGTATGCTGATGAAGTGGGGCCAGAGTTAAGCGCAGTTCGACACGTATACAAGCCGAAATCAGAATAAGGGCGGTGTCTTATCGCACTTCATGGAATTCCACCGCGAGCCCAAGAATACTCAAACAACAATTGACCTCCCCATCTAGAGACTCTCAGAACTGGGTCGCAAATGCCCATGAAGCGGAGCCAAAGTTAATCCCACCCCAAGAAGGAATAGATATTAAGATACGCATTCTGATTCCAAGCCCCAACAACGAGGCCGACATGCAGGCAAGCTCATAGCCTGCTCAACTCGCCCATTCAATGGAAGTTGACCAGCTTGAGGTCTGCAGCGACTCCCAGCTAGTAGTAAGACAAATAGAAGACACCTACGAGGCCAAAGGTGAGAAAATGATCCTATACCTCAAAAAGGTACGGGAATTACTGAAGAAATTCATGCTGGTTCAGGTCAGACACATACCCAGAGCGGAGAACTCCCGAGCATATACCTTAGCAAAACTGGCAACAGCCTCACAAGAAGACCTCAGCAGACTAACGCCTGTCGAATACCTTGTAGAGCCTTCTATAGATCTCTATGGCGAGGAAGTCGCCCCAATCGAGTCCGAGCCGCTTCGATCGACCCCATCAGATTACTTATCAGACCTGACGCCTAAACCACCGAATTCAGCAGGCCCTCTAAGACAGGACGAGGTCTAATTTCGTGTTCACTACAATCATGAAGCCTTTACAAGAGAGGTTTTTTCACACCCATCCTTAAGTGCATTGTGGGGAAGGACGCCGACTATGTACTAAAGGAAGTGCATTAAGGTGGCGTGCAAACTCACATCTGAGCCGGACATTAGCAGGAAAGTTTTTAAAGGCGTGGATATTATCGCTCCGCCAATGCTTAGGGACACGACCAACCTAATGTGAAATGCAAGATTTTCCGTGAGACGCTAAAATCTCTCACTCCCATCCGAGCCCCGACGCCGCCATAAGCCGTGGCCTTTCCAACAAGTGGGGTTCGACAACTGGGACCTCTCGCCCATTGGGAAGGGCCAGCCACTGCAAATTCATCATCGTCAGAGTGTAATTACTCACCAAATAGCTGGAGGCCAACTCTCACTACATCACGTAACAAAAGATACGCAACTTTGTGGCTGCTCCATAACATGCATACTCGTATCCTGAAGAGCTCGTGTTCGGGACAATGGAAAGCAATTTGATAATGCCAAGTTCAGGGATTTTTGTGCCGAGCTCGGGATCAAGAATTATTACTCGTCCCCGGCACATCCGCAATCTAATAGGCAAGCAGAAGTCACCATTAGAACCCTTAAAGTAGCATTGAAGACCAAATTGGAAGATCTTAAAGGCAAATGGGTAGAATACCGAGTGTGTTGCTGCATTTAACTACGCCAAGTAGTTTCAAGAACTCAGAAACCCCGTTCACCCCGGCTGCACAGGCGCAGCCCTGTCGAGATCGGATTAAAGTCACCAAGAATCAAGTTGGCAAGCATGGAATACAACGAAGAAGCTCTCCGCTTAAACCTCGACCTCCTAGATGAAAAGCGTGAGCAGGTCCTAAAGCATATAAAAGACTATCAGAGAAAGACGACAAGATACTACGACCAAAAAGTCAGACCCAGGAGTTACAAGCCTGGCGACCTAGTCTTAAAAAAGCTCCTGCCAACAAGGAAGAATCCAAGATGCGGGAAAACTAGACCCACCGAGGGCCCCCTACATCGTATATCGCATCGCCGACCCTAATTACGAACTCCGCATCTGAGGAGGAAAATTCTGATCATGCTCGAATGCTGGAACACTTAAGCTGCACAAGAGACCTCGGGTCGTAATCTTAAATAAAGTATTATCAGTTTTCGGATGACGAATTATGTTTATTGATTATTTTGTCGACGCCCCGCATGTACCTCAATGCAGAATGTGTGCAAGAGGTACCATATACATCGAATATGCAAATTCATGATTCTAAAAAGAAAATCTCTTTATTCCAATAAAGGTACAATTGATTACAAACAGTAGTGTCATTCCTTACATCTCTGAGATGAACAAGACATACCTCAAAAAAAAACCTCAAGAGAGAAAGGAAGAGGAAAGAGGGGAAGAGAAAGGCGAAGGAAAAAGAGATGGAAAAGAGAAGAAGAAGGAAAAGGGAAAAGAGGAAGAGAAACTGAAAAAGAAGGAGAAGGAGAAGAAAGAGAGGGAAAGAGAGGAAGAGAGTGTGCGAAAGGAAAGGAGAATGAGATGGGGAAGAAAAGGAAAACGAGGAAGAGAGAATGAGAAAAAGAAGAAAGAAGAGAAAGAGGAAGAAGAGGAGAAAATGGAAAAAGCGGTATAAGAAGTGTATCGCCCTCTCCAGACGCATCCCCTAGCATGAAGCTAGGGAATAACATAACTCCCATAGAGGGGATACTAGGGAAAAACACAACTCCCAAAGGCAAGAGGTCCATCGGACCAAGCGATCAGGTGGATCCTAGCGAGGCGGTAGGCAGCCTCATTCGTGAAGATTCTGATTACGCCCCCAGAAGGAGATTTGGAGTATGGGCTCCATAGCGAAAAGGACAGCCATTTGCTCAGAAGGCTAAAGCACTCGGGGATCGTGTGATACGTTTCCCGATTCTCCGTAAACTCGCATTAAAGACACAGCGTCTTTCGAAGTAGAAGTGGTCGGTGCCTTGAGAGCTTAGTTTGAAGAACTCATTGGCTCGGGAAGGCCTCGGCGGCAAAGAGCCTGATGGCTTCCGGTTGTAGAGCTCCATTTCCGGGGAAGGCCTTAGCGCCCACGGGCCTCTTGACTTAGTTTTGAAGAGCTGGCTACTCTACTCGAAGCCCGAGGCGGCCCGAAGTCGGTTCGGCTGGCGATTTGCCCGTAGGCCTCGGCGCCCGGGGGCCTCGGCGGCCGGTTGAAGAGCTCCCAACTGCTGCACTCGAGCCGAGCGGCCCGAGTCGGTTCGGCTCGACGGTTGGCTACGTAAGGCCTCGGCGGCCCTGGGCCTCGGCTCTCAGTCTTAAAGGCCTTGACATACTCTACTGGGTGTACGGCCACAAGAGTCGGTTCGGCTCAGGTATTCGACCCGCGAGGCCTCGGTAGCTCGGTTTTGAAGAGCTGTACTCACTCAGACCGTGCGACGAAGTCTCGGTTTAGCGCCGAGCGATTTGCGTAAGGCCTCGGCGCTGGAGCCCGACTCGGTTGAAGAGCTCAGCTACTCTACTTTCGGGTCATGCGGCGAGTCGAATTCGGCTGAGGCGATTTAGCCCTTAAGGCTGGCGCCGGGAGCCTCAGCCCATTTCGGTTTTGAAAGCTCGGCTGCTACTGCTCGGGCGAAGGCCCAGTCGGTTCGGCTCGGCAATTTGCGATAAGGCCTCGGTGCCCGGGGCCTTAGCGGCTCGGTTTGAAGAGCTCATATACTCTTACTTTCGGGCAAGCGACCCCGAGTCGATTCGGTAGAAGCGATTCCTTGTGCTTTCGGCGCCGGGAATAGCGACTCGGTTTGAAGAAACCGACTACTGCTCGGGCCATGCGGCCCGAGTGGGTTAAACAGGAAATTTGGCCCATAAGGCCTCGACTCCACTGGAGCCTCGGTAGCTCGGTTTTGAAGAGCTGGCCTGCACTCGGGCCCGGGGCGGCCGAAGTCGGTTCGGCTCGAGCGATTTAGCTATAGAACCTCGACGCCCACGGGCCTCAGTGGTCGGTTTTGAAGAGCTTAACTGCTCTACTCAAGCTGGGCAGCGAGAATCAGATTGACTCAGACGATTTAGCCCGCTAAGGCCTCGGCGCGGGAGCCTCAGCTTATTTCAGTTTTGAAAAGGAGCTCGCGCTACTGCACTCGGCCAGCCCTGATCGATTCGACTCGAGCAATTTAACCCTTAAGGCGCCGGCGCCCGAGGCCTCGGCGGCTTTCGGTTTAAAGAGCTCGGCTACTCTGCCAGGCGGCGGCCCGAGTGATTCGGCTCGAGCAGGTACAACGCGTAGGCCACCGGCAGGACCTCGGTGCTTCGATTTTGAAGAGCTCGACGCTACTGCACTTTCGGGCCATGCGGCGAGTCGAGTTGACTGGCAGATTTAGCCATAAGGCCTCGGCGTCTAGGAGCCCGGCGGCTCGGTTTGAAGAGCTCGGCCCCACTGCCTTTCGGAACCGTGCGGCGAAGTCGGTCAGGCTGAGACCGTGCGGGCCTCAACGGCTCCGTTTTGAAGAGCTCGGCTTCTCTACCGGGCTATACAATAGCCCGAGAGTCGATTCGGCTCGGCCCGATTTGCTTAAGGCCTCGGCGCCCGAGCCGGTGGCTGAGTTGTAGACTCTTATTTCGGGAAAACGTGCGCGCTCACGGGACCTCAGCGGCTCGGTTTTAAAGAGCCCGGCGCCGGCTCGGGCATTCAGCCCGGAACTCCCAGCGGCTGCGATTTGAAGCTGGCTTCCCGGCTGGGCGCTCAATGCGAGCCGTTCGGTTCATGCGAAACGGCGCGAAGAAACGCAGTAGAGGCGAAAGTGGTGAGATAAAAAGCGAATATTGTTCAGGAAAAGGTTACATATGTCTGGGTCCTGAAATTGACAAAAAAAATAAATAAATAACAACAAGCAAGCAAAGATATGTGTGAGAGATCAGACATTAGAGGTAAAAGTAAAGGGTGGAGGAGGGGAGTGGGCCTTGCGGGGTATCGGTTCTCCGGAGAATGAGTGCAGGAGAGGGACTCTTTTAGCCTCCTGCGTGTGGAACAGCCGAGGGTTGAAGTCCCGAGCTGGTAGGCGTGAGTGCCTTCTCCGGCGAAGAGCCGCGGAAGCCCATTAGTGCGGAATACAATCCCTCGATCTCGGTATAACTTCGTCCTACGAGCGACCCGAAGTCTCTTGCCTATGAGGTCCCTGCCCAGCCCATGGCACTCCTTGGTGGAAGACCACGGAGCTTATAGCCTCGGAAGCCCTCCATTGAGCTCAGATCTAGCGTGACTGTTTTGTGCCTTGACTCGTCGTGATCTCTGGCGGAGTGCGCGGCTTCTTCTTTTAGATCCCATGGCTAAACAGATGTAAGCAACTCATCCGACCATCGGAAGCTGGGTGGGCGGAATGCGACCATCCACGGCCTCGGCCAAGTCATTTTATGCTGGCTCGCCGTCCGAACCTCCCGAACCTCGACTTTGGCCACTCTTAAGCTGTTTCTAGCCTCATCTTCTCTACCCTTGGACCGAGCTCACGTCGACAAGGTATGCCTCTGGCATCGGACTTAGCTTCACGCCTCCTCGATCCTTTTCACGCACTCGATCATGACATTTCAGTAAGGGAAGCCACCCTCACCTTGTAAACTTTACATTTGGCTTTGACATGGCCACCGTTCATATTGGCCTTTTTGGCTAAACTCTCTTGAGTATAGGTAGCCACTTGCCCGCGACACAGATCAACACCAGCTCAAAGTTAAAATCGGGCACGGTAAGATCACGGGGGAACCGAGAGGCGACCCTAGAGGGATAAAGCTAAAGCTTCCTCCAGCCGTGAGGCGCCGACCTCTTGGTCGGAAGGAATCTGGGATGGGCCGGGGAATGAGTACGCCGCAGCTCGACATTAAGGGAGTAAGGAATCGCCATCTCCGTCGGAGTTTGAACCTTCCTCTTAAACTCTTAGCCCTCGAGGAAGGTGGCTTGACCTCTGCTTGCGAGTTCCAAGCATTCCAGGTGAGGCATGACTTCAGCGGTGCGCTCGGCTGACCCCTTCAGGAGTCTTTTGCATGAAGCAAGAGAGACGAAGCAGAGTGCGAACTCATGCAGGACCTGGCTGAGGCGACAACTACCCGATTACTCGGACGTGGGTAGAAGGGGGGAAGGAAGACACCGGGTTTGGACACCCCGAGTCGGGCGATCCTTCTCAGCGAGTCCGAGTTTTCCGCTTCAAGCTCGGGACTTAGACAGGCGTCTCACAGGCAAAAGCTCTCCCTTAAGTGGGCTTAGCGTTGAGAGGCTAGACGGGGAGAGAATTTCATAAGCGGAAGGGTGAGGCCTCAAAGCAGCGGCGGAGTAGACCTCAAGCGAAGGATGGGGAATGTCGAACTTTGATCGACTCAGAGGTAGGGGCTTGGGAACACTGTTGACTCTGCGCTATTGACATTATCTTGAGTGAGATTGGTCGAACACACGAGTACAATAATTGATGTAGAATTAGACCATACCCAGCCTACAAAGACTATACGAAAACAAAACAATACTCACACGGGGGTAGTCAGACCAGCCGGAGCCTTGGTGTCATCCTTGTCAGAGGGTCATGCTCCTTGATGCGGCGTGAAAGTGAACTCCTTCAAAGCCTATGGGAAGATGGAAGATCGGAAATTACCAGAGGAGCGCCGGCACGCCTGGAAAAATAAAGGAAGCCCTCGGTGGATTCCTTCACGCTAAAAAGATCAAGGAACCAAAGGCTATCTTTGGGGAACTTGCCAAAGGCGCATTGTCTGAAAACCAATAACCCGAGGCGAGAGTTGAGAAGGACCGGACATTGAAGTGCTAGAACCCCTTTATAAAGGGGGTGTAGAGGAAACGGCGTGTCGAAGGTCACTTCAAAGAAACATCTTTAGTGCGAGAGCCACGTAGAGGTCAAACGTCGGGGGACCGGACCGGACACAGGAGTGCATGCTTTGTAGGTAGGCTTGTCTGAGGGACTCTTTCTTCCAGGTTCCCACAGCCAGCTTATTTGACGGACTTTGAATATTCGATCCGGGACCTTAATCCACAAATCAATTCTCCCCTTACCCTTGTTCAGGAAAGGACTCCCTGCAGGGTGTCTCGAGATCCAACTCAGTACGCGGTCGAACCTTGCTTGATCCCAGCCGAGCCGCGACAGCAGGGAATACACCTTCAATGCGCAAAGAAGAATAGTGACTCGGACCCATGGTGATAACAAGTAGTGAGAACAAAACTTAGCCAATGGCCCCTAGGCGCCTTCTTTGTGTGCTCGAAAAGACATGAGAGGAGAAGAGCATGCAGTCCCGGGAATAAAAAAAAAAGCTATCTTAGCGAGGGCCAGAAAGGACTGCACGGAGGTTCAGGGGAATGCTAAGGGGAAGGGAGTCAGAACTCATAAAAACAAAGAAAAGCTTTCGGGATCAAGGAGCCTGAGCGAGCAGTCAAAGGATATTTACGGAAGACACGAAAGAATGAAAAGAATTGGAAGAAATGGCGAAGCGAAAATTCATCATTATCACAAGACATATAGCTGCGACAAACCCTAGCGATCCAACGAGCCTGCTTGCATGGAAATCACACCTGATCGACCTTCGTGCCCGAGCACAACATTACCTGGTGAGGGACTGCCGATGGGGTTTTGAAAAATAGACGTATGAGCGCTCGCCGAGCGAGAAGAGGCAAGCAATGAAACACCTAAGACACGTTGACCAAAAAGCGAAAGCCAGTCTGCACTAGCCTCGAAGGTGATAACATGGGTAATTGGAAGGCCATTGTCTGAAATTAGACTAAAATCTATGATAAAGTAGGATAATCCCCGATAACATCTTATCATCAATCCATTCAAATTCTGACCAAGAAAAATGGATAATTCCGATGCTTGATTTATCCTGCGGATGAGTGGATCTCCTGTGGGGAGAAGGATAATTCTAATAAGCGCTCTAGCCGATATCCCTTATTAAATCAGTGTCGATAAAGGCAGAAAATATCATCCATTAGGGAAGAATCATAGCCTGTCCGATTGGGAAAACATACGCTATATATATCAAAATACCTCGTTGAAAGGTACGCAAAATCATACACCCTCTAAGCAGTCTATTTTTCTCCGTGAGGCGGCAGGCATCGGGCTGGCCACGGGTGAAGCCCTCGCCAGAACCACTTTTCACTCTTGCCTTTGCGGTGAAGTGCGTGGCTAGAGCCAGTAGACCAGCCCAATAGCAGCCCTAGTTACAGCCCCATGACCCAGCCACCTCCAGCCCGGTCAGGTTGAAAAAAAAGCATCATCGGACTCATTTTGGTCCTAGAGAAAAACGTGATGAGAGAGAGAGAGGAAAACAAGTACTCTCAGGATTTCTGCAGGGGTTTTGTTGTTGAACTCATGGGCCGAAGTTAAAGTGCTCACGTGTGAGCTATGTGTAGATCTTGGAATCCTGAGATTTCGCTGAGTCCAAGGTTAGGTTTTCATGGAAGCCCAGAGAGAAAGGAACGATGTCTCGTCGCTAGTGGGAGTGAGGTTTTATCTCTTTCGGTTTAATTCTGTCTAAGGGCATTTGTGTGTGTCAAGTGGAGAATGTTGTCGGAGTTTTTTTTCCTTCGACCATGACGGTGTTTTGTAGCCATAGCATATGGCTACCCTTCCATCGGAATTAGTGATTTCTAATTTACTAGGTAAACTAGACTTATAGGGGACATATCTCGCTTGAAATGAGCCATCAATTCACCCCTTTGGACTCGAGAAATGCACATTCAAAGAGTGAAGCTATGTTAAGGCAGAATTTTCTATTCCATTTGGACCGCATAAGCGTGTTTTTTGGCCCTTAACGGCCATCACTCATCCCCAATTGATGATTCTAATTTAGGTTAAAGTATACTTGCTCGGAGAACATATTTCTTTCGCAAAAACAAGTCTATCAAAGTCGACCCCTTTGGACTCGGAGAAATGCACATTCAAAGGGGCCCATGTTCGGTGGGGTTTAAGTTCTTTTGGCTTGAGTAGTCAGGTTGTTTAGGACATATCTTGGAGTTCGGGGTGATCGATTTGGGTGATTCAAGTTCAAAAAGAACCCTAAGAACTGTATCTTAAAGTAGTCTGAACCCGATTATCAAACTATGGATTATGACTGTGAATCTGGCATTATTTGTGTTTCTAGTGTAAACGAGTAAAATGCAGTTTGAATGAAAAAGCAACTTCTTTGTCTGCTCGTTTAGGGTGTTCTTGGACTCTATGGAAACCCATTCAGGTCAGAACCATCTCTGACTGTGGAGGGTAATTGGTTTCTACAACCTTGCTGAGGTGGTGTTTTGTACCAAGTGCGCAGGTTCCACGAGTCATTTCTATTTTGTTTGCACTAACCCGGACGACCATATCTTTCGCGTTAGAACTCCGTTTGGGGTGTTCTTAGACTCTATGGAAAGCCCATTGAGTCAAGATTATTTCCATGTGCCTTTGGAAGGAAGTGGGAGTCCACAACCTTTCTTAAAATCTATGTTTTGTACCAAGTGTGCAGGTTATTTGGATGTGTCGATGTGAATAGCCGGGTTTTGACATGACCATTGCATGGAATGTTGTAAGCTGACCAGCAATGGGTATATCGCGAATTTGTAGGTTATTACGAGGAAGGCTATCTGACGTGCCGTTTTGATGTGTAGTGTGATGTTTATAATGTATGATATCAGATATACATAAAAGATTAACCAGAATGAGCTTAACGCTTGCTATATATGTTGCAGTGGTGCATGACATGAAGTCTGATTGATTCACAGATGTTCAATGGTTTGTCTTCCACAGCATGTAACATGAGGAATTTATGTAGTGACATTAGCATTGCATTTGCGAGGACATCAACATATTGGGTGTGTGTGTGAATAGCAGATTGAACTCATCTAATCGGTGTTGATGAATGTGTGAGTGAGAGGCTCTCCATGCTTTGGACGGCGTCAGATGAGCTGTCAGGTTTGAAACATAAAGAAATATAAATAATGTGTGTTTGATGAAACGGAAGGACATTAACTTCCCTCAGGGTGAAAAGCACCGGAACATAGATTATAAGAGACCCAGTGGTATCAGTTGAAAGGATACGTAATAATAGATTATAAAGAGACCAAAGCGGCGTGATCGAAAAATTATGTTTCCAAAGACACAGTCTATGTTTATCACATAGACTGACTCAAGATTGGTTACCCATTTAGTACTATGGTAGTCCAGTTGAGGGGAATTTCAGTATATCAGTCGTTGGTAACCTGGTGGCAGTTTTCTGCTGACATATCATGTGTGAGGTCGGTGATAACTGGATGGGCGCTGATAATTTCAATATGACATATGACATTCATGTGAACGTTTACTGGATGTATGTTTGTTGTGGAAGCCATTACTGTATTGTAGATGGGGGGTGCTTGGGGTCATCCTCTATAGGATTTGCTCACCGTCGTGGGACCTTTTAGATCTGGTCGGTCTGGGCGTCATTTTGTATGTAGTACCAGGACCTTATGGGATGATAGCCGGATCTGTTGTTTGTTTTGTTTTGTCTTGTAATATGTTAATTAGAACCAAACCATGTATATACACTTTTTGACTGTATAAGAGGGTGTTAGTGATTGTTTGTTAAATAGTCTATCATATATTTTTGCTATATTTGTGAATTCAAATGTAAAGAATGGATCTCGACATATGAGGCAGAATGAGTGTGATGGGACGATATTTCTGAGTTTCATGAGTTAATAGTTCATCATGGGACCCTCGGGATAGGGTATTACAGATTCCCTCTCATTTATCAAAAATTGAGGAAAAATCATATGGTAAGAAGAAAAAGAATAACGAAAGAAAAAAACGAAAAAAAATATAACAGAAGAAGAGAAAATAGAAGAAGAAGAGGAAACTCATATAGGCGGTCTTTTTTGAAGTTATGATCTTCCAATTTCAGATCTATGGCAACACAATCTTGGGAATAGAAGAAGACATCTTGTTACGCATAAACCACAATAATAGTGGATGCTTGAAAATCAACGAGTGCAAAAACTTTAAAAATGATGAAATATTTAGTTAAATAACCTCGAATAGTCCGACATTTTGTCATTTCCTCATTAAGATAAACTACTTAACAAGTCCTTTCCAACATTTTTCCTATCTGGCAAACAACCCTTCTTCATATTAAGGTAAGATATATTCTTTTATTTATTATTATTATTCACATATATAAAAATGGATGGTGAATCTATAAGCAAACGAAAGGATATTTATATTTTTAGATTTTGTACTAAAATTTAAAATATATATATATATATATATATATATATATATATATATATATATATATATATATATATATATATATATATATATATATATATATATATATTCCAGAACTTACAAAAATATTTTTTAAGGAAAATTAATTTTTAAGAATTTTAAAAATCACACACTGTATTTTCTAGAAACATATGCAGTTCAAAAGAAATATTTGGTTAATAACCTTAAATGATTCAATAATGTATTACAGTAAATCTAATAACCTCTCCATAAATTTATTTGGATAAAAATATAATTTTATTATTTTACATATTACATATGTCTTTGAAAAGGTTTATTTTTACAAAGAATGACAGAGGTACTTTTGTCAAACGTTGTCAAGAATTGAAGAAGGTTTAGATTTTGAAAATTTGGTTTTAAGTGTCTTTTAATAGTCGACCTTAAAATGAAATAGAAAAAGCACTTTAGACCAAAAATATTATCAAACACAATTTCAGATGTTATTTATTAATTTTATCATTCTTGTCTTGTAGCCAATTAATTACAGGATAGGTTGTGGCTATTCACAATATTAGGAAATATAATATATGTATCAAATATGAGATATCATATATGTATCATATATCCCTCTTCGATGCACAATTTGATATAGCCGGTATGTCATATTCTTTCTTTTGTGAATATTGAAGATTGTGAATTTAGAAATTAAACCTTCATATTTCATAATCCACATATAGACTAGGGACTTAGTTTTGAACCGAATTTAAAAAACATGACAAACACTTTGTTATAAAAGATTAAGATTTGAATATCAAAATTAAATTTGTTTTATTGTGCATGATATATGAGGAGTTTGAATGATATATAACCACGCATCTCCAAGGTTCGAGCCGGAGAAATGAGACTTGCGACCAAGTTAGGCGAGCCAATAAGCCAGATTATTATCGATCATGAACAAACATTGCTGCATATTGATGGGCCTGATAGTACGAGAACCTAGTATTTACTTAGCGGGCCGTTAGATTCAATAATTAAATAAATTTTTTTATATTCCACAACCTCTCACTTTAAGCAAATTTATTCCACGATTAACTATTATTTGTTATATAATAAAATTTTAATAAATATATATTAGAAATAGAATTACATTATGTATTTTAAAAATAACATAGAGTTGGATTTCAAAAATAAATAACACGAGATGTACTTTCAAATATAATCATATATGATACATTCAATGAACAAAATTTATAGAAGAGATATACTTTGTTTTGAATTATTTTCTAAGCATTTTTTATTAAATAAAAAAAATAAGTGAAAGAGGCAAAAAAGCATAGGAATGGCAAGAAAAGCCTATAGAGGTACAGGTTGTCATTAAGGAACTAAAATAGAAACCCCTGACTCAATCTATAAAAAAACAAACTCAAGCTGTGCTTGATGTGGGCTTCGGACTTTTTAAGACCCTCTTAAGATATTAACATACATCAACAAAATTTTTGAGATGTGATGGTCGGCCCATGTTGTTTAGTGAGCCTCCCGATGATACTGGGGACCCGATCAGAAGTTTTACTACTAGGAAGAAAGTGTGGCAAACAGAGGGAATTTGGATAAGATTGATGAAATTTGTCTGGCGGAATCATATTTAGTTGAAGGATTTAAACCCTTTCATTGTTAGTGTTTTTTATGGTTGCTTTTTGTTTCTCTTTTTATAACTACTTAGATTGCAGGTTGAACTAGAGGAATCATGTTAAGAAGTATGAGTGGTGTGAGGTTTGTGTGTGTGTGAGTGGGGGGGAGGGGGGGGCGGCTAAGAACATTGTATATAGTGGATTGGGAGAGAGGCGACCTCTGGTGTTAGGCTATTTTGTATTCTCTGTTACCAGGTTGAATATATATCTTTTCCCTTCTCTTTCTTAATTCCTTATTGTTTGAATTATTTGGATACGGAGTTGACTATCTGTTTGGTATGAAACCAACCCCGAAAAACAAAAACAAAAAAGAAGTGGATGTGTGGTTGTGGGAAATGACGAGAAGCAGAATAAAGCGAAATCAGATCTTGGAAGGCGGGTGGGAGAGGAAGCTGAGGCTGAGATGGTGGAGATAAATTCTTCGCAGTTACGGTGATTGACAGTGCCTAAAGAAACCTCATATTATACCCGCATCCGCTTTATGACTTTTTAGTTGATTTTACATTTAAATAAGCATTGTAGCGAGATCTAATTTTGGAGTTTTTGAATTTGAGGTGAAGAGGGTGGTGGAAATTTGGGTTGAAAAAGAAGAACGAGGAGAAAAGCGGCGTGCGTCGCGGCGTTAACCGTGACACATTGCAGCGTGCGACACAGTCGTGAGAGAAAAGTGATGACTCAATGTCGCGATACCTCAGCGTCGCGGCGTCGCGCCGGAGATCATAAAAGAAGCGTGGAAACCTAATTTCGAGGATTGAAGAGCGTCTGGTGGGTAGCGGAAAGCGAGGAAAGGTAACAACTGGAGGATCTATGGGAAGATAACGCTTTATATTTCTTCTTTTCACGATAAGCTATGCCGATTATATATAGATTGATGTTTACATTAGGTCGACATGTTAGTTTCTCACCAGGGACTTTTGTGGCGAACATCGTCGCGATTGAATGGATTAAGGGTTTAAACATATGTTATTCGGTTTATTGTATTAACCGTTTGCTCTATATCTATGATTTCCCAAATACATGAAGTAATGTACGTAACATTGGCATGATGGTTGAGATATCAGAGATCGAGATAAGGACTTCCAGGGATCTCTGAATAGGCTGACCTACATTCATCGATGGCCAAGATGTCACGGTAGAGTGTTGGTGCGGGTTTAACATTTAAGTATTTGAAGGAGTATTAGGTGAGACGAGGAGATGCACAACCCTCTTGGTGAGATAGGGCGGATATGCCTCGGAGAAATTTATCTCATAGGCGATCTGTCATCGAGAGTGGTGTAATGGCCGAGTGGTAGTTTCCACACATGGTATGTCTATCAAAAGTGGCGAGGGGAGACAAATACTTGGTCTTTTGCATTGGAAATAAATTCTACAGGATTAATTTAGCTTTATTTTTAATCTTTGCGTTAGTTGAATGAAATACACATCACACTTTCGGCCTATCAGTGACGCATCAACTCAAAGAGGTGCAACATGGCCTTCAGGTATTATCGACCCAAATGACTAACATACCTCATCTTGTAGAGTCCAGTTAGACTCGTTCTAGGACCGCAAATCTCACAAATTCATTCAAAGGAGCAGATCAGGAGCCTGGGGTGAAGGAAGTCGAACGAGGTTGGGAGAAGGAAAGGCATCCAAGGAAGTTAGAACTTTCGTTGTTTGATGGTGAGGGGGCTAATTCGTGGATCTTTCAGGCGGAGCGATACTTCTCTATAAATCGCTTAACCAAAATGGAGAAGTTGGAGGTGGCTGGAGTTTGTTTTGAGGGGGTGGCCCAAGCTTGGTTGCGATTTGAATAACGAAGCCATGCTTTTACATCCTGGGAGGAGCTTAACAAACAATTGCTCAATAGGTTTGTTGGGTTGCAAGATGGATCTATCCTCCATTGTTTCTTTGTTGTTTGACAACATGGTTCAGTGGCGGAGTATCGAGCTCTATTTGAACATCTCGCAGTGTCTTTGTGAAGATTGGAAGAAGAGACCATGGCTGCCATTTTTGTGAATGGGTTAAATGAGAAACTCCGAGAGGAATTGACGGTGATGAATCCCATAGGCTTGATAGAGATGATGGATAGTTTGAGTTGAGGCGAGAATCGAATAGTGACCTCAGCGGCCACACCCCAAAACACTAAGACCTTCATTCATTTCAACCAAAGAGTGAGCGGAGCCATTTCATGGGTTCTAAAACGCTAAAAACATAAGCCAACCTTTACAGCCCAAATACTCTTACAACCATCCAGCCCTTAACAATAAGGACCCGACCACTCATCCTTACCCAATCAGTTGCATTGATAATCATAACCTAGAATAAGGAGTTAACTCCGATGCGCAGGAGGCCTTGAGAGGAACAAGAATTTGCATGCTATCGATCACGATGAGAAGTGGCATGTAGGGCACTGATGTAAACAAAAAGATACATGTATTGCTGGTTAGTGAGGGGGAAGAAGGAGTTTCAGGAGATGAGGAATTTGTACCAGAGGTGGTGGAAGAAGTGGAGGTCGTAGAGCTGTCGTTAAACTCCGTGGTGATCGGAACCACGCACTATGAAACTCAAAGGGGGAGTCTACATGGGAAGAGGTGGCTGTGTCTTTGTATCGATTGTGGGTACCCCATAATTTTTATTTCAAGTACTCGGTGGTGAGTCGTTGGATACCACGGCAAGGGACGTCTGATATGGAGTAGTAATTGGTTCGGGAAAGCCGAAATAAGGGATGAATGTTTTGCAAGGGAGTGATGGTTTTGCAAGCTGCGGGGCATCACCATAATTGAATTTTCCTACCATTGCCTTTGGGAGAGCTTACCGGTATGATTTTAGGCTCAAATGGATTGCTTCTCTTGGAGAAACAAGAGATGATTGGAGGAAACACCATGTCATGTGAGTTGGGAGGAAAGACGATGATCTTTCAAGGGAATCTAACCAGTTAAACTAAGTTTCATGAAAACTGCTGGTAAATGAGTTGCAACAAGAGAAAATGGGGCTAATGGTTAAGCTATATCAATTGACTATAAATAATGAAAATTATGAGATTCTAACTCCAAGGTGCAATAGATTTTAAGTGAATTCCCAGAGACATGTTTGATACTTCACTTCCCCATTAAGGTTATGACCATGCAATTGTGATCGAGGAAGAGTAAAGTCGATTAATATGCAACCCTATAGATACACTTTATACAAAAAAAAATGAAATCGAAGAGTCAGTTTAAAAAATGTTGGCTTGAGGGATAATCCAACAGAGATCAGCCCTTTTTCAAGTCCAGTGCTATTGGTGAGAAAGAAAGATGGGAGTTGGCATTTTTATGTGGATTATTGGGCATTGAATTGAGTCACGGTTCCGGACAGATTTACAATACCCAATATAGACAAGTTGTTAGATGAGCTTCATGGCTCAAGGGTGTTTTACCAAGTGGATCTGTCCCGAAACGACGATGTGCGAAAACAGCTTTTAAATACGCATAAAGATGTTATGAATTTATGGTGATGCTGTTTCGATTAACGAATCGCCGACTACATTCAAGCTCTTGAATTCCATTTTAAAGAAATTATTTCAGAGGTATGTATTAATATTTTTTGATGACATTCTTTTTAATAGTCCTTCATTGGAAATTCATTGGGAGCATTTACGTGGTTCTAACCATCTTGCATGAGCATAAATTCGCAACGCTGACGTCGAGAATGTTGTTTTATCGGTTAAATTGGAATATTTAGGCCATATCATCTCAGAAGAAAAGGGTGGTTGCTGAGTAAGGAGAAGTCGAGGCTATGGAGGTAGCCTCTTCCTTGAACCCAAAAGAACTAAGAGGATTTTTAGGGTTGACTAGCTACTATCGCCATTTTGTAAGAAATTATGGAAAAATTGCAGCATCCTTGACAAAACTCCTTAAGAAGGAGGGGTTTGAATGGTCGGAAGAAACAACCCAAGCAGTGAATTTGTAGAAGACAACAATGAAGGAAGTCCCTATTTTATCATTACCATACTTTAATGAGCCATTTGTGTTTGGAAGCGATGCTTGGAATTTGGTTTTGGGCATGGTCATGTCTCAAGAGGGCCTTCACTTGTAATATGCGAATCAAGGGTGTCTACCGTTAATAACTTGTCAACCCTCGGAAAACACAGTGTCTCATATCATGAGACCCGCCACATAGTAAAAATGGCCACTTGAACATACATCAATACTCACCAAAAATCTAATAACTATATTACAATAGTTCAAGAGTTGATTATAAATCTTGTCTGACATATATTAAAATTTAGAATTCCTTACATGTTTACAAAATAAATACAAGCCACATGTGACTTTCTTCTCCGTGGCCTCTAATGACGTAGTCTTAAGACACTTCTGTATTGCCTGAAATAATGTTCTCGATAGGGTGAGCAATGCCGTGATTGAATTATCCTACATGGGTTACTCCTACAGTGCACATGTAATGATTCAACATAAACGCATTCAGTAAATACAGATCTACTTGAATGTCTCTGTGATATGGATGAGGAATCAGAGCTCACCCTTTCCACTTCGAGCCTTCACGAGACTCCCTCACGCATCTTAGAAACCAAATCTTGCGAGAAAAATATCGTTTCAAACAAAAGAGTTTTTCTCGAAAATGTACTCTAGAGTTCGGTAAATATATTGGACTATCATCAGAGTAAATTCTTTGGATAATTATTTCCAAAACGATCCAGGTTAGCCTCAGAGATGACTGTTGGACAACTCTCGGTGTAATTCTTAATCTTCCCTTGAGAACATTAACCTGTGACCATTTTCCATTTTCATTTCTTTCATATATGCACTCCTTTTTAATTTTCTGGGTTATACAGTGCATATGAAATGCACATTATGCCATTTACAAACCACACATGCCAATATATCAATTATGCATATATTAACATAAATTAACCACAACATCATGTTGTTATTTTAATTCTGTAATAACTTTTATCAAAATTATTTCATGATCTAATCCATGATCAATTTAATTCTGGCTTGCTGATTATATTTTTACCATATAATTCCAACAGCATGTTAACACATTTAATTTTTTATGCATTAACAATTTTGTTTTTCACACAATTCAAGCCATCCAATTCAAGCAATATTTTCTTACAACTTTATGGACCATTTCGGTCGATCAAGCAAATAAAATTTATTTTAACAATCGAGTGATAGGAGAGCATTGTGGTATCTCTCACGAAACAAAGTGGAATGAAATCCTTATGTGGTACCTACCCAGCAACATCCAAACCATAATTTATTGGCATAAATTATCTACACTGGCTCACCCAAGCAGTCCATAAACTATCCAAAATAGGTTCCACATTTCCTTGGTCGATCCCAAGTTTTGGGACGACAAACAACCATTCTGACTTTTAAACATTCACAATCTGTTCACAAAGCTCTTCGCAAAGCAACAAGTAGGATAAGACCCCCTACCTCTTGGGTTATTAAACTCCCAAACCGAAGCCACGTGTATTACTTGCCGCGTAGAACAACTTTGCTTCTTGGCGAAGCGAGAGCAGCCCATTCCAGAAAGCAGGAAATCTAGAGAGAAGCTTCACTTTCTCTCCTTAAAAGCCCTCCATTTTCCAAAATATGCTCTCCCCTCTCTCCACTACAGGATTCAGCTCCAAAAATGGAGAAGAAAGCTCTTTTTGCTCCCCCTCTTTGCCACATGTCCAATTGTCATTGGTTGGTAGGATTCCTTATCGTTGTCCGCAACTTTGGATTTCCCTCGATTAGGAGGTGCCACATGTCACCCATGGGCCCTACACTTGAGGAGTCAAGTTGACTCATTCGCACGACAGTGGCACATTGTGAAAACCCTCAAAATGAGCCAAGTGTCCTCGCATATGCTGCGTTGCCTTGAAAAAGCGATGCAAATTTGATTGGCTCTCAGATTGTGAGGATTTGACATGGTAGCTAGTTTGTGAGGCGATTCAACGGTGAGTCATTTTAAGTCATCCGATTTAGAAAAATTCTGGATTTTTTTATTGAAATTATCATTTTGCCATTTTTCAGAAAATTAGATTTTCTCAGGGTTTCACAGCCCTATTGCTTTTTTCAGCCACGCTCTAACTAGTAAAGCCCAATACAAGTTGGTATATGAGAGAGAGCTAATGGAAATATTAATGGCTATCCAAAAATGGAGGCACTATCTTTTAGGACAACATTTCATTATAAAACATACCAAAAGTCCCCCAAGTGTCTCCTTGAGCAACGGTTGGTGGCTACTGAATATCAACATTGACTTACTAAACTTATGGGGTTTGACTTCAAAATCCAATATAGGTCGGGGTAAGAAAATAAAGCAACAGATGCACTCTCTCGCATTTCGAGAAAAGCAAAGTTACAAACTATTTCTATTCCTTTGTGGGTGGATTGGGCACAATTAAGAAGTGACATTAGCAAGGATCCTCAACTTGAACAAATTTTGCATTCTCTGTCTCAAGATCCAAGTGCAAAGCCTAGTTGGGAATTATTTCATGGAAAACTTTTCTATCAAGGGAAATTAGCCATTCCCTGATCCTTTTCTCTGGTTACTAAATTCTTACAGAAGTTTCACAACACTCCTAGTGGGGAACATGGCGGATTTTTGAGGACTTACAAGCACGTGGCAGCTAAGCTTTTTTGGGAAGGGATGCGCGCTAATGTTCGAGAATTGTAGTTAGATACTTGATTGCTAGCGGGAACAAATCGAGACACAATCATTGTTGGTTTATTTGTAGCCTTTACAAATTATCAAGCCATTGGGAGGACATTTCTATGGACTTTTATAGAAGGGTTACCACGATCTTATACAGATTATGTTTTGGTGATGGTGGACCGGGTTTAGTAAGTGTTCACATTTTATTTTGTTGGGCCACCCAGGCCACATTTAAGGACAGCCATGGTCTTAGCTCACATGAATTGAAACTTCCATGGATTTCAAGTAGTATTATGTTGCGAGGATTGGGTCCGAGCTTTTTGTCTCCAATGAACACAGCTCGGAAAAGTACCACATACCCACAAGCCAGATGGCTAAAGCAGAGGTGGTCAATGATATATTTAGGAACATATATAAATTTGTTTTGCGAACTATTTAATACAATGATGAATCAAATAGCTTCCATGGGCTGAATATTGCTTCAACACATCTTTTCACATAGCTACTAAGATGATTCCATTCAAAATTTTCTATGGCAGAAATACCCCACCACTTGTTGTATGTCGACACGGTACTACAAATTCACTTGAAGGTATTGGGTAGTTGAGGATTTGATGATTCTTGAGCTTAAGGACCAATTGGCTTTGGCTCAAGATAGAATGAAGCGTTTGGGATTTGCATAGGAGAGGGAGTTAAATTCTAGGTAGGGGACATGGTATATTTGAGTGAGCCTCTTGGCCAGTGCTGGTTGTCTAAGACGAATGGCTTCGCCCCTCGATATTTTGTGGCCATGACCAGGAGATAAAACAAATTGGCAAGGTGACTTAGACTGGAGTTACCCTTTTAAAAACCGGGAAAATGAGTAATTTTTAGGAAAAATAGAAAAATAATAATAATAATAATTGCTATAATGATTCAGGAAAGCCTAAAAAATTATCTAGATCTCGGATGACAAAACGGATTGCGCCGTTGGATTTGTCTCGCGAAATCCAGTGATCAGGAAAAGTTTCGTCGAATTCTAAGACAATCAGAATATTTTTATGAATTTCTGGGTGATAAGACGTCAGTAACTCTAGGGACGAGATCTTTACGAAAATCTTGGAAGTCAGGAAATGGCTTGAGCTAAGTTCACTTAAAATAAATTGAATTGAAAAGAAATAAATTATTTCAGGGTAGAAACGGACTCGAATGAGAAATGGACACATGGCGCAATGTGAGCCATGTATCCAAATTAAAAAAAAAAAAGGAAAAAAGTTAAAAGGAAAGGAAAACAAAACGGAGGGACTGAGTGAGAGCGAGAAGAGAGAGAGAGAGAGAAGGGAAAAAAGATTTTTTTTCGCTTCTCTCTAAGATCTGTGGAAATTAGACAATAGATTTTCGTCGGAGCAAAAGGCAAAGTCGGTCCTTTGCGCATCCAGAGCTACAGCGTAGTGCAAAATCTTGGAGTTTAAATCCGAAACTCACAGATAAAGCTTTCGTACTTGGTTTATTTCTAGCCTAAAGAGGAGAGGTTTGTTTTTATGATTTGTGATGGCCGCCTAATGGAACCTATTATATATGAAGTCAATTAACAATCAAGGGTTTTTTGTGCTCTACTGTGATCTCAACAGAAGAAACGTCTATGCTCCAGGACTATGTTTGGTTTTAGAAAATTTGAAAGAAATATGTAAAGAAAATAGGGATGGAAACTAGAAAAAAAATGATGAGAAATAGGAATAAAAGTTTCTAAGATATTTTGTTTATATGACTTTCTAAAGATTTTGATAAACAATCATTTTCCTCATTTTTTTAATGCTTTCCCAAAAGCAGATATTCTTTCTTGATACTCCCAACGGTACTTCCTAGAATCAAAGAAATCTAGGGTTTATTGCGAGGTGGTAATTAGTGTTTATAAGAAATTAGTGTTCATGTCCTTAATAATAAATGGATCGTGTCAATATTCATTAATCCAAACTCGACACGAATAATAAAGGTGTTAATATTCGCTAACCTAAACCCAACTCATTTATTGTCGTGTTAAATGAGGGTCGGCACGGATGTATTATTTAATTTTATTTAAAATAATAAGAATTATAATTAATCATCTATGTTTAACACAAATAACCTATTAAATTTAGCAAGTTTATTAATTTTATTATTTAAAATAATATGAATTATAATTAATAATCCATATTTAATACAAATAAACTATACAATATATTTAATTGGTAATATAATAATTAAACGGGTCAATTGAGAGGTCAAGTGCATTTAGGGTTAACGAATGTGACTCATTGATAGAAAACGTGTTAGGTAGGTCAACACGAATATTGCCAAAACACGATTATACTTAACTCAAACTCATAGCCAAGCCCATGTGAATTAGGTAGCATTCCGCGTATCATCATTAGCATTTTACCGACCCTAGTTTATTACCACAGAGAACACAAGTGCACTCCCCATTTCAACCCACGTCATAAGACATGGAAGTATTAGAGGTTTGAAATGGAAAAAGGATGTATACTATAAGCTTGATTGCAATGGGCAGGTTTTTTCGGGTTTTCACCTTGTCCTACCCCTATAACATGTTTTTGGCAAGGTAGGGTAGGATCGAGTATTGTTTAGTCTCGTCCCAATTTTATAAAAATATATAAAAAAAAATTTTATTTTAATATATAATAATAATTTTTAAATAAAAATATAATTTCTTATTTATTTATAATATATATCAATTTCAACCTGCAAAGAAAATATTTAAAAAAATAGAGATAAACATGATGGGTATGAGAACTTCTCGGTTTTGTACTAGTCCTGCCCATTTAATATTTTAAGTAGATCAGAAATGAAAAATGATTTAAATTAACGGGACTAATAGATGGATATTTAACTTTATCATTTGAGAGTATTTGGCTAGAGCTCTCAACCAGGAATCTCACACTTTCCAATATGATTTATCCTGTGGGGAAGCATGCCCAAATTTCAATACCATATTTGATAATACGCCCTTTATCGTCAAGCATCTAATCCACATTCTAATACAATGTTTTTGAACCATTCCAATACAAATATTTTTATGTTTCAGTACTCCAGGAAACCTTGTTTTGGAGATGAATTTTTAAGGTTGAATGAGACGTGTGCCCCGTTGCCAAGACTACTAAAAGCTACCACTAAATAAAATTTAAAATGTAGTGATGAAATTTATACACAACATGCCTCACCCCAATCCCAATTTCAGCCTTATAATGGGGGCTTATGAATTTTGATAAATGCCTAAAGTTGGGCCATTTTAGTGTCAAAGTTCTGGCATAAAGTAATTCTCAAATAATATCAAAACTAATAAAAGATTGATTAGTTATGTTGTTTTTCATCCCAAGGATTTTTCATCAGGACTAGTTTTGATAAATTTTTAGGGTATATTTTATTTAGGGTTAGGCTGAAACAACTACAAAAATGTTTTTCATTATTGTATGAGGGGATTTATGTAGAGAATATTTAAAGGTTCTAGTTTCATTCAATTTTAATTTTCCTTAATCGTATGTGCTATCCAATGATTTTTTTTTTTTCAACACAGAACTATAAGTGGTAAACCTTTTTAGTTTGGAGTGGTAGCAAGGAAAGTGTAGCACTTTTTATTTTATTTTTATGAATTAATATGTCTCTAACAAGATAGAAGCCTGAAGCATGACATAATGTAACAAAATAAGAGTTCATCAACATATTTATTTATCATGGTTTTTTTTCTCTCTCTCGTGTCCTTGTTTATTTATTATTTTTTTTTAGTATTACATGACTTAGTATATAAAACATCTATAGTGTTAATACCTTCTACCTTCTATTGGATGATTTATCTTGATCGTCAAGGTAATTTTCCTATAGTGAGTATGCTAGTGTGTATACACACATATTAGATAAAACTTCTTGTCAATCATGAAATTGGCTAATGGATAATCATAATTCACTAAACGATTATATTGCATGAGCCTCAATCTTAAGAAAAATTAAGCCAAAAGTTATTAAGATAGAAGACAAAATATCTTCTCAACCTTAGAACCGTGATATCTCATGGAATTGGGAAGATATATATGTTTCCTTAGATGATCCTTTTTGGAATTAAGACCTTAAAAGTAAGATATGATATAACAAATTAATTTAAACTATATTATCCTTTTAATTTTCTTTTTTTGCACTAACATTAAGTTAAACATGATGATTAAGATTAAGTTAGGAAATTAACAAAATGAACATATTTGAGGTTTTTAGATTTTCCAAGAGAAACTTTTGGTAGAGTTAGGACAAAACATGACACATTATGTGTCTCATATTGCTAACCACATTCTAATTTGGTGTGCAGAGGGCATAAAAAAAACCATAGCCATTTTAAAGAAAGATATAACTAAAGCAATGTTAGTGATGTTTTGGATTTAGTCTAAATGGAGGATTGATGATTATATATGATCATAAATATATTAAAAGGATATAATGATTTTTATAACAACTGTTCATTCTAAATAAAAATTGATTAGTTTGAAAAAAATAAACAATTTGATACATGTTTAAAATATTACTTGGAAATATTCTATGATTAAATTTTTTAGCAAAGTAAAAAAATTAAATGATACTATTGGAATGGATATGAAAAGAGAATGAAAGATACAAAAATAAACTTGCTAAGTTGTATGGAAGACAGAAATAAAAGTAATATTGAAGAGTGAAGTCAAAAACTTGTTATATTTGCTTCTATCATTTATAATATTTTCTATGGTATGGACCATATGGTAAATTATTCTCTCTTATTTGTAAATGTAGGAATGATTGGTCAAACTACACATTGTAACCTCAAATACTTTTTGTGTAGATTTTTTTATCTTTATGTTCATAATTAGCATCAAAACTTCGGCTAATACAACAAGTATAGTTTAGGCTCACCTAAACGCCAATAGGACATGACTATCCATCCACTCACAAAGAGATGACAAAGGGGTTTGTCTTAATTTACCTATTAGCAAAAGTAACAACATATATATGCACATAAGAAGTGATCATGACAAGTAATGATGAGATGTAAGTCTACATTTCACAACAAGACGTCATGCAGAGTGTCAACCAAATAGGATGTGTGATGAAACAACTTATCGTCAATCAAATGAAATGAAATACTTATTCAGATCATCTATATATCTTATTACGTCTCGTACCATATTTGAATATGTGATTAGTGCTAAACATAATATATAAAAAATTTGCAAACTCAATAATTGTTCAAAGCGATCTAAGTATTGATTATATTCAATAATAATATGATGGTATTATTTGAAGTCATATAATATAATTATTATATTAATCTTTTTCTTTCCAAATTATCTTAAGCTTTAAAATTAAGAGTCATGCATGTGATGAGAAATGCACCCTCTCCTGATGAAGTCGACAAAGAAAACCGAAAGTTTCAAAACTCACTACAAACATGAAAGGCTTGAAGATGATAATCATATCTGTAGATTAGACATTCGGAGAGAATCCAAGGCAAGAACCCTGAATTTTCCGAGGAAATTAGGATTTGCCTCTATAGCCTTCTTGATTTCTCTGAGAATAGATGCTCTTGCAGACCTTATGTCTCCATAATTGGTCAAAGAAGCATGTTTCCTATAAAATTCACCATTAATGAACTCCATTTAAGCAAACATGTCTCCTTTTTGGAGTCAAAACATCAACTTGATTAGAGATCATACCTGAAATCATTTACTGTAATTAGTAGAACCATTTCCTTGTACAATTCACTATTGTGTTGAGCAAAGACTTTGAGATCATTATTGAGAATCTCCACAGCCTTGCCATATTCATGCCTATATACATGTCAGATACTTGAATTTGTAACTCTAAGATTGAGTTTGGTTTCAGAAAGTACTAAGGAAAATTATTTTGTTATTATTTGGTTTTTTGATGAAAAATCGCAAAGAAAATCAAATATAAACAAATTACTTATAAACTTATATATATATATATATATATATATATATATATATATATATATATATATATATATATATAAATCATTCATTGTCTTGATAAGTCAAAATAAGTAAATAGGTTTAAAATAGTAAATAAAAATAATATGTAGCCAATTCACATAGCGAACCTATAGCTAATGCCCAAAGGACATATGCATGAATTTATTTATTTTGTAAATTTTTACTTGTGCCACCTCACCCTTTGTGGCGCCCCACGAAAACCCGAGAATTAAGTTAGCAACCACGTCTGACCTTGAAATGCTGGGACGTCGTATAACCGACACCACTCCGCGAAAATCGAGGCGAGAGTCTCCTTTGTCTGGGAGGCTGAGTACAAAACTTTGTTCCAACAATTAACAATGACCACATATGGTCCACATGCAGTAAATAATGGCCACTTGGGCCCTGCATCCGTACTCACAAAATATCAACTATATACAATAGCTCAAGAGTTAATAAATTACTCTTTACCAAACATATATCAAAATTTAGAGTTTTAATACATGTTATACAAAACGAATACCCAAAGCCACAACCCGACTTTCTTCTAAACGCGGCCTCTAGTGAGCGTCGTCTTCCTGTACACTCCCTGTACCTGAAATAGTGATCCATCGACTTCCTACATGGGTTACTCCCCACCTAAGTGCACATGTCATGGCAAGACAAACACACTCAAGCAAATACATGATTTTCTTGAATGTCTGCATACTGATCCATGTCATAGAGTCTCATGAGCTCCCTCACACATGCTAAGCCAAATGCAGTAAAATCTTGAGTTTCAAAACAAATCTTTTGTTCTCGAGGAAACTTACTACGAAGATGAGTAAATATATTGGACTACCCTCCGAGGCGAATATGTTGGATAACCTTCCGAAACAATTCATAGGCCCCTCCGACGTGAATTGTTGGACAATCTCCCAACACAATTCTCCGGAAAATTTTCCGTCGAAATTCCTTTGACAAACATTTTTCCTTTTTATTTTCTTTAATGTCATGCACTCACTCCTAATATTCTAGGGTGCCCCAGTGCATATGGAATGCATTATGCCAATCCCAACAACTTATGTTAATATATAAAACATTTATATATTAACATAATTAATTCACACAATTCATGTTATTAAATTCACATCAATAACACCAAAAAATTAGGCTCACATGAAATTTAATTAACAAATCTGGCAGATTCATTTTGAATCACTCAACATCATAAAAATTCACACAAAATCACGTGAATAGTGAAACCCTCGGGTTGGCACTGTTCACGGCCACACAAGTAGGAATTTTCTCCACTCGGTTCAAATGTTTTGAGACTGAAATTATGGCTAAATCAAGCCTCATAATATTCCTAACCATTTACATGGCTCTTAGCCAAAGAATAACACAAGTAGGAAAAGATCCCTACCTCTTGCCTCTTGGAGTTGTCGGAACTCCACGAGAATCGTACCCACTTGCGTAGCCCTCCTCGTGAAACAACTGCTTCTTGGCGAGCGGGCGACGATGCGAGCGGCGAGAAATCTATAAGAAGCCACTCTCTCTCTCACAAAAACTTCAAAACCAATCTCCCTCTTGCTCCTTGCCGATTGCCTCTCAAAATGAAGAAGAAGACTATTTAAATTTTGTCTTATTCATTTAAACATTTCATTAATTCCCAATGTGTCCCTTTAAGTGTTGGATTTTGACACTTGGCTTAATCTAAGCCATTCATCTCATCCAATCACAAATCATGCAACATGTGTCACATGGATACATGTAGTAGGTGATTTTTGTCACATCACATGTCTCTCACAATGTGACGCCCCAAAACCCGGGGGTCCGTTGACAACCCGTCAACCCGCGGAAAATCTATATGTCTCGTATCGTGTGAGACCCCGGATAAAGTAAAATGATAGACACGGGTTGCAAACCTGGGAATTTCTCTAGATCTCGGATGACGACGCGGGATATACCGTTGAGTTTGTCTCGCGAAATCTAAATACATAGTCGAATTTCGTTGAATTCCGAGAATGTCGGAATTGCACGTATTTCGAGACAAACGGACAAATGATAGGGTGACACGTGGCATGAAATGCATGCCATGTGGCACCTGAGGAGAGGACACTTGGCACTTTGGTGGAAGCCAAGTGTCACACTTCTATCTTGCATGAGAGGATAGTGGTGGGAAAGTGGGTATGAATGACATGTGGGATACTATGTGTCATGAGGAGAGAAGGAAGAGGTGTTCTACACCTGATAAACCCTCACTAAAAGCAATTTGTTAGGTGGGGAAAGAGGAGAGAAAGGAAAGAAAGAGAAAAAGAAAGAAAGAAGAAGAAAGACAAGCGGAAAGGAAGAGAGCCGGCGGTTCTCGATTAATAAACGGAGGAGTTGCGGCGTGAGACGGATGCACCCGGAGGCGGGGTTCTCTCCACTGCGGTTGGTCTTTGTTTAAAAGCCATGGAAATGGCCATGACAGTTAACTCAGTAGTGGGCTGGTTTAAGAATGATTCGATAGAAATTGTGTGGTTGGGGCCAGGTTTACGGGTCTAAGTAGTTTCAGTGCCGGTTCTGGGCCCGGTCATAATCTTGTAGTTTGGGATCCCGAGTAGGATGATTTTGGTTGTGAGTTGTATATCTTTTGCTCTCTGAGATTGGAGATTGAAATCCTGGTTTTTTGTGTGGTATTGCTTGTTTGAATAACATGCAGATTGTGTGAGAAAATGACGTTAATATATATGCATGCTTGTTATATATTAACATGATGCTTGGTGTGAAGCATGTATTATGAGGTTTGCATGTAGTTTCCATCATGCATGTAACATGACATATTATGCAGTGACATTATCATTCCATGTGCACGGGGTCATCGTGTGAATCGGGTGTGAGTGTATGAATAAAATGGATATTTCGGAGGGTTGTCCAATAAATTATTTCGGAGGGTTGTCTAATAAATTATTTCAGAGGGTTGTCCAATAAATTATATCGGAGGTTTGTCCAACGAACTCTATCAGAGGGTTGTCCAATAAAGGGTTCTCGGAGATTGTCCAGTGGTTTACTATTCGGAGGATTGTCCAAGTGTGCAAAATATTTTGATATCAAAAACAAAAAGCTTTTGTTTTGAAACTAGTTTTCATATATGGCAGATTGCATGTATGAGAGAGTCAGTGAGGACTGGGCATGACATAGACATTCATATAGAGATATGCATATTTTATATGAATGAGTGTGAATGATTTTGTGGATTAGGCCATTGCATGTGCACTTAGGTGGGAAGCTGGCCCTTGTAGCAGGATTTTCTCCGCAGATAGCTCACGGGTGTGGGAAAATGGCCCACTGATGCGGAGGTACCACATCAGAAAGGCACTTCATGAGGTCTTAGTTGAGAGGAAGATCTAAGATGGCCTATCGTGTTCTTTTGTAAAATTTCTGGGTAGAAAACCCAGTTTTTGTTTAAACTGAACTGTTGTCAAAGTTTTGTACTTGTGATGTAAATAAATTGTAATTAAATTCAGATTATATGTTTAATACAATTTGGTAAGGGTTGTGTCTTGCCTTGAAGGGATGTTGGGTTGTGTCTGAACCATAGAAAGTCGCTCTATTTCGATCCTATGTATTAGCCAAACTTTAAGACTGAAATTTTGATGGGAAGTAAAGGGAATTTAGCCCAATTTTCTTCTGGTATATTGTATCTATCAGTAAGCAGAGTAACTCACGCTTTTGAATCACCCAATCCCGGACCTCTACGGCCCCAGTTATGGCTTTTACTCGAAGGGTGAGAGGATGAGTTGTGGCCGAGCTCATCGTTTAGGCCCGACCTCTTTGGTCGGTGAGCTCTCACATGAGGCGGAGGCTCTTGTGCGGGAAGGCTGAGCTCACCTCTTTGGTCGGGCCAGGCTCTCCGCGCCCAGGCTGACCTCTCCTGTATGAGCTGACCTCTTTGGGCAGTGCTGAGCTCTTCTACATGAGCTGACCTCTTTAAGCAGTGCTGAGCTCTCCTACATGAGCTGACCTCTTTGGGCGATCTTTGAGCTCTCTACTTGGGCACGGCCTCTTTGGCGAGCTCTCACATGAGCTGGCCTCTTTGTGCGAGTTGAGCTCTTGGCCGAGCTCAGCGGGGATGGCTGTGTGGTTGGAAAGCTAGCCTCCTTGGTTGGGCTCTTGGTAGGAGCCCGGCGGGAATGAGCTTGGTTGTGCCAATTTCGGACGACCATAACTTTCTCATCCGAAGTCCGTTTCATGCGTTCGTAGACTTTATGGAAAGCCCTTTGAGTCTAGAATCCATCCATATATGGTTCAATATAATCTGAGCTCATATTATGTTCAAAAAAGACGAAAGACAATAGGTACCTGTCGGTTCTGCATGTCAGTTGCAGCTCATATGAAGCGCCAAATTCGGATGACCATAACTTCCTCGTCCGAAGTCCGTTTTGCGCGTTCTTGGACTATATGGGAATCTCTCTGAGTCTAGAATCTAACCATATACCTGTGGATGGCATTTAGTGCTCACATAGTTTCTGAAAAATTGATCATTGCACTAAGTGCACTAATTACTAGAATCTTAAGTAAAGTTAATTTGTTATGTCATTGCTTAATAATTGAGTGACACGTGAATATGTGTGAATGAGGCTATTAATAGCTTGTTGAAGGTTACCTGTGAAAAAAAAAAAAAAATACCCCCGGGATTTGGGGTGTCACAGATTGGTATCCGAGCCTAGGTTTATAAATACCTAGTGTTGAACGCTTGATACTACTTGATAGCAGTTAAATCTCCAGGAAAAATTTAGGTACAAGATTACCTTGGGATAAATGGGCATGGGTTTAGATCATGCATCCATTGTGTATTCTGATGAATTGTTGCATGATATTATGCTATATATTATGTGAATTATATGCTTGGTGAATAGTATATAGGAAGTATTGAACAACTAGGGTGAAGTTAACCTTAGGGGTTCGAGGAAAAATGACCATCATCTAAATAAATTGCTATTTGATATAGATGGCAAGTCCAAGGAAGGGACCTTGAGGTTGCCGAGGCACACCACACATTTTGATTATGAGCTTTATAGAATGCATAGGTCTTTGCCGATTCTTTGCCATTACACATTTGAAGTGCGGTTGGGGAGACGGGGAGGATAGAATAACCTCCGGAGGTTTATGTTACACATCATCCTCTGGCATTTAGGGAGGAGGGGACCAGATGGTAGCGAACCATTGGTTCCACCGACAAGTTGAAGAGTTTTGGAGGCTATGGAGATTACCTCAGGAAGTTACAAAGATGTTGCTACAAGCTGAAGTGAGTCCCGGGTATGGTGGGATTTGGGTTAAAGCAGAAGAAATTTGGAGGCAATGACATGGGAGGAGTTTAGAGAGCTCTTCATGGGCAAGTTTTTCCCGGCATCTTCTAGACATACAAAAGCCCAAGAGTTCCTTGAGTTGAAATAGGGGACGATGACAATACTCGAATGCGTGGCTAAGTTTACAGAGTTAGTGCGTTTCGGGGATGATTATGTGGCCTCAGACATAGCGAGAGGTGAAAGTTCGAGATGGTTTTGAAGTTGTCCATCGGGGCAAGATTGTGGGACTTTCTGCAAGACATGGATTCATGGTCGGGACGGCTTTGGCCGTAGAGAAGATAGATGATGCCGGAGCATCAGAACACGAATCTTTGGTGATAAAGCGGAGGGCGGTCTTCTTGAGCTCGGGAAAGAAGCAATGATTTGTTCCACGAGGTTTAAAGGAGACGGAAGCGGCGCGACTTTGAGGTCTAAAGCGGATCAGAGCTCCTAACCCGGTCGGGGCCGATGACATTTTATCATTGCCGTCGGCTGGACACATGAGGCGGGATTGCCCGCGAGCGAGATCCCGAGGTCATGGGACACCTCGGTCCCGAGTTATCGATTAGGACACACTCTCGAACCGCAGTATGTTCCTTTGCTTACCTAGCATGGGCGGGGGATATATCCAGTCCCGAGGGTGCGACACGGGCAACGCGGTTGTTTCGCGAATGGCGGAGAGGCGAGGCGTAGGTGGTCGGCGGGGACCACGGTAGGGACCCCGAGGACCAGGGGCGTGTTTACACCGTTACACCACAGATCCGTCAGTTATACAGGGTATGTTCCTACTCTCGCGCCTATGGGCAAGAGTATTGTTTGATTCTGGTGCATCTCATTCATTTATTGCTGCATCTTGTGTGAATGTTCTGAGCTTAAAGGTTGAATCCTTGGAAAAGCCGCTGCATGTGAGTTCTCCCTTAGGGTGAGGATTGATCAGATATGTCGGGATTGTGAGTTAGAGATCTCTAGGATTTTACTCACGGTGGATCTTCGAGTTATGGACATATCGGACTTTAATGCCATTCTTGGCATGGATTGGTTGACGGCACACTTGGTCGTCATTGATTGTGTCATTAGGAAGTTCTTTTGCCTACGGGATATTCGTATTACATTTGAGGGGATAAGCATGATGCTTTACCTCGGTGTGTATGACTCTGGAATAGCGCGGACGGTTAATAGGTTGGCTGGTAAGCCTTACCTTGGAGGACGAGACGGGAGACGGGGGTTTGAAGTCACCTCGGGTGGTATGTGAGTTGAGGATGTTTTCCGGACAAGTTAAGGTTACCGCGGAGGATGTAGACTTTGTCATTGAGCTACACCTGATCGTCGCCCATTTCTATGGCTGCATAAGATGGCGGTTGAGTTACGGGAACTCAAGGTGCAGGATCTGCGAGGATTATTGGACAAGGATTTCATTAGAAGTAGAACACTTCCACCTTAGAGGCGCTCGGTTATTTGCTAAGAAAAAGAGATAAGACCCTTGACATGCATTGACTACGATGAGTTGAGCGGGGTGGCGATCAGAATCGGTATCCTTTGCAGTTGATGATTTGTTGTCCGATTGAGAGGCGTTGGTGTACTCTAAAGATAGATCTCCGCCGCAGTACCATCTGTTTGAGAGTTAGGGAGACGAGATATCCCTAAAACGGCGTTGAGCGGTATGGGCATTCGAGTTCACCAGTGATGCCCTTCGGATTGCGAATGCGCCAGCCCATTCATGGATCTCATGCGCCAGGGTCTTCCACCTGCTTAGATTGGTTTGTGGTAGTTTTTCGTGGACGATATCTTGATACACTCTGACGAGAGGAGGATCATGAGGATCATTTGGTCGTTCTCCGGACGCGAGAGACCATCGGGTTGTCTTTGAGGTCGGCAAGTGTGATTTTGGCTTGCGAGTGAGATTTCTGGGACACGTTGTGTCGGCTTCAGGTGTGTCAATAGACCCTGAGAAGGTTGAGGCTATTATGAGTTGGGAGAGGCCGAAGTCGGTCTTCTAGATACGCAGTTTCTTGGGATTGACAGGATATTACAAGAGGTTCATTAAGGATTTCTCCCGGCTAGCAGCACCTATGACTAAGTTGACCCAGAAGGAGGTCAAGTTTGAGTAGAATGACTTGTGTGAGAGGGCATTCCAGGAATTGAAATGGGACTTGCCCACGGCTCTATTTTGGTAATCCGGAAAGGGACGAGTACTCGGTGTCTTGATAGCGAGACGGTAGGATGTGTTTTGATGCAGTCAGGAGGAATGATAGGTTATGGTTCTCGGCAGGTTAAAGAATCCATTGGTAGAATTACCCTACACATGACATGGAGTTGGCGGCCATTGTCTTCACCTTGAAGATTTGGCGTTATACGGCGAGGAGTTCGAGGTGTACTCATACCACAAAAGTCTAAGGTATATTTTCACACAACGGGACCTCAATATGAGGCAATGCAGATTGATGGAGTTCCTAGAGGATTATGACTTCACTTTGCATTACCATCCTGGTAAGGCAAATGTGGTGGCTGATGCACTCAATCGGAAGTCACGGGAGGCTTGTTGGCTGAAGTATGGCTTCCGGGAGTGGCGGATGCTCGGGTGTGGGACGGTTGAGACCTGATCTGGCGGGAAGAAGGCTGGGTGTTATGGGAAGTTTAGTGGCTACGCCTTCCCTACTGAGCAGGGTGATTGAGTCCTAGGGGCAGGACGCGGAGATAGTGTCCATCAGGGACCGGGTACAGTCAGGTATAGGTGACGAGGGCTGGACCATCCACGCAGATGGTAGTCTTCGGTATAGAGGACGGGTAGTGGTTCCCTAGTTGATAGAGTTGAGAGAGGAGATCCTCATGGAGTTCCATTGCTCTCGTTTCAAAGTGCATCCAGGTGGCACGAAGATGTATCGAGATCTTCGTCGCCAGTATTATTGGGGCGGGATGAAGAGACACATTGGGGATTTTGTTCGACGGTGTCTCACATGTTAGCAAGTAAGGCCGAGCACCGAGGCTCTTTGAGAATTTTACTCCGACCATTGAAGGTAGCGAAGTGGAAGTGGGAGCATGTCACGATGGACTTTGTGACTCACTTACCACGAACATCTCGTAGACATGTTGCGGTGTTGGTCATAGTGGACTGGCTCACAAAGTCGGCACATTTCCTAACCTTGTGGATGACCTTTACACTGGAGGAATTCTGCAAGCTGTATATACGAGAGATTGTTAGGTTATATGGGGTACCAGTATCTATCGTATCGGACAAAGATCCCAGGTTCACGGCACACTTTTGGAAGAGTTTCCAGAAGGCCATGGGGACACAGTTGATGATGAGCACCGCTTTTCATCCACAGACAGATGGTCAGTCGGAGAGGACTATACAGGTTTTAGAGGACATCTGCGAGCATGTGTCCACTGGGCCCCTCAAGTGTAGGCGGGAAGAACATTTGCCCTTGGTAGAATTAAACACAACAACGGTTATGGGGCAAGCATACGAGATGGCACCCTATGAGGCCCTTATATAGGAGAGTGTGTCATCCATTGTTGAGTGGAGGTGGAGAAAACTCCTTTTGTACCTTAAAAATACCACTAAATTTTATAATAATTTTATTATATAATGCAAGGTATGAATTGAGCGAGTGGGTTTTCGGGAAAAATTGATAAATTAACAAATTGTGAAATGTAAATTTAGTGAACCGAGAAAATTTAGGCGCTAGAACAAGGATAAAATTGAAATTGCCATAAGGGATATAAAAATCATAAAGGGAGTAGAGATGGGCCATAATAGAAATAAAACAAGTTGATTTGCAAAATTAAAAGGGTGAAGGACTTAATTGCAATATGGAGAATTATGGGAGGATAAAAGGGGGAGATAAAACCAAAATTCATATTTTGGTCTCCAATTTGCCCTAGCAAACCCGTAGGAGAGGAGAAAAGAGCAAGAAGGAAGAGGAAGAAGAGGAAGAAGGAGGAGGAGAAGAAGAAGATAAAAAAGGTATGTTTTCAACTTGGGATCAAGTGTATTTTGATTTCCTAAGGCTTTGGTTTGGAGAATTGTTCCTCCTTTGTCTAGGGTTTTGTGGAAGAGATCACCCAAACCCTTGAATTATTTCAGATTATCTAGGTAAACCCCAGATAAGGTAGAAAATAAACATGGAATCATCAAAATTGTAAGATGTTTAGAAGAATTGATGGACCTTTGGGTGAATTCATGGGATTTTACCTAGGGTTTGTGGTATAGGTTCAAACCACCAATACAAGAGTATTTTGAGTTGTTTTGGATGATTATATGATGGATTACCCAGGAATTAAGAATGTGGAAGCAATATAAGGAGAATTGGCGTATCAAAAGTGGCAAAAGCAAATCTGGACAATTTCAGGGCATGTAGAATGCAGTACGGGGTGTCTTAGTACACCCCACGAGGAGAAACTGACATGTACCGGTATAGGTCCGACATGTACCGGTACGTATAGCCAGATGCAACATGTACTGATGCGAGAAGTGTGCCGATACGTGTATTTAAAATGACCCAGTTATTGTAGTTTTGCGTATTTAAGCCTAAATTCATACACCGTTGGTATAGGAACCCTAAGAAATGAATAATAGGGGTTCGAATAAGAATGAGACTAAGTAAAAAACGTATCGTACCTCGCCGCCTCGGCAAAGCGAATTTGTTTAGTATGATTATTTGCATAACCACTAAGAGTGAAAATTTTGTATTTAACTAGGTGCGGGTGAAGATGACAACCTGACCTAGGATTGATATCGAAAAGGAATCGATAATTGTTTTGTTCTATACCCGTTCTTTATTCTTGGTTTGTTCTCTAATTGTTCTTTATTCCAGTACTGTTCTATACTTGTTCCCGTTCTCTATTTGTGAAATATACATATATATTGATTTGAATCATTGTTATTCGAACTATTTGTCAAATATATGCATGTGGACGAGTATTTGAACTATAAGTGAGTTTACTGCATAAAAGTAAATTGATTTTGAAAGCATTATTGATGATGAAGCCAACATAGTGAGTTACTATTTGAATTCGTCATCTGGAGTAACAAAATTGTTAAATGGAAACCACATTGCTACTAAATGACAAACAGGACATGATTCACCAACTGAATCTGTCGTGAATGTCTAATTCTATAGTCAGATGTGAAATGGTAATATTGAGTGTGAAACCACATTGCTACTGAATGACAAACAGGACAGGATTCACCAACTGAATCTATTGTGGATGTCGAATTATATAGCCATATGTGAAATCACAAACCGAAAAGCGAAACAATGGTATTGAAAAGTGTATTTGTATAAGTATCTTTTACATTGCACAGATATTGTATAAAGGCATTATTTTGATAAATGCATAATTTATATGGAACGAAAATGGAATACATAACTGTATAGAACCACTAAGCATGAAAATGTAGTATTGTTTTATCCAAATGCTTGAGTCTTAGAGTGATAGACATTGAAGCAAGACGAATCTAGGGCTCGAGTCGTAGAGAAGGAATTACGGATTATGCTCCGTCATATGCATTACTCCATTTCTTTCGAACATTGACATTTTGTAAAACAGTTTGAACTCTGAATTAGTATTTTTGTAAAGATGCATTTGCTAAATCTGAGTGTTATAAGAACCTTTTTGAATGTGTAAATGTTTACCAGGCTTGCAAAAATAAATACTTCAGCGAAGTACAAAATCTAAAATGAATAACACAAGACAAATGTTTTGATAAGATAATTGAAAATGTCGGAGTAAACCGGGCTTCAGCTTGGATCCGCCAATCGGGTCAAGTCGGGGATTCGGGTCGTGACACTTTTGAAAACTAAAATTTAATAAAACGATAACTAAAAAGGGATTTAATTAATGACTTAAATCTAGGGCGTCCACAGGGAGTTTTGATTCGGACTCATGGCCGGGTCGGTCGAGACTCGAGGGTCGCCACATCCACCATTGGTCCTGACTTGATTCGAGACACCACCGAGAGAGTGGGTTTGATACGGAAACGCCTTCTCATGGTTCAGAGCCGACAGAAGAGTTACGCTGATAAGCGGCGATGACCTTTAGAGTTTGAGGCGAGTGATCATGTCTTCTTAAAGGTGATGCCTGAAAGAGGAATGGTCAGATTCGGCAAGCGGGGGAAACTATCGCCGAGGTTTATTGGGCCCTTTGAGGTACTCGAGAGGGTGGGGGCAGTTGCATATCGATTAGCATTACCGCCGAGTTTATCAGGTGTCCATGAGGTATTCCATGTCTCTATGCTCCGAAAGTACACTCCAGATCCAGCTCATGTAGTGGACTGGGGCAAGCTTGTTATTGATGCAGATGGGACCTTCGAGGAGGGACCTGTGCGTATTATGGATAGCCGAGAGCAGGTTTTGCGCCAAATGTCAGTTGCTGCTCATATGAAGCGCCAAATTCGGATGACCATAACTTCCTTGTCCGAAGTCCGTTTTGCGCGTTCTTGGATTCTATGGAAAGCTCTCTGAGTCTAGAATCTAACCATATGCATGTGGATGGCATTTGGTGCTCACATAGTTTCTGAAAAATTGATCATTGCACTAAGTGCACTAATTACTAGAATCTTGAATGAGATGGATTGTTATGTGTCATTGCTTAATTATTGAGTGACATGTGAATATGCGTGAATGAGGCTATTATATAGCTTGTTGAAGGTTACCTGCACAAAAAAAAAAAAAAAAGACGCCCGGGATTTGGGGTGTCACATATCGCGAGACTCATACCTGAGTAAAAATGGCCTCTTGGGCCCATAAACCAATACTCATCAAATATACACCCAACTATTTTCCAATAGTTCAAGAGTTATAACATTTCTCTTAATACAAACACATATTAAAATTACAATTCTAATACATGTTATACCAAAAACCATAAAGCCCATGGCCAGGCTTTCTTGAAATCGGCCTCTAAGATGAGGCAGTCTTCTCGAGGCGCTCCACGTACACGAGAAAAAAAATGATATTCCCTCGACAGGGTGAGCTATCGCCCAGTAGTGGAATCACCCTAAATAGGTTACTCCCCACCTAAGTGCATATGCAATGATCCAATGTAAACACACATTCAAGTAAATTTGTGATCCTACTTGAATGTCTACATGCTAAACCCATGTCTCGAGTCCTCACCGACTCCCTCACACTTGCCTAAGCTATGTATAAGAAAAATACCATTTTCAAAACAAAACTTATTGTTCTCGAAAATACACTACCGAGCTTCGGTAAAAATATGGGACTACCCTCCGAGGCGAATGTGTTGGAGAACTTGAAACGTTGCGGTCCTAAATAAAGAGTGAATACATTTCGTCTTGCAGCATTACAGGAAAATCGTAATGAAATTACTTCAAACCATTAGTTTTTATTTTAATTCATGTTATGCGCTCACTAATTTCTAAGTTACCGGTGTATATGAATGCATTATGCCATTTCAGCACAATCGACAATATATCAAATATATGCATATATTATCAAATTTCTGATCACATCACATGTTATTCAAATTTGATCAACCAACTCCCAAATTTTGCTCACTTGAGCTAATCACTATTCCATTTCCAATGGCCTACACCTACAATTATATTCTATATAATTATGTCATCCTGCTAATACACAAAGTTCATGCATTAACCTATCCTTTTCCACACAAATCAAGCCATTCACTTCAAACAATTTCCTACACCCAAAACACGGACCTTTTTTTTTGTCCATTTCACTCTGGCCCCGGGACATTTTCCAATCCCAACGAAGCGAAGTGAAACATCAAGTGAGAAGCGACCTCATCAGCTCATTGTTCCACTTTTTGAAACCGATTTCCATGGCCATTTCCGGCCTCATACACACCAACACACAATTTATTGCATAAATTATGAAACAAACACCCAAAACAGTCCCCACACAGTCACGGACTATCCAAATGGGTTCCAAAAATTTCCACACTTCGGTTCCAAGATTTGGGACCGATCAAACGACCACTCACGACCTCAAACCAACATAAGCATCACAAAACACTTAAATCAAGAGTTAAACAAGTAGGATAAAACCCCTACCTCACGGAGTTTGTCGAAACTCCCAAAACCGGTGCCAGTGCATGTAGTCGCTAGCGTGAAACCTTTCCTTCTTGGCGAAGAAATCACAGACGGTCAGAAGTCCTTGGGATCTTAGAGAGAAGTCACTCTCTCTCTCTCTAAAAACCCAAAACCTAAGCTTCTGTAAATTTCTTCCTCCTCCTTCACGTTTTTGGCCTTTTTGAAAAAATGGAGAAGATGATCACTATTCCCTATTTTGTCCTTATTATCATTAAGAATTCAAAAATGCCATCCATGTCCCCTTTCTTGGATATTTGACACTTAGCACTATCTCAGCCGTCCATTTCCATCATCTCTCTACTCATGCAACATGTGTCACATAAGTACATGGTATAGGTGACCTTTGTCACATCACATGTCGTTTTACGACACTGAATCACCGTCTGTGAAAAACATGTAAGTCAGTACATTTAGAGAATTACGACGAGAGTCGACGTGTTAGCTAGATTTCACGAGACGATTCCAATGGTGAAATCCTTTTCGTCATCCGAGATCTAGAAAATTTCATAATGCTAGAAGTACGATTTTGCCTTTTTAAAAAAAAATTGAATTTTCTGGATATACACATTCTCCCCTCCTTAAAAATTTCGTCGAAATTCCACACACTGCATCTAACCACGTGCATACTATGTAACCTCACCCAACTCCAAGACCCAGAGTGTCGAAGATTGCAAGCCAGCAGGCTAAGGTCCCAGTCTCTTTCTTGGAGTAATTTTGTGACTCATCCATGTTAAGAATGACATCAAACACAATATGTCCTACCACCCTAAGATTACCATGAGTAGAATCAGGATCACGACTCACAGTCTCGACATCTGATAACTCTGCGCCACACATCCTAGGGAAGAACACCTATCATCTCTCTAAAGGCCTCGACCTCGAAAGCCTAATTCATGCATCACCGCAAGATGCAACAATGAATGAACACGATGCATCCAGTTCAAAACTACTCTAGTCAGCAAGTACGAGAGTAGAAAGCATTTTCCTGACATATCTAGCTAATGCATGCTCGATCTCTATACTAGCTGAGACCTGCACTCCTAGAGACGATCTCGCCTCATATGCGGTAGCGACGATGGTAACTCACGTCATCGCCTAGCCTAGCAAACTTCGGCTGCAGCTCACGTCTAGACCCCTGACTGGCAGCTATGGCTCACGGCCTATGTGTAGATCTAAGAAATTTACTAGGTGGCTGGTCCCTCGACCATATTAGGGTATAAGGCTGCGTTGTATCTACTCTTGTCCCTCGGTGACTAGGGCCCCTGCTTGTCCCCAAACCTTGGGATCCACGTCTCTGGGGCAGTCCCTCCTCATGTGTCAGAACAAACGTGGTAGCACCATTTGCCCATCTTTGATTGGCAACCCTAACTCATCTCACTTGATGATTGGGATGAGGTGTCCCATAGTAAGGATTCCTGCCTCGTCAAGACAAATCAGGTCGAAAGTGTCCAGGCTATCGGTAGAAATAACACATCATTTGCCCTGCCTGACTAAATGTCCCATCCTGGCCTTGGTCCTGATGACCTCGGGCCCATCCTGGATATCCTTGAAAGCGAAGTCTTAGCTTCTTTCAGGGTTGGAAAGAAGATGGATCTTCCTTCCTCTTAGTACCGGCACCAGCTATCACGGATGCCTCGCATAACATGCCTCTCCTCTGTGGTCATAGTGGAGTCACGACCACGAAGTCCCTCCTCCTCTAACCATTGTAGGACGATGTGTTTCTAAACGCTGGAGGTCGTTTGACCCGCCCTAGCTCACTATTGCACATGCCTGTGCGATAGCGACAACTGCAATCCCTACGGCCTCAGAAAAGGCCTACTGGTCAAAAGTCGATGGTGCTTGACCTTTTCCGTAGACGCCCTCTACGTCTTACTTTAAGCACCATCTACATAAGTCGAATGGCAGTTAAATTCAATGCGGCTTATCTCTAAGGCATAAGCACGGCTTGAATGCTATTCATACACAGAAAACATTTCATATACTAAGTCCTTGCATCTACAGGCAATGCAAGACAATCAATCCACATTAAATCATTTTTTTTTTTTAACAACAAAAATTTTATTTTTGAAATTTTTATTTTTAGAAAATTTAAGCTCATTTGATTTGATTTGATTTTTTATTTTTTGAAAAATTTTGTGAACAATGCTCATGAACAGTGTTCATGAACAGTGTTCATGAGCGATGTCAACGATGACTCGAGAAGCAGGTTATGCGGAGTCAAGCGGATTGGAGTGCACTACGTACGGCTTGCCCGACTGCGAGCCTAGGTGCGCCCGGGCCATGCACCTTTGCGGCGTATCGTGGCGCGCGTGCGCGATTTATGACCTTAACTTTATTTGTATCGTGGCTGAAATTTGGCCGTATCGCGTGCACTCAAAGCGCCCTATAACGTGTGTATTTGGCTGCGCTATATCATAAGACACTCCCGGCTGGCTGGCACTTCTTGGTCGCGATCGCTCGTATGTCGCGACCTAAACCTCGACCATTCAAGCTCACTTTCATCACGGTGTCGAGTGTATGACACGTCTCAACCGACCAACCCGGCCCTCTGTCATGATCTGATCAATTGTATATTGACCTGGCCAACAGACCGGGGCCTCCACTCTGTCCGCATTACAAATTTTGTATCGTGACACCTCCTGACTGCCCTCACTTAGCTTCCCATGTCACGATACAATTGCCATTGTAGCCGTGACCTGATCTCGACGAATTTACACTCCAGATTTCTTTGTGCTCTGTCTGATTTAATTAATAATTATGACCTGATTAAAATATGCAAACCCGTTTCTAACCGTTTACTTTTTTCACACATCACTCTTTTGGAAAAACACCCCGAATATGTATATATATATATAAAAAAAATTCTCATTTTCCAGTACCCCTAAATAAACTTATTAAAGTTATTTTACTCATTTTTTTTTTCGATTTCACACACTGTAAAACCTAAAAATTTTACTCACCTCATTTTTTTTTTTCATTTCCACCAGTAGCCTTCCTTATACTACATGAAACGATACAAGCTTGTACCTTTGCTATCCGCACTCGAAATTTTCAAGAGTTTAATTATAAACTCTTTTTCTTTATCTGAAAACACGGACCCGATTTTGACACTGCATAATCCCTAAGGTTGACACCATCCCTATACTATTCTGAGCATACAATTTCAATCCACATGACTTTCAAATGATCGACATATTTATACACCCGATCACACACATAAAACACGGTGCATCACGGTGTTCTAATCATGTCCTTGATTTCCTAGAACAATCACATACCTAATAACATCATTACGCCCCAGTGGTGATGTTCTTACATAATGACTATGGCTTAAGCCTAAGTCCACAATCCCTAGGTTTTCATATACCTAAGTTTTACACTCTGATGTGTGGCTGGCCAAGTCCCAAGCCACAGGTACTCGTGTGCTAAGCTCTGTCTGTGCTTGTGGCTTGTGTCAGGGGCGCTATAGGTACCCACTCGAGCTCCTAGGTAATCGTTTACCTAAGCTGATACCATCTTTGTGACGCCCCCCAGCAGGGGTGTTAATGACCATCAGCTCGCGGAAAATCTATATGTCTCGTATCGCGAGACATTACTGATAAAAATGGCTCTTAGGTCCATGAAACCCGATACTCATCAAAATATCTGCCCAACTATTTTCCAATAGTTCGAGAGTTATAACATTTCTCTTAATCTGAGCACACATTAAAATTCTGATTCTAATCGTGTTATACGAAAAACATCAAAACCTGACCCGGCTTTCTTGAAAATCGGTCTACAAGTTACCGTCTTCTCAAAATATACTATACCTGAAAAATGTTCCCTCGACGGGGTGAGCTATAAGCCCGGTAATTGGAGATCACCCTAAATAGGTTACTCCCCACCTAGTGCATATCACGATCAGTGTAAACACACACTAAAGTAAATTAAATGATCCTACTTGAATATCTACATACTAAACCCATGTCTAGAGTCCTCACCCGACTCCATCACACTTGCAAGTCATGTATGAGAAAAATGCCATTTCAAAACAAAACTTATTTTGGTGCGAAAATACACTCTAGAGAGCTTAGTAAAAATATGGGACTACCCTCAGGGCGAATGTGTTGGAGAACTTCCAGAAAAGTCATGGGTCTCACATTCAAAATGATGCATTTGGACGGAGTCTCCCGTCCAATTCTCAGGAAAATCATCCTGAAGTCTTTCACAACCATGTTCGATTTTATTTTAATTTCATGTCATGCCTCACACCTAATTCCTGGAGTTGGTGCATATGAATGCATTATGCCATTTTATTTGTCGACAATATATCAATATGCATATATTATCAAATTTGCAATCACACACCACATGTTATTCAGATTTGATCGATAACTCAAATTTTGCTCACTTGAGCTATCACTATTCAGAACCGATGGCTGCACCTCTGATTATATTCTATATAATTATGGCATCTCTTCAATACCACAGTTCATGCATTAACCTATCCTTTTCCACACAAATCAAGTCATTCACTTCAAACAATTTCCTACACCTAAAATATGGACCTTTTTTTTTTGTCCATTTTCGCCTGGCCCAGGATTGTTTTACGGTCCCAAAACATAGCAGTGGGCTATACAGCTTGGCGACCCACTCTATCAACCATTTGTTTCACTTTTTGGCAAATTTTATATTCGGCTCGTACACACCAAACACACAATTTATTGCATAAATTATGAAACAAACACCAAAACGGTCCTACGATCCACGGACTATCGAATGAGTTCCAATTTCCACACTTCGGTTCCAAGATTTGGGACCCATTCAATGACCCTCGCTGGCCTCCCGAGCCAACACAAGCATCACGAGCACTTAAATCGAAAGTAAAACATATAGGATAAAACCCCCTACCCCACGGGTTTGAAACTCCCCCAGCAGTACCGCGCGTAGTCCTGTGCGTAGAGCAACTTTCCTTCTTGGCCAGAAGAAATCCGGCGTCCGTCCTTTGGGATCTAGAGAAGTCACTCCCCGCTCTCATCTCTAAAGCCCAAAACCTAAGCACGTAATTTCTTCTTCCTCCTTTATGTTTTTGGCCTTTTGAATAAAGGGAGAAGATAATTACTATTCCCTATTTTGTCCTTATTATCATTAAGAATTCAAAAATGCCATCCATGTCCCCTTTCTTGGATTTTTGACACTTGACACTATCTCGGCCGTCCATTTCCATCATCTCTCTACTCATGCAACATGTGTCACATGAGTACATGTTATAGGTGACCTTTGTCACATCACATGTCGTTTTACGGCACCCGATACCCGATGCCTCGAAAAATGTGCAAATTAAATTTCGCCGGGTGACGTGTTAACTGATTTCGAGGCGATTCCACGACAAATATTTAAATATCAAGATCTAGAAAATTTTCGGATTTTTACCAAAATTATGATTTTTCCCTTTTTCAAAAAATTGAAATTTTTTTGGTCTCACACACAAGCCATTTTACGGCACCCGGCACCTCGAAAAACGTGAAATTTCGGTATCCTCGAGTCGATGAAATTCGGCTTGTTTGCTAGTTTCCGAGATGATTCAATGATGAAGTCGTTTGTCATTCGAATTTATAAAATTTTTGGATTTTGGCCAAAGTACCATTTGCCATTTTGAAGAATTAGGATTTTCTCGGGTTTTACCCTTAATGTAACACCGAAATATACCTAGTAGTTTTAGGACTTGTTTAAAGTATATTATAAGCTAAATATGAATTTTCGGAAGCCAAAAATTAGGGCAGAAGAAATGAATGTAGAGACAGAGCAAAGTGGTCTTTCACTTTAGGACATAAAAGCCATAAAAGCATAAGATTATATGTAATTGGAGATTTGAGGAAGATTATGGGTGAAATTAGAATATAGGCATAATTTGAATTTCAAAGGGGAAAGAGCAAAGGGCTTAATGCAAAATGAAGACTTAAAACAAAAAAATGGATTTTTCCTTGTCTTGGCCAAACATAGCCTTAACTCAAAGTTGGATTTAAGACCCAAAATTGGTCTCAATTGAGGAGACCAAGCAGTAAAAAGAGAGAGAGGAAGAGAAGAAAGAAAAGAGAAGGAAGTTCAAGCGAGATAAAAAAGGTATGGAACTATATGGTTTTGTATGGATTTCTTGTTTAGATATGTGTTTGTGGGTTGTGGGTAGTAAACCTAACCCTAGAATGAATTTATGTATAGAAATCATCACAAATCCCTTTGTTTCTCTAGGGTTTTGCTATGAGATGACCTAGAATTCCCATTACATGTGTTTTTGGGTTCTAAGGGTTATGTAAAGTATTAATATGATTGTTCTTGTTCTAGGTTTTGATAGGGATCTAGATTTGCCAAGTTAGGTTGAGTAAACCCTAGACCTTGTATAAGAGATGAATAGAAAACATGTTTGAGTTCAATAGAGGGCATAAGATAAGTATTGGAAGATGAATTGAGTAAAAATAGAGATTTCAAGATGACTTTGGAGTGGTCTTGAAGTGTAGATGAAACATAAGTTGAATTGGGTATCAAAATATGGAAAAAGGAGAAATGCACATTCTGGACATTTCGGGGTCATGTACCAGTACACCTTGAATGTGTACCAGTACACCCTTCGGAACCAATGTGTACCGGTACACATTAGGGAGTATACCAGTACCTGTTCTACTTTCCCGGTTTTAGGCGGTTAGTATTTTGGTCATAACTTCCTCATTTCTTATCCGATTTGAGTGATTCAAGTGGCCAATTAAAATAGACTTCAAGGAGAATCAAACATAAATAAATAGACATCGTCAAATTCTAACTCTAAGTGGCCCAAAAATTCACTCAAAGTGGGGCCATGTGTAAGCCAAATTCTGGTTTCAGTTTTGATCATAAAGTAGTCCGGGTTGTTTCGGACGTAACTTGAATTGATTACTTGAATTGGGTGATTCCAGTTGGAGACCAGAACCATAGCACCTTAGCTTTAAATGAGTACAAAGACCTAGTGTAAAGGCGGGATTCTTCCCCGAAAAACTAGTAATACAAACTGTCCTAATTATAATCGGTAAATTGGTGGTTGGCATTAAAATGCCATAACTTTATTTTGGATGATCCAATTGGAATAATTCCAATTTCTAAGTAAAATAGATTCATTGAGGGACAAGAATATGTGAATAAGTATATGAAATGAGCACATTAATGAATATGTGAATGAGTATACATGAATGAGTATACGTGAATGAATACGTGAATGAGTATTTATGAATGAGTATACATGGGCCAGTATCGTGAATGAATAAATGAATGATTTATGAATGAGTATCACGTGAATGAATACGTGAATGACTATTTATGAATGAAGAGTATACATGAATGAGTATCGTGAATGAATATGTGAATGAGTATTTATGAATGAGTATCGTAGATAATAATTATACGTGAATGAATAATAACTAATTAAAAATATGAAATGAGCACATGGAATGAGTATGTGAATGAATATATGAATGAGCATATGAAATGAGTACGTGAATGAGTTTATGAAATAGTACCTGGAATTAGTATATTTTGAAGAAAAGATTATCTCTGAAAATGATTATGGAGTGGAAATGTGATATTTAAAAAACCGAATGAAAGTGAGCGATAATAGGATGGGATTCATCGAAGCGGAATCCGTCAACAAATATGAATCACAGTGAATATGGAATTGAAATGCAGTATTTGAAAACCGAATAAGAAAATGAATGATAAAAGGGCGGGATTCATCAAGCGGAATCAAAAGTCGGGTGTAAGCGAATGATATCTGAATGAAGCGTGGGATGCACCCAGGCGTTCGTCACTAAGGCACCTGAAATTATCAATGTCCCACTTGGCCAGGATGCACTAATCGGCACATCCGTCATGGGGCGTATGGCGATGAAGAAATGTCACTTGGCGAGGATAAGCTAATCAGCATCCGTCATGATGGCGTATGACATTTAATTGATACGCATTAATGGGGATGCACCAGCGGCATCGAATCGCGTCAGGAGGAAGCCCAGAATAATTGATGCGATGTCGGGATCGCAAGCGGCATTACCGTCATGATGGGAGAGCCAAGATAATTAATACCACATGTCAGGGATGCACCAAGCGACATCCGTCATAATCAGGAGAACCGATAAGTGATACCCGCGTGTGGGATGCACCAAACGGCATCCGTCATGATGGGAGAATCGAATAATTGATACCACGTGTCGGGATGCACCAAACGGCATCCGTCATGATGGGAGAACCGAATAAGTGATACCACGTGTCGGGATGAACCAAACGACATCCGTCATGATGGGAGAATCAAATAAATGATACCACGTGTCGAATGCACCAAATGGCATCCGTCATGATGGGAGAACCAAATAAGTGATACTGCGTGTGGGATGCAAAGCATCATACTTGATGGGAGATAGAATCGTTAAATGTATAGCACATTACGAATGATAATAAGGGTGGGATTCATCAAGCGAAATCGTCGAAATTGTGGTCGAATAGTCAAGGTGAAATAGCCAACATTGACGAGTGTAATGGGATTGTTATGAATATGCTTAAATCTCATGAATTGATTGTGAAATGAATTGTTGCATTGAGAATGCATGATATGAGTTCCACTTTTATCATATTATGTATGGCTGTATTCTTGACTCAATGGGCTTTCCATAGAGTCTAGAACACTGAATCGGAGTTAGATGAGGAGATATGACCTTAGAGTTGGAGGTCATGCATAGTCAACCTGGAAGCGAGTGACTACAGGCCGAGCTGAGCTAGCTGAGCTGACCTCAGTAAACTTGGTCCTATCACCTCCAGTTGGCATCTTCCTATCCTCCTCAGGCATATCAATGTATTCTTGACTTAATGGGCTTTCCATAGAGTCCAAGAACACCCAAATCGGAGTTCAAGCGAAGAGGAGATGCTGCTGACCTTAAGTTGGAGGTCATGCATGATCAGTCTTGACAGCGACACAGATTGACAATTTGCCTTTGGTAGCGAATCAATCCAACCTTTCGATCTGACATCTAATATATCTTCCTCAGGTATAGATATATTCTTGACTCAATGGGCTTTCCATAGAGTCCAAGAACACCAAATCGAAGTTCAAGCAGAGGAGATATGTGTAAAAGTTGGAGTCATCGCGGTCGATCTTGATGGTGGCTGGGTGACGAGCTGCACTGAAGTGACGATCTCAGTCTAACACCTCAGTTTGACATATAATATCTTCCCTCGGGCATATGGATGAATTCTTGGCTCAATGGGCTTTCCATAGAGTTCAAGAACACCCAAATCGGAGTTCAAACGAAGGAGATATGACCTTCCGAAGTTGGAGGTCATGTGCAGTCAGTCTTGACGAGTTGACCTGAATTGACGAGCTGCACTGAAGTGACGAGCTCAGTCTAACACCTCAGTATGACATCTAATATCTTCCTTGGGTATATGAATGTATTCTTGACTCAATGGGCTTTCCATGGGAGTCGAGAGACACCAATCGGAGTTCAAGCGAAAGAGATATGACCTTAGAAGTTGGAGGTCATGCGCAGTCGATCTTGACGAGTGACTGGGTGACGAGTACTGAAGTGACGATCAATCTAACACCTTGGTATGATATCTAATATCTTCCTCAGGTATATGAATGGATTCTTGACTCAATGGAGAAACTCCATAGAGTCCAAGAACACAAATCGGAGTTCAAACGAAGGAGATATGACTTTCGAAGTTAGGTCATGGCTTGGTCAGTCTTGACGAGTGACTGAATTGGCGGTACTGAAGTGACGAGCTCAGTCTAACACCTCGGTCTGACATCTTATATCTTCCTCAGGTATATGAATGTATTCTTTACTCAATGGTCTTTCCATAGAGTCCAAGAACATCCAAATCGGAGTTCAAACGAAAGAGATATGACCTTCCGAAGTTGGAGGTCATGCGCGATCCAGTCTGACAGCATTTTAGATGACGAGTACACCTTTGAAGTGACGAGCTCGACTCTGAGACAGGCTGAGCTCTCTTCGGGACGAGCTAAGCTCTACATGACCGAGTTGAACTGCATGACGAGTTGAGCTACGCATGACGAAGTTGAGGCTCTGCGGAGACCGAGGTCTGGCCGAGCCTCTGTTGACAACCTCTATGGGGTGACCCTTCACGGGTTTGGTATTCAAGTAAAAAGACCGCCTTGGTCTCTGGGGTTTAATTAGAAATTCAAAAGCCTAACATCAATTTCACGGACGTGGATACAATTTCTCAGAAGGACTTACTGCCAAATTCTCTTTATTTCTGACCCAAACCCCGTTCTAAGGTACAAGGTAGTTGACCAGGTGTGAAGCCCGGCCGACCAGATTTAGGCGGGCTAGACCTCGAAGAAAGGACTATAACTTAGTCTACAGAGGTCCAAATTAAGTTAAAGCCTAACATCAAGCTCATTGATATGGCTACAATTTATCAGAAGTACTTACTTCCAGATTCCCTTTACTTCTGACCTAAAAACTCGTTCTAAGGTCCGGCTCCTGCATATGATCAAAAATAGGGAATTTTCTTGGTTCAACCTGCAACTAGACCCTTCCTAAAACACATATCTAGGATCCTTAGAGCTCTGCTCAACTTAATCCTAACAAGAAATGAGATTGGGAGTTTCCAAACCCAAGACATGTATCCATATTCAAATTTAGTAGTTCCATACACCCCAAGACATGTGTATTCATACAAATATTCACGGTTCCATACACATTGATGTCTCTTTCCTTTTCCTTCTTTCTTCTTTTCTTTCTCTTCTTCTTCTTCTTAGTTTTGCTCTCTCTCTCTCTAAGACCAAAATGAGATATTTCTTTTGGTCTTCTCCTTCAACTGATCTTATCCCCTTTTATTTCACTTTCCAGGAGAAACTTCCTCCTGCTCCTTCAAGCCACTTATCTCTTCCACAATTTTTTTCCTTATTTTATTCTAATATCTTTCTTTTATTACTCTTTGGTCCTCCTTTCAGTTTTATTCTCTATTCAATTTATCAAAATCCTACTTTGACATATGAACTTATTATATTATGACCCTTGGGTCATGAATTGGTAATTTAGTAATTTACCCATGGTGTTGTATTAATTCCAAGTTATTGCTTATTTTATTAGGATAAATATACTTTTGCTTATTATACCCTAAACATGTCAGCGCTAGTATATTTGAGGTGTTACAATGCCCCTTGAATCTCTAAGCTGATCTTATACCACTAGGTCGAAATTCTAGGTTTGTTAATGTATGGCCCTGGCTGAATTCCGATTAACGCTGCTAAGTATGATCTAACTCTGTGCAATCTTACTCTTTTTTCTTACTATTTTCCTCTCTAATTTTCAAGAACTAAACATAGCTTAAGATGAGCAAAAAGGAAAATGAGGAGTAATGGGAATTCAAAGAGGTTTTGATTGTTACTTGTCAGTGTCTCGAGAACCTTGTTTCCTCATTTCAAAGTAGATCTTAGTAGACAACTCGTTATCCTCCAATTTGGTGAAGCCGGAAATATATTTTTCAGCTTCATTCCATTCCCCTTTCAGTGCCATCTCTTCAAAATATTCTAAGTTAAAGAAAAGACCAGATTCCTTCTCCAGCCTATCAAAAATTGAGAAAAATCATATGGGTAAGAAGAAAAAGAAGAACAAGAAGAAAAAAAGAAGAAGAAAAAAAATAGAAGAAGCTACGTATGAGGCGAGTCTCTTTAGTATTATGATCTTCAAAGGAATTTCAATTGTGGCAACACAATCTTTCTAGACGAGAAAGACATCTTGTGCAGAGAAACCACAATCTATAGTGGATGGCAGAAAATCCAAACGGAGTCTAAAACTTTAAAAATGATGAATATTCGGTTAAATAACCTCGAATAATTAGCCATTGTAAATCTAACCCTTTTATGTTTCTCGAATAATTTTTTTGGATGAAATGTTTCTGTTTTATATATTTTATTATCTTTTAAAAAAGAAAGAGTTATTTTTACAATAGTGTAATAAAGGTATTTTTGCCAAAAAAAAATGTTAAAATTTGATGAAGGGTGGTTAGATTTCCAAATTTTGGTTTTCAAAATCATATCCCCTTAAAGATATAATAATAATAAAAAAAGGCCACCAAGTAAAGTTGGTGAAAACATACATTCTGATCACACAAAACCCCGACAACCCAAAAGCCATCTCTCTCTCTCTCTCTCTCTTTCTATAGAAAAAGGGAAAAGTAGATGAAAATATACGTTCATTTCCTTATTAAGATAAACTACTTAACAAGTCATTTCTGGCTGCATTTTCTGTTGGCAAACAGCATACTTCATATTAAGGTAAGATATATTCTTTTATTTATTTATTATTATTCATATATAGAAGAAATGGATGGAGGAATCTATCTGACAGAGGAGAAGGATAACACATAACCGTTTTTTTTAGAATTTATACAAAATTTAAAATATATATTCTAGTGTACATTGAAGCATTTATATGGGGTGATGAATAACCACACTTACACTTACATTCATCTTATATAGATGAACCTTCATTAACCCTCATTTATGGAACTTCATAACTCACCATTAACGTGAGTAATTTGAACCATCTTTGTAAGCCTATAAAAAAGGCCTTCACCATCCTTTGTAAAGGTATCCTAAGAAAGTAAGACTTCTCTAATTCATATTTCTCTATTTCTCTTTCTCTTTCCATACTTATTATTTTCATATACATGAGAATATATTTATCTTAACATCACATTTTATAATACTTTCACAACATGCATTTTAGCTATAAAGAACACCAAGAATTCAATTGAAATGCACGCATGATTCATCCCAATTAGGGTGGCTCAACCTTTGTTTAGATTTGAATAACGAAGCCATGCTTTTACATCCTGGGAGGAGCTTAAAAAACAATTGCTCATTTGTTGGGTTGCAAGATGGGTCTATCCTCCATCGTTTCTTTGTTGTTCGACAACAAGGTTTAGTGGCGGAGTATCGAGCTCTATTTGAACATCTTGTAGTGTCTTTGGGAAAATTGGAAGAAGAGACCATGGCTACCGTTTTTGTGAATGGGTTAAACGAGAAACTCCGAGCGGAATTGATGGTGATGAATTCCATTGGCTTGATAGAGATGATGGATATGATTGGAAGGATTGAGGCCAAGAATCAAAGAGTGACCTCAGCCCATACACCCAAAAACACTAAAGACCTTCATTCATTCCAACCAAAGAGTGAGCGCAGAACCATTTCATGGGTTCTAAACAAAAACACAAGCTGACCTTCTGACTTCAATACTCTTGTACCATCCCAACCCTTAACAATAAGGACCCAGCCACTCATCCTTACCCAAATCAAATTAACATTGATAATCATAACCTTAGAATAAGGCAGTTAACTCCAGCAGAAATGCAGACGCGAAGGGAACAAGGGCTGTGCTATCGATGTGATGAGAAGTGGCATGTAGGGCATCGATGTAAACAAAAAGATAAATGTATTGCTGGTTAGTGAGGGGGATGAAGGAGTTTTGGGAGATGAGGAATTTGTACCAGAGGTGGTGGAAGAAGTGGAGGCCGTGGAGCTGTCGTTAAACTCCGTGGTGGGGTTACCGGAACCACTCACTATGAAACTCATAGGGGAGATAATGGGAAAGAGGTGGTAGTCTTTATCAATTGTGGGGCCACCCATACATTTATTTCCAAGTCGGTGGTGGAGTCGTTGCAAATACCACGACAAGGGACATCACAGTATGGAGTGGTAATTGGTTCGGGGAAGCAGATAAGGGGAATGGGTGTTTGCAAGGGAGTGGTTTTGCAATTGCAGGGCATCACCATCATTGAAGATTTTCTACCATTGCCTTTAGGAAGCACCGATGTGATTTTATGGCTAAAATGGTTGGCTACTCTTGGAGAAACGAGAGATGATTGGAGGAAGCTTACCATGTCCTTCGAGTTGGGAGGAAAGACGGTGATCTTTCAAGGAGATCCTAGCCAGATTAAAGCTAGAGTTTCCTTGAAAACTATGGTAAATGAGTTGCAACAAGAGAAAATAGGGCTAATGGTTGAGTTATATCAATTGACTGTGAATAATGAAAATTCTGAGAATGTAACTCCAAAGGTGCAGTAGATTTTAAGTGAATTCCAAGACATATTTGCACAGTCCACTTCACTTCCCCCATTTCGGGTTATGACCATGCAATTGTGCTCAAGGAAGGAGTAGGGCCAGTTAATGTGCAACCCTATAAATACCCGCACATACAAAAAAAAAAAAAAAGAAATCGAAGAGCTAGTTTAAAAAATGTTGGCTGGAGGGATAATCTAACCGAGTATCGGCCCTTTTTCAAGTCCAGTGCTATTGGTGAGAAAGAAAGATGGGAGTTGGCATTTTTAGGTGGATTATCGGGCATTGAATCGAGTCATGGTTCCGGATAGATTTACAATACCCAATATAGACGAGTTGTTGGATGAGATTCATGGCTCAAGGGTGTTTACCAAATTCGATCTCAAATCTGGGGAAAACCCGACGATGTGTCGAAAACAGATTTTCGCACACATAAAGGTCATTATGAATTTATGGTGATGCCGTTTCAATTAACGAATGCACCGACTACATTTCAAGCTCTTATGAATTCCATTTTTAAAGGGTTGTTTCAGAGGTATGTATTAATATTTTTTGATGACATTCTTATTTATAGTCCTTCATTGGAAATTCATTGGGAGCATTTACATGTTGTTCTAACCATCTTGCGTGAGCATAAATTATATGCCAACGTCAAGAAATGTTGTTTTTGTCAGTTAGAATTGGAATATTTAGGCCATATCATCTCATAAAAGGGGTGGTTGTTGATCCAGAGAAAGTCAAGGCTATGGAGGAATGGCCTCTTCCTTCGAACCCAAAAGAACTAAGAGGATTTTTAGGGTTGACTGGCTACTATCGCCGTTTTGTTAGAAATTATGGAAAAATTGCAGCATCCTTGAAAAAACTCCTTAAGAAGGAGGGGTTTGAATGGTAGGAAGAAGCAACCCAAGCAGTGAATTTGTTGAAGACAACAATGGAAGAGTCTATTTTAGTACCGAGACTTTAATGAGCCATTGTCTTTGAAGCTGATGCCAGGGCTGGTTTTGGGCGCGGTCATGTCTCAAAGAGGACGCCCTATTGTTTTTTTCAGCCACGCTCAAACTGGCAAAGCCCAATACAAGTTGGTATACGAGAGAGAGCTAATGGCGATAGTAATGGCTATCCAAAAATGGAGGCACTATCTTTTAGGACGACATTTCATTGTAAAAACAGACCAAAAGTCCCCTAAGTTTCTCCTTAAGCAATGATTGGTGACTACTAAATATCAACATTGACTTACTAAACTTATGGGGTTTGACTTCAAAATCCAATATAGGCCGGGGTTAGAAAATAAAGCAACAGATGCACTCTGCATTGAGAAAAGCGAGTTACATCTTTATTTACATTCCTTAGGTAGGTGGATTGAGCCTGATTAAGTGACATTAGCAAGGATCATGAACTTGAACAAATTTTGCATTCTCTGTCTCAAGATCCAAGTGCAAAGCCTGGTTGGGAATTATTTCATGGAAAACTTTTCTATCAATGAAAATTAGCCATTCCCCGATCCTTTTCTTTGGTTACTAAATTCTTACAGGAGTTTCACAACACTCCTAGTGGGGAACATGGCAGATTTTTGAGGACTTACAAGTGCGTGGCAGATAAACTTTTTTAGGAAGGGATGCGCGCTAATGTTCGACAATTTGTAGCTGAATGCCCAATTTTCTAGTAGAACAAATATGAGATGCTATCATGCGCCCCAAAATCCCAGGGTCCGTTGGCAACTGTCAGCCAGCGAGAAGGTCGTGGATGTCGGGTAACTGACACCACACCATTGAATCTTTTTCATGGGACCTAAGTTTGCGAAAATCCCGGAAGAGTCTCCTTTGTACGGGGGAGCTCTGCAAAATGCAACTGTGCAATTACATAGCCTTTGTCCTAATATTGTACTTGACCACAGGGTCCACATAAGAAATAAAAATGGCCCTGTAGGGCCCGTTTATCCATATAAATACAATCTATATCAAATGCAAAGTTATTACATCACTCTTAATACAAAATATTATATTAAAACTAACATGTTCTAATATAATATACAAAACATGGATCAAGGCCACAATCCGGCCCGCTTCATAATGTTGGCCTCTAGAACCTGCGTCTGCTGCACATGTCTGTACACGAAAGGGGTCCCGTGACGGGGTGAGCTAACGCCGGTGAGATAAATCCCCTCTGAGGGTTATTCCCCACCCTAAATGCATATGAATGGTCAAAAAACCAAGCACACACCAACCTAGGACATGCAATCCTAGCATAATTCTACTTATTCATGAATGAGGGACGCAGCTCATCATGCCCGCGTATGTCGAGTCAGGCTCCCTGTGGCTTGAGCATTTTGCCATGAATGAAATCCATTTTCAAACAAAGGTATTTGTGTTTACCCGTGGACAACCCTCTGATATAATTAGTGACACACTCTGATAATTTATTTTGTGGACAACCCTCCGATGTATATCAATTGGGCATACTCCGACGATTGACATTATATGGACAACCCTCTGATGTATATCAATTGGGCATACTCCGACGATTGACATTATATGGACAACCTTCCGATGTATATCAATTGGGCATACTTCGACGATTGACATTTATATGGACAACCCTCCGATGTATATCAATTGGGCATACTCCGACGATTGATATTGTGTGGACAACCCTTCGATATTATAGTGGACATACTCCGATAAATAATATTGTTGGTCAACCCTCCGAAACAATTCTCTCAAGAAACCACCTCATGTACTCACTCCTACTGTTCTAGGGTGCCCCAATGCATGTGAAATGCAATGAGCCATTTCCATTTCCTTAACCCGTGCAACACCATGCAAACCATGGATCTCCATTGGACTTCGTCCAAAGTACGAGTCCACAACCCATTTACCAAGGATGATGAATGACAACGACTATGCACTCACACCCACACCATGTGATGTCCTCGTGCACCAGTGCGATGCAATTGTGCCATTGCACTCTAAGTCATGCCCAATGTATAAAGACCTCTACATGGACACCCTATACCGTACACTCCACCATGTACCATGGACACTCATGTCTAATGTACACAAAAGTCCATACATTCATTAAACGTTAATATACATGCAGTCATACTAACATTTATCACATTCATGTCAACACATCAAACAAGCATGCATCAACATCTTTCCGACTACTACTTAGACAAGTAATGTCATACTCAAATCCCTAGGCTACATCATGGCGCATAATGCCCAATAAACTAGCTTACAACATGTCATGCAATAGCCATGTCTACACGAAAACACATCCTGACCCAATATGTTAGAGCACACATATTGACATCGAAGCATGACACCTCATGTAGTATGTTTTCAATCAATCACACACAAACACATGTTAACATTTCATCAAGTCACTACCTGAGCAAATGTGTACACCTCATTTCCTAGGCTAGTGTGGCATATCATGCACCTAAGATAGCCTACAAGCTTTTGCCATGTAATGGCCATGAAACACACAACTCCTCACATCCACAATAATAATTAGCATACTTGTTGTAAAAATCAAATTTTCAACAAGGATGTGACATAATTTCCATTGAAAATCATATGGTCAGTTCCCTTAGACTCCAGAGCTTTCCATAGAGTGCAGAACACCACGAATCGGAGTTTGAATGAAGTTTATGTCATCTAAAGTTGGAGGCCTATGAACAGTAACTAACGCGCACCAACAAGGGCCTACTGTTTTTCGTCATTTTAGGACATAATATGAGTCCAAATTGCATTAAGTTATATACGGATGGATTTTAGACTCAAAGGGCTTTCCATAGAGTCTAAGAACACCTAAAACGGAGCTCGGTCGAGAAAGATTCTGACGCGTCAGTTCAGGCCTACCATTATGAACGATGGTAGGCGACCGCGTGAAACCCACAAAATTGCTTTCCCGGGGCTCCTTTAAAGCTCCCGTACATGCTATTTTTCCTACCCAAACTTATCCTGGAAACAACCCTTTCACCCGGCAACAAACCCACCCAATTGAGTCCATAATTCAACCATAAACATGGAACAAAACCGAGTCCCGAACTCGGCCCAGAAAATCAACAACAAACAACTCCAAATCAGCAAAATACGATTTTTGTGTTCGTGAACACAATCCAAACAGCCCTTAGGGCCCAACCAAGACCAAGACAGCCTTTAGATGAAATATAAAACCGAGTAGGAAGGTTCCCTACCTCTTGGAGCGAAGACGAAACTTTTTGGAGTCCCGAAAACCCGAGACCCACGGCCTTCTCGAACTTCCGCTCGAATCTTCGACGAAAATTCTTGATTTCGGTGTCCACGTGTTGCCTTCGACGAGTACTCCGACTTTAAGTCTTGGCCCAATGGAAACCGAGTCGTCGATGTTAGTAGGTAGATGAACTTCCGTCTTGGCTCAGCCGGTTCGACCGCGATCTGCATGGGTCGTAGAGGAAAGGTGGAGATTTTCTCCCTTCTCTCTCCAACTCAAGCCCACTGCCGGTTTGGCCAAAAATGGGAGAAAAAAATGTCATCTTTTCTCCTCTTTTCCCTTTTAAGTTTAAGTTGGGCACGAGGCCCACTTCGCGCCACGCGTCCACGACCCGTTCGGGTTCGTTTCTGTCCCGAAACAATTTATTTGTTTTCAGTTCAATTTATTTTAAATGAACTTAACTCAAGTCATTTCCTAACTCTAGAGATTTTTAAGAAAATCTCGTTCTGAAAATTACTAGATACCTAACTGAAATATTCATAAGAATTTCTGACTACCTAGGAATTCAAATGCTTTTATGAAGTTACTCATTTTCGTGAGACTGGACTCAACTACAAGCAAATTCCATTTCGTCATCCGAGCTCTAAGGAATTTTCTAGGCTTCCCTGAGTCATTTCAACAATTTATTATTTAATTTTATACTTTTAGAAAATTTTAAATTTTCCGGGGTTCTACACTATCACCGGCTGGTTTGTTGCAGCCTTTACAAATTCCTCAAGCCATTTGGGAGGACATTTCCATGGACTTTATAGAAGGGTTATCACGATCCTATGGTTACAATTTTGTTTTGGTAGTGGTGGACAGGTTTAGTAAGTATTCACATTTTATTTTGTTGAGCCACCCATTCACAGCTAAGGTTGTGGCCACTGAATTCTTAGCTCACATGGTGAAACTTCATGGATTTCCAAGTAGTATCGTGACCGACAGGGATTGGGTCCGCGCTTTTTTGTCTCCAACAAACACAACTCAGAAGAAGTACTACATGCCACCCACAAACCGATGGCCAAAGTGAGGTGGTCAATCGATGTTTAGAGACATATTTGTGTTGTTTTGCGAACTAGTAGCCACAATAGTAGTTGAAATGACTTCCATGGGCTGAATATTGCTTCAACACATATTTTCACACAGCTACTAAGATGACTCCATTCAAAATTATCTATGGCGGAAATCCCCCACCACTGATTCAATATGTCAACTAATAAGACTACAAATTCTTCACTAAGAATTATCGTGGTTAGGATTTGATGATTAAGCCGAACTTAAGGACCAATTGGCTTTAGCTCAAGATAGAATGAAGAAAGCAAAATTGATTTCAGATAGGAGGGTTGGAATTCCGTAGTGGCTGATGGTATATTTGAAATTGAGGCCCTATCGCAACTCGATGTCCAACCAAAATGAAAAAGTTTGCCCTCGATATTTTGGCCCTTATTAGGAGATAAAACAAATTGGCAAAGCGGACTTATGTAATTAGAGTTACTCAGAAACCTAAGAAAATTAGTAATTTTCAGGAAAAATGGCAAAATAATAATAATAATAATAATAATAATTGCTAGAATGGTTCAAGAAAACCTATAAAATTTCTCGTGATCTCAGATGACAAACGGATCAAGTTGATTCGCCTCGCGAAACTGATCATGAAAGTTCGTCGAATTCATGAGATAATCTGAATATTTTTAATGATTTTTCAAAGGGGACAGTCACTAAGAATCTAGGGACGAGATCTTTAAGAAAATATCGGAAGTTAGAAATGACTTGAGCTAAGTTCATATTTAAACTAAATTGAACTGAAAGAAATAAATTTTTTCGGCAAAACGACTGGTCGAGAAATGGACACATGGCACAATGTGAGCCATGTATCCAAATTTAAAAAAAAAGAAAAAAAAAAGGATAAAAGTCAAAAGGAAAGGATAAAGGAACGGAGGGATAGAGTAAGCAAGAAGAGAGAGAGAGAAAGGGGAAAAAAATTTCGCTTCTCTCTAAGATCTACGGAAATCGGACCATAGGTTTTCGTCGGAGCAAAAGACAAAGTCAAAATTCACTTGATTCAGAGCCACGCAGAGGTACCAAAATCTTGGAGTTTCATCAAACTTCACGAGGTAAAGAATTTTCCTACTTGAGTTATTTCTAGCCTAAAGAGAAGAGGTTTGTTTTTATGATTTGTGATTGGCCGCCTAATGGAACCTATTATATATGAAGTCAATTAACAATCAAGGTTTTTCTTTTCCTACTATGATCTCCAACCGAAGAAACATCTATCGGACTATGTTTGGTTTTTAGAAAATTTGAGAAAAATGTAAAAGAAAGAAAATAGAGATGAGAAACTAGAAAAATGATGAGAAATAAAATAAAAAGTTTCTAAGATATTTACTTATATTTGACTTTTTAAAGATTTTTTTTTTATTAAACAATCATTTTCTTTATTTATTTATTTTAATGCTTTCCAAAAACCAAATATTCTTTCATAGTACTTTCCCAACAGTACTTTCCTAGAATCAAAGACAATCTAAGGGTTTATTGTAAGGGTGGTAATTTGTGTTTATAAGTCGTGTTTATGTCATGTCAATATATGGATCGTGTCAATATTAATTAATCCAAACTCGACACGAATAATAAACGTGTTAATATTCGCTAACTTAAATCCAGCCCATTTATTATTCGTATTAGGCAGGTCAACAAGGATATGACTCATTTAATTTTATTATTTAAAATAATAAGAATTATAAATAAATCATCTATGTTTAACACAAATAAACTATTAAATTTAACATGTTTATTAATTTTATTATTTAAAATAATAAGAATTATAAATAAATCATCTATGTTTAACACAAATAAATTATTAAATTTAACATGTTTATTAATTTTATTATTTAAAATAATATGAATTATAATTAATAATTCATATTTAATACAAATAAACTATTAAATATGTTAATTAATTAATATAATAATTAAACGGGTCAATTCAGGTCAAATTCGTGTTAGGCAGGTTAATACGAATATGACTCATTTATTAAACGTGCTAGGCGAGTCAACACGAATATGATCCAAACACGATTATACTTAACTCAAACCCATAGAAACCATATTGAGTTTGTGTCGTGTTCACGTATCATGTTAAATTTTACCAGCCCTAGTTTATTACCACAGAGAACACAAGTGCACTCCCCATTTCAACCCATGTCATAAGACATGGAAGTATTAGAGGTTTGAAATGGAAAAAATGATATACTTGTGCTTGATTGCAATGGCGGGTTTTCACCTTGTCCCGCGCGGGGTAGGTTCGAGTATTGTTTAGTCCCGTCCCAATTTTATAAAAATATATTAAAAATATTTTTATTTTAATATATAATAATAATTTGTAAATAAAAATATAATTTCTTATTTATTTATAATATATATCAATTTCAATATAATAAAAATATTAAAAAAAAATAGAGATAAACATGATGGGTATGAGAACTTCTCATTCTTGTACTCGTGGACGGCCATTTAATATTTTAAGTAGAGCAGAAATGAAAAATTATTTAAATTAACGGGACTAATAGATGGATATTTAACTTTATCATTTAAGAGTATTTGGCTAGGCTCTCAACCAGGAGTCTCACACTTTCCAATATGATTTATCCTGTGGGGAAGCATGCCCAAATTTCAATACCATACTTGATACTACGCCTTTATCGTCAAGCCTCTAATACAATGTTTTGAGCCATTCCAATACAAATATTTTTATGTTTCAATCCTTGGAAACCTTGTTTTTGAGATGAATTTTGGGTTGAATGAGAAGTATACTTACGTTGCCAAGGCTACTAAAAAGCTATACTAATTAAAAGTTAAAATGTGAGTGATGAAATTTATACACAACATGCCTCACCCAATCCCATTTTCAATATATAATTAATGGGGGCTATGAATTTTGATAAATGCCTAAAGTTGGGCCATTTTAGTGTCAAAGTTGTGAAACCCGAGAAAATTCTATTTTCTGAAAAATGGTAAAATGGTAATTTCTTGGCCAAAACCGAATTTTTTTTAGACTTCGACAACCAAACTGGACTTCACCGTCGAATCGTCTCACAAATCTAGCCGCCACGTCGACTTCGAAACATCAATTTCACGCCTTCGAGGCACCAGTGTCGAAAGTGTCGTATGACGCTGTGAGAGGTACACATGATACGACAAAAAGGCGCTGCGTGACAAGGAAATTATCGGTTGAGATGTATCCATGACACATACGTCATACTAATGAGATGATAAGAGATAAATGGCTTATATTAAGCCATATGTCAAAAAGGGTCCTAAAAGTCAAACAATGAGGAAAAAAAGGGAATTAAATGAAAAGAAAGAGAACATCTTCTCTTCTCTTTGGCCTGGTACCGGACAGTGAGGGGAGAAAACATATTTTAGAGAGAGAGAGAGAGTTTAACTTCTCTCTAGATTTCCTGGCGTTCGGGCTGTCGATTTTCGTCAGAGCAAAAGGAGAAGTTGGTCTATGTTGCAAGGGCTACGCGTGGACACTGATTTTGTGGAGTTTCGACAACTCCAGGAAGTAGGGGTTTTCTCCTACTTGGATATTTCTTCTTTAAAAAGCCATGAAATGGTTTTGGATGTTGTGAAGCCGGAAATGGCCATGGATTTTGGTTCCAAAGAAGTGGAATCGATGCTTGATGAAGGGGGTTATCCATGGACAACCCATGGATCGACTGGGGACTCGTTAAAACAGTCCAATTGCTTGGTCGGATTAAAAATTTTGTCCATGTGAAATTGCTTGCATGTGGTTGCTTGACATGAGAAGCATGAATGATGTGTGGAGGATAAAACTATTATTGTTTTAATTGAATGGCTTGAAATGTGTATGGAAAATGATGTGTTAATGCATGTTAAATTGATGTGTTAACATGAGTGGTTGAATTATATGAAATGTAATTGTGTATGAACCATAGGAATTGATTATGTGAATTGGCATCATTGCATTCATGTGCACGATGACATCTCGTTGAGTCGGGTGTGGGTGCACGGGTTATTCACCACTCTTGGTGAATGTGGGTTGAGTTTGTCTTTGGGACTAAGTCCAATAAAGACTCATAGTTCAAATTATAAAATGAGAAATAATTAATGTGTGTTGGGCATTCTTGGAACGGATGTAGGAGACCAGTGGTAATATCTGAAAGGTCCTGCATGGGTGTAAAAGACCCGAATGGGTGTAAAAGACCCGAAGGGGTATAAAAGACCCGAAGGGGTATAAAAGGCCCAAATGGGTGTAAAAGACCCGCGATACTATCCGAAAAGGTTTTGCACGAGTGTAAGAGACCTGCGGTACTATCCGAAAAGTTCTGTATGAGTGTTAGAGACCTGCGATGTAATCTGAAAAGTTCTGTTGCCTAAGGGAAGACACACAATCATGTTCATCACTTAGACCTAGAATTACGTGATAGGAGTCGGGATTGACTCGGGATGGTTACCACGTTGGCAAAATTGCCTTAGGTGTTGGTGAGGCGCAAAGGCTTGGTAGTTGAGTGTCATTGGCATTACCCGGTGGCGATTTTCACCTGTATAGGCTTGTGTGAGAGAGTTGGTGGGTGACTCGGGGTATGGGCATGGAAAACATTTCATGCATGATATAGATCATTCCATGTGCGAATTGTAAATTGTATGGAATGTGGATGTTTGTGTTGTACCATTGCATGTACATTTTAGGTGGGGAGTAACCCATGTAGGAAAATATCACTACTGGGCATTGTTCATCCCGTCGTGGGATCCCCCTTTCAGGTACAGGGAGTGTTCGGAAGATGGCAGCTCATTTAGAGACCGCTTTGAGAAGAAATCCGATATGTGACTTTGATTACGTTTTTGTAAAACATGTATAAAATATTACAATTGAAACATGTTTGTATTAAGAGTGATGTAACAACTCTTGAAACTATTGTAATATAGTTGGATATATTTTGGTGAGTATGTTTGTGAGCGATGTGACCATTTTACTCATGTATGGGTCTCATGATATAGGAACACACCTGATTTTCCGCAAGTTGGTTGTGTCAGCAGGGACCCCAGGAAATGGGGGCGTCACAAAAGTTCTTACATAAAGTAATTCTAAAATAATATGAAAATTAATGCAAAAGATTGATTGTTTTATTTGTTTTCATCAATGATTTTCATTAGGACTATTTTGATAAATTTTTAGGGTATATTTTATTTAGGGTTAGGCTGAAACAACTACAAAAATGTTTTTCATTATTGTATGAGGGGATTTATGTAGAGAATATTTAAAGGTTCTAGTTTCATTCAATTTTAATTTTCCTTAATCGTATGTGCTATCCAATGATTTTTTTTTTTTCAACACAGAACTATAAGTGGTAAACCTTTTTAGTTTGGAGTGGTAGCAAGAAAGAAGTAGTACATTTTATTTTATTTTATGAATTAATATGTCTCTAGCAAGATAAAAGCCTGAAGCATGACATAATGTAACAAAATAAGAGTTCATCAACATATTTATTTATCATGGTTTTTTTTCTCTCTCTTGTATCCTTGATTGTCTTTTTTTTTTTTTTTTTTGAGTATTACATGACTTAGTATATAAAACATCTATAGTGTAATACCTTCTACCTTCTATTGGATGATTTATCTTGATAGTCAAGGTAATTTTCCTATAGTGAGTATACTAGTGTGTATACACACATATTAGATAAAACTTCTTGTCAGTCATGAAATTAGCTATTGGATAATCATAATTCACTAAACGATTATATTGCATGAGTCTCAATCTTAAGAAAATATTAAGCCAAAAGTTATTAAGATAGAAGACAAAATATCTTCTCAACCTTAGAACCGTGATATCTCATGGAATTGAGAAGATATATATGTTTCCTTAGATGATCCTTTTTGGAATTAAGACCTTAAAAGTAAGATATGATATAACAAATTAATTTAAATTACATTATCCTTTTATTTTTCTTTTTTTGCACTAACATTAAGTTAAACATGATGATTAAGATTAAGTTAGGAAATGAACAAAATGAACATTCTTTAGCTTTTTTGATTTTCCAAGAGAAACTTTTGGTAGAGTTAGGACAAAATATGACACATTATGTGTCTCGTATTGCTAACCACATTCTAATTTGGTGTGCAGAGGGCAAAAATGGAACCATAGCTATTTTAAAGGAAGATATAACTAAAGCAATGTTAGTGATGTTTTGGATTTAGTCTAAATGGAGGATTGATGATTATATATGATCATAAATATATTAAAAGGATATAATGATTTTTATAACAACTTTGTTCATTCTAAATAAGAATTGATTAGTTTGAAAAAAATAAACAATTTGATACATGTTTAAAATATTACTTGGAAATATTCTACGATTAAATTTTTTAGCAAAGTAAAAAATTAAATGATACTATTGGAATGGATATGAAAAGAGAATGAAATATACAAAAATAAACTTGCTAAGTTGATGGAAGACATAGAAATAAAAGTAATATAGAAAAAGTGGAAGTAAAAAAACTTGTTATATTTGCTTCTATCATTTATAATATTTTCTATGGTATACCAGATGGTAAATTATTCTCTTATTTGTAAATGTAGGAATGATTGGTCAAACTACACATTGTAACCTCATATACTTTTTGTGTAGAATTTTTTATCTTTATGTTCATAAGTGGCATCAAAACTTTGGCCTAATACAACAAAGTATAGTTTAGGCTCACCCTAAGCACCAATAGGACATGACTATCCACTCCACCAAAAGAGAGATGACAAAAGGGGTTTGTCTTAATTTACCTATTAGCAAAAGTAACAACATATATGCACATAAGAGTGATTTATGACCCGGTGTGATGGTGTAAGTCTACATTTCACAATAAGTGTGAAACCCCGAGAAAATCCTAATTTTCTTAAAAAGGGTAAAATGGTAATTTCGGTCAAAAATCCAAAATTTTTCTAGATCTCGGATGTGAAGCGGACTTCTGTTAGGTCGTCTCGCGAGGAAATCTGGCTATCACGTCGAATTTCGTCGAATTCGAGACGGTCGGGTACCGCGTTTTTGGGGCTGCGATCATAATGAGGGACACTTGACACATTTTGAGTGGCTCATAGTGTGCCACGTGTCAGGTGCAGAATTAGTCAACTTGAGCTCAAGTGTGGGGCCCATGTGGACATGTGGCACCTCCTAATTGGATGGAAATCCAAAGTTGGTGGATTAAATGGATAAGGTAATCCTCTCAACCAATTAGAACTTGACAAGTGGCATGTGAGGGGAACAAAAGACATCTTCTTCTCTCATTTTAGCCTGTACGTGCAATGGGGAGAGGGGAGAACATATTTTGAAAATGGAAGGTTTTTAGAGAGAGAAAGTCAAACTTCTCTCTAGATTTCCCGGCGTTCGGATGAAATCGGTTCTCGTCGGACGGCTAAAGTTGATGCAGCTGAGGGCTACTCGTGGACACCGATTTTGTGGAGTTTCAACAACTCCAAGAGGTAGGGGTTTTCTCCTACTTGATTTAATCCCTTTTTAAAAGCTTTGTTAATGCTTTGGGTGGTGTGAGGTAGTGAGAGGCCGTTTGGTTGGTCCCGAAACTTGGGATCGAAGTGCTGGAAATTTGGGACTATTTTGGTCAGTCCCAGGACTGATTACGGACTGTTATTGATCCATGTGTTATAATTTATGCAATAAATTATGTTTTGGGTGTTGTTGGGCCCGAAATGGCCATGGATTTCGGTTCCACAAAGTGGAACCGATGCTAGGTGAGGATCGTTTGCCCACGGACTGACCTTTGCTCGGTTGGGATTGTTAAAAACAGTCCCGATTTGCACGATTGGACCAAAAATATCCATGTGTTATTTGCATGAAATTGCTTGAAATGAATGGCTTGAATTTTGTGGAAAGAAATTGTTAATGCATGAAAATTTAGTGTGTTAACATGAGTGTTTGAATTATATAAAAATATAATTGTGTGAGAGCCATTGGAATTAAGTTGGATTGTTGATTAGCTCAAGTGAGCTAATTTTGATGTTATTACTAAGAATTGAATAACATGATGTTGTAAGTTAATTTTTGTTAATATATGCATGTAAAATATATTAACATGAATTGTTTGGAAATGGCATAATGCATTCCATATGAACCAGGGCTCCCTAGAACGATAGGTGTGAGTGCATGACATGAAAGAAAATAAAAAGGAAAATGGTTGAGAAAGGAATTTAAATGGAAGATTTTAGGAGGTAGGTTGGAGATTGTCAACAATTCACGTCGGAGGAGCCTATGAATTGTTTAGAGAGGATTATCAAAATTCGCCTCGGAGGGTTGTCAATAGATTTTGCAAAACTTGGTAGTATGTTTTTCGAGAACAAAAACTTTTGTTTTGAAAGCGGTATTTTTCTCATTTCTTGGGCATGCGTGGGAGTCAGTGAGGGCTGAGGAAGTGGGAAAGGGTGGAGTCACATTTCTCATCCATATCATGTAGACATTCAGATGGGATCATGTATTTGCTTGAGTGTGTTTGGTTGCCATTACATGTGCACTTAGGTGGGAGTAACCCATGTAGGAGATTATCGCTCTTGGGCATTGCTCATACTTTGTCGGATCGTTATTTCGGTGCGGGAGTGTTCAGGAAGACGGCGTTCATTAGAGGCCGCTTTGAAAAGAAAGCCGACATGTGGCTTTGGTATTTATTTTGTAAAACATGTATTAAAATTCTAAATTTTGATATATGTTTTGGTTAAGAGTGATGTAATTAACTCTTGAACTATTGTAATATAGTTGGTTAGATTTTTGGTGAGTATTGATGTATGAGCCCAAGTGGCCAATTTTACTCATATATGGGTCTCATAATATGAGACACGGGTATTCTGCGGGTTGACGAGTTGTTAACGGACCCTCGGATTTAGGACGTCACAATAAGACGTCATGCAAAGTGTCAACCAAATAGGATTCATGATGAAATAACTTATCGCCAATCAAATGAAATAAAATACTTATCCAGATCATCTATATATCTTATTACGTCTCATACCATATTTGAATATGTGATTGGTGCTAAACATAATATATAAAAAATTTGCAAACACAATAATTGTTCAAAGCGATCTAAGTATTAATTATATTCAATAATAATATGATGGTATTATTTGAAGTCATATAATAATAATTATTATATTAATCTTTTTCTTTCAAATTATCTTAACCTTTAAAATTAAGAGTCATGCATGTGATGAGAAACACACCCTCTCCTAATGAAATCGACAAAGAAAATCGAAAGTTTCAAAACTCACTACAAACATGAAAGGCTTGAAGATGATAATCATATTTGAAGATGATAATCATATTTGAAGATGATAATCATATTTGAAGATGATAATCATATTTGTAGATTAGACATTCTGAGAGAATCCAAGGCAAGAACCCTAAATTTTCCGAGGAAAATAGGATTTGCCTCTATAGCCTTCTTGATTTCTCTAAGAATAGATGCTCTTGCAGACCTTGTATCTCCATACTTGGTCAAAGAAGCATGTTTCCTATCAAATTCACCATTAATGAACTCCATTTGAGCAAACCTGTCTTCTTTTCGGAGTCAAAACATCAGCTTGATTAGATATCATACCTGAAATCATCTATTGTAATTAGTAGAACCATTTCCTTGTACAATTCACTTTTGTGTTGAGCAAAGACTTTGAGATCATTATTGAGAATCTCCACAGCCTTGCCATATTCATGCCTTGCAAAAATGTGAACCATATACGTATGTCAGATACCTGAATTTGTAACTCTAAGATTGTGTTTGGTTTCGGAAAATACTAAGGAAAATTATTTTGTTATTATTTGGTTTTTTGATGAAAAATCGCAAAGAAAATCAAATATAAACAAATTACTTATAAACTTATATATATATATATATATATATATATATATATATATATATATATATATATATATATATATATATCATTCATTGTGTTGATAAGTCAAAATAAGTAAAATGGGTTTAAAATAGTAAATAAAAATAATATGTATGAATTCATGGCGGACCTAAGCCCCTATTTTGAGGGCATATGCCCCCTTGAATTTATTTTTTTTTAAATTTTTTTACTTTATTGCCACCTCACCCTTAACTATGCCCCTTGAATCTCTAAGCTGATCTTATACCACTAGGTCGTAATTCTAGGTTTGTTAATGTATGCGCCCCTAAACTGAATTCCCAGTTGCGCCGCTGAGTATGATCTAACTCTATTTTCAATTTCTTACTCTCTTTTTTTCTTACTATTTTTCCTCTCTAATTTTCAAGAACTAAACATAGCTTAAGATGAACAGAAAAGGAAAATGAGGAAGTAATGGGAATTCAAAGAGGTTTTTGATTGTTACTTGTCCAATGTCTCAAGGTGCTTTTGTTTCCTCATTTCAAAGTAGATCTTAGTAGACAACTTGTTATCCTCCAATTTGGTGAACCCATAAATATATTTTTCAGCTTCATTCCATTCCCCTTTCAGTGCCAGCTCTTCAAAATATTCTAAGTTAAAGAAAAGATCAGATTCCCTCTCCAGCCTATCAAAAATTGGGAAAAATCATATGGGTAAGAAGAAAAAAAGAAGAACAAGAAGAAAAAAAAAAGAAGAAGAAGAAAAAAAAATAGAAGAAGAAGAAGAAGCTACGTATGAGCAGTCTCTTTGATGTTATGATCTTCAAGGAATTTCAAGATTATGGCAACACAATCTTTCTAGACAGAAGAAGACATCTTGTTCTGCAGAAACCACAATCTGTAGTGGATGCTTGAAAATCCAAACAGGTCTAAAACTTTAAAAATGATGAAATATTCAGTTAAATAACCTCGAATAGTCCGCCATTTGTAAATCTAACCCTTTTTATGTTTTTTCTCGAATAATAATTTTTTTTTGGACAAAAATGGCCTTTGTCATTTTATATATTTGCATGTCTTTAAAAAGAAAGAGTTATTTTTACAATAGTGTAATAAAGGTATTTTTGTCAAAAAAAATGTTAAATTTTGATGAAGGTTGTTCAAAATTTGGTTTTCAAAATAAGCACAATCATATCCTTAAAGATATAATAATAATAAAAAAGGCCATCAAGTAAAGTTGGTGAAAACCGCCATTACAATCACCGACAAGACCAACAACCCAAAAGTCATCTCTCTCTCTCTCTCTTTCTATAGAAAAAAGGAAAAGAAGATGAAAATATATGTTCATTTCCTCATTAAGATAAACTACTTAACAAGTCATTTCCAACATTTTTCCTGTTTGGCAAACAACCCTTCTTCATATTAAGGTAAGATATATTCTTTTATTTATTTATTATTATTCATATATAGAAGAAATGGATGGAGGAATCTATCTCAACAGAGAAGGATAACACATAATCATTTTTTTTTTGTTGGAATTTGTATACTAAAATTTTAAAAATATATATTCTGGTATAAATTGAAGCATTTATATGGGGTGATGAATAACTACTCTTACATTCATGAATTACACTTACATTCATCTTACATAGATGAACCTTTATTAACCCTCATTTATGGAACTTCATAACCCTGTTAAGGTGAGTAATTTAGACCATATTTGTAAACTTTATAAGGCCTTCACCATCCTTTGTAAAGTTATCCCAAGAAAGTAAGACTTCTCTAATTCATCTTTCTCTATTTCTCTTTCTCTTTCCATACTTATTATTTTCATATACAAGAGAATATATTTATCTTAATATCACATTTTATAATACTTTCACAACACGTTATCAGCACGAGTTTGCTATGAAGGTATTATCTAATCCTAAACTTAAAGATATTTTAAGTTTGCATAAATATCAATATTTGATTTTGATTAGAAACAAAAGGTTGTATTATTGTTGGCAATTTATAATAGATTTGATGTAAGACCCGAGAAAAACCTAGAAATTTGAATTTTTGTTAGGAAGGGCAAATGGTAATTTTACCGGAATTCTTTCTAGATCTCGAGATGTGAAATAGACTTCATCGTTGAATCATTTCGAAATCTAGTCGCAGGCGAATTTAGATTTGAATTTCGGAGCCGACGAGTCGGGTGGACCTCAGCTTGAGATTTTTAGAAAATTCCGGAAAAATATCAAATATTTAAAGAATATCCATTTAAGATAGATGGAACTGAAACTGAGACGAAATAAATTGTTTCGGGATGAGAACGAAACCAAATAAGTGTGACACGTGGCGTGACGTGAGCCACATGTCCACACTATAAATAGCTTAAAATATCTAACATGCCAAAAAGATCTCATTTTGGTATAAGATAAAAACGTGATAGAGAGAGAAAGAGAGAGGAAAGAAAACGAATGGCACCGACGATTTCCACGGGGTTTTGCGGTCGAGAACTTCGGTGGCTAGAGTTAAAGCGCTTTCATGCGTGAGATCTACTCGTGGGTATTGGATTCACAAGATTTCGCCAAGGTCCAATGTTCAGGTTTTCATGGAAACAGATAAAAAGGCGGTGTCTCGGGAAATCATGGTAATTGAGGTAGGGTTTTTATCCTCCTTGGTTTAATTTCTGTCTAAGGGCATGTGTTGTGTCAAAGTGGAGAATCTTTGTCCGATTTTTCCTCCGATCTCATGACTGTGTTTTGGCCATAACTTGGTCATCCCTCATCCGAATTGAGTTATTCTAATTGCTAGGTAAACTAGACTTATAGGAGAACATATCTCCTTGAAATAGGTCTATCCAAATTCCGACCCCTTTGGACTCAGAAATGCATTCAAAGTGGAACTATATTCAGGCAGCTTTTCTATTCCGTTTTGAGACCCCATGACTGTGTTTTAGCCATAACTTGGCCATCACTCATTTAGATTGAGTGATTCCAATTTCTGGGTAAACTATACTTATAGGAGAACATGCTTCCTTGAAACAGGTCTATCCAAATTCCGTCCCTTTTGGACTTAGAAATGTGAAACCCCAGAAAATCCGAATTTTTTCGAAAAAAAGTAAAATGGTAATTTCGATCAAAAAATTCGAATTTTTTTTAGATCTCGGATGATGAAACGGACTTCATCGTTGGAATGGAATCTCCACGAAATATAAGCTACCCGTCGAATTTCGGTGAATTAGGGAACTGTAGAGATTTCGTATTCTTGAACGGAGTGACCCAGCGTGACATGTGTGAGGTGTTAGTGGCTCACATTGGGGCACATGTTAAGTGTGACGAGTCAAACAATGTGAATAGAGTATGGGCTATAGGTGACATGTGACATCAGCATGTCATTCGAGGAAATCCGGGGTAGATGGATAAAAGATAAAGGAAATCTTAAGAGCCCGATGAAAGTGGACGTGGCAAGTGAGAGGACAAGCTCTTAGCCCATCTTAGACCAAACAGTGGGATGGGAGAAAAGAAAAGAGCAGAAAAGAAAGAGGAAGAAAAAGAGAGAGTTTTAGAGATAGAGACTCCACCTTCTCTCTAAATTTCCTGACAATAGGACCGACAGCTTCAGGTGGAGTAAGAGGAAGGATTCATCCTCACGGCAAGGGCTTCGCATAGAGACCAAAGTTGGGGAGTTTTGACAAAAACTCCAAGAGGTAGGGGTTTTTCTCCAACTTGGTTTAATCCTTGTCTAAGCCCCATTCAAATGGCATGGAATTTGTGTGAACCGTAATTGGCCAGTGTGAGCGAGTCAGACTTTGGAATGAGTGTCTTCCAGGATTTTTCGGAATTGTTTTGGACAGTTCGGGGACTGATTTTTGGGACTAAGTAATTGTCCTTGTGTTCCATTTATGTGTTGGAGTTAAAATGAATAATGGTGTTAGTTATCTTGCCCTAAGGGGAATGTTTGGTTGTGTTTTGAACCATGAGAAGCTTCCATATTGTGGTAGTACACATTAACTGGACTTTAGAACTGGTTTTTGGGTAGGAAGTAAAGGGAGTTCGGTAGTGAGTCCTTTAGGTAAATTATAGCCACATCAGTGAACTTGATGTTAGACTTTTGAATTTCTCAAATCGGATCTTCGTAGCCCAAGTTATGGTCCGTTTAACCTGAACAGTTTAATGGAAAGGTTGTGCGGCGGTCGGCCGACCCGGATGGAGTTCTGGATGGATTTACCGGGATGGTTAGGTCAGGCTGGGGATCATGTGTGACCTCCAACTTCGGAAGGTCATAACTTCTTCGTCTGAACTCCGATTTAGGTGTTCTTGGACTCTATGGAAAGCCCATTGAGTCAAGATTCCATCCAAATGCCTGTGGGGGATAGTGGGTGCTGGAGCTGGCCGGAAAGGGGCATTCAGGTAGGTCGGTTAAACAATCTGAGTAGAATTTGCCTAGTCATGTGTGACCTCCAGCGGTGAGTCATAACTTCTTACGTCGAACTCCGTTTTAGGTGTTCTTAGACTCTATGGAAAGCCCATTGAGTCAAGATTGCATCCATGTTCCTGTGGAGGACATTGGGAAGTGGGCGGAGTTAGGGCTGGCGGTTAGGTTATGTTATGGCTTGTAATGAATAACATCACGGTGTGAATCCTGACATGTTAATGTATGTTGTATGATGTATTAACATGGGTTGTGCATGGAGGAGAATTATATGTATTAATTATAACTATCCATGGTATGTTGATGTTGCTCGTTAATATATATGCATGCTTGATATATTAACATGAATTTTTGTGAAATGGCATGTGCGTTTTTAAATGCAGCGGTAGAGCGTATAGAACAATATGTAAGAGTGCATGATATGAAAAACATGGTTGTCAAACGAATTTCATGGGAATATTTTCTGAAGAATTGCCTTTGAGAGTTATCCAACAGTTCATCTTGGAGGATGGCCCATGACTGTTTCGGAGAGTTATCCAACAATTCACCTTGGAGGGTTGTCCAATAGAATTTTATCAGAAAATGGTATTATGTTTTCAGGAACAAAAACCTTTTGTTTGAAAACAGTGTTTCTCACACTTAGCTTAGGCATGCGTGAGAGTGGAGTGAGGATCGAGAGATGTGGTGATGGGTGAGTCACATTCTTATCCATAACATGTAGACATTTGAGTAGGGACTTGTATGTTTGGTGTGCCATTGCATGAGCACTTAGGTGGGGAGTAACCCATGTAGGAGATTATCACTACTTGGCTTTGCTCACCCCGTCGTGGGACCCCCCTTTTTAGGTACAAGACAGGTACAGGCAGACAGGGCTCACTAGAGGCCGCTTTTGAGAAGAAAGTCGACGTGTGACTTTGATTATATGTTTTTATAAAACATGTATAAAATACTCTGATTGAAACTATTGTAATATAGTTGGTTATATTTTGATGAGTATGGATGTATGTTTTTACTCATGCTTGAGTCTCGGGTAGAGAGACACTCATTTTATGGCATTGAGACACTCAATGGCCACGTGTATTCCACGAGTTGACGGGTTGTCAACGGGACCCACGGGTCGGGGCGTCACAAGAAATGCATTCAAAGGGGAGCTATGTTCAGACAGTTTCTGGTTATGTTTGAAAATTGAGTAGTCCCGGTGCTTCAGACATATCTCGAAGCCTTGGTGATCCGATTTGGGTGATTCCAAATGAGAAGAACCTCAAGAATGGGGTATCTTCAAATGAGTACAAAGAACCAGTGTCAAATTATGTATTAAGACCCCTGAAATTGGGTATCACAAACTGTTTCCAGTGTAAGTAGAGTAAACTGACCAGTTTTGAATGAAAAGGCCATAACTTCTTCGTCCGAACTCTGTTTCGGGTGTTCTTAGACTCTATGGAAAGCCCATTGAGTCAAAAACCTAGCCATATGCCTGTGGAGGGTAATTGTATCCATAACATTGCTGAAATTTGCGTTTGTACCAAGTGTGCAGGTGGGACACAGGGGTCATTTCATTTTGTTTGCCCCAACTGATGACCATATCTTTCACATCCGAACCCGCTTGGGGTGTTCCTCTAGACTCCATGGAAAGCCCATCGAGTTAAGAATATCGCATGTGACTTTAGGAAGGCAGTGGAGTCTAAAACTTCTTGAAAATCTATGTTTTTCACCAAGATAAGATTATTCTGATGTGTCGAATGTTAATACGGTTTTGATACGACTCATCGTATGGCATGTATTAAGCTATTGTATTGAGTATGAATTTCCATGAGTTAACCTAAGGAAGGCTATATGACATTACTTGTTTAGTCATGTATTGATGAATGCTAATATGCATGATATTACGATATCTATAAAGATTGACATGAAATGTATGGAACTTATATGCTTGCGATATATGTTGCATGGTACTGACATGGTGCTAATGATTGATTAGAATGTTCCATGTAAAGGTGCACCTATACATGTAACATGAGAATTTGCGATACTAGCATCAGATATGCATAGGGACATCAACATCATGTGTGTATGATATGGTCATTCATCATCAGTGTTGATGAATGGGTAGTGAGCTCGTACTTTGGACAACATCCAATAAATGTCTCATGGTTTAAGACATAAAAAGAAACATAAATAATGTGCGTTAGACGGAGCAAGAAAGGGACTATTAACCCCCTCTGGTGAAAAGCCTGAAACATTGGTGTAAGAGACCCGCGGTGTGATCCGAAAAGTTCTGTAAGGGTGTAAGAGACCCGCTGCGACGAAATAAAAGTTCTCATAGTTCAAAGAAAGACACACGTACCATGCTTATCACATAGACTTCAGTTGTGTGATGTGAGCCTGGATTGATCTGGATTGGCTGCCCGCTAAGTACTTGAATTGGGTATTGGTGAGCCTGAGGGCTCGAGCACGTGATGCAGGAGCTTCTATAAACACACCGAACACTGGGAATTCAAATTCTAATTATTGAAGAATTGACTGAGGAGGTCAAGACGCATCAATACATGTGAAAACTCCTTTCGACCTCATTCGGGGCCTGGAAGGAAAAAACGTGGTCGACTCGACAAACCCCTACGTGGAGCCCGCCTATATCGATTTTAGAAAGATTTTGCCATGTGATCTTCTCCTCTGAGGATTTGTTTTATGATTATGTCGTATTTCTTTTAGAAAGATTTGCTCCAATATTTTATTCTATCCCTTTTAGAAAGATTTGCTCCAATATTTTATTCTATCCCTTTTAGGAAGATTTGCTTTATTTATTTTAGAAAGTTTTTTTTTTGTGGAGTTGCTTTTTTTTGTAATTTAGAAAGTTTCTTTTCCTAGTTAAAGTAGAAATGCTTTATTTGATTTAGAAAGTATGAGACTATATACCCTAATATTTTAAGAGCAAGCTTCAAGTTTAATAATATTTCGATTTCTTTTAAGAGTTCTCGTTCTTATCTCATGGATTCCCTGGGAACGAGTTCGTGGCTTTTCATACCTAGGTGGATTCCCTCGTGGCGAATTGTCTCGCTTTATATCAATCAACCCGTCCATAGTTGATTGTATGCCACTCAGCCATCTATCTTGTGTGGATCGCTTCATAAACCCAAGAAGTAACTACCTTATGCAACCACTCTCCCTTTACCATCTCATCTTCTCTTTAAACTTTCCATAACCAAATTTTCAACCTCTACCCAAAACTTTCCATATCTTGTTCCATACTACTAAAACATTCCTAAATACCATTTTTCCCGTACTTATCCAAAAAAAAAAAAAAAATACCATTTTTCCCTTATATACCACAAATACACATTCCCTAACTTAGAAAATCTCATAAACTCATCCATAACTTGTTTTGGCCCTAGAAAACTACCCCAAACCCATATTTCGACTTTCTACTAAAACTTCTAGATCATCCATCACGATCCCAACCTCAGATCAACATGGGTCATTGGTAATACTGTTGATGGTTTTCTACACTCGACATATGCATGTGCAGGAGCTCAAGATGTGACTCGGGATCCGGGCATGATGACATTTCATGCATGACATATGACATTCATGTAGACATTTTACTTGATGTGTGTTTGTTGTGCGACCATTGCATGTGCACTTAGACGTGAGTAGCCCTTGGGTGGAGTCATCCCTCTACCGGGCTTTGCTCACCCCCGCCGTGGGACCCTTCGTGCACAGTCCGTGGATAAGCGCCTAACCCGCATATGGATCGCATGTAGGATGAGAGTCACGCGGCCGTTTTTGTTTTGTTTTTGTCTTGTATTATATCCGAGCATCACCAAAACATGTATACCTTTTTGTTGTATAAAAGGACTGTTAAATGGATTGTTGGTTAAATAGTCTATCATATATTTTTGTATATTTGTGAATTAATTATGCAGGAATAGGTCTCAATATATGAGACAAATGAGTGTGATATCTGACACCCGATATTTGCTGTGTTTCCGTGCTGACGGTTGTCAATGGGACCCCCGAGATAGGTGTTACATTTGATCTATTATTTTGTCGTACATAAAAAATTTGTCAATAATGTCAAAAAACTCAAGTTTATGACATTTAACATTTTAGAAATGAATTATTATCTTAGAGAAACAATAAAAAAGGAAATGAAGAGTCCCTGTAGGACGGTGCAAAGGCACTAGTTTTCCTTAGGCATCATCTCCATGAGGATCTGAAAATGAGTATCTCACTATAAAAGATCATTTCACTCTATGGAATAACTTGAAGGATAGATTTGACCACCAAAAAACGGTGATTTTACCAAAAGCTCAATATGATTGATGCACTCGAGGTCAGAGGATTTTAAAATAGCCGAGCATAACTCCACTTTATTTAAAATAAGCTCCGCATTGAAGTAGCGCGAGAAAAAAATCAATACTAAGATGCTAAAAACATTCATAACGCTTCATTCTCTAATGTGCTCCCGCAAAGAGCAACATAGCGAGCGAGATTTACTAAATATCCAAAGTTAATATCATGTCTTCTAGTAGTCAGAAGACTTCGAATTTATCAAGCCGATGAATAGTAAATTTCGCTGATAAGGCGTTATTTGATCGGAAACTATTGAATGAATAGTAATTTCTAAAATTAATTTCGAGAATTGAAAATGTTCTAAATAATGTATTGAGTCTAAAGAAACCGAAACTGATTAAAACGGAATTGTTTAAGGGGTTTTTGAAACATCCGACGATTTATGACAAAAATGCCCTTTTTACGAAATAGTTTAAAAAAAATATTCCTTGTACCCATAGATTTTTTTCTAAAGCATGTTCATGATAGGAAATAAGTTTAATTAGAGTATTCCATGGTCAATTTTATGATTGGATGATCATGGAATATTTTCGAAGTTTTTATCGATATAGGGGTATTATTTTCAAGGAGGGCATTTAAGTCATTTAATGAGTAAGTCTAATCTAAGTAAGCAAAGCAAGAACCAATAGAATGGTGCCATGTAAGCTTGGTGATCCAAGTGATTAAGAATGGACCTATGAGAGCTTGCCATAAATTTTGATATTTATCATAAAGTAGCTAACTTAACTTTGGTTAGTTGATGAGTTAAAGTTAACTAAAGTTAAAGTGATATTTATGTTAGCTAACCATGAGAGTTAGTTAAGCCTAACTATGGTTCAAGTTAGTGGGATTTTATGGAGAATAAAGTGGTTTTGGTTGGTTTTGGATTCTATGGTTATATATGGACCAATTAGAGTTCAAGGATGCTAACCAATGGCATGTTGTTTATTTAAGTACAATTTGAGGGAAAATTAGGCATGAAAAATGATCATTTAAGTGCAATTGGCTTGGTCTTTTGGGTGCATACGGGTGAGACAATTTGAAAGGCAAAAGGGAAGGGAAAAAAAGGAAGCTTGCAAGGGAGACAATTTCGGCAGCTCTTTCCAAGCTATTCAAGCAATTCTCATGTCATTTCAAGTCCATTTCAAGTGTTCATCATGTCCATGAAGTACCCTAGATCAAATCCTGTAAAACCCGAAAAAATTCAAATTTTCTGAAAAATGGTCATTTCGGTAAAAATCCGAAATTTTTATAGATCTTAGATGATGAAACGGACTTCACCGTTGGAATTGTCTCTCAAAATCTAAATTTACCACGCCGACCTTTGTCGACTCGAGATGCTCAATTTCACGCTTCACGGCACCCGGTGCTCAAAATGAGAAAAACAAATTTGTGAAATACATGTGATGGAAAAGTTTACCTACTACATATACCCATGTAATACAAGCTGTATGATTAGTGAGAGGATGAAATGAATGGCTTAGATTAAGCCATGTGTCAAAAATCAAGACAAAAGGACAAGATGATAATTATTAGAAAGTTTAAATGAATAAAGACAAAGAAGAAATAGTCTTCTTCTCCAAATGGAGGAGAAAAACGTGCAGTAGGCTAGTTTCCAGATTTTAGAGAGAGAGGGAGTAACTTCTCTCTAGATTTCCCACCGTTCAAACCGTCGATTCGCTTTGGGCCAAGAAGTAAAGTTGTTCTACGCGGCGAGGACTACGCGTGGACACCGATTTGGTGGAGTTCCGACAACTCCAAGAGGTAGTGATATTTTCCTACTTGTGTTATTCTTTGGCTAAGAGTCATGTGTGATGAGAATCAAAGCACAAAGGATCCGTGATGCAAGAGCTTCTAGAAGATTCATTAGGAATTCAATCTTAATTATGGAAAATTCAGATTCGGGAGGCTGTGAACCTTGGAGACGCCGAATATATTTATGTTTCCAAGTGTTTTGAGTTTTATTACTATTTTGATTTGGAGTTGTTTTATTTTAGAAAGATTTATTCTCCAAGTCAAAGAGAAGCATTATTTAATCAGAAAGTAGTGGCTTCTTTGCTAGGAAAATAGAGTTTCTATTTCTTTAGGAAAAGATTGGTCGCATTTGGTGTTGATTTGTCGCTATTTAGCTGATTTTGCTCATTTTACTCGCTTATTTGGGAGAGATGATTTGTCTCTCGACACGCTATTTTGGAGAGCTGATTTGTTCCCGATTTGCTGCTATTTTGGAGAGCTAATTTGTTCCTGACATTTGTCGCTTGATTTATATCACCAAGTCTTATTCCAAAAGGTATCTAGTTTTTTTTTTTTTTTGCCAAATATTTACTTTCCTATGGTCGAATATTTAGTTTCTATTCTTCATTGTTTCGGGGCCTATTTAAAGTTGGGCTTGGTTATCCCCGTATTCTTCAAGTTTCGCATTAATAAATTGAGAGTATAACGCTCATCAAGACGTTTATCAATCGGATTCCATCACCGATCGCGGGCGCCCTCACATATACCAAGGTTCTTGCTTCCATATAGCTAACCGTCAAGGTCATCCATCCAAGCCGGCGTTAAGAGCGGTTCTTTCGGCGCCACCCGATCACTTCGTCTCCTCGCTGTTGATTCGGTTCGTATCATTTGGTATCGTAGCAATGTGTCGTATTTTTCTGGTTTGCCTATCTTTTATTTTTATTATTTTTTTCTTGTCCGAATCCATCTTAGTCATCGCTTTTCATCCATACCTTCTAAATTCGTCAATCCTAATTTCATTCATGTCCGAACATCATCGTCCAACCATTTCATTTCGATCGATATAATTTTATTGTTTTTTTAGTGAACCATCCATCCCAAAGTAAAAAAAGGGCAAAGGAAAAAGAACCGGCTTGAAAAAAAGTCTAGAAGCCGAAAAAAAAAGAAAAAAAAAAAAAGAGGTCAAAAAAAGTTCGAAAAATGGAAAAAAATATATAATTTTTTTAAGTATAATATCATCCAAGTTGTTGGAAATCAAGTCTCAATTAAGGTATAAAAAAATAAATAAATAAAGCTTGAATATTTTTTATATGTTTTTGATTGAATTTTCTGTAAAAAAATCGGGATTTGTTTGATTAGTTCCAAAAGAACTGTAAGAAATTCTAAGTGAAAAGGCAAGAGGGTCAGATACTATTAGAGTGAGAAAGCCAAATATATTGTGTGAAAACACTTGAGCGAACCGAGTGAATCATTCTTCCGCAAAGAAAACCCAGAGCGAAAGGGGATTTGTGAGGTCCTACTTTTTTCTAACTTTGAGCCTTTTGGTAAAGATCTATGTCAAAACAAATAAATGCATCTCAAAGGTGTGTATGAGGCGCGACATGAAGTTCATTATGTGCCTTAACTAGCGGGCACGCAGAATGTTTGTGGCTGAATTGAACAATTCACAGAGAGGGTGGAGAGAAGCTTCGAAAGACCATCAAACCCTTCCGCTGCATAGATGGTGCCACGCTGCTAAGGAAGAGGCAGTAGACTAAAAAGAGTATGACTGAGGAGACTGAAGACAGAATGGTTATGATTCGGGTGTTAGTAATAGGAGGTGCTGGGAGACAGAGGAAGATAGGAATCACAAGATAATAATTTGGGAAACACAAGATGAAGGCCCCATCTTTCCATGAGGACGATCCCAGGCATGATTCAGGAAGAGGGAAGGTAGAGTTGGTTTTATCGGTCACAAATTATTCCGAAATAAGAAGAAACTTGGTCATTATAGGTTCTCGAACTATAAATAAAGGTGGTGGGACCAATTAGTTTTAATATGACTAATAGGAGCCAAAGAAGGGAAACATGGAAGATGAAGAGGTGATGCGTAAAGAGATTTGTTTCCAACTCATTACTACTGTGGGAGTTTACAACAAGTTGCAAAACCCGAGGCAACGCAATCAGAGTAAAGGAGTATTATAAGGAGATGAAGGTTACTGACTAGAGCAAATATTGAAGAAGATCGAGAGTTATGGTAAGACAGCAGTGTTTAAACAGCAGATTCAAAATGTGATGGAATTGCAACATTACGAGTTGAAAGGATATGGCATATGGCTATCAAGATCAGAATCAAGTCAAGAGAGGGACATCAACACACGTTTCGAACTCATTCCAATTCCCATCCACTTAAGTCAATCAATGGAGGACTAAGATAAGCCACCCAACGCTGCTTCCAAAAGAACAAGAACAAGAGGTGACAGGACAAGGAAATAAAGACCATGAATCAAATTGTGATTCGAGGCCATCCTTGGAGGATGTCGATTATGAGGAATATGCTGGCCAAGAAGAATTGTTATTGCGAGGTCTAAGTGTGCAAGCCAAGGAAGATAATGAGATGCAACGGGAGAGAATTTTTCACACTATCACATGTCCAAAAAACAAGAAGTTCAAGATGTCTTTCAGAGGAAATTCCGAAGGTTTACCTCCTATCCGGGAGGGATCAACATCAAATTGATTTTCAGGCTCGGTGCTACTCATTCGAATCGACCCGCTATAGGGTAATCCCGAGGAGGACAAAGGAACTCCAAAAGCAAGTTATGAATTGATGGAAAAGGGATATGTCAGGAGAGCTGAGTCCATGCGCCTGCTCCAAGATTTTAGTTCTACAAAGGATGGACCGCGGAGGATTTGTATTTATTGTCATGCCATCCACAACATTATGGTTGGGTGATTAGAGGATCAATTTTCGGTGGAAGGGGAATGATGAGAATCAAAGTACAAAGGATCCGTGATGCAGGAGCTTCTAGAAGATTCATTAGGAATTCAATCTTAATTATGAAAATCTAGATCTGGAGGTCATGAACTCGAGATGCCGAATATATTTATGTTTCCAAGTTTTGAAAAGTTTTTTGCCATTATTTTGGATTTGAGTTTTGTTTTATTTTAGAAAGATTTATTCTCCAAGTCAAAGTAGAAGCGTTTCTTATTTAATTTAGAAAGTGTGTTTTGCTAGAAAAGAGAGTTTCTATTTCTTTTAGAAAAGATTTGCTTTTATTTGCATTGATTTCACGCTATTTCTGAGCTGATTTGCTCCTCGATTTGTCGCTATTTTGAGAGATGATTTGTTCTCGAACATTTGTCGTTATTTTCTGAGAGATGATTTGTTCCCGATTTGTCATGGTATTCTGAGAGCTGATTTGTTCTCGATTTGTCATTGATGAGTTATCTGTCTTGTCCTAAAAGTTATCTATAGTTTCCTTTTTTGTTTTTGTAATAAATATTTACTTTCCTTATGGCCAAATATTTAGTTTCTATTCTTCACATTGTTTTGCCTATTTAAAGGCTTGTTATCCCCTCAGATCTTCAAGTTTGGCATTAATAAAATTGAGAGTATAAATTTCTGGTTCTTTAAAGAACTCCAAGAACTCTATCTGCTATTCCGTGGTTTCTCATCAAGACTTATCAATCTGATCTCCATCACCGATTGTGTAAGGCCCTCACATATATCAAGGTTCTTGCTTCCTATATAAGCAAGGCACAGTCAAGGCCATCCATCCAGCCACGTTAGATGTTCTTTCTGAGCTGACTGATCACGGCCTCTCAAGGCTGATTCGGTTCTGTGGATTATTAGGAAAATAGGAGTTTCATTTCTTTTAGAAAGATCTGGCCTGATTTGGTACACTGGTCGCTTGATTTGGTGATGATCTGTCTTGATTTGTCGCTATTTCGAGCCAAACCAGTCCCTAATGGAAATGATTAGTTCCATTTATCGCTATTTTGAGTGAGTTTCAATGGTTCCGATTTGTCGATTTTTACAATGTCTTGGTCCTGTGTTATCTAGGTTTCCTTTTTCTCTCCTCCATGCGGATATTTTTAGATGTAAAGGGTTTAGGAAAAAGTATGTTAGTTTCCTTTCTAGTTTTGGTAAATATTTAGTTTTCTCGCATTTCCAGCCCATTTAAAGGTTTGTTATCCCTACATTCTTCGGGACATGATGACAAAATCGAGTTTATCTTTCTCGTTCTCAAGAACCTTTGAACTGACTGATTTTTCCGTGGCGCCATCCCATCGACTTATCAACAAACCTTCCAGCAGTTATCTCGTGGCGCCTTCATTCCGCATAGACTTATCAATCTGGATTCCATCACCGATCAGGGCGCCCTCATATACCGCGTTTTCGCTTCCCTGCGCTAACTGCCGCGTCATCCATCCGTCGGTCACTAGGGCGTTCTTCCGCTAATTCGATCACGTCTCCCTACAAGCTGACTGGTCTGGGATTATTTGTAAATGTGAGTAAATGTGTTCTATTTTTTGGTTTGGTCATCTTTTATTATTGTTACGTCATTTCTTCGTCCGAACCATCTTAGCCACCCCGGCTTCATCCATACCTCTAAATCTGTCTCAACCCACCCCCCATTCACAACTCATTATCTACTTCATCCCAAGTCCGATTTTTCTTCATTCTTGATCGGATATAATTTTATTGTTTTTTTTTTAGCAGAAATTGTCCATCCGTTACAAAAAAAAAAACAGAAAAAAAAAAAGAAAGTAAAGGAAAAGAACTGCTTGAAAAAGGTCAAAAAAAAAGGTTGAAAAAATGAATCCTGAAAAAACTATAATTTTACATATTATTTATTCTGAATGTTGAAATCAACTCCCACCATATATAAAATAAAAATAAAAATAAAAAAGTCAGAACTCAAACCTTACCGGAGGATGTATTTATTTTCATGCCATCAACAACATTATTGCAAGATCTTAAGATTTTAATCTTGTTAAAGGAATGATGAGAACTGTGCTAATAAAGGATCCTGGATGCAGGAGCTTCTGTAGAAGATTCATATTAGAATTCAACTTTAATTATAAAAGTTTAGATTCGAGTACCGAAACCGGAGATTTTCAATACATTTCTATCGCGTTTTGAATTTTATTTCTATTTTGATTTGAGTTGTTTTTAGAAAGATTTATTCCAAGTCAAGTAAAAGTTGCTATTTAATTTAGAAAGTAGTTTGTTGTGAGGTTAGAGTTTACTTCTTTATAAAAAGATTCAGCCTCGATTTAAGTGTTAATTTGTCGATTCAAAGATGATTTGTTCCCGACTACAAGTTAGGCTCGAGCCTAACTTAGTCTCCTCTGATCGTGCTGACACTCTCACTGGTCGCTATTTTGGAGAGCCATCGGTCTCTGACGATGCCACATTTATTACCAAGTCTTGTCCTAAAAGTTATCTAGTTTCCTTTTCTCTCATGGATGTTTTAGTATGTAGTGGTTTAGGAAAAAGGTATGTTATTTTCTAGTTTTGTAAAATATTTAGTTTTTCTTTCTTCATATTTTTGGGCCTATTTAAAGGCTTATATATCTTCTGATTGCAGATTAATAAAAATCTAGAGTTTATCTTTCTCGTCTTCAAGAACTTTTAACTTATCTTGATTTTTCCATCATCCTATCGACAAAGTGGTTAGGGATATTCAGAGGCTTGATTTAGCCGATTTTAATCCTCAAAACATTTGAACCGAGTTATAGGCACCAGAACGGTCGTAACGTACAAACAACCGTTCACCGTCACGGATTTTAGCGCACTTTTGAGCCAACAGGTGATTCGAAATCGACCGGCCAGGTCGCCACCAGCCTTTCGCGCGAACTGGATTTTGGCGTTATCGATGACTTCAACCAACAGCGAACGCACTACCGCGTTACACGCCAGAAATACAAGAGTTCGCCGACGCGCGACGCAATCCGGCGTACCAAACATAGAACGATAGGCGTTGAAAGCATATATACCAAAGAAAAATGCCAGAAACGAATTCTCAATACAAAGATTTTCCGTGCAGGAATTAAGCTGGGGATCAATCATCATCCGCGCCAGCCCTGCTGAATTGTTTCGAAGGTTATCCAACAGATTCATTTCTGATCGTATTCAATATGTTTACGAATCTCGTGTAGTAAGTTTTCAGAACAAAAAGCTTTGTTTGAAAACTCGTGATTTTGCATCTTCGATTTTGCTTAGGCATGTGTGAGAGAGTCGATGAGGACTCGGCGATACGGGATTGGGCATGTAGACATTCAAGTAGGATCATGCATTTGCTTGAGTGTGATTGTTTGTCGCGACATGCAACCTAGGTGGGGAGCAACTCATGTAGGAAATTATCACCATCGGGCATTGCCTACCCCCGTCGAGGATCACTATTTCAGTGCTGTGGAGCGACGTGAAGGCGACTCATTAGAGGCCGCTTTGAGATGAGCAAGCTGATGATGTAGCTTTGACATGATTATGTGAAACATGTATTAAATTTAATTTAATATATGTTTAGATAAGAGGATGTGGGTCAATTCTTGACTATTGGTATATAGTTGATAGGTAATTTTGTGAAAGACATGCATGGGCCTATGGCCATATTTTACTCATTTTAAATTGTATATGGACCCTGTGTGGTCATTGTAAGAAAATATGGGACAAGTTGTACTGTGGCAGAGCTCCCATACAAAGAGACTCTCCGATGTGAGGTGTGCTGGGCTACCCGACATCCACGAGTATTCCTACTGGGTTTGACGTGGTTGTCAACGGACCGAAATAAAGGGGCATCACAAATCCTAAGTGAAAAATCAAGTTTAAGGTGGTATCACTTATTAGTCTATGAATTTGTAGTTAATGGAGGAAATGGTTATGTGAGGTAAATGAGTTTCTTTGCATGTCTTTATGTAGATTTGAATAAGAGATTTCATTGAATCTAAGCAATACCCAAGTCTCAAAACTATTAAGGTAAGTACTGGTTTTATGGATTTATTTATCTAAACCTTCAATTGAGTTGTTAAGGCTTTAGTTATTAAATTGATATATTTAGGTGGATTTTGCTAAGAAATTGAAAACAAAGAGTGAGATTATATGAAGAAAATTTCGCCAGAGAGGATTTAATTGGAAATGCATTGGTTTGATTTTAGTTTAATTGAATCAATGGTAATGATGAATTGGTAAAGGTAATCACAAAGAAACGGTAAGAAATTAAAGAAAATGATGAATAAGTGACATGTAGGTGGGATTCACCACCTTAGGAAAAGTATGAAAGGGTTTCAATTGATTTAATCAATTGAAGTGAGTATATGCCTAATGGAATGTGTATTAGGAATTAAAGTTTTAAGAAACCGAATTGATTAAGGTGAGTAAATGTAATTTTTGCTAAGGTGAAGGGCACAGGGTTTTTCTTCACTTTAAGCATGCTAATGGCTTGATTTAAGGCTTGCGAAATATGTTGTCATGAGCCTTGATTTAATTGCCAGTTGAATTGCTAAGTTGAATAAGAAATGCTTAAGGTTGCTTAATAGAAAGTATATATTATAGTTAATGGTTTAATCAATATTGTTAAGGTATGAATGTTGTGATTTCAACCCGTGTGTGTGATCGCCTTTAAAACCCCGGGGTCCTGCTACTACTCATCAACTCATTTGAACCCCGTAAAAGCCCCATATCATGACCCAAACATGAGTAAATAATCAATAGGGTCCATCATCCATACTCGTCCATATGGTTACACAGCAAGACCATACATTTCTCTATAGATCCAAGAGCTATTACATCACTCCTAATACAAAATATATATTAAAACTAGTTCGTCTAATATATACACGAACAAGAATCGGCGCCACATCCTACCCGCTTCATAACTCAAATTTGCTGAGCGCTGCCTCATCAGACTGGCCTTGCACTAAAGGGGGTCCCACGACTGGTGAGCTAACGTCAAAGAGAAATAAATCCCACAAGGGGCTATTCACCACCCAGTACATGCAAAAATGATCATTTCACAATTACCAACAACCAATCCGCGGTGCATTACATGTTGTCCCATCATAAAAATCTACACGGCCGTATAGATACACTCTACATGCCCTAAGTACCGTCAACCTCCCACCCACCCACCCAATGCGCCAATGGGAAATCAATATCGATTCGGCCCCGACCTAATCTCACAAACTCCAGAATTATGTGGATATTTATTTAATCGCTTCGTCTTTCGGGGCAACAGAATTTTTGGGGTCTCATCGCGATCTCTTACACCCTCCGGCATTTTGGCCACGGCGGATACGCTGCTCACCCAGTTTTCGTGGCTTTTCACCAGGGGGTAAGCCTGGTCCTCTACTTGCTACACCGGACACTATTCGCTTCCATTTTCATTTAACATTGTGGAACTCACTGACATCGTCCCATTCCCAAGCTCCACGATTCAGCACCAAACGAGTGCCAATCAGCATCATGTGTCACACCCATGTAATGTGGTGTTATCGACACCAATGCAATGCACGAAAGCACAGACTTAAAAACCTGGCGACCAATGTATGAAGACTTTCATATGGACATTCTATTAATCGAGACACTATGTGTGTACGCGAACACGGCGTTCATGCACACAACATTTCATATATTTAACATACATGCACTATGTTAATATTCCATTGACATTCAAATCCACAAGAGCACAAGCATAAGCATGCACTACATCTTTTCTATCATTCAATTATCCATGTCAACACATCATCTGCCATATTAATATAATTCAACCATTACTTAGGCAAGTAATGCCATAATTCAGACATTCTCAGTCAGAGATATAGATATGTTTTCTACTATACAAATCTCAATGCATATAATATTTTCCATCTTTATCACACATATATCACATAATTTCACATATTCAAAGATAAGGTTCAATTTATGGTAATAATACCATTAGTTATTCCTACTATAATCCTACCATGCTTATTCTTTAAATAATCCGACTTAGTTCGGGAAGTCCAGTTTTGTAAATACCATGCCAAAAATCCAACACGCAATTTCCTGCCCAGGCTATGCAATCCCAAGCATTTTCGGAGCAAAACTGGTCCTGAAAACAGAAGTTCCGGAAACCAAAATGGACTATTCCTCAACCCGTTCATGACCTGCACCCCAATGTTCAGCCTCTTCTATTTGGTCGAGCACTTTATTTTATTAAATTCTTAGACCAACAAGCTCGTAGAGAGTCCAAGAACGCTGGCGAATCGGTTCCAACGAGAAAGGCGGCCGCCCAAAGTTGACGCGATCAATTCACAAAAGGTGTATGGAAATTCTAGGCACACCCCCGCCATATTCACTTCGGATTTGCCATATCCTGTAACACAGCATAGTCTCTGCAATTCCGAACCCCTGTAAACCGGTATTTGACCATCACACAATCACAAACAGTTCACACAACATAAATTGGCCAGAGTACCAGAGAAACCCGAGGGCCACGGCTACACAGCCCTAGGCATAAAATAACCAGAGCATGAGGAAACCTACCTCTGCAAAGGCAGCCTGCTCTTCGGCTTATCCAATCGCTTATCATGCAACACTCCTTCCTTTTCCTTTTTTTTTTTTTTTTTTTCCCTTTCTTTCTCCCCCTTCTTCTTCTCTTTTCTTCTTTTCTTTTCCTCCATTTCTCCTTCCTTTCCTCCATTTCTCGTCTCCTTCCTCCTTCCTTTCCCTTCCCTCCTCCTTCTCCTTAACTGTCGCCCCTTGCTTGTACGATAAGCCACCGCAGCCCCTTACAGCAGCCTCAAAGTGAGCTATGATGTTGACATACGGCTTGCCAAGTGTCATACATGCATGCCTTTTCATGCATTGTGACACATGGCTCACCATACCGCCCATCACCTGCTGCTCCTAAATACGTGAAATTATGACTATCCCCATAATTCAACAAATCTGGATCGGGTAGCTAGATTTCGTGAGACGATTCCAATGGCGCACCGTTTCACCATTCAGGTTCAAAACCCAACCTTTCCGCATCATTCCTGCAAAACTGCGCTTTGCCCCTTTATCCGAAAATTCAATTTGAATTTTCTACTGTTTACACTGGGGCCGCTTGACAACCCATCAACCCGTGGGGAAGTCCCTGTATGTCTCAGATCATGAGACCTTATACATGAGTAAACGGCTACTTCGGGGCCTACATCAATACTCACCAAAAATCTAACCAACTATATTGGCAATAGTTCAAGGAGTTAATTACATTTAATACAAAGTTTCATATATTGTAAATTTGTAATTCTAATACATGTTGTTAATCAACTGCCATACACGCTTTCTTCTCAAAGTGCTTCACCGAAATAATACCTCCTTAACACTCCCTGACTAAATGGGGATCCCACGACTGGTGAGCAATGCCCAGTAGTGATAATCTCCTACATGGGTTACTCCCCACCTAAGTGCACATTAAATGTCACACCAAACATTCAATTCACATTCCATGCAATCCATGTTAATATACTAAGCATGCATATATTAACAAAATTCACATATGTTATTCATTTGTGGCAATAACACAAAATTAGCTCACATGGGCTAATCAACTATTTAATTTCCAATGGCTCACACACAATTATATTTCATATAATTCAAACATCATGTTAACACATAAAATTTCATGCATTAACATATTATTTTCCACACAATTCAAGCCATTCATTTTAAGCAAACTTTATGCAAAATAACATACTGGACTTTTTCGTCCAACTACAAACCGGATCAAGTAATCCGCCCCGGAATAGTGGTCAGCCCGTGACAACCTCTCAACTCCTCATTCCACTTCTTTCAAAACTAAATCCATGCCATTTTCGGCCTAACAACACCTAAAACCAATTTACACAATAAACAATGCATATGGACCACAACTGTAAATTTGGTTTGAGCATCGCCCAAAAACAGTCCTAAGCCTTTAGCATTTCGGTCCTAAGTTTGGACCGACCAAACGATCACTACCTCACACCACCTAAACCATTAACAAGGCTCTAAACCGGGGAAACCGAAGTATAGAGAAGACTCCTACCTTCCAGAGTCGGTTGAAACTCCCCAAAATCCAGTACCCATGTAGCCCTTATCATGTGTTAACCTCGGCTTCGCCAGTCTGGAACTCGATCTGGTCTGGACGTCTAATTCTGTATAGGCTGCAGAGTTTCTCTCTCTAAAATCCCAATCGTTTTCTCTCTCCTATCCACTCGCCTGTTTCCTTCTCCTCACCCTAATTGGTCGGGTCAACTTGGTCAAGAGAATTTCTCGCTCATGCTGTCACAATCATCCATTTGCTCATGGGATTACACCTTTATCCCTTATCCATCTACTTCTGATTTTCCTCTAACGGGCATGATATCAACCCATGGCCCACACTCGAGCCTCATGTTCGACCATCCTACACATGACACGCGGCACCTCTCAGCCACCAAAATGTGCCAGTTGTCCCACACTACCCCCGTTGTTCGAAAAACGAAATCTCTACTATCTCAAATCTCGACGTAGAATCAGATTTTTCGGCATCGATTCCAACGACGGTCTGCTTCACATCCAGATCTGTAAAAATTTCGTCTTAACTAAATCACTGGCTTTATTACTTTTTTAGAAACTGATTTTCCTAGCTTCAAACGTTAATGACTTAAGGGTAATGACTATAGAGGAAAGTGATTAAGTACAAAGGTGTAAGGTTTTTAAAGGAAAGGCGCTTCAATGCAACATAAAACAAATGTTTTTAGAAATATATAGTATATATATATATATATATATATATAGCAAAGAGTATATATATATATATATATATATATATATATATATATATATATATATATATATTATCAAAGTTTACAAATATATATGTTTTCATATCTATGTTATAAATGTTTAATGAAAAGAAATTAATGTGCTTTCTCGACTTTTAATTATGTTGAGAAAATATGAAATGATTATGGTTTCCAAAGTTTTATAAAGCATGATTTATGGTTTCCATATTAAATGAAATGTTTAAGAATACATATTCTATATATACATGTTTATATGAAAATGTTTATGATTGAATCCATGGTTACCCTTTGTTACAAAGATAAAGTTTAAAGGAAAGTCGACTAAAAAGATTTAAATGCAAGATATACATGGAAAGTATAGGATTTTTTTATAGGAAGGGAAGATGACATATCGCCATGCACATGAAAAGTATTTAAAATGTTACCAACGCATCGATGTAATTTATTCCATAGTGCAATGGTATCTAAAAAGAAAGGCACGTATTTATCTGAGGTCCTTTTGGCCATCGATGATCGTGAAACTGTTTCATCGGAGGTTCTTTCATGGGCCAACAGTGGTTGGATTCAAAAAGGAAAAGAAAGTAAAGTAAATGTTTATTGAAATGAGATATTTATACAATTGTTTTACACATTGTATTTGAACTATATCTAGAAACATTATTTTACTATGAACTGTGCTCTCACTGAGCTCTTTTAGCTCATCCTCTTTTCAAATGTTTTATAAAATGTTTTTAGAGGCAGAGGTTGACGAGCAATTCGAGCATCCTCGGCAGTGACACTTTCGCCTCATGCGACGACCACTTTTTGAAAATGTATAAAACCTTTTTGTAAATAACTACTTGTGCACCTTTATTTTGTAATGTATATATGTTTTAAAGAAATGAACTACGAGAGCTCTGATCCTCTGTGTGGTAGAGGTACATAGGCGGTTGGGTGTAGTCCCCGACTCGAGCCCAGGTTGTAAAATAGTTTATCTTCTATGGTGTTCGAGAAAATGATTTTAAATTTGATTTGAGAGCTGCTTGTGGTGGACTTGATGTCATGGTGGATGTGGAGTAGCGAACATTGTGGGAGTGTAAATGTTTTGTACGGTATTGTAGAATTTGGAAATAATACGAAAAGCAGGAAGGAAACTCTACCGATTTGAAAAATGTGTCGTATAAAAGAGTTTAATGTTTAAAAGAAAGAAAAAAATTTTCCACCATGTTTAATAAGGTTTTAATGGAAAGCATAATGGTATAAATCGGTTCCTCCATGGTTACTTTTAAAAGGGTTTAAAAAATGTTTTCTCAAATGCGTAGGGTCTGGGAGGGTCCCTCCCGGGTTAGGAAAGGAAATCGAGTTAGGTCCCTTGACTAAACAAGTAATGATCTTTTGATGAAAATTCACTAATCCTCGTCAGTGGATCTGAGACCATTCCTGAAGTGAATGTGATATCGTCCCAAACCCATGGGCGTGGACGTGGGCGTGTAGTCGTGAATCGTGGTCTTGGAGGAGATTAAAATTTGTTGGCCAGGGCGAAATTCCGATACTATAATAATCATCCTTCAACCTTGAAAAGAAATACCCATTTCCTACTTGACGGAATAATGGTGAGACAAAACAAGAAATTTGCTTAGTTTTAAAGATATATGCAAAAATTGATATCATATTGAAACTATGAATGTAGGTAATAAAGAAAGTTTATATATTACCTCTATAATTTATGGGAAAAAGATTGTTGCGGAAAAGCTCCCGACATTCTCCTCTAAGTTATATCATACGACCATAAAGCCAATTAAGTCATATGCTGTAATGAACCAGAAGTTCAATGACCCAAAGATTTTTGCTCTTTAGCATAACATGCTAGGTCACCCTGGATCTTGCTAATCGTAGAACAATCACATGGGCATCCATTAAAGAACCAAAAGATTCTTTTGCTCAATGAATTTTCTTGTGACCCTTGTTCTAAAGTAGGAGTTAATAGTCGGATCTATATTTAATAAAATCTTTGTGTATGAATGCAGGTTTTTATAGAGAAAGAATACACGGGACATATGTGGACTTATTCATCCACCATGTGGACCTTTTTGTTAACATGGTTTCTAATAGATGCCTCCATTAGTAGGTCACATGTATGTCTTCTTTCCTGAAATATTTGCCTTTCCTAGGCTCCTTGCACAAATGATCAAATTAGAACTGTTCACACGATTATCAGTAGAAGACAAATAAGACTTAGAAAAGAAATCCTTTGGTGAATTTACTTCACAAACTCTCAAATGACTATTGTATATCAATTGGGATAAATATTGAGCATCATGTTGCTTTCGTATTTCATCTGAATGTTTTGCGAGTCTTTGATCAAATGTCTTCAGTGTAAGCTAGACTACTACGTGAAGACCAATTACCAACATCTACCTAAGGACAGCTCTGTTGCTGCATGCTCTTGATCTAATAAGAATTATACCAACATCTTACCATGCGTACTCCCCTTCACAACTTGTACTGGGTAAACAACCAAATATTTCCCACTTTTTTTGGTTGTGTAGTCCATTTATCAATTGGACCACCCACAATGTATCAAAATGGGTTGGGATTTATGTAGGTTTTGATTCTCTATCTATCATAAGATATCTTGAACCCTTAACGAGGAGATGTTTTTCACGATCGCATGGATTGTCACTTTAATGAAGTGTTTTCCTCCATTAGGGGAGAAAGTCGGTTCCAAAATAACGACGAAATTACTTGTAATTCATCTACAATGTCTCATTTTGATGTATGCAAATCAATGTGAATTGGAAGTTCAAGGATCATTCATTTGCAAATAATGCAAATCAATTACTAGATCTTTATTGATACAAGAAAGTGACAAAGTCACATATCCATTTACAAATGTAGAAAAATGGATTAATGTCCCTAAAGAACAATTGGCAAATGAGTCTAAATGCTGAAGCGTGGGAGACCTATTTTCTCAAAAGATATAACTCCACGAGAATAGGAGAACACAAATGAATTAATGCCCTGAGGTACACTTGTGATAAGAAACAAAGGCCCTGTAGAGGTATTTGGTGAGCAAGAGGCCCTTGTAGAGACATATATTGAACAAAATACCCCTGAAAAGGTTCGAAATAAAGAATTAGCCCTTGAAGAGGCACAAGTACCTGAAAATTATGAGATCTCAATAAATTATGTGCACAATAGAGAAAAATGAGATTGAAATAAAGTTATTATCAATGATATTTTTGCTTTCCAAATAGCCTTAGACATCATAAGAAATGATGAGAATCCCAAACCACAAAATGTGGAAGAATGTCGAAATAGAAATGATTGGCCAAAATGGAAAAGAAGGTATGCGAGGCGAGTACACTCGTTAATGAAAGCTTGAGGCGTTTTGGACTGTAGTCGAACACTGGAGTGTAAAGCACATTGGAGTATAAATTAGTATTTGTCTGGCGCAATAAAGCATGAGATCATAAGATATAAAGTGCGATTAGTAGCACAAGGTTTCTCACAGAGACCTGGTATTGACTATGAGGAAACATATTCTCCTGTCACTTTCCGCTTTCTAATAAGCAGCGTCTTTGAAATTTGGATATCGTCATGGATGTCATCACAACTTATCTATATGGATCCATAGATAATGACATATATGAAAATCCCTAAAGGATTTAAATTGCATGAATCAAATAATACAAAGCCTGCGTAATACATTATAATCAAATTACAACAATCTCTATATGGATTGAAACGATTTGAGCAGTAATCTGATTACTCAATGATATTTATTGAAAGAGGGTATAAAACAACCTATATGCCCATGCATTTTATTAAGAAATCGAAACCCAGTTTGCAATTATTGTGTATATTGATGATCTTATTGAGACTCTTGAAGAGCTCACAAAAACAGCAAAATATTTGAAAAAGGAATTTAAATGAAGATCTTGGGAAAATAAAATTTTGTCTTAGCTCACGGTCGAGCATTTCCACTATTAGAGTTTTAGTTTATCTATCGGGATATGAGAAAATTTTAAAACATTTTTTATATGGATAAAGCACACCTTTAAGTTATTCGATGATTGTCCATTCCTTGACGTGATAACTCATTTCATCCTTGTGAAAAGGGTGAAAAGAAATTACTTAGTCTTGAAGTCCCATATCTTAGTACCATTGAACACTTATGTATCTTACTAAGCGTACTTGCCGGATATTGCTTTTTTGTCAATTTATTAGCCAAGTATTGATACCAACCCCAGACATTGGAATGGTATCAAAGCATAATATTTTGTGCTACCTCCGAGAGCAATGATATGAGTTTATTTTACTCAAAATCAAAAGCGATATTGTTTGGATATGCTAATGCGGGGATACCTTTCAGATCCACATAAAGACCCAAATCTGAACAAGGTATGTGTTTAATTGTAAGGAGCGCTATCTCATGATCCTTTGCAATGGTGGTCACATCATCAAATCATTAAAAGATTATAACAATTCACGAATCTAGTCGTGAATGCATATCGTAAGATCGATGATTAAACATATCGAGAATCATCGAGACTCCCTACATCAAAGACAACTGAGCAACATTATTTGAAGGCTAATGTTGCATGCATTACCTGAATCAAAGGAGTTATATCGAGGAGATAGAACTAAACACAACTACTCCAAAGTTCTTTTATACACATGAGCACGAAAGAGTGGTGAAATTGATGTTCCATGAGCATGTAAGTGATATTAATCTGCTTGGACTTATTCACGAAGTCATTGCGGGCTCAACATTCAAAGTTAATACATAAGATTGGAATGCGCCAACTTCAAGATCAATGACATGAGGGCGGAGGCATACTTATGACAAGATGTTAGTGTCATAGGTACTCTTTTTCCCATACGTCTAGGTTTTGTCCCACTTTCAGTTTTCTTGCGGCAAAGATTTTAACGGTAGTCCTAATGATGAGTGTAAAACTCATATCTTTTTAATATCCGTTTTTTACATGTTTTTAACGGAGTTTAAGATCTATTTTATGCAAAATGTGGAGATATTCATTAACTTTGTGTTTGCGAGGCAATTATTGAAAAAGAGAGAATCAATGAGAAAAAAGCAAAAATAGGACAAAGCAATGATCTGCGCACGACACAAAATTCAAGTGGGCCCAAGGAACTATGTCGCAGCCAGAAAATCTATGTCGCAACAAAGATTGGTCATAACTCAAGGCTGAAAAGAGCTTCCTAGGTCGCGACCGTAAAGTTTTCTGTTGCGACAGAACTTGAAGAAGATTTTGAAGAAAGCTATCGCGACATCCTAAAATCTGTCGCGACATACTTAAGGTCAATGGTGGAAGGAATTAATGTGAAGCGGTGGCTTTTTATGTCGTAACATAAAAGAGTGAACTAATGGATGAACTACATTAAGCAGCAAAAGAAGACAATTATGTGTGATAGAAAATATCATAAAAAACTAAACAGTCAGCTAAGAAAAATGACATGTTGCGACAAGTTTCCATCATCAAGCCAACCCGAAATCATGTCATAAAATAACAGTCAAAATTCACAACGAGGATACCCTGATCTACATAATGGTAAAGATTATTTCTATCGTGACAGACAAAACATGAAGGATTCCCTGTCGCGACAAGATGCTGAAGAGAAACACAAGAAGAATGGAAACAAAGAAAGCTGCTTGTGTAGCCTAATCAAGGATTCTTGGGTACCAACCTATGTCGACAAAGAGTTTTCTAACTTGAGAATGGCCAAAGCAATTGTGTCATGACAAATAGATTCTATGTCACGTCAAGCGACTCAACAAGTGACAAGAGCTACGAAGAAAGTCACGCCGACGAAAGAGTTTCTTGTTGCGATAGAAAGTACTAAAGACTTAAAGTCCCGTCGCGACAGCCAGGCTAAAACAATTGTTGTCGATAAGGAGAATTATGTAGTAGATAGACTCTGAAGGGCGAGACCATGGCATTTGAGTGCAAGGTTTGGTGTCGCGACCTGAGCGTTTAATCGTGACGATATGAATTTGTTGAAAGAAATTTATGTCGCGACATCGACAAAGTATGTCGCCAGCACAAATTAGAACAAGCCCGGAGAAAGGTCGCGACGAAAAGGAAGAGATTCTGACGAGAGGCGACAAAGAATTTGGAGGTTACATCGACAAAACTTTCTATGTCATTCTGAAAGAGACAATTGGGCGAGAATTTTGGGGATCCACAATGTAATTAATGAAGTGGGAATGACATTGGAAAGAAAAGCCCTATAAATACACGCTTCTAAGAACAATGTGCGCTGACTTTAGGCAGCTCGAAGATTTCTAGGTGGTTGAAGACTCCTTGCATTTTTTTATTTTATTTTATTTATTTTTCTTTCCATTTAGTAGAAATTAGTTTAGTGTAGTTTTCTTTAGTCGAGTTTATTTTCCTTTAATTTTGGATTTAGGTATTATCTTGAAGTGCAACTTCGGTGATATTCAGCTTTATAAATTCTTCTTTTCATTAAGCGTTTGATTTAAATGGATCTTTGGAAGGTTTTAAGGTTCATTTATTTCAGTTTGTTTATAATTTCAGTGAATTTTCCTTATCAGTTAGTCACTCAAATGAGTAAACCAGTTTTGAGAAGATGATCTTATTTGAAATGGGTCTTTGATGATAGTCATTTTGCTGCATAAGGAGGAAGGAAGCTTTAATTAGAATTCTTGAATTTATTTGATTGGTATTGTTTATAAATTTACTTGTTCTGATTATTATTAGTCATAGTGTACCCAATCTGTAAATCTTTTGTGTCTCACTCACAATTTCAAGAGGCCATACGGTGACACGAGAGATGGAGAATCCTGAGAGTGTAGAACAACTCCTTGTGGGAATGGTAGACTAATACTATGGAACTAATTAACTTTGAAGGATTACTCAGATAGATCACCAACTTACTTATAAGTTGAGATAGGTTGAATGAAGTATCTGTCTAATCACTCGGAGGTTTCTTTTTCATGAATTGAGTTTCTAATCCTTTTTTGGTGAATCTAATCAGAGATGGAGATTTGCATCATAAGGAGTGTAGAGATGAGGTGTCGATCAAAATTGGATAAGGCTTCAGATTCCGTACATGGGGTAAAAATTCTTTGATCTAAGATCCCGAGTATGAAGTGCGAAAGGAAAAATACTTGATTCTTAGAAGAGGGTTATATATTCTGAAGTAACTATTTAGAATCATGTCTCACTTAAATGAATGCGAACCTTTAATCGATGAAAATATTGTTAAGGGAGAAATCAACCGTACTACCTTTGCATCTTTAACAAACTTAGTTTTCAGTGATGGTTGAGCTAAAATTGAAATGATGTAAATTGATTATTATTAAAGCAGTCGGATCCGAGTTTTGTTTCACTCAATGAATCCCTCAACCCCAATTTTATTAAACTTTAAACATATTTAGATTTCCGTTTAGGACTCTGATTAAGTCCTCTTTATTATTATATCGATGGAGTCGAATAGTAATGATCTTGAGAGTAGTTGGGGTAAATTAGTCTTTTGATTTATCATCGTCCTCGTGGGAATGATATCCCCGGACTTTAAATATCCACTTTTATTACTTGTCGGCCCGGTGCACTTGCGAGTGGTGAGACCCGCAAACACAAATTTTAAAGTCATCTTCTGAGAAAAATTCCATTTTGTCATACATATGAAAAATGGTCTCAACAAGTTTATGGCATTGTTGCTTGGGATTAGATAATATTCCTCTGGTGACAGTGTCATAAATTTGCATATATCATTTTGTCCTATCAAGTTTTTGGCGTCTTTGTCGGGGATCGATGATACGTTTAAAGATCAATATTCTAACCAAAAAGGAATTTACTAATTTGGACATTTTCTTTTGATATTATTTTTAGAAAATCACAAAAATAGTTTTGGCAATGAAACATTGATGAAACGGTGTGTGACGAGTTGTGAGAAGAAGCTATTGACATTTTCTATGAGCATAATGGACATAGCCTTGTTTCCCATAGGATTCATTTGATCTTAGTGTGTTTATTTTAGGAAGATTTTTAAATGCATAGAAGACGAAACGGGTGCTTCCTCTGAACTTGAAATAGAGAACACTACAGGATTTGAGAAGGATCACCAATGCAGAATCTAGAAATATGGCACATCAAGGAAACAGATTGCAGGCTATTCCAAAAGAAGAAAAAGAAATAGAGAGAAATCAAAGGCCTAATACTATGGAGGACTTTTGGAGGCCTATTATCCAAGAGGAGTACTCTGTAGTAAGACAACCTCCAATTGAAGCAAACAATTTTGAAATTTGAAGCCGACGTGATTACCATGGTGCGTGCTGCAGGTTCACGAGGTTAGCCCTCTGAAGATCCCAATGAGCATATAGGGAGATTCATGAGGATGGCGGCTTCTGATCAAGGTAAAAGGGAGACCGGGAAATGTCAGGCTACGACTCTTCCCCTTTTCACTGCGAGATGTGGCAGCAACATGGTTTGATTCATTGCCAGTGGGATCAGTGAACACTTGGGAAGAGTTGGTGGAGGCATATATGAGCAGATTTTTCCTCCAACTCTAATAGTTGAGAGATTAGGAGAAATAATTGTTTTCAAGCAAGGAGAAGAGGAGAGTCTTTACAATGCATGGGAGATATTCAAGAGATTTCTAAAAAGATGTCCTATGCATGGAATAAATCTGACCACTCAAATGGATATATTCTATCATGCCATGAATTATGCCTCCAAGGGTATAATTAATGCATCCTGCTGTGGAGCTTTTAAAAGAAGAAATGCAGAGTAAGCAAGGCAACTGATTGAAGACCTTGGAATGCGACTCTGAGGCTCCATCGAAGCCGGGGGAGACAGCGACGGAGCGGGGGAAAGTGGTCTTATTAGACTAGATAGAATGACAGCCATAGAAGCAAAACTGGATGCAATTATGAACAAACTAGGAAAGAATGAGAAAAGAATGCATACTGCACACGAAGTGGGAAGCGGTAAAGAAAGGAATGAAAGCGATGATGAGGACACGATTGAAGAGAAAGAATTTTTATCAAATTGAGGATGCATACTACTGAAATGCAAATAGGAGCTACACCTTTATTTAACCTATTTTCTAACTTTCACCTGCAGGTACTAAGGGCCATGAAAACTTTTCATATGGTGGAGAAACCTGATAGGGCCTTAGACTGGACAAAGTACCATCGGGCTTATGCTCGGCCTTGGGTTCTAGTAGCCGGCCCGGTAGCGGCGACGGCATAGGAGCAAATAGAGGAGAATATCAAGGTCAGAAAAGGACTCAATCTTTTGAAGATCAGATGCTGCAGTTCATGGGGGAAAACAAGAGGTTGCTGAACATACATGAACAAAAGTTTGTTGAGATAGTAGCATTCCAGGCAAACCTGGCTTGTATTTTAGGCCAACCCTGAAATGATTCTTTGAAAGTGCGGAAGTGCGAGATGGAGCGACTTGCCACAACTATAAGAATCCCGGTCAAGTTCTTTCCAGTGATGGAAGAATTCAAGGGATTGTATGGCGTAGCTCTAAGAGTGGCAAAGGAATTGGAAGAAAGAAGAAGAAAGAAAGAAAGACACTAAGGAAGAATAATATCTACGAGACATTTAGGGAACACTTTAATGACATAGCCTAAAGGCTCTGAAGAAGAAGAAGCCAGGTAAAGATGCAGCCCCGAGGAGAAAAATGCTTGGAAAAGAAAATCCGAGGAAAAATAGAAGGAGTTAAGGCTTATAGACCTTAAGTTTCATTCCCTCGAAAGTACTTGAAAATGAGCTTGAAGAAGCAATTCTCTAGATTCTTAGACATGTTTAGAAGGTAGAGATCAACGTCCTTTCTCGAGTAGCATTGACTTAAATGCCTCTTTATACAAAATTTATGAACGAGATATTGAGCAGAAAAGAAAGATTGTTAAGAAGGAATAAGTAAACTGACCGACAACTTTGCCGGTCTGATGGTCGAGAATTCTATACGGAGAGATCGAGGATCCAGTAACATATCTGAAATTGGGCATGTTGATGTGGGAAAAGCACTATGTGATTCCGGAGCCAGCATCAACTTGATGGCTTTGTCAATAGAAAAAAGACTAAGTTTAGGGGAACTTACTCCCACAACCATGGCCTTGAAAATGGCAGACATAACACTGGCCCATCCTAAGGGAATTTTAGAAGATGTGTTGATCAAAGTGGGAAAATTCATTTTCCCAGTGGACTTTGTAGTCATTGACATAAAAGAGACATGACTCCATAGCTGTAGGAAGACCTTTCTTAGCAACAGGAGCAGCTTTGATTGATGTGAAGAAAGGAGAAATAACTCTTAATGTTGGAGATGAAGCAGTGCACTTCAATCTCAATCACTGTTTGAAATAGCCTAAACTAAGTGATGCTGAATGTGAGATTATAGAAATGAAAATCCCCAAGCGTTACGAAATGATGAAGATTGTAATTTCAAAATTCAATGAATGAGAATGAGAAGAATTTTCCATATCTTGAGCATCTTGAAGTGAATTTACGGACCCTAATGTTAAGAATTCAGACAGGCAGTATGGTGTTGAAGAAAATAATGCAAAAAATCCAACAGTTATAAAGAAGAAGGTGCTAAAGAAAACACAAGTTTTAAGGATTAGTGCGAAGGAATTACTGAACATTTAAATATGCCTTTTAACTAGAAAAGGAAAATAAATTAAATAATTGCATATGGGTGGCCCGAACTTGAAGAACCTGGCTGTGAAACTCTCAGAAAATATAAGGAAGCAATAGCTTGGTCCATAGAAGATCTGAAAGGAATAAGTCCTTCTATCTACATGCACAAGATTCTAATGGAGGAGAATGCTAAAACCTCTATAGAACATCAAAGAAGGCTGAATCCAATAATGAAGGAAGTAGTCAGAAAAGAAGTATTGAAATGGCTAAATGCAGGCTTCATCTATGCAATCTCAGACAGCCCTTGGGTGAGCCTAGTTCATGTAGTTCTAAAGAAGGGAGGATTCATTGTGATAAGAAATGAGAATAATGAATTGATTCCTACAAGAACTGTGACGGGATGGAGAGTGTGTATAGACTACATAAAACTGAACACTGCTATCTAGAAGGATCATTACCCTCTACCTTTCATTGATAAATCTTTAGATGAGTTAGCGGGACCTCCTTCACTTATTTTCTTGATGGATATTTTAGTTTACAACAGTTGAAATAGCCTCAGAGGTCCATATGGCACCTTTGCCTTTAGAAGGATGCCTTTTGGACTATGTAATGCTCCTGCCACCTTTCAAAGATGTATGATGTCTATGCTTTCTGATTTGGTGGAAGAGGCTATGGAGATCTTTATGGATGACTATGAAGTGTATAGTCATTTTAAACATATCTGAAAATTTAAAGCAGTACTTCAGAAGTGTCAAGACAAAAATCTAGCATTGAATTAGGAGAAATGCCATTTTATGGTAATAGAAGGTATTGTCTTAGGACACAAGATTTCTGCTGCTGGATTGAAGTAGACCAAGCAAAAGTTGTTGTTATAAAAACTCTCAGGGCACCTACAACTGTTAAGGGAATAAGAGACATGGACATGCGGTTTTCTCTGAAGATTCGCAGGCCTTCTCAAAAAATCTCCAGACCATTGTGTAGACTGCTGGAAAAAGATGCAAATTTTGATTTTGATGAATCATGTAGATCTGCATTTGAGGAGATTAAATCCAGATTAGTGACATCTCCCATCATGTTAACACCTGACTAGAACAATGATTTTGAGATTATGTGTGATGCCAGTGATTATGCAATGGGAGCTGTATTGGGACAAAGAACTGAAAAGATATTCAAGGCCATATACGTACCCGACCAAAACCTTTAATGGAACCAGAGAACTACTCCACTCTGAGAAAAGGAGATGCTAGTAATGGTGTTTGCTTGTAAGAAATTTAGGCCTTATATTTAGGATCCCATGTTATAATACACTTGATCATCTTTGTAATTAAATATCTAATGTGAAGAAGGAAACAAACGGGCTATCAGATAGGTATTGCTTACATAGGCTGATCTTGAGATCAAAGATAAGAAGGAAGTAAACAATATGTGTAGATCACTTTTTTAGATTGGAAATGAATATTGGGAAAGAAAAAAGAAATTAAATAGAAGAAAATTTCCCTAATGAGCAGATGTTTTTGTTGTCAGTTCAAACACCCTGGTATGCTGATATTGTCAATTATTTAGCCTGTGGAGTGATGCCACCTGAATTCAGCTATCAGTGGAGATGGAAATTGAGAACTAATTGCAGATTTTATATCTAGGATGACCCACTATTGTAGAGAAGAGGAGTAGAAATGATCATAAGGAGATGTGTTCCAGAAATAGAACAAGGTGGTATTGTGGAGAAATGTCATGCATCACCATATGGAGGACACTTTGCAGGAGACAAGACAGCCCACAAAATTCTCCAATTAGGTTTCTATTGGCCTACTATATTCAAAGATTGTTTTGAATGGGTAAAACATTGTGATGCTTGTTAGAGAATGAAATGACATATGGAAGAAATAGTATACCCTATGAATTTTAGTAGTGTGATTTTTATGTTTGGGAATAGACTTCATGGGACCCTTTCCTCCATCATTTGGTGATATATACATTCTCATAGCTGTGGATTATGTATCCAAATGGGTGGAAACAATAGCTTATCCCAAAAATGATGTCATAACGTTGGTAGGGTTTTATCTGAAGAAATCTTTTGACATATTTGTTTTCCCCGAGCCATCATCGGTGATGAGGAAGCCATTTGCAAATAAAGTTTTGCAAAACTCATGGCTGAATATGGAATCAAATATATGATAGGATAGCTTATCACCTCAAATCAAAATGGTAATTTGAAATTTCGATAAAGTAAAAAATTCTAGAGAAAACCATTAATAAAAATAGAAAAGACTAGTCTATAAAACTAGATGATGCACTGTGGGCTTATAGAACTGCTTACAAAACTCCCATTGGAATCTCTCCATACAAAATAGCATTTGGAAAACCTTGTCATCTCCCCTTAGAATTGGAATACAAAGCTATGTGGGCCATCAAGAAACTGAATTATGACTTTCAGCGCAAAGGAAAATAGACTACTCTAAATGAATGAGCTGGAAAGAGAGAGTGAGATGGCTTATGATGTGCAGAATTTACAAACAGAGGAGTGACATGATCAAAAGATCCTAAAAAGGAGAGAATTCATGGCGGGGAGAGCAAGTTCTCTTATACAACTCCAGGCTCAGGCTATTTCTAGGGAAATTGAAATCAAGGTAGGTAAGGCCCTACATTGTAATGTCAGTACACCCTTTAGGCAGTGACAACTGAAGATGAATGCGAAATGAATTCAAAGTAAATGGTCAGAGACTGAAGCACTACCTTGGAGGAAGCATAAATAAAGTAGATCCAGATTTCAAAAAGGGAAAAGAGTTCTGCTGAAAAGAAGATAATTTATAGCAATTTAATGCGCCGGGGAAAATCGTGACGACTCCTTGGGAAGCGTGGCGAAGTTAATTTGGATAGTTTGATGATTGATTACCTAATATTATAATTTAAGGTTTAGTTTTAAATTGTTAGAAGTATATTTAAGTAATTTGATAATTTGCTGAATTTTTTTTGGGACAGGAAAAAGGAATTGGAATTGAAGGTCATTAAATAGTAGAATATCTCAAACTAAATTATGCAGTGAATAACTATAAGGGAGAGTATTTCTAATTTCATCAACTTGTTTTTAATATTATTACATATCTGAGTTTGAGGAGGAGTTTGATGCCAATTGTAAATGGCTTGTTGAATATTTTGATGAATGATGTTGATGTTAGAAATATATTTTGATATTTAATATGTGTTTTCACAGAAGTATGATCTAAGGGAAGGATTTATTGAATGATGATTAGTGGGTTGAATGGTTAAAAAGTATGAAATTATGAAAAAAAAACAATTTAAAGGCGGGAAACGAACCTTGTCTACGACCAAAATGAGTTTATATGTGACACTAAATAGACAATAAGCGATATTGGTTATTGTTGCGACATGCAGTCTTATGTCGCGATAAGGTCAATGCTAAATGGGTTTGGCGAGATTTAATATGTGACATATTTTCTCTATCACGACAAACAGCAACATGAACCTTAGAATTTATGTCGCGGCAAGATTTATCTTTGTCGCGACATAATATTGCCCAAATTTAGGAATCAAATGAAAAATCTATGTTGCGATATTAAGTTTCACAATAATAGCGACATAGATTAAAGAACCTCATTAATAGGTCAAAATTTTATCAAAATAAATTAAGAAGCACCATAATTCTTGGCTTATAAATAGAAAAGTTCAAAAGGCTAGAAGAGAGTCATCCCTACCTCATCATAGTCAAACCTTTGACCTCCCTCCACCCTATTCTACCTCTTACTTGTTAGAAAATACTAGACTAGGCAATTTTCTATGATCATCACAGACCCCTGACCTGAGTTGAGCCTAAGCAAAATCATGGAAGAATATACGGAGTTAGAAGATCGAGACAATACAAATGCTCACTCAAGCAGGTGAAGCAGCGAGTTGAGGAAAGAGTTTATGTCAATGATGAACTTAAGCGAGACCGGTGGAAGAGTAGGAAGAGGAAAAGGAAATGAAGAAGCGAGAAAATTGAACAAAAGGCCAGTGAATGGGTCTCTGACATGGCGTATATTGCTTGGAGAGACAAGCTACTGTACAGAGACTTCATCAGAGAGAAAGGCTTCAGCAAATGGATTTCCCCTTCCAAGAGCTTATAGAAAGCAAATGATGGCATCTTTTCTGCGAGCATAAGGCTCCCAGGTTTCTAGATGTAGTTAAAGAGTTCTACACTAACATAGTGGGAACTAAGGACAAGGCAGTTTATGTCAGAGGCAGATGAGTATCCTTAGCAGAGAGCAGATAAATCAAACATTCAATCTTAAGGAAAGGAAGGATGGTTCTAAATTCAAAAGACTGGTTGAGGAACCAAACTTCTAGAAGATCATAGATCTGCTTACTGATGGCAAAGGGAAGTGGAATGCCACCAGGAAGAACCCACATGAGTTCATTGCGGGAGGGCATTGACTGGCAAACAAGGTTTGGTTTACTTCTTAAGTTCGGTCATTACGCCTCCAAAGATTTATGCTGTCGGGGAGAAGGAAGCGAGTTTGCTCTATTCCATCCTTAAAGATACAAATTTAATGTGGGCGAGTTGATTGGCTCGATCTGGCTGCTACGAGGAGGATACAAGGGATTAATCCCGCACCCGGGGTTGATATCGAAATTTGTGTATTTTGGGGTGGTGTCAAGGAGATTGGGAAGAAGAAAAGCGCTTCAAACATCTCCCTTGACACTCCATTGGAATCTGAGACTTTAAAAACAAAGGCGAGGGAAGTCGTATAGGCTGTTCGAGGTAAGAAGAAGGAGCCGGCCAGTGAATGACTACATCTTGAAGGTGAAACTGCGAGCCAACCTGAAATTGTAAGCCCGATCTACTTCTCCCACACAAGTGAGACCAGTCCACCAAGAGTATGTTGAAGGCTCTGAACCTCTAAGGTATAACTCTGCAGTCCTTGAAATGCTTAATGCCATGAAGCAGGGAATAGAAGAGAGGGACAACTTGACTTAAGCAATTGCCTTCGGAGATGAGTATAGGAAGTGAGTTGAGAAAGGACATTTAGAAGAGCTCCTAAAGCAGGAGAGGGATGAAGAATGGAGAAGTAGATGGGGACAAAGGGAACAAGAGCTCAGTGAAGAATTAAAGGCAAGAGAAGATGCCTTTTCCTTTGAGCAACTAAAAAGAGAAAATGAGTTATTCAAAATCATGAAGGAAAGGGAGAAGGCTATGGAAAAACATCTTATGAGAAGAGAAGCAGATGCCTTTGGTGTCATACAAAACATGGAAAGATCAAGCTTTGATCTAAAAAATGACAAGGAATTGGAGGCACCTAGTTTGAGAAGTGTGGATGAAAACGACATGATCAGCAAAAACCCAGTTAAAGTGTACTCTACACAGGGGTGAGTTTGAGAGAACCCTGAATTCTATTAGGCAAAGACAAAATGATATGATCAAGCAACTAGCCTAACAGAGTAAGGTGGTCTGTACTGAACAAAAATGGAGAAGGCAACAAATCAAGATAGCAACAAGTCAGATCACAGATTCTTTCCTTGACTGGATATAAACTAGACCCAATCAACCTACCCTCTTCCCATAGGCATGCTAGAAAAATAAAATAGCTCACTCTATTGTTCCATCTCCTCATCCTCTCTATACTCAATGTCCAGGTCATCTCAAAATAGATGTAAATAAAAATTCTTTAAATTTTATGATTCATTGTGTTTTATTTTGATTACTTCATTTTTGCTTAATTTTCTTTGTTTCATGATGGATAATTACTTAGTTGAATAATTGAGAAACCAGCTACCTTAATCAAATTGTCTAATTGCTGCAACATATTTGGTTGAATTGAATTGATGAAATTGTGGTTGTGTTGGATTGTTGTGAGCTGAATGCATGATCAAAATGAACTTCTTGAATTGATTAAACGACCTGACAACAAATCTAAAACCAAAGCAAGCATTGATAGATGCATTGGGGTAGGATGAAATAAATGGAAATAGAAAGTTGTAAGATTATGAATAAATATGTTGAATTTCAAGAATAAGGAAGGTTTTACTAAATTGATGGAACAGATAAAACTTATAATTCTGTTTATGGTAAATAGTTTGGTCGCTTAAAATCCACAGTAACTTTGCACATAGTCAGCAGTAGTGGAAAGACTTGTGCGAGATTAAGAACATCTTCACAGGATACGACCTGATAAACTCTCAGTACCAGGCATTGGTATTAGTTAAGGCGAAATCCTAGGCAATACCACTAACAAAAAATGATTTAGGCCATCCTTGGAAGTTTGAGCATTTCAAAGCCTACCCTTATGATATGCATAAGCATATACCCTAGTTCCTTATTTGAGCCTAAAGCCAAATTTCATTATCAACCAACAAGTGAGAAGTACAATCCCTTCCTTACATCTAATCCTACAGTAAAAAAATCCTTATTTTCCCATATTACAATACAAAAGACATCAATGACAAAAGGGGACAAGTTTAGGGGAATATCATTTTGAGATGCAGAAAAGAAGAGAGTGGGTTGAGAGAGAAAGTGCATAGAGATAATAAGAGATAAAAAGAAAAGATGAAAGAAGTTGTCAAAAAAAAAAAAAAACATCAAGAGGAATGAGTTGGTCTTGTAGCCTTCCTCCCTGGAACAATTAAGTCCTTTGGGGTGTTCAACACCTAACACCCTAATGCCAACTAGTATGGCAGTTATTGACCCAAAGTTTGTTAAGGGTGGTAGAAAGCTTAAAAAAGATCAACATTGCACCATTCGAGAAATTAGATGAAAATTAGAAATGACAAAGCTTCCTAAAATAAGGAGGAAAAGTATCTTCTGAGGTGTGAACAATGAAAAGATAAAAAGATACCAGGCTGAAGAATATGCAAAGAGATGCACTAAACCTGTTGGGAAGGTTAGAAAATTACAATCAAGAGAAATCAAGGATGTATCAAAAGGCAAAAGTGTAAGCTGTCTAGAATCTGGGTTAAATTGAGCCTAAAATGTCTAATTATCTACCTCATTACCCAAGCCATTACAAGCCCTAAAGGAATTCTATTTGATTACGAAGGTAGTATTAGCCTACATTAGTGAGATTAATGTGATAAAATAATATGGGACTTTAAAAATTGTTATACTGATTGGAGTAATATCGGAGAAGATGAACTGATGCGCGAAGAAAAGACAAGAACTAGCACACACAAATCGGGAATGAATGATTGAGATTGTTATTTTATGAATTATTGGTTGGTTGATGAACTTAATTGAAAATCTTCATGAATCTAGATCGGAAACATGTTTAGAATTAATCCCTCTGACTAACATGTTTCTGCCCCTGAATTGATACGTGAATAGAAAAATGTCCTTAAAAATAAAAAGTTAAATTGTTTGGCCGAACCAAATTTTTTCTTTGCTTGAGGACAAGCAAAACAACTGCTTGAGGAATTTGAAGAGTATAAAATATCTATTTTAATCCATTTTAATATTTTATGGTTGAGTCTATTTTATGCCAAATGGAATATTCATCAGCTTTGTGTTTTGCAGACAATTATTGAAAAGGAAGTCGTGGAAAAGAAGAAGCAAAAGAGGACAAAATAGCCAGGTCTGCAATAGCCACAGCATTTATGTCGCGACCACGAAGTCAAAACGGGCCCGAGGACTATGTCGCGACCCCGGCAAATCTATGTACAGCAGATTGGTCAGAACTCAAAGCTGAAAGAGCTTCCCTGAGTCCACGGCCAGTAAAGTTTTAACATCACGTGAACTTGAAGAAGATTTTAAAGAAAGTTGTCATGACAACCCTGAAATATGTCGCAACATACTTAAGGTCAATGGTGTGTGCGGGAGTTGTGTGCGACATTATTTTTATGTGTAACATAAGTGAAGACTAATGGATGAACTATGTGCGACCAAAGACAATTACATCGCGATATAAAATATTAGAAAGGAAAACAAGTTAGCTAAAAGACGAGTGTTTTTATGTTGTGACAGATTTCCATCATCGAAACCCGACTCAGGAAATCATGTCGCAACATAACAGTCATAATTCATAACCAAGGGCAACCTGATCTAAGCCATGACAAAGATTATATGCCATGACAGAGACAAGCTATGGAGGTAAATTCTACTGTCGCGACAGATGTTGAAGTGCAAACAGAAGAATGGAAACAAAAGGGAAACTTCTTGTCGCGAGATAATCAAGAGTTACAGGCAAAACCTATGTCGCGACAAAGAATTTTTCTGTCGTGATAATAAAAGCTAAGGAATGATAAAATTCTGTCGCGACGAGAAAAGTAGGTTGCGACAGAAATTGAAGAAGACTTGAGAATTGCCAAAGCAATTGTGTCGCAACAAATAATTCTATGTCGAGACAAACAGCTCAACAAGTGACAAGAACCTAAGAATAAAAGTCTGTTGCAACCAAAGAGTTTCTTATCAAGACAAAAAATTGCTAAGGACTTAAAGAAATCATGTCGCGACAGAGGCAACTCTGTCACGACAAAGTTGCCAGGCTGAAAAATAATTGTTTGTCGCGACAAGGAAAATTATGTCGCAGCGGACTCTAAGAATGACCATGAGAAGCTAGAGTGCAAAAGCTGGTTTGGTGTCGCGACATAAAGGCATTTTCTATGAGACAATAACAAGACTATTGAAAGAAATTTATGTCGTGACATCAACAAAGTATGTTTCAACACAAATTAAGAACAAGCCCAGAGAAAAGGTCACGATAGAAAAACGAGAAGCTACAACAGAGGAAGCGACAAAGACTGGAGGTTCTATCGCGACAGAACTTTCTATGTCACAACAAAGAGACCAATTTGGGCTAGAATTTTGGGGATCCACAATGCAATTAATGAAGTGAGGCCTAACATTGGAAAACCTATAAATACAAGCTTCTAGAGACAGTAATGTAAACACCGGCTGACTCTAGGATTTACGGGGTGGTTGAGGCTCTTGTATATTTTTATTTTTTATTTTCTTTTCATTTTTTCTTTTCCATTTTAGTAGAATTGGTTGGCATAAGTTTTCCTTTAAGTGGGTTATTTTCTTCAATTTCTGCAGGTTGGTGGTATAACACGAAGTCTTGCTCAGTGATATTCCTTTATAAATTATTCTTTTCATTAACTGTTTGATTTAAATGGATGTTGGAAGGTTTATGGAGTTTATTTATTTTAGTTTTTTTATAATTTCAGTGAATTTTCCTGATCAGTTAGCCACTCATATGAGTAAACCAGTTTTCAGAAGATGAGCTCACTGGAAATGAGTCTTTGATGATAGTCATTTTGTAGCATAAGGAGGAAGGAAGATTTAATTAGAATTCTTGAATTTATTTGATTGGTATTGTTTATAAATTTACTTGTTCTCTGGTATACAATCTAGTGTACCCAATCACAAGTACTATGTCTCACTCTAATTTCCAAGAGGCCCTCTGAGTGACACAGAGATAGAAAATCCTGAGAGTGTAGAACAACTTCTTGTGGGTATGGTAGACTAACACTATGGAACTAATGAACTTTGAAGGATTACTCGAATAGATCACCAACTTACTTATAAGTTGAGATAGGTTGAATGAAGTATATGTCTAATCATCAGAGGTTTCTCCTATTTCCGATGAATTGATTCTGATCCCATGTTATTGTGTCCCCAATCAAGGAGATGGGGAGCTTGCATCATAAGTAGGATGAGGTGTCGATCAAATTAGAGAGAGGCTTGAGATCCTGTCTATCAGAGTAAATTCTTTAGTCCTAAGATGCGAGTATGGAAATGCGAAAAGGAAAAATACTTGATTCTTAGAAAGGGTTATATATTACAAGTAATAATTTAGAATCATGTCTTAGAAATGAATATGAACCTTTAAACAATGAAAAGTATTGTTAAGGGGAGAAATCGAGCCATACTACCTTGCATCTTTGACAGACTTAGTTTTCCGATTGATGGGTGAGCTAAAATTGAAATGATGCGAAATTGATTATTATTAATTGATCGGATCGAGTTTTGTCTCACTCAATAAATCTCAACCCCAATTTTATTAAATTTCACGCTTGTATATTTAAGATTTCCGTCAGGACTACATATAAGTCCTCTTATTATCATATCAGTGGAGTCCAAATAGTAATGATCTTGAATAGTTAGGGTAATTAGTCTTTTGATTTATCATCTATCCTCGTGGGAATGATATCTGGACTTTTATTACTTGTACGACCTATGCACTTGTAGTGATTGAGACCACAAACACAAATTTTAAAAGAGTCATCTTACAAGAGAAAACAATTCCATTTTGTCATACATATGAAAAATGGTCTCAACAAGTTTATGGCATTGTTACCTGGGATTAGATAATATTCCTCTGGTGACCGGTGTCATAGAACCCACATATATCATTAGTCCTATCACTGTACAGACTAAAAGCAAATCAACACTTTATCATATGAATATTGTATTCTTTTCCTTCACTGGTTTTATCCCATTGGAGTTTTTACTAGCAAGGTTTTAATGAGGCATATTCTTAATGGTGATCATTCAGAGTGTTATAAGTGAAACATTTACATGGGTGATGAATAACCACACTTACATTCATGAATTACACTTGCATTCATCTTATATAGAACCACTATTTAACACTTATTTATGAACTTCATAGCTCACCATTAATGTGAGTAATTGAACCATCTTTGTAAGCCCCTATAAAAGGCCTTCACCATCCTTTGTAAAGAGTATCACAAGAAGAAAGTAAGACTCTCTCATATCTTTCTCTATTTCTCTTTCTCTTTCTATACTTATTATTTTCATATATAAAAGAGAATATGTTATCTTAATATCGCATTTTATAATACTTTCCATGACGCTTATATTCGAAGTATAGAAATATTTTTAAGGAAAATTAATTTTAAAAACTTTGAAAATCTTGTTATTATTTGTAACACCCAGAAATATACTATTTAGTTTTGAACATGTTTAGGGTATAATAAAAGTTAAATGGGAATTTTAGATAAAGCGATAGACAGAAAATTAATACGAGGAAAGAAAAGATTAAGTGGTCATTTACCACTTGAGGATATGAGAGGCATAAATCAATATGTTTATATGCCATTATGGAATTTGATAAAAGATGGAATATAAATTAGAAAGAATGGAAGGACCTAAATGCAAAAATGAAAAAAGAATTTAAAAATGCAAAGGCCAAACATGGCCTTAACTCAAAAAAAATGGAAAAGAAGGCAAATTGTATAGGTAAACATGGCCTTATTATTAAGACCAAAATATCTTTTGGTCTGAGAATAGAGAGAGCTCAGACAAAAAGGGAAGGGGGAGAAAGAAGAGAAAGAGAAGAGAGAAGGGAAAAAGAGAGGAAAGAGAAAGAAGAAGGAAAGAGAGAGGAGTTCAAAAGGAAGATTAGAAAGGTATGGAACTATGACTATTAGTATGGATACATGTTTTGGGTTGTAAGAAACCTAACCCTAGAATGAATTATTGTATGGAAATCGTCACAAATCCCTTTGTTTTCTAGGGTTTTGTTATGAGAGGGCCTAGAGTTCCCATTACATGTGTTTTTGGGTTCTAAGGGTTATGTAAAGTATGGACATGTTTGTTCTTGTTCTAGGTTTTGATAGGAACTTATCCTAACCCTAGATTTCTTGAAGTTGGGTTGAGAAAAACCCTAGGCCTTGTATAAGATATGAATAGAAAGTATGTTTGAGTTCAATAGAGTGTATAAGATGTGTATTGAAAGATGATTTGAGTAGAATAGAGGTTACAAGATGAATTTGGAGGAGGTTTTAAAGTTTTGTTGTTAGCTGAGTTGGTTGGGTGAAAAATATGGAAAAGGAGAAAAACCACCATTCCCGGAAATTTAAATTGTCATAGATATTCAAACAAAGTTGTGACACCCCAAATCCAGGGTCCTTTTTTTTTTTTTTTTTTAAATATTTTTTTTTTCACAGGTAACCTTCAACAAGCTATATAATAGCCTCATTCACACATATTCACGTGTCCCTAATTATTAAGCAATGACACATACTGGTCCTTCTCATTCAAGATTCTAGTAATTAGTGCACTTAGTGCAATGATCAATTTTTTTCAGAAACTATGTGAGCACCAAATGCCATCCACAAGAATATGGTTAGATTCTAGACTCAGAGAGCTTTCCATAGAGTCTAAGAAAGCGCAAAACAGACTTTGGATGAGGAAGTTATGGTCATCCGAAGTTGGTGATTCACATGACGACAAGCTGACATGCAGAGGCCCGGCAGATACCTACTGTCTTTTGTCTTTTTCAACTAATATAAGGCTCAGATTATATTGAGCCATGTATGGATGGATTTTAGACTCAGAGAGGCTTTTTCCATAGAGTCTAGAGCACTTTCAGCAGACTTTGGACGAGAAAGTTATAGTCATCGAGTTAGCCGCAGTAGAGCTCATTCCCTCTTTGAGGCTCGACAAGAAGAATACCCGATCAAAGGAGGTCAGCTCGGCCTCATGCGGCTCATCCTGCGAGGAAACCATGCAAGAGGCTCAGCTGCGCCCCAGGAGTCAGCTCATGCGGGGAGGCTCAGCCACACCGGCTCATGCCCGGGAGAGCCAGCACGGCTCATGCGGGGAGAGGCTCGGCCAGCGGCTCATGCGGGAGGCTCGGCCACATTTCATCCTCTAAGACTCTTCCGAGTAAAAAAGTCATAACTTGGGGTACATGAGGAGTCCGATTTGGGTGATTGACTACATGGGAAGCTTACTGATGAGTACGATATCTGAGGAGAAATAGGGCCAAATTACCTTCTTCCATCAAAATTTCGACAGTCTTAAGTTGGCTAATACATAGGATCGAGAAATAGAGCAATTCATGGTTCGAGGACGCATTGACATCCTTTGAGGCAAGACCTGACCCTCACCAAATTGTATTAAACATATAATCTGAGGTTTAATTACAATTTATTTTATATCACAAGTACAAAATTTTGACAATAAGTTAAGTTTTAAAGCAAAAGTGGGTTTTTTATACAAAAATTAAAAGGAACACGATATGCCATCTTAGATCTTCCTATTAACTAAGACCTCATAAAGTGCCTTCTCTTGGTCTGCCTCTGGTACCTGAAAATATTTTTCCCACAACGGGGTGAGCTATGATGAAAGTCTCCTACAAGGGATACTCCCCACCCTAAGTGCACATGCAATGTATAATCCATAAAATCATTCTCCACATTCATATAAAATATACACCATCTCTATGAATATTTTATGTCATGCCTAGTCCTCATTGACTCTCTCATAAATGCAAATTGCCATGTATGAAAAACCATTTCCAAACAAAGGTATTTGTTTTTAACCGTGGACAACCCTCCGATATAAATAGTGGATAGACTCCGATAATCTATTTTGTGGACAACCCTCCGATATAAATAGTGGATAGACTCTGATAATCTATTTTGTGGACAACCCTAGATATAAATAGTGGGTAGACTCCGATAATACATTTTGTGGACCCTCAGATACTCATTAGTGGATCGTCTCGGAGTAATCTATTTAATGCAAGACTTAAGCCCTCGGAATTATAAATGTAGTGGACCTGGCTCCGATAATCCTATTTTGTGGACAACCCTCGATATATATCAATTGGGTGACTCAGATGATTTATAATTTTTATGGACAATCCTCCCAGATATAATTTATTGGAATGACCCTCAGAAAATAATTTATTGGACAACCCTCGAAATAATTTGTTTGTTATTCATGCACTCACCAGTTACTGATGACTCCGTGCATGCAATGATAATGTCAGTTTGCATAATATTTCATGTTACATGCATGATAGAACTTCATGCAACACTCATAATACATGCTTCACACAAGCATCACGTTAATATATAACAAGCGCTGCGTATATATATTAACATCATTTTCTCACACAATGCGCATGTTATTCAAACAAGCAATAACACACAAAAGCGGATTTTCAATCTCAATCTCAAGAACCGGCATAATATCTGACTCCTGAGCAAGATTATCACCTTTCGGATCCTAACTCACGGTACCTGATCAGTAGTTATTGCTGATTCGAAAACTACTCAGACCCGAAACCCGGTCCCAACCAACAACAATTTCTATCGAAATTATTCTTTAAACCAGCCCACTACTCGGGTTAACCGTCATGACCATTTCATGGCTCTTAAACAAAGACTAACCGAAGTAGGAGAAAACCCTACCTCTAGAAGTACAGATATGTTCACTGCTGCAACTCCTCTGTTTGTTAATCAGAGAACTGCTAGTTCTCTTTCTTTCTTTTTTTTTTTCCGTTGTCTTTCTTCTTTCTTCCTTTTTCTTTTTTCCTTTTTTTCTCCTTTCTTTTTCCCCTCAGAACCTGAGAACTCTTTCTCCCCTTTTCTTTTTCCACCCCCCTCCGTTTTGGTCTAGTTAGAGAGCATCTTCATCCTAAGTCTCTTGACACTTAACTTTCCACTTGTCTCCTAACCCCCTTTTCTTCCCACTAAATTCCTCATCTGGCCCCATCCAGACACACAGCATCCACTAACATTTACCCTCTTGGACCACTTTCTCTAGACACGTAGCCTACGCATGTATCCATGTAGTGTGGAACTTTATGCCCACTAGTCATTTGCTAATTTGTCAATTTCACCAAAAATAAATTACAAATCCGTATCTCGAGTCAGCGAGAATTCGATATGGTAACTAGATTTGTGAAGAGGCAGTTAGCGGTGAAGTAGTTTCATCTGAGATCTAGAAAACTTGGGATTTTGATTTAATTTTACCCTTTTTCATAAAATTTGAATTTTCCGGGGCTTCACAAGAGTGGTACCGGTACCATAAGTGTTCTGTCCACTAGTACCGGTACCGAATTTTCGGTACCGGTACCCAATGCTCTATTTTAAACCAGTGTTCATATTTTAGCTATAACTTTGTCATTTCTTATCCGATTTGAGTGATTCAAGTTGCTGGTTAAACTAGACTTAAAGGAGAACAGATCTCCATGAAATAGGTATCTTCAAATTTTGACTCTATTTGCTTGAGAGGAGAATTCCTCGAAAGTGGGGTACATGTTCAAGCCAATTTCTAGTTCAGTTTTGAACATAGAGTAGTCTCAGTTGTTTAGGACATAACTTGAGTTACGGTGCTCCGATTTGGGTGATTCCAGTTGGAGAAGAGCCTTAACACGCCCAGCAAAGGTACAGACAAAGTGTCCAAATATAAAGTTAGACCCCAAAAATGACAAAAGACAGTGGCATTTAGTCTTGGTGCTGCAGTCTTTGAGTGCAAATAGCTTATTTTCTTCACGGCTTGCAACTTGCATAACTCCTTCGTTAGGATTCCATTATGGGTATTCTTGGACTATATGGAAAGCTCATTGAGTCTAGAATCTAACCATATGCCATTTAATGGCATTTGGTGCCCACATCTTGTCTGAAAATTGAATTGTTGTACCAAGTGTACTAATTTAGCAGTTAAAGTTATTGGAATACATGGTAAGAAGGATAGATATATGAACAAAGAAATAACAATATATATGTAGATTGATAATGCAAAGGAGAATAGATAAGAAAAGTACCTACGGGTATCAAAGGAAGAGTCTCTGTGCGTGCCCTAAAGGAGATAGGACAATGATAAAATCTGAGTAAAGCGTCACCAGTATAGAAATGTATAGGTATATGTCAAATAAAGATATGATAGTCGATAAAGTACATGAAGATATAGAAGTTAACAAAATATAAGATGTTACAAGTAGATGACATGATATAAAATATGAAAGCAATTTGAAACATGAACATGAACATGAAAATGATATGTCATGAACTGAGGAATGTGATTGAATGGGTTATGAGTTACGAAAGACATATGATAGCATGACTACACAGGACGAAGAAGAATGAGTGGACGTTACGATCGGTGGCCGAGAGGCACTCCCGGCTGAGTGTTCGACATACATTCACGTGAAGCGAGCACGTTATGATTCAGTGCTTTAGCTCGGCTACAGATGCTACAACACTTACATTGCGTGGGCGGAGCCGTTATGATCGGTCTTAGGCACTCATGCTTGAATCTTTATGGCACTTATTCTGCGTGGGGCGGGCACATTCGTCGGTGCTTGAGCACTCTGCTAGTGCTATGGCGCCACATTACGTGGCGAGGCACGTTCTGAGCAATGCTTCAGCACTCCTACTAGTGCTACGGCACCTCAATACTGTATTGTACCTTGGAATACTTATTGTGTTGTGTCCTACTCATTTCTTATGATTGGTCTGGGTAGTCAAACAGTTATATGATAAGATTCTTAATAAAGAATAAGAGTAAAGAAATGAATATGGTAAAGATCTAAATGTACCTACGGGTACCTCTGTATCTGTTCTGTAGTACCTACGGGTACTTTTGTACAAGTAAAATCTCTATAGTACCTACGGGTACTTCCGTATCGATAATATAAGTATAAGTTCTGTAATACAAGTATAAGTCCAGTAGAACCTACGAGTATCTTCACATAAGAATATGTTTCAATTTGTATAATAAATCCATGGAACATAAACCATGTAAAGTTGAATAATGAACAACTTGAGATAGGAATTCAGCTAAAACTTTGGTATAAATCTGAGTATCTGTATAGGCTCTATACTCTATAGAATGTAAGAATTACATTAAAGTCATAAAGTACAAGTAGGCAGAATTATCAAATGACATGAATAGGAACACGACCTAAAACCCGAGAAAGTCATGAAACATGTAAAAGAGACGAATCGGATGCCTTTACATGAATATGTATAAGTATGAATATGATTATGATATAAACAGATAAATCTGTTTTTTTTTTTATATGTTCTGAATCTGTATGAACCCGGTATATGCTTGTGCGTTGATGCATTACGCTATGGACTAATGTCAGAGTATACGATATAATATCTGTATAGAGTACGATCGACCTTGTATGTATTTGATGACTCGGCACATTTCGAATTGCCTTTGTATATGTATAAGTTACTCTGATATGATCGTTGTCATACATGTAGAGATATGAGTTACAACTGTAAAAAGACATGACCGCATGGAAATATCTGAACGAGATAATGATATGGAATGCGAAAGGATAAAACCTACATGTATAATATGATATGAGTTAGAAGTCACATAAGAATAGGTTTCGTGATATGCATAAGGAAAAGTAAATGTAAAAGATTGAGACGACGATTATTGTTATTGGTCGTCCCTGTATATGTTTCCCACTAAGCGTAAAGCTTAGCACGGGTTTTTAATCCGTGTAGGTACAGAAGCAGAAGACAATGATAGAGAACAGGACATCCCACATCGTGAGGCGAGCCGGCTCGAGGAGATAGGTGCTCACCACCTTTGCTTCGCAATCTACGTGTTTTGTATTAGATATGTATATGTATAAGTGTTTGTATAAGATGTAAACTTCGATGAAGGAGTATGATTATATTTTGTATTCCGCTGCTACAAAATATATTCAATAGAAAAAAAAGAAATACATGTATAAGTAAATGGGGACTCGATATATGTGTATAGATTTTGATGGACACCACTCGGTGGTAGTTCTTGTGTATATGTAAATGATTTTTTTTTGCTAGTACAGAAATTGTTTCTATACCCACAGGTACAAGTACAAAGATCAATGAGTCCCAGTATATAGTCTACTTCCACAGGACTGATTCGGATCCGCCATTAGTGCGGTAGGGAAATCGGGTGACGTCAACCTCTAGAAAACGCTTGACAGTTCTAAAAAATAAATATTTGGTTAAATAACCTTAAATAATTAAATATTTTGTAAATCTAATCCTCTCCATAATTTATTTGGATAAAAATATAATTTTTTATTTTATATATTTACATATGTCTTTAAAAAAAAAGGGTTATTTTTACAAAAGAATGATAGGGGTATTTTTGTCAAAACGTTGTCAAAAATTGAAGAAGGGTTAGATTTTGAAATTTTGGTTTTCAAAGTGTCTTTTAACATAATCAACCTTTAAACAAAATAGAAAAATCACTTTAGATAAAAATATTTTCAAACACAATTTAGATATTATTTGTTAATTTTATCATTCTTGTCTTGTAGTCAATTAATTGGGATGATTTGTGGCTATTCATCCACGAGAAATATCATATATGTATCAAATCTGAGATATCATATCTGTATCATATATCTATATTACAAATTGATAGCGATTATCATCATATTCTTTGCATGAATATTGAAGATTGTAGAAAGATTTAAGAGAAATTAAACCATCATATTTCATAATATGTGAGCTTATGGATAGTTTTGAACAATTTAATAGGACAAAAAAACTAGTTACATAAAAGGGTCTAAGTTGGAATATCAAAAAATTAGAATTTGTTTTCTTGTGCATAATATATGATGAGTTTGAATGATATATAACCACGCATCTCCAAGGTTCGAGTTGGAGGAGGAAATGAGGCTTGCGGAAAGCCTAGTTCGGGGCGAGATCGATAAGCCCATTGGCGCGTGATGGTAAAGCCCTCATTGAGATTTTTAGTCCCATTTTTTCTTATTTTTATTACAATGTAATTGTTTGTTTTTATGCTGAAATATGTATTATTTACCAAATTTATATTTTGCAGAAATTTATAGCATAAATGAAAATTCTAGCAAGGATCAGAAGTGAAAGCATTTCAATAGCCAAGATGAGGTTGCGACAATGTAAAACCCGAGAAAAATTCTAATTTTCTGAAAAATGGTAAAATGGTAATTTCAGTCAAAATCCGAAATTTTTTTAGATCTCGGATGACGAAACGGACTTCACCATTGGAATCGTCTCGCGAAATCTAGCAACCACGTTGAATTTCGTCAAATTTCTAGATAGTCGGAATTTCACGTTTTTCGAGGCACTAGGTGTCGGGTGCATGACGGTTTGTGAAAGACATGTGATATGACAAAGTCACCTACCACATGTACCCATGTGACACGTTGCATGATTAGTGAGATGATGGAGATGAATGGCTTAGATTAAGCCATGTGTCAAAAATCAAAACTAAAGAACACAAATGGAATTATGTAAGAAAGATTTAAGTGAATAAGACAAAAGGCAACTTCATCTTATCAAATTGAGAGAAAAGCGTCACGATAGGTGTAGTTTGAAGTTTTAGAGAGAAAGAATGACTTCTCTCAAGATTTCCACGCATTGATTTGTCGGTTCTCTTCGGGCAGAAGCAAAGTTGTTCTCTGACGGGGCTACGTGTGGGCGGAGTTTGTGGAGTTCAACAACTCGAGAGGTAGGGATCTTTCCTGCCAGGACATTCTTTATTTAAGAGCCATTTTATGGATGAGGATTTGTAGAGGCTGGATGGTGTGTTTTAGATCTCAAATCTTTAAGCAAGGTGAAGAAAATCCCCTACTTGTGTGGCCGTGACAGTCTTAGGCAGGGTTTCTATGTTCACGTGATATGTTGTGTGATTTTTGTGTTGTCGAGTGATTCAAAATGAATTTCTTGGATTTTTGTTAGCCCATGTGAGCTAATTTTGGTGTTATTGATTGTGAATTGAATAACATGAATTGTGTGAATTAATTTTGTTAATATAAACATGTAAAATATATTAGCATGAATATTTTGGAAATGGCATAATGCATTTCATATCTGCAGGAAGCCTCTAGATGGTAGGTGTGAGTGCATGACATAGAAGAAATTGAAGAAAAATGAAAGCAGTTACGAAAATTTCAGGAAGATTTTCAAAGAATTTCCTTGGAGAGTGGTCAACCAGTTACTCTCAGGAGGTAGACCCATGACTATGCGGAAAAATTATCCGGTGATTAAGCCTTGGAGGGTGATCCAGTGCTGTCGGTAGTGTGTTTTCAAGAACAAAATTCTTTTGTTTGAAAGCGTATTTTCGCATTTGGCTTAGGCATGTGTGAGGAATTAAATTGAAGACTCGAGACATGGGATTGGACACGTAGACATTCAAGTAGGATCATGTATTTGCTTGAGTATGTTTGGTTTCCATGACATGTGCACTTAGGTGGGGAGTAACCCAAGTAGGAGATTATCACTACTAGGCTTTGCTCACCCTGTTGTGGGATCATTATTTGGTGTAGTGTCTGAGAGGGCGACCAGCTCACTAGAGGCCACGTTTACCCCAGAAGAAAGTCGGATTGGCTTTGGTATTCCATTATGTATAACATGTATTAAAACTCTAAATTTTGATATATGTTTTGGTTAAGAGTAATGTAATAACTCTTGAACTATTGTTATATAGTTGATATATATTTTGTGAGTATTGATGCATGGGCTCAAGTGGCCATTTTACTCGCATGTGGACCCGGTGTGGCCGTTGTAAAATATTGGGACAACTTGTATTTTGGGTAGAGCTCCCCGTACAAAGGAGACTCTTCCCGATTTTCGTGAGTGGTGTCGGGTTACCCGACATCCACAGTGTCCGGCCCGGTGTGGGTTGTCAACGGACCCCGAAATGGGGCGTCACGAGAGGAATCGAAATTCGCGACCGGGAGTGCCTCTATCTTGATGAAAAGCTGTTGTGACAAAAGAGAAGTTGATGAGATAGAAAAAAAGGTTCAAGGAAGGATTTCATGTCGCGACACCATTAGAAGTCGGCATGGAAGTAGAGAGGGCAACTCCGCTACGTTTACGCTGAGGAAAATTGAGTCGTGACTATGAATGGTTGATAACCCAAACACAAAGTCTACGGCGGGTAATTTAAGGTTGCGACAAAAATATAAGTTGGAGACTCCAATCAAGGTCGCGACCAGGTATTTATGTCGCGACTACATTTAAGCATTTGGGATAAGAGCATAGGTAAGAAGAGCCACCACCATGTCGCGACACCGTTTCGAGGTCGCGACAAAAAAAGAAGATATTGTTGGTAGAAATAGAAAATTGATGTTGCCACAAAAATGTAAGCTGAGGACACCAATCGAGGTCACGACCAAGAATTCATGTTGTGACATAAAAATGTGCTAAACAGTTAAAACATGTTGCGACTAAGTTTGAGCCTTGCGGCGAACAAAGTAAGAGGCCACTGCTACTAGCGACACACTTGCCGATCGCGACCCGATAAAGATGAATTGAGAGGGAAAGCGATGAGGCTAAGAAGTGAGGTTGCGAAGGATGGGGAGAAATGATACCATGACATGCTTTTGGGTTGACATAAGTTTAAGTGAGGAAAAAAAAGCGATTAGGTCGCGATATAAATCAAAATCATCGCGACAAGACAATGAATAGACAAACAATTTTAAGTCGCAACATGAAAAGGAGAAGTTGTGACCAAAATCAGTGGCTGACAAAAGAAATGATGTCGCGACATACTTTTGAGGTCGCGACACGAATGCGATAAGCGAGGCGGCCCGGTCGCGGGGATGGGCCCGAGGTCGTGACATGAATTTATTAAGGGTGTCGAGCGTGGTCACAACAAAGATCAACATAGCTGGCAACAAAAATGATGTCGCGACATAAAATTGAGGTCGCGACATATATTTCAGCAAAGGGAAGAACAGTCAGGTCGCGACCAGAAATAGAAAATTGAATGGAAATTGTTGAGACTGAGAAATGAGGTTGCGACTGGAGAGGAAGAAATGATGTCGCGACATACTTTTGAGGTTGCGACAGGAATTGAAGTAATTAAAGAAACTACTTGGTCGTGACCTAATGTCCACGTCGCGACAAAAAAACAAGCAGAGACCAAGCGGAAATTTGAGTTGTACGGCAAAGGCTTTGAAACGGTGAATGATGTCGCGACACGAAGAAGAAGCGTGACCAGGAATTCAAAAGGATGATAGCGAAATGATGTGACGACATGTCCAGATGAAATTATAACCGCAATCTGATGAGAGCGAGAAAAAGCCATGTCGCGCGACATCGAATCGAGTCAGCGACACGTCCTAGAAATAAGAAAAGGGTGCATGGCGAGGTTCTTCACTGGCGACAACTAACATGGTCTGACAAAGTGCATTAACCAGCGACCATTAATCAAATGCAACTAAAGAAACAAGTCGCAATAGAAAACATCAGGTCTCAGCTTAACAATTGCAAGAACAAAGTGAAAAAACGTTGCGACCAGTTTCCTGAGGTCACGACATACTTGACAGATCCAGAGCACAAATGATGTCGCGACAAGCTTCTGAGGTCGCGACCTAAACAGCGAGCTGGGCCATTTATTTTAGGGAAATCCACTGGAGCCTTGGAATCAAGCGATTTCTTAAAGTTATAAATAAGTACACCGAGTTTAGTAAAGTAGCTTCAGTTTTAAAAACCCACCATTATGCAGGAGGAGACGAGAGACTCACTGTATATTTTAGAATAGACTTTTCTTTTCTTTTATTTTCTTTTACTTTTTATGGATCCCCAAACCGTGTCTGTTAGAATGTAGAAAATTTGGATTTAATTTTCATTCTCTTTTCCAATTCTGACTGGAATCAGCCAAGTTTAAGGCGATTTTAGTCGTTTCTTCAGATTGAATTATAGTCCCCGAGTGGATGTTCTTGATCAATACTCCATTGTTGATTGTGATTATGTAAGTGAGAAGCATAGCTTCCATTAGGATGGACTTTGCTATTGAATTCTGAGGTTTTACAGCAGATTGGAAGGAATTTCCTAAATTTTGGATTTTGATTTATTTGATTGATGTTGTTTGCTAATTGAGTTGTTCCCAATGGTAGTACCAAATACCATCTCAAGGATTGCTTCCTGCTCTAATTTCCAGGAAACCCTCTGAGTGACACAGAGATGGAGATTCCTGAGAGCTAGGAACATGTTACTTGTGGGTATGTTAGACTATCATTGAAGAACTAAGGAGCTTTGAGATTTCGTTTCGATAGATTTCCTATTCACTCATAGTTGAGGTTGAAGAGAAATATTTATCAATTTAACTCATCAGAGATTTCACCTTAATTGTTGGATAGATCTAGATCCTATGTTGGCTGAGATCTAATCAAGGAGAAGGAAAAGAATCAAAACGGATCTAAAGGATGGAGTCGTCAATAATTTTGTAGAAGTTTTTCGCGATGACGGACTTGGTATGCAAGAAATGCGGAGTCTTAAAGTGGGTATGAAGTATTGAAAAAGAAAAATGCCCAGATCTTATAAAAAGTGTGTTGAATACAGGTAACTAATTAAGATCGCTGCTTGAAAGAAGATGGGACCTCTAATTGAAGTGAATAATGGAAATCAGGATTGCATTAATAGGCATCTTTGACAAATCAAATCGAATCAAAAATCAGGGATGAAAAGTCAATGAATTAAAATCGAAATTGAAGTATTCCCACAACAATTTCATTTGAGTGTTCATTTCTAAGCAGAGAGATGCGATTCGATCCGATTTATTTTTCATTCAAGTTCAAATTTGTTTTCATTAGATGAAAGTACTATAACTGACAACAATGATTGACGATATACTTTAGAGGCTTGATTTCTAAAGGTGTTGTTTGTTATTATTACCATAAGTGCGGCCATGTGATATAAGATTGTAAGAAGCGATAGAATCGAAGTAGAAATTTGGTCTGCTCACCCTGCTTCTGCCTGCGGGGCATACGATCGGTGGGTTCGAGTTCTCGATACGGAGTGCTTGAGTTCCGATTGTATCAGGATTCATTAAGATCTACATCTACTCTGATTACTGCTATTGCTGAGTCAGGTAACCCAAATAAATGTCTCGTATCTTCTTCATCTTCCGAATGGGTCATTGACTCTGGAGCCACAAATCACATGAAGTAAAATCTAACGATCTTTTCTGCCTTTCAATCTGACCTTCACCTTCCCTTTGTCACTCTGCGGGATGGATCGCCTCATGCAATTGCTGGGTCGACCTTGATTGTACTGCTCGTATTCCTTTGACATCAGTCTTGATTTTGCAAACTCCTCTTTTAATTTGATGTATGTTGTTAGCGAGTTGCTTCGAGCACTTAAGTGTTATATCTCATTCTTTCTTGATTTTTGTCTCTTTTAAGATCTTATGACGAAGCAGATTATTGGTAGAGGCCGTGAGTCTAGGGGTTTATACATCCTTGATCCTGCAGTCTCAAAACCTATTGCTTGTTCTGGAGTCACTACACCATTTGAGACACATTGTCGATTGGGTCATCCTTTGCTTCCATTATTAAAAAAATTGTGTCCTCCTTTTGAGTTTGCTAATCATAGATTGTGAGTTTTGTCAATTTGCGGAACATCATCGCGCAGTTATAGTCTGAATTGATAAATGAATAGTGCTCCTTTTGAGTTAGTCCATTCAGATGTGTGCGTGCCCAGTTGTGTCCCCAACCGGGTTTCGACACTTTGTCAGTTTTGTTGATAATTATTCACGAACCACTTAGTTATTTTTAATGAAAAACCACTCCAAGTTGTTTTCTCATTTTTGTGCCTTTTGCGCTAAGATTTATACTCAATTTCATGTTTATGTTCAAAATTTGAGAAGTGATAATGCAAAAGAATATCCTTCAGAACAATTTCAATCCTTCATGCTTTAACATGGAATCCTTCATCAGACTTCTTATATTGACACTCCTGCTGAGAATGGAGTTGCTGAGAGGAAGAATAAACACCTCCTTGAAACTACCAAAACTCTATTATTGAGATACATGTACTTGAAGCATTTATGGGCTTGATGTTTGTTTCTGACTTGCTTTTGATTAACTGGATACCTTAAGTCAGTCTTGAATTCAGCTTTTAAAATGTATATTCTTGGTTATTCCACAGAGTTTAAAGGGGTATCGGTATTCTTGCCCCAGTCTTCGTAGGTAATTGGTTTTACTGCGAATGTCAGGATTTTAGAATGTCCCTTTCTCTTCACCCCAACCCACACTAGTCGAGGTGAGCTGACCTGCTAGTGTATACTATTGCCTCCTTTGTGGCCCCTCCTTTACTTGCTCGATAAAGCTCCGATTATCTTTAATTAATATAAAGTTTGGGTTTACTCTCAATCCATGAGGTCATTTGAATGACAGTCCAACTCATTCCATAGAGCCAATTTACTAACAACTCAACGTATCGTTGGATCCGGCCATTTACAAATTGTTCCTCTGATATATACTCAAATTATCGACAATACTCCCTCACCATCCCCTATTGGCCGTGGAGACGAGAATTGTTCAAGAGTGCTCCTTCCCCGTCGAGCTTGAATCACTCCAACAATTGTTCTAGAAACTCTGTCAACTCAGTGGACGTCAACTATCCTCATATGAGTACCATGTCAGCGCTTCTCCCTCCATGTTTTACCATGATCAGAGTCATCTTCTCCATCTCCCACTCATTCGGTTTAGTGTGAAAAATCTTTCAACCACTACTCACCCATGCATTAGTCAGAACCGCCAGTTGGAATTTCAACCTTTCGGGGCTGAACTTCAGGTTTTCCCCCAAAATCCCTACTCGAATCTCCTTCTTCTTAATTTGATTGCCAAGGTGAGGTACCGATGACAATTGACTTTTATCTTCCCATCACCCCCAGTTGTGATCAAGCCCATCTCCTCGATTTGGAGACATCGGCGTCGAGTTTAGTAACGCATCTCTACCATCCCTTGTTCTAATGTGGAGTATTTTGGAGATCCTCACCTGAAGCTTCCCAGCTCCTCTCTCCATAGATTCCATCTTCTCCTTCAAGTATCCATCCTTACATCGATTTCGGCCTTCTTTCTTGCCATTTCCAGGACCCTGACCTGCGCTCGATGCAAAATCTTAGGATTCAGCCACCAAACAACACCTGAAGAAATGAGATAGAAAATATAGCAGTTCTAGTAATTGAAGTGCAAACCAAGATAAAATCTGAGACATTCGAAGTCCCAATAGCCCTCCTGAGCATGATAGCACTCGGCTAAAAAAGAAAACGGAGGAAGGAAAAATTAAGTTCCTACTGCGACCCAAAGCCTCCACATATACAATCAAAACTTCACTAATATCCCAAAAAGTCTAGCATAATGGAGATAAGTCACGCGAAGCTCAAATATTCTAACTCATAAAGACCAAATGACCTCCTAATCATCCCAGTTGGACCTCTTTGGGCGTCAATTACATGGGCGTGATGGGAGGTCCAACATCAACCCTAACATAGGAAGTCTGGCATACAACATAGGCATGGGTGTGGGTATGAGTGTGAAAGAAGTGGGTTGGGGTGGAAACTGCGGGGAGACAAAGGGAAGCCTAAAAATATTACCCAATGTTCGAAGAAAGATTCCCCAAATTAGGCATATACTTGATTCCTTGCATATGACTCTCAATGTGCCTTAACACTATCTTAGGCTGATACAAACTTTAATGCAATTAAATTTTAACAATGAGACAGCAAAAATAGTTGCTTCTGCTCTTACTTATTGCCCATGATTAAAAATGAAAATGACATCGACCTGAAGCCTCTTAGGGTGATTCATACAATTTTCTTACAAGTGTCTTTTAATTCTTCCTTGAACTTTGTGTGTGAGGTCCTTCCTATGCTTTCTTTTCAACACTGACTTCATAAAGACAACCCTGTTTGGGGCTTTTTCTTTTTATTCGGGCTTCAATGGAAGCTAAATAGATTCGCAGTATAAACGAAACAAAGATTCATGGGAAGAAAAATTTTTTAACATCAATTTAGCCCTCTTTTAACCCGAAATCTTCTTCTAATAGCATTCCTTAAACGAGATGCAAAGTCTTATTGAACTTAAGGCTGCTTTTAGCTATTGAGAAGCAAATCCAAACAAGACCAAACCAACCTTAACGCTGAGATCGAGTAATTATACATACATACATACATACATACATACATATATATATATATATATATATATATATATATATATATATATTGAAAAGAAATAACTCCACAAAGCAAGGCAAGAATAAAATTCCAAATATCAAAGCGGCTTGATGCAAGGTTCTATCTTTCATCCCCGAAATAAATCTCTCATAAGTCACCAATGTTCCCTCTAAGTATACATGTGTTGAAAGCGATGAGTCCCAATTAAACCTAGAGCTAAATAATATTAATGGATTCGAGATACTAGAAACCAAACACTCAAATTGGTAGTTATCCATTGATCAATAGCCATAAACAAATATTCAAACTAATAGTAAAATCCATAAAAATGGAAAAGTCTGTCTTTCTGGTGGTTACAAAAAGCTTGGACCAAAGAGTGCATGATTAATACGACCTCCCATAAATTCCAACAGTACATGGCTAGTTAATTGGTTCTAAAAACCTGACCAAGAACCATTCCATTTACCATGAGGTTGTGTTTGGATCCCTGAAAATTACTAAAGGAAGGGGAAAGATGAAAATGAAATGATTTTCTCATGTTTGGATATCGATAGAAGATTCAAAAAGAAAATCAAATACGTTTAGCTATAATTTAAATTACTTAAGTTTTATATTAATAAGTTTTTATAGGTAAGAATTTTATATTAATAAGTTGGCATAAATAAACTAAGTTGAAATAATAAACAAAAATAATTTATAAATTTTGTTTTTCTTTCTTCCTACTTTAAGTCTCTGCATTCTTCTCGGCTTTTTCCCCCGGAATTTTATGTTAACCAAATATAGCCTACAAAGTCGCGAGAAGTGAAACACCGAGACACCTTCATCACAGGACTGACACACTTAATTTGAGGATTTGGAAAACTTTACCTCACGTTTGAAGATAAAATCCTTCTACATTTCTTACATTACCCATCAAAGCCCCATTTGTGCCTTTTTTTTTTTTTTTTTTGCGAGTAGCTTTCAGAGAATAGATTTTTCATTCAAATGCGTGACAAAGAGAGCACTCCATAGAAGAAAAAGGAAAGAATAGAATAAATAAATTACGAGAAAAGATAAGACGGCGGCCCAGAAATGCACACAAGCCCTAAAAATCCCATCATGCAGACAAAAAACTAGACCCCGAAGAGCATTATCTTCAACATGAAACCCTTCACAATGCTAAAGGAAAAAAAAAAACGCTTTATCACAGAACTCTGAGGACAATCTAAAACCTAAAAAGCGACAATAAACAAAACCTAAAAATCCACATTCCACTTAGAAAAAGGTAAATCCCAATCCATGTTAAAATAGCGAACACAAAAGGTAATAAATAGAACATTTCAACGAGAAGGAGGACTTTAGCACTTACAAAGGAGGCTCAGAAATTTGGGAAGTCGGAAGACTGTGACCGAGCTCTGCTCTCAGAAAGAGAGAAATTAGTTGTTTCAATCACTTGAAAGATAAGTTCTAGCGTCTCTTTTGTAGCGACTGCGAAATTTGAAAAGGCGATGGTTGAAAAGGGGGAGTTTGAGGTTTGAACCGCTCGTTCATTCTTGGTTGTAGAGAGTGTTATTGATTAAAAGACCTTAATTAATTAATTAAAAAATTTATTAAGTTGGTTATTGATAAATGTGTTGGAGATATATTATTATTTTAATATGTGATATGTTGTCTTGTTTACATTATTGCCTTGTACCCTTGAATATGTAGTGGTAAGTGATTTATCAAATAAATTAATGAAGTTAATAGATAAAATGAATTTAATAAGTAAAAATAGAGAATTTATGGAATAAATAAATAAAAATAACTAAATAAGTTATCAATAAATAAAGATAATAGTTAGTAAAATGAATAAACAACTAAATAAATTAATAAAAATGATTAAATAAAATAAAATAAGTACAAGTTAATAAATAAATAAGTGATTAAGTAAGTAAATAAATAAATTATTTTTTTAAAGCAATATACTTATTTTCATTGTTAAAAAGTAAGCTAATAGATAAATAAAATATTCATAAATTAATAAATAAGTTTTTTATCCTAATTTAATAAGAATAAGTTAATAATTAAGTAAGTTGCCTCAAAAACAAAATGAGTAACTAACTAAATTTAATAAATAATAAGGTGCTTTGATCATGAAGCAATGAAAGGAGGAGATGCAATGACTTATTGCTTTTAAAATTGAAACTCATTTCCTGGTTGCCATGCCAAGAAACTAATCCTCTATAAACTTTAATCTACTCGAAAAATATTCATTATCATTACATTTAAAATTCTCATTGGAAACAAAAACTTATAATCTCCTTAAAGGAGTTGCAATTGCATCAAAAGAACCTTAATTAAGAATGTGGTAAATAAATGAAAAAATCAATTAATAAATTAAAATTTATACATAATTAAATAAATAAATTTATATATTCCACAAAGCAATTTCCATTGATTTTTTTTAAAGTTAACTACTTTTAATACAATATAATGACTCCCTCTCCTCCATGTCCAGCATTTTTTAATAGATAAATAAATTAATAAACAGAGTTAGTAAGCAATCTAAGATATGTGGATAATAAAAGGAGCTATTGATAATAGAAAAATATACATTATCATAGGCTACAAATTTTATCATTAGAACAAAATACATAGAGTTATCAATTAATTAAACAACTAATTAAGAAGTTAATAAATAAATGAGCAAATAAAGTAATAAGTAAATAAATAAATTTATATATTTTTTACAAACAATTTCTCTTATTATTTATTATTAAAAACAAAATTAATGAATAAATAAATAGATTCCTTAAAAATAAATAATGAAATAAAATAATAAATAAGTTTATAAACAAAATAAATAAGTGATTTAAGTAAATTAATAAGTTACTAAAAATAAATTTATTAATTTATTTCAAAAATAAATAAATAAATAAATAAATTTTAAATCAATTTCCATATTCTTCATTTTCAAACAGAAATTAATAAATATAAAATTAAATTAATAAATAAAATAAATAAATAAGTTAGTAAGTTTGTGACTATCTAAGATTAATAAATAATAATGAGAAGAAATACAGATAACTCAGGTTGGAATTTGGAAACGATGCTTAAAACCAATTTCATATATCACTGATAGCCATCAAGAAATGACCAAACTCTCATTGACTTGTAAAATATTCTGCCATACACTTTAAATTTTCTTATTGGAACCTAAAACATTCAAACCTTTTGACAGACTTATAAATTTATAAATTAACAAGTTAATTAATAAATAAATAAACAAAATAATTAATTTTTAATGAGAAAAAACTCACACCAATACCCCTACCTAGAACAAATATCAAATATGAAAATAAAGCTTGAATAGATCTCATTAGTCACCTATCAATAAATCTTATTAGTCGATAAAGCTTGAATAATTCTCATTAGTCACTTTTGAATAAACCTTATTAGTCACCTAAGTCCCCTCAAGTACATGTATCCAGAAAATATAAACCAATAAACCTACAATACTCAAACTAATAGTTATTTTTTTTAAATCTGAATAATCATAATAATTTATAGGAGTTAGTAGCTAGTAGCTAGATACCAAATTGTAATTTATCTATTGATCAACAACCATAAACAAATGTTCAAAAACCTAAATCCCAAAATGAAATCTGAAAGAAAAAAATGGGTAAGAGGCTTTGTGAGAGAACTCAGATGTCGATCTAAAGCTCAAGTTGCGACAATAAGCCACAATACCCAAAAATCATCAAGGAAAACGTCATCACAGCCACTTAATTTCCTGCTCATTTTCTCAGCAACCAAGCAGGAACAAGATCAGAAGAAAAAAAAAAACCTTTTGATACCACCATAAATAAAAAGAAACATAAACAAAACCAAAACCATAACAAAAACCGCTTAAAATAATAGCGCTTTAGAAAAAGGCTCAGATTCATCCAGCATGAAAAAATGATACCATGAACGATCACGATTTCTTTATGAAACATGACACAAAAGGTCTCACCTCACAAGCCATCCAGGGTTACCACGCCAAGAGCGGTTGTTATCGAGGTGACGACATACGTGCAACCCGCAGTTTCTTGTGAAGCGAGACACCATGATCTCATCGCATAAGCCATAAAGGGTCCGCCCCGCGAACGGACATTTACACCTTGTAAACACCATCCGGCTGAGAAGAGAAAGAGCGGTGTTGATTTTCCGAGGAGGATCGAATCACTTTGCACATAAGAGAAAGAAAAAGAAAAAAATGGTTGTTGATGTGGCTGAGCCGGGGGTCAGGTTGACTGCCGTCGACCGCCAGGTCTGAGTGGATGTCGGTGTTGCGGCGCCGCCCCAGAAAATCGAGGCGGAGTCTCGGCTGTGCGGGGCTGCCTGAATACAATTCTTAGAGTAACATGCATTGCACAGCCACGGAAACAATCCATTATATGCAAATATGTCAAAATCACAGTAACTTGGGCCCATAAACTAATACTCATTAAAACACATATCACGACTATTCTCGATTATCTCCCGATAATTACATACTTGATTACGCACATACAAACATATATTAAAATCTACAATTCTAATACATGTTATGTCTAAAACCATCAAACCCTAAGCAAGCTTCTTCTAAATGAACCTCAAAAATGAGTTATGCGCTCGGCGCTCTACGTACTTTACGAAAATAAGGGGTCCCACGACGGGGTGAGCTAAAGCTACGTTAGGAGAATTCTTGCACAAGTGAAATTTCTTCGTAGCTGAAGATGTGAGTCACGTCTTTTAAAGTAAACACACCTTTCAAGTAAATACATGATCTAGCCAGATATGCACATGATTACCACAGTATGATCTACTTGTAGCTATTGTAAACTATTTAGCCAGTAACCTTGAAAATAATCATTCAACCAAAACTTTTGTTCTTGAAAATATACTAGAAATATTCATTAAAATATATAGAATTCTATAAATTGAATTGAGTTGGTAAAAAACTTTGAAGCGATTCGCCAGTCCTCATCAGAAATGATCTGTTGGCCCACGTCTCGACCCGATCCTCAGGAATATCATCTGTGAAATTCCTTTATAAGCAATGCGGATTTTATAAAAATCTCTGTATCATGCATCACACTAATTCGATTTACTGGTGCGTATGAAAATGCGATCTCGTTTTAATCATTTACCTGATATGTCAATATACATATTTTCAATCAACTACAATTACACACATGTAATTCCACATGATCATCACCCAATCTAGCTCACTTGAGCAAATCATAATCATCACCAATGGCTTACAACACAATTTAATTCTATATAATTTAGTCTTGTATTTAACACCTCAAGCATTAACCTAATAATTCTTTATTCGACCAACTCTCAAATTAATTTCTACACACATACCAAGTCATTCCAATTCACACAATTTCAATTCAAAACCGCATGGACCTTTATGGCCATTTCACACAAACGAATTTATTTTAACGATCCGAAACCAACGTCGTTTATCCGCGGCGACCCACTTATCGATCTCGGTTTTCACTTTGGGCAGGAATTTCTTCACCCATTTCCTTTCTTATAAACACGAAATAGAAATTTAATGCATAAATTCCATACATGACCATAACAGTTTACGGGTATCACGGACAGCCAAAATCTCCAAAATTCCACAATTCGGTCCCATGTTTGGGATGGAGTCCTACAACCCATTCGACCTTTTTCCATACAAATACATGATTTAAAGCAGCATTTTAATGCAAAATTCCCGCCTGAGCAGCCCCTGAGTGGCGTCGGATGGGTGGGGAAAATCAAAAATTTCTAACAATTCGGTCTTATGTTTTGGGACCGATCAAACGACTTTCATGGCGCCAGCCATGAAAAACATCGAAAAACCCACGCCAAAAATGGGAATAAACGCCGTAGAAAATCCTACCTCTTGGGTTATTAAAGCTGTGAGCTTAGGGTCAGCGTATCTGCTCCGTGAGCGTTTTACACCTCCCTGCTTGCTCGTCAATCAAACCGGTCAGATTGCGAGATAGCACAGAAGGAAGGAGGGCGTACCAGCTCAAAGTACATTGAAGCCACCGCATCTTTCTCCTTTTTGCAATTCACGTTTTGGCCTTGGCAATGTGGGGAGAAGAGCCTTGTTGCTTTAGTCTTTTAATTAAGCCCAAAAGTCAGATTACATAATCTGTTATGTATATAACTGCCAGTTGATACATTTGTCTCGTGATCTGATACTAAATCGTTCTCTCTTCATTACCACTTATGGTACATGAGTACATGTTATATGTAGGCACTGTCGCGCCAGCCAGTTTCTGGCGAAGCGATCTTGCTCGAAGCGTCTTATTTCCGTGTCTCGGAAAATTACGAAATTTCACGTGCTAAGCTAGATTTGTGACGGTCCCAGTGGTACGATGTTTTGTCATACGAGATCTAAAAATTAGTGGGATTTTAACCGTAATTACAATTTTGTAATCAAAATTACGATTTTGCCCTTATTCCAGAAATTGGAATTTCTCGGGTTTTACAGTTGATAGCCGACAGTAGAAGTAATCATCGGCTCCGACGCCGAGATTCAGAGAGGGGCAACAACCCTCAAAGCATCTCAATCAATGGTAAGCTCCATTGGGGTTAAAAATTATAAATGGAGCGCCGAAAGTATTTTGGAATCATGAATGGAATCGAATTATGTATCGCTCTGACCATGGTCTCAGAAATGAATGTCACATTTTAATATTTTATTATATTGTGTATAAAAATAGTACGTTAGGAAAAGTTCTGGCAATTTATGAACGATTTTTTTCATTCCCGGCTGCCAAGTTTAGAACCTCAAATTTTGGGGTTCGTTTGGTCTTGAAATGGAATGCATTGAAGGTATCTTAGACGAGTTGAGATTGATTCAGATTTGTGATTATTCGTTCTGTATTACTCTCCGACGGATTGGAGATGTTCTCAGAAACTCCCTCATCCCCTGACCTGCCATGAAAAGCCTCATGTTTTAAACTAATGAGATTTAACCCTATCCTATCTCCATCATCCTTACACCCTTTTATAGTACCCTCTCATCTTCTTTTTTCCTTTATATTTTAGTTAATATTATATTAAATAAAACTAATATTCTAAAATATTACATTAGATAAAATAAATTAAACAAATTAAAAATAAAATAAAACCTTAGTCATTATTGGGCTTTGGTTTTACTTGAAAATCATTACACAATTCATAATTAGAAAAGAACTATACTTTGATAGCTTGATAATATTTATTATATATTTATTAAGTAAATATTTAGGACCTTTATAATGGCAGAAATAACCATTAGAAATCATTTTCTCATTGGATTGCTTCCAAATTATTTCATAAAATATTATTTTAGAATATATTATAAACATTTTGAATTTTTTTCCCACTTAGATTTAGTTGATAAATAAGTAGCTCCATCTTTTCTACTGCATTTTCTTGCCAGTCAAACAAAGTTTCAGGAGCATAAATAACCAGACCAAGAACCATTCCGTCTACCCATAAGATTGCATTTGTTTCGTGGAATCTACCAAGAAAACAAAATCATGTAAGAAAGGTGATTTTCTCCCTATGAAAAATTAAAAAAAATAAATTCAAATAGTGTAGTTATAAAAATAATTTTTATAGATTTTATTTTTCATTCTTTCTCCTTTCAATTTTCTTTCTCACTTTCACTTTCCTACAGATTTTCTGAACCCCTAAAACTCTATTGAGAAACACAATATTCCTTCATCATAGGACACCGATTTAGGCGATCTGGAAAATTTTGCCACCTCTCTTACGTTACCCGTCTAAAGACCCATTTGGTGCGGTTTTCTTTTTTTTCTTTTTATATTCACTTTTCGGAAATTGAACGATTTTCTTTCATATTTGATTAAAGAAGCGAAAAGGGAAGAATTAAATTAAAGAAAAAGATGCGACGCTGTGGCTCTAAAGCCCTAAAAACCCCCCAAAATTCAAAGGCAACAACAGAACCCTTTACAATGCCCAGAAGCCACCATCAGATCTGAACCAAAAAAGAAAGAAGAAGAAAAAAAACCATGATCGCTTAGTAATAGAACTCCGATGACAATCTAAAGCCTAAAAGCAACAATAAACCCCCAAAGCCAAAATCAGATGGGAAGAAAATGTCGTATTAGCTACTTAATTTTCCTGCGCATTTCTCAGCATCCAAACAGGTAAAAGATCAGCAAATACATTTTAAAACACAACCAAAAAAGAAACGAGAAAAAAAAAACAGCAAAAACAGCCACGGCCCGTAAAGAATGGCACATGGCGTTAGAAAATGAAAGCTCAGATTCGCCTTTTATCAGGCAAGAAAAAGATTACCGTCATGGCTGCAGCCACGGTTTCTTGTGAAACAAGGCACAAAAAGTTCTCATCCTTTAAGCCATCCGGGTTACCCAGCCAAGAACGGATATCCCAGGTGTCTTGACCGCCATGGCTGCAACCGCAGTTTCTTGTGGAAACAAGACATGTGGAGTCTCATCCCACGAACCATCGGATTACCCCACCAAGAACGGACATCCTAGTGCCTGACTCAATAAAAACATCATCACAGCCTTTCATGTTTGGTTGTATATGAAGAAAGAGAGGGTGAGAGAGAGCTCCTGATTTCCAGAGAATCAAGATACCCACCACGAAGTGTATGAAAAGAAAGAAAAGAAAAGAAAAGAAAAGAAAGAAAAGAAGATGAAAAGGGCTGTTGAGAGGACATAGTAGAAGTAATCATCGGCTCCGATGAGATTCAGAGAGGGCAACCACCCTTAGAAAATCCCAATCCCCCTGAACACAGTCGCCGGAGCCTCATGCTTAAACTAATGAGATTTTTCCCTATTTTCTTTCATCCTTCCCCTTTTATAGCACTCGTTACTCCACTCCCTCTCATCATCTTCTTTCCTTTCTATTTTATTTAATAATCTTTTAAATATTATAGTAAATAAAAGAGAAAATTAGGGTTAAAATCATGACTTTTACGTTTAAATACTGTAAGTTTATTTTTTAAACATAAAAACTTTCATCAATTTTTTGTTTTATATCCCATAAAAAAACTTCACTCATTCATAGTGAACATGACACAATTAAACGTGTTTAATATTAAAACTATAATTAAAATGAGATTTAAAATATAAAAATAAAATTCATAGAAAGTTATTATATTTAAAAAGCAATTTTTATTGCATGATTTAAATAGAAAAAGAGATTATGAGTTTTGAATTTTAATGTGATTTTCTTAATAAAACTAATATTTTAAATACCTCTGATTATACCAATTTAACGTTTTATAAAATAAAAATTATATTACATCAAAACAACAAAACCTACCTTATGTTTGGTTTTACTTGAAAATCATAACCGCGATTCATAATTAGAAAAATTATACCTTGTCTTTGTGAATGCATACGCGTTTTCAGCACATTATCGTTTAAATTAAAAAAGAGTGAGACTCGTTTTTATGTTGTTGGAAAATCGTTTTTAAAAAGCGGTTTGGAGTCGCCCAGTATTTTTTTGTTTTATTTTAAAGGAAAACGAAATAGAAAAAAAAGAAGCGCAAATGTGGCTCACGATAAGAAGGAAGAGTCAGGAAGCCCAAGTGCAGGTCAGGGGTCGGGGTTCTTTGCTCGGGAATGTATGATGGAAGCGTAACACCCCTCTAAGCCCTTAAAGTCGGGTCTCACACTAAATGGCCCAAAGAAAATACGGCTTTTTGACTAATCTGACTAATGAATCACAGAGATGTAATGCGCAGTACAAGAAGCCCAGAGACATATATAAATAAATGTCGAAGCGAAAGTCGGATGAGAGAAAAATGTCTGCAGATGAAGTATTTAGAAGCTATCAATTGAAACAATGTTAGTCTGATAACGAAAATACAAGAAATTGTCGATTAGAAATTGATTATAAATCGTATGTAATTATTTATTAAAATGGAATGTCGGGCCTTTGGCAGTTATAATATTCTGTGAGTGCTTCACACAGGTCAATTTTATTGAAATTGTAGGGTGTCGTGTGTTTTAGATTTTGAAGACCGGTTTGAAATTGAAGTTTTGAAAATTGGAAGTTTGAAGTTGAAATTAAAGAATTGAGATTTTTTTTTTTGGGACTTAAATTTGAAATTATGAATTTTCAAATTTAAAAATTCATTTGTGAATATTGAAATTGAGATTTTGAAATTTGAAATTGATCGACTTGAATTTTGAAATTATAATTTATGAAATTTGAAATTATAAACTTCAAAATTGGAAATTGTGGAACTTGAATTTTGAAATTATGACATGATTTTGAAATTAAGGTATAATTTTAAGAATTAAGCAGTGAAAATTTGAAATTTGAATTTGGAATTTTGAAATTATGAATTTGTAGAATTTGAAATTGTAAACTTTAAAATTTGGGAATTGGAAATTATGAAACCCAGATTTTGAAATTATGACAATTGATTTTGAAGAGTAGAATTTTGCAATTTTGAAATTGAAACATTGAAAATTTGAATTTTGAAATTTGAAATTTGAGATTTGGAGGACTTGAATTTGAAAATTGAAAATTTGAATCTTAGAAAATGAAAATTTTGAAATTTGAAATTTGAAATTTGAACACTTAAAATTGAGAAATGAAAATTAAGAAAAAAAATATTGAGGATTTTATTAAGTGGGGTAGGTGATAGTTCATATGTAAAGAACAAATAGGTGGGCTATAAAAAAATAAAAATAAAATAAAAACAACCAGATTTAATTAAATAAACAAAAAAGCAATATTATACTGAGAAAATAAAATAATAAGGTATAAATTAAATGATTTATTATAATATATAAGACAATTAAATAAAATATATATATATATATAAAAAAGAAGAATAAGAAATTCAAGAAAAAAAAATGCAGTGAAATTTGGTAGTTCTGGGACCGAACCGTATCCTGGTGAAATTCATAAAAGTTAGGATTGTCTTGAAGTGCACGTCAATGATTTCCTCCAAAAATCTTCTCTTCTCTTTTTCTTCCCTTTTTTTCTTTTCTTCTTTGTTTCTCTCTTCCTTTTCTTCTCTCAAGAACTTTTTTCCTCTCTTCCTTTTTTTTTTTCCCTCCTTCCTCTCTTCCTTTTCTTTTTTCCTTCTCCTCCACCTTTGGCTCTCCCCCTCTTCTCTTCTCTTATCTTCTCCTATTTATAGTATTTTTTTCATTTTTCCTTTCTCATTTTTTTATATTTTTCCCACTTATTTTCCACTTACTTTTGACTGACTTATTTGTTCTTTGTTTTTCCCTACTTTTATTTGTTAATTTTTTTCTCCTCTTTTTCCACTTACTTTTATTTATTATTTTTTTTTCTCCTTTTTTCCCATATTTTCCACTTGCACCTTTATTATTTGTTCTTTTGTTTTCCACTAACTTTTATTTATTATTTTTTCTATTCTTTTCCACTTACTTTTATTTATTATTTTTCTCCTTTTTTTTCCATACTTTTTATTTTATTATTTTTTCTCTTTTCCACCTCCCTTTTCATTTGTTTTTTATTTTCTTTTGGCTCCATTCGGATCTCCTTTTTCCTTTTTGGATTCCTTTTTTTCTTTTCTATTTTTTATCTTTTAACTGTTCTCCTTCAATAAAAGTGATAATAAATTAAAATAAAACAAAACAAATGATCCACTAAAAATATAAATTAATAAATTAATACTAAAAACAAACAAATAAATAAATAAATAAATAATAAATATAATAATAATAATAAATAGAAAAAATAATAATAAATATATTGGCAAGAATTTGGGTGCAAATATGCCTCTTCGATAGAATTAAATGAGTGTGCGAACACAGAGCAATAAAAGTAAAATGAAAGTGTGCAAAGTGAGTGAAGTAGATGAATATCGAAGAATAAAGAGAGACCTAAAAGTGTCCTGCAAAAGAACAGCGACTCGGTCAAGCTCAAACAACTAGAAGGAGTTCTAAAAAAAAAAAAAAAAACATCAAAGCAAAGCGACAAAGGACAAAACAGCACAGAGCGGTAAAGTCATGATATAGATCCAAGCTCTCTCTAGAAGGTCATCCTGAGTGAAACTTATGTCAGAGCACACAGAACAAGCGAAAATCGGTAGGCCATGGGTGATCAGAGAGATGGTCATGTTGCTGTCATAAACAAGAGTGCTGCAGGTCATGTGGATAGAGCTCATGAGCTAGTAAGAGTATGGGAGTACGATAAGCAAGAATAAACCATGTGATCAAAGTGTGCTCACGAGTTTGAGACTATGGTGAAGACATCGGAATGTACGAAGTGCGAAGCGAGGGGAAACCTGAGACGATGAGAGCACAGGCGCCCTTATCTAAGATGTAGAAGTTGAGTGAAGTCGAGCGCTATTTATAGAGAACGAAGTCTGAACGTCTGAAATGTGATGCTAGCAAACGTGATACAGATGGAGTCTGAACATCGATCGATGAAGCGGTCGGATGCACGTGCGACGAGTGCGGGCGTCGATTTGCGATGCTAGAAAATGTGATGCAGATGAGGTGTAAACATCTAATCCATATTAAGACGAAGTCTGAACGGCTGATATGTAGAAGACGAAGTCTGAACGTCTGATCTGCGATGCTAGCAAATGTGATACAGATGAGGTGTAAGCGTCGATTCGTATGAGCGTGCGAGCGCGAATATGCGGGAGAGAGCGAGTCTGGGCGTCGATGCTGCAATCGCCCCAGCCGTGTGATCTGGATGATGAACATTTGATCCATATAAAGCGAACTCACGAACTCTTGATGTGCGAGAGGCGAAGTACGAGCGTCCCGGCGCAACTGTCTTTAGCCGATGTGATGCGGATGGAAGTGCGGACATCGATCCATATAATGGCGAAGTCTGAGCGGCTTGATATCTGAGCGAAGTCTAAGCGTCGACTGTTGAAATTTTAGCGAATGTGTTGCAGATGAAGTCTGAACATTTGATCCATATGTGAAGGCGAAGTGCGAGCCTTTGATGCGCGAAGCGAGTTTGAGCGTCTAATCTGTTTGAAGTACAGCAAATGTGATGCGGATGAAGTCCCAATTACTCCGGGGCGATCCGTATAGAGGCGAAGTGCGGGCGTCTGTGACGAAGTCCTGAACGTCTAATCTGCTGAGCTAGAAAATGTGATGCAAATGAAGTGCGAACGTCGGTCATATGAAGGCGAAGTGCGAGGCGCGATCTGCGAGACGAGTCTGAGGCGTCTTGTAGTCTTAGAAAATGTGATGCGGATGATGAGACATCGATGCAAATGAAGGCGAAGTCGGGCGCTGATATCTGAAAGACGAGTTTGAAGACGTCTAAGCGTAGTGCTAGAGTGTGATACAAATGAAGTCTGAGACATCGATCCATATGAGAGGCGAAGTGAGGCTGTGCGTAGAGACGAGTCGGAGCGTCGACTTTGTTATTAACAGAAAATGTGATCTGGATGGAGTGAGACATCGATCCATATAGTGATACGAGCGCTGATATGCGAGAAGACGAGTGCGAGATGTCTAACCTGGCACATTAGCTATGGAAATGTGATGCGGATGAGTGCGAGACATCGATCCATATAAAAGGCGAAGTCACGAGCTGATATGTAGAAGGCAGTACGGAACGTTTGCCGCGGTCATCTTTAGTGAATGTAGTGCGGATGGAAGTGCGAGACATCGATCCATATAAAGGCGAAGTACGAGGCATGTTATGAAGAGACGTACGAGCGTACGACTTTCGCTGCATTGAAAATGTGATGCGGATGAAGTTTGAACATCGATCCATATAGAGCGAAGTCGAGCGGCGCGATATCTGAAGACGAGAATCTAAGCGTCGACCGAGGCTAAGCGAATGTGATCTGGATGGGGGTTGGGCTATCGGTGATCCATATAAAGGCGGCGTCTGAACGCCTGATATGCAGAAGATGAAGTCTAAACGTCTGACCTGCTATGCTAGAAAATGTGATGCAGATGAAGTCTGAACATCTGATCCTCCAAAAGCGAGAAGTCTGAGGCGCTGATATCACGAGGCGAAGTGCAGGCGTACGACTCTTGTGCTAGAAAATGTGATGCGGATGAAGTCTGAACATCTTATCCATATAAAGGCGAAGTCTGAACGCCGATCTATCTGATAGTCTGAATGTCTGACTGCTAAGGTACAGCGAATGTGATGCGGATGAAATGCGAACATCTGATCCATATAAGGCGAAGTCACGAGCGCTGCGGTGAAGATAGTAAAGGCGAGTTAGAGGGTATGCTTACAATATGACATCAACATAACATGATGAAGTCGAAAATGTCATAACAGCGGCTACGTATCATCGATAAGAATTGTCTGGACAAACCAACCCGTCGAATGATCGAGAAGATGCGGGATATGCCCAGTGTGGCATCTATCAAAACATGATGAAATCCCGAAAATGTCATAACAAGACTCATCCTCTCGATAACGATTGTATGCACAAACAAACAAATTCCTGATGATCTTGGCGGATAAGGGATGTGCCCAAGTATGACATGTATATCATTCAATAGAGATGTGATGAAACCCCCAAATATCAAAATATGGCTCGACATCTCAGCAAGAATCTGTCCACATAACCAAACACATCCAAATGATCCCGACAGATAAGGGGTATGCCCCAGTATGGCATGTCGAGGAATCAGTCTAAATCTATGCATCCCTCAATAACGAAGCGATCGGGGTCATACAGGCGCGACTAAGAGATGGATCCCATTCTTTACAACGACATCTCTAGAAAAAGCCACATAATAATGTCGAGATATGAAGCCAAGTCTCGAGGTGGTCTTATGACACGGACAAATGTGAAACTAGGGTGATAGAGTAAAGAAATGTAGAAACTAGGCTCGAACACCCAATGATCAACCCCATTGCCCCTTGTGTGGGAATGCCACATGCATAAGAAGTCCACATGAGCCATGGACCTGAGAGACATCAATGGAAGTGCCTAATAACAATGATGCTTAATGCAAAAAGTGTAACATGTGGTGAGATAGGTAAGAGGAAAATGATGTAAAGTGAAACATCAAACTCGAAATCAATAAACATATGAGGGTGATAAATGTGAAAATGAGAGGTATGAAGTCGAGAAGATAAATAACAATATGGAAAAAACTGATGATGATATGATGAATCTACCCAAATCACTGCATGGGGAAGACATGTCGTCGCCAAGTTGGATGATAGAGAATATGACACTAACTAGACCCCAGGAAGGATCGATTCATCTGTTATACCTTAATAAAATCTCAAAGTAACACATGATACTAGGATCTCGGGAAACCCACATACGAACACCCACAAGTAATACATACACTAAAAGACAATGATCCTCATAAATCCACATACGAACTCAAGGAATACTTATACTGAATACATATACGTGCACATTTATTTATATATATTTTTTTATTCCTCTTGTTTTTGTTTTTGTTTTTTTTTGTTTTGTTTTTGTTTTGTTTTTTGTTTTTTTGTTTTTTTTTTTTTTTTGCGCATGGTGAATGAAACAATGAGGAGACAATAAATATGACAATAAATGAACATATCTCAAACACGAAGGTCCTGATAAAACAACTCGATGAAATGACATAAGCCTCTACCGAACTAAGGGGGTCTCAGAATAAGTATCGATGGAATGAGTGGAGGGATGACATGACAAACCCCGTACGGTAAAATGAATAGATCATAATCTAAGTGGGAAAGAATGAGATAGAAACGAGAAGTTAGATAGAAGAAAGTGGTGAAAAACATAAAAACTATGAAATGGAATGGATACGAGGGAAGTGAATGTGGTAAGAACAATCTCAGAACATGTCGATGTCCACCTTTCGAAGATCCCTAAACTAAGGCATCCACCCAAGAGGGCTATCCGGGTATGAAAAGGCAAGCGGGGCTATAAGAAAAAATAGGCCAAAATCGTGTGAGGGGCTCGATGGGCTAACAGCGATAAAAAAAAATGTGAGTAGTGATACAAGGTATATGAGCTTACTTAAAAATAGTAGCCACCATCCTGTGACCCGAGGTCTCCAAATATAAAACTTTTCGGTTGATCCGCATTGGTTGAGAGAGAGAGAACTTTGAGGTGGTTTCCATCTAAGTCCATCAATATCTGACTCCCTGCAGAGATTGACTCCCCAATAATGTAAAGGTGAAACCGGTTAGATTCTAAACTTCCCTCACAGGGTCGGGTGGTAGCTCCTCTGAGGCTCTCAGGCCAAATCGCATCATTTGTGGTGGTCTAAGCCGGCTGGCTTTTTTGAATGCGCGGACCATCTTCCTTTGGTAAGCCTGAATATGGTCAACAGCTCTCAATCTCCTCTCATCTATCAGGCTAAGGCGATCAGTCGTATTGAACCCACTCGCCTCGAATCTCTTTGCTCTGGGCCTACTCTCGAGGATCTTATCTCTATCTCAACGGGCAAAACTACCTCCATGCCACAAACTAGAAAGTAAGGTGTGGCTCTGTAGAAGTCTGAGAAGTGCAATCGCCCATAATCTGAAGCTTCTCAGAGACGATCGTAGAGAAGTCTTAATCGTCTTCTTGTGAATCCCTCTTAATATTCTTGTTCGTTGCCTCTCTTTGCTCCATTAGTCTATAGCGGCACATACTTGTGACGACCTATCAGTCTTGAGAACACCATATCTCTGTAACAAAGTGTCGACCTCTACTCTGAAATGTGACCCTCTATCAGAAATCAACTCATGAGCGACTCCATGTTTGCAAATGATGTGTGACCTAATGAAACTAGCAACCTTGGTCGATGTCAATCTAGCATACGAAGCTCCCTCCACCCACTTGGTGAAGTAATCAATGGCGACCAAGATGGTCATGTCCTAGAATACTTTGGTGAAATCTTCTGATGATGCTCGATGCCCCATCTTGCTTGACGAGTGAGGTCGATACATGCAACTGACGGTGGAGCGTGTATGAGATCTCCATGTATCGACACTGTACATCTCTGAACAAGCGACAACAATCCATCACTATGCACAAAAATTTCCCCCTTTGACTCAATACTCTAATCGAATCTCTATATACTAGAGAGAGGAAACCAAAATAAGAGAATATGGATCCATATCATATGGCTCAAACGCGAAGAGCTCACAGATGCACACCAGCGTGTAGGATTAAGTCTGTCGATGAGATCTAAACTCAACCTAGAAGGTCAACAGTGGCACTAAAAAAGTGGGCTTTTGAAAGGGTCCTAGTATGAGCGATCTCGTACCCTGATTGATGCAACGACCTCCTCTGAGTCTTCAAAGTGGCGGGCGCTTCCATGCGAGGTGGCCATCACCTCCCACACCATGCCTTCCCTCGACATCCCGAGGCGGCTCTCGCGAAAGGCTCTCCTCTACTCCTCGGCTTTTTCGGGGAATAGAGACTAAGTGTATAGTGAATATGTGGTGCATCAAAGCTAATAAATCTAACACCTGAAAGAGCACAGCAGCCATACAAATATCCTGAAATCTAGCTACGAGCTATCTGAGTCTTCAAGATCGGATTCCTCAGCATCAATATGTCAACCACCTCTAAAATGCTCTCAAACATGGATATAACTCATTATTAGACCTTACTCCTAATCACTAGCTCGATCGAAGAGCAAACAAGGAGTAACAAGTCTCAGCTGCGAACCACAAAGAAACCAAGAGACACAAAGTCGATCGAAATTTAGAGGTTTGGAGATAAGGGATACATGTGCGCCAGCATAGACATGCGACAAGCAATCATGCGAAGAAGGTAGTCATGCAGAGGCAGGTCATGCAAGCGCGGGTATATCATCCATATCTACACATAATGTAAGTAAATCTCGCATATAGACGTGATGTGTATATAACAAACAATGAAAAACAAGTGACATAACAAGATGAACAGAAGAATCGACCGACGAAGTCAGCCGACCAATACTAATGATACAACAACTAAGCACGTGAAAGGTACAATCAGTAAATCAAAACTGTGAGACCCCGGAAAATCCATGTTTTCTAAGGAATGATAAAATGGAAATTTCGGTTAAAAACCCGGAATTTTTCTAGATCTCGGATGGTAGAAAGCGGACTTTTGGGTTGAAATCGTCTGTGAATTTAGCTCTGTCGAATTTCGTTAGATTAGGGTGGTCGGGATTTCACGTTTTTCGAGTGTGGGGTGTCAAATGACACGCTAAGCGAGATAAGGGATGCCATTTGGCACCTAGTGAGTGACACTTGGCATCAAAAGTAGTGGCTCTGAATTAAGCCATGTGGCTGGGAATTGAATCCCATGGCTCCGCGTGAAGCCGATGTGGTGGATGATATTAATAAGTAAAGAGGGATTTATGAAATAAGAAAATTATGGGAAAAAGGGAGAGCCACACCTTGGTTTGAGGAAGGAGGGGAGGAAATTTCCTCCCATTGACCGTATGATGAATTCTCCAAAAGGGTGAGAAAATGACCAATAAGGAGAAGAGAAGATGGAGAGAAATGAGGAAGAAATGAAGAGAAAATGAGAAAGAAAAAGGAAAGGAAGCGAAAAGAATTCGTGGAGAGGGAATCACGGTGGCGAACATGGAGGAAATCCTAGAGAGAGTCTGACTTAGCCTGCACAGGTTGAAATAAGGAGATCCGACCGTACAGGTTCTTTCGAGGAGCCGAGAGGAAGTGTTCTACACGGAGGGACAGCGTGGACTCGGGTTTTGGGAGTTTCTTGACTTCCGAGAGAGGTAGGATATTTTCCTACTTGATTTACTTTTTTAGCTACAAAGGAACTTTTTATATTAGTAGGGGTTGCTTGTGGGAGGCCATGAGAGGCCGTATAAATTAGTTCAAGCTTTGGAATGAATGGGTATGGATTTCTGACCCGGTTGCATATTGTGGGAATAGGGTTTTACTAGAAACTGAAAGTTTCTAGATGTTGTGATTTGTTGATGAGATGACAATGATTGGAACCAATATGGTTCATGTTTGCGAAGGGGCCGTGAGGTACCCTATTGAATGGTCCTAATTTTGAGACTTTGTTGGGTGTTATTGCTTGCTTGAATAACATGCTAAGTGTGGAAATGAGATATTGATACATGCTATTTGATGTATTGATATGGTTTGCATGGAGGTAGATTATATGTATAAATTATAATGTTCCATGGTTTGTAAATGTTTCATGTAGTGCTCATTCATGCATGTAACATGAGAAAATCGTGACATCATGCATTTCATATGCACGGTCACATCGCGTCAGTCGGGTGTGGGTGCGGGTAAGGTTGTTTACCGGTGTGGGTGAGTGGGTCGTGAGCTGGAAAAAATGGGACAAAGTCGAGTAGAGATTCACGAGTGTGTAAATGATCAAAATGATAGAATTACATGTTTTAGGCGGAGCAGAGTTGGGAGTAGATCCCCCCCGAGGAACGAAGTCCCACACACAGGGTTATTCAGTTGGAGCATGAATTCTGAAGCGATGCGGGATTCGTGAAAATGTTGAAAAAGGCGTGCGGCGTCTACGGGTGTAAACCGGGAAATCCGTTGCCCATGAAATAAAGGAAAAGAATCAAAATCGGTTTTGATAAATAAAGTGGAGGGTGTCGATGGTTTAGTTATGGTGTGTGACAAAGTTTTAGTCGGCAGCGATTTCCCAGAGTGTGAGGGAGTCGGTTGGGACTTGGGTCATAAGCATGAGGGTTGCATCTCATGCGTGTTAGCCAGGCACATTCATATAGAGAATAATTGTATGGAATGTGATTGATTGTTTATATATATCACATTCACATGTGCATTTTAGGTGGGGAGTAACCGCTTGTAGGAGAATTCTGCGAGAACTTTCTTCATGCCGTCGTAGGACACTGAGTACGAGACTATCGGGAGACGGCCTTTCGGTAGAGGTAGTTTTGAGAAGAATAGGAAATGTGGCTTTAAGTAAATATTTGTAAATATGTATAAAAGCTTTTTGTAGAACAAACATGAAAGCTATAAAAATATAGTTAGAGATATTGTTTAATGAGTATGGATGTATGGAAGTAAGTAGTAATTATTTTACTCCCAGTGTGCGTCTCGTGATGAGATGTATAAAATTTCACGAGGTTGTGGTGGTCAGCGGACACCCACGATTTTGGGGCGTCACAAAAACTCTCAAATGTGCCGCAGTAATCAAATTATACAAAAAAAAAAAAACCTGTAAAAATAGGTATCTATCATGGCTAATCAAAAGCACATTTTATCTCAATTTGTGAGCCAAAACAGGCCCTCAAATCCCGGTGGAGTGCGCCATTTTGTGGACCTGCATTTTTTTTTTCTATTATCGTTTAAAGCTAAAAAGAAGCTGAGACTCGCTTTTTGTGTTGTTGGAAAACCATTTAAAAAAAACGGTTTGGAGTCGCCACTTATTTTTGTTTTATTTTAAAAGGGAAAACAAAATAAGAAAGAAAAACCCTAAATGTGACTCCTGATAAGAAAAGAAGGATGCAGGAAAGCCAAGTCTAGGTCAGGAGATTCGGGTTGCATCGGGAGAGGTACGATGGACGTAGCGTACACCCCCAGCACAAAGGTCGGGTCTCTCTTAAGCATTAAAAGAAAATGACTTTTGACTAATCAACTAATGAATACCGAAGATAAACAATAACAATACAAAAGCATGCAAGACATATATAAATAAATAATCAAGCAAAGTCAGATGAGAAAAATGTGTACCTGGACGGCATGTTAGAAGCTTATTTATCGGTGGGAAAGCGATGTTAGTGCGATATGAAAATCCTGGTATTGATTAGAAATTGGTTATAAATCGTATGTCGAATTATTTATTAAAATGGAATGTGTGAGATTTTAAGCCCATTTATATATTGCACAAATTAACTCCCAGATTCCATTTTATTGGAATTGTAAATTAAAATATGTGTTTGAGATTTTGAAAGTGGGTTTGAAATTGAAGTTTGAAAATTGGAAGTTTGAAGTTAAAATTTGAAATTTGAGATTTTTTGGGACTTGAAATTAGAAATTATGAAATTTTCAAAATTTAAGAATAAATTTCTTGAATCTTGAAGTGAGATTTTGGAAATTGAAGTGATCATGAATTTTGAAATTATAGATTTTGTAAATTTGAAATTATAAACTTTTAAAATTGGAAATTGGAAATTGTGGAACTTGAATTTTGAAGTATGACATGATTTTAAAGTGAATTTACAATTTTGAAATTGAAACATTGAAAATTTAGGAATTTGAAATTTTAATTTTAAAAAATTATGAATTTGTAAATTTGAAGTAAACTTTAAAATTTGAAGAGCCGAAGTGCTGGCTGAATTTTGAAATTATGACACTTGATTTTGAAATTAGGAATTTGCAATTTTGAAATTGAAACATTAAAATTTTGAATTTTGAAATTTGAAATTTGAGATTTGGAGGACTTGAATTTTAAAATTGAAAATTTGAATCTTAGAAAATGAGAAATTTGAAATTTGAAATTTGAACACTTAGTGGCTGAAATTAGAAAAAATTGAGGATTTTATTAAATTAAGATTGGGTGATGGATTTCATATATTTAGAACAAAATAAATTAAATATAAAATAAATAAATAAAACCAACCAATTTAATTAAATAAACAAAAAACAACAATATACTTACAAGGAAAATAAAATAATAAGATTATAAATTAAATTACTAATATAATATATATATACAAGACAATTAAATAAAATATATATATATATATATATATATATATATATATATATATATATATATATATATATATATATAAAGAAGAATAAAATAAATTCAAGAAAAAAATACAGGAATGACGGGTAGTTCTAGGACCAGGAACCGCATCTGTTTGAAATTCTGCCAAGTTAAGGATTGTCTCGAGTGCCTCCGTCAAGATTTCCTCCAAAAATCTTCTGCCTCTTCTTAACTTTCCTTTGTTTATATTGCTTTGTTTATATCACTCTTTTCTTCTCTCAAGAACTTTTCCTCTTCCTTTTTTCTCTTCTCCCTTCTCTTGGCTCTTTTTCCTCCTTCCTCTCTTCCTTTTCTTTTTCCTTCTCCTCACCTTTGGCTCTCCCTCTTACCACTTCTCTTATCTTCTCCTATTTATAGTATTTTTCATTTTCCTTTCCTCATTTTTATATTTTTCCACTTATTTCCACTTACTTTTATTTATTATTTGTTCTTTTGTTTTTTCTCCCACTAACTTTTATTTATTATTTTTTTCTCCTTTTTTTTCCCACTTATTTTTCCACTTACTTTTATTTATTATTTGTTCTTTTGTTTTCTTTCCCACTAACTTTTATTTATTATTTTTTTCTCTCTTTTTTTTTCCACTTACTTTTATTTATTATTTTTTTCTCCCTTTTTTTCCACTTATTTTTCCACTTACTTTTATTTATTATTTTTTCTCTTTTCACCTCCTTTTCATTTTTTAATTTTATTTGGCTCCATATGGATATCCTTTACTTTTTGGTTCAGCACTGTACTTTCTTTTATATTTTTATCTTTTTTAACTTTATTCTCCACTAATAAAAAGTGATAATAAATTAAAATAAAACAAAACAAATGATCCACTAAAAACATAAAATAATAAATTAATACTAAAAACAAACAAATAAATAAATAAATAAATAAATAATATAATAATAATAATAATAATAATAATAATAATAATAATAATAATATGTGGGCAAATTTTGGGTCTACATATACATAATTTTTTATTTATAAACAATATTTTATTATGTTATTAAGTAAATAAAATTATTCTTTAAAAAAAGTAAATAAAATTATTTCATAGAATATTATTTTAGATTATAATATAAACATTTTGAAGTTTTTTCCCACTTAGATTTTGAATTTTAAATAAACAAATATTTGATTTTTATAAAATGAGTCATATAAAATCCTTCATAAATGGATGAAAAAGAAATATCACGTAAATGAAGTATTAATAATAACCTAACATATCGTCCCATCCTTTCTCATGATGCTTGACCTTCATTTAAGCTTAGGGTTTCGTTATGATTGATTAACAAGATTAATTGTCAGTTGAAGCAAATTAGTAGAGGATTTTAATCAAAGACTTAAATACTATGATTAGATTTTACTCGATAATTTCGCTAGGGATATAGACTATGTGAGGTATGGATTTTTTTGTGTTTTTCGTCATTGTCTTATTAAAATGTGTTGTTTGTGTTGGCTTTCGCTGCTTATTACGATTGGTACTAATGTTTTCATGATTAAAGTATATTTGATAAAACGAGATATATCAATTCAATCGAGATCATAATCTTATAGAACTAGAATCTTATGAATTCTAATTATTATAAAATTTTCAAATGTATAGACTTAGTGTCGAGTTATTGTAAGGGCCCCACCCCCTGGCCCACTCTTAGGCCCGAGGGTGGTCCCGCTCCACCGAGGGCTATCCACTAGCTCGGGGTTTAACTACGGCTTTCGCGTGGGCTCGAGCGCGAGATATGAGCTTAGATACCCATTCGAGGTAGTTCCGCCTGGCTGGGCTCTTAGCTCGTTGGTGGTAGGCTGCCAGCATCGATCCTCCCAACATGTTGCGGTCAGCGCCGGAAAGCGCCGACTGGGAGGCTGCTGTGATCGAACTACCGACCTCGGTCGAGTGGCTGAAAGTCGGGCCTTTGTGATAAGGCGGCACACATGGGCCACCCCACTGGCCTCAGACGAGGGTGGTCCCGCATTCCATGAGGCCTTCATCACCCCCAGCTCCACGGGGTTTTCTTTCGCTCGTGGGCTTGAGCACTGGGACCATGAGTTTGAATGCCATTAGAGTGGTTCCCGCTCTGTTGGGCTACTAGCTCGGTTGAGGCGGTGAGCCTGAAATGTTATCCGTGATCTGAGTTAACCTGACCTTCCCTGTAACAGAATAACGTGATCAGACAAACCTGGCCCGAATGTTCCGGGCCACTACATTATTATGTTAATTGGCTATATTAACACGGATGGAATAATAACACAATGTTTTTACGAATTTGATTATATGTCTTAATAAGATGTATTATTAGTTTGAATCAATGGAAAAAAAATATTCATAATATAATATTGGCAAAATAACCATTAGAAATCATATCCACGGGTTGGATTGCATCCAAATTGAAATTTGGTCGGATGGTAGATATTGTTTTATTCAAATTTACTTAATCTTCAATTCTAAATGTGCCTTGGTGCATATTTGTGTGGTATATATTTGGTTGCTCTATTCAAATTTACTAATCATTCAATTCTCGATATTACCTCGGTGCATATTTTGTAGTCCTTTGAGGAAAGAAAGAATTATATATATTAGTATACATCTTAAGTTCTTAACTAATCTCATGGGACCAGAAGTACATTTATGGTCATGTCCATGGGAGAAAGAAAGATATATATTTGCATGTCTTTAGGCTAATCTCAAAATTATATTTGTGGTCATGGCCCATGGGAGAGAGAAAAGGTACATATTTGCGACCGATCTCACAAGTTTAAGTAAAACCTCAATGGGCCAATCAAACAAGCAATTTTTCTTTGTGGTCGGATGAAGCCAATTCTAACCATGATCCAACCAGATTTTACAGTGCACATCAAATCCAGAAGATAATCTCACACGTTTACCAAAACGGAGTTTCCAATCTTGGGTATTTTATACTACTACCCAGTGACATTTTCAAATTTAGTATTCCTCACTGTTTAAACATTCCTTGGTGAACTATCATGGATGAACTCTAGTATTCCTCACATTTACATGGCGAGAACATATTTAATTTCCGTGTAGTAGTCCTAAAAATGATCGACCGGTTATCAAAAAAATGATCAGCGAGATCTACCTGTACGTGACATCGAATAAATAATCAACACATCTACCAGAAATGGGTTTCCAACATTGTGTATTTACATATACTACAACCGAAAGACACGAAGATAAAATAAAGAAACAACAATCGATGAAGGAAGCTTCGTAGAAAGCGAGGACAATTAATCACCTCTAGGCTCACGTGCATTCACGTTAGACCTGTTTTTATGTTACAATGCAACGAACCACCACATCCTTTTCTATCTTTGACATCTTCTCATTCATGGCAGTTTTCCCAGTGCGTGGCGATAATCGGCATTTTTGGCAAGACATATAAATATTCTCAAGCTAGTGCATCGGGAAGACCCGTATGACACACCTTGTGTAATTACCGTTTAAAATCTCCCTGTAAAGCTTGAAAGTAGAACTGGCTAAAACTACGAAATAGAACATCCACAACATGTTTGTCGAACTTTTCCTTCCTATGTTCTCAGGGTTGTCCGCAGCCAAAGAAGTAACCTTGACTCTTGGGTGGCTTTCTTGCTTGAAAAACTTCAAAAAGGCGTATATTGTTTCAAATGTTTTTGGTGTTTTCTTTATTTACTTGGTCCTCCACCATATTCTATCAGAATTCACCTCTTTTATTTCATTTAAATTCATTCTTTGTGTTTTCCTATCATTATCCTCTATTTCACTATTACTTATTTGGCTCCATTCTTTACAATTTCTTCTTCTATTATTTGTTTTCCTTCTCTTATTTTTATTTTCTTTCTAGTTCTAAATATTTAATTTAACTTTCATCAGGCTTCATAGCTTTATATGTCTTACTCTAACTGTGTTTTAAGGATATTTTCTAAATATTACCCATTTATCATTTTTTGATCGTTCCTTTTACATATTTTGAATCTTTTCCTATACTAATAAAAAGTATTTTTATTGTATTTCATGTTTATCATCCTATTTTCCAATTTATTTAGTTTTTCTTCTATCTTTTTCTATTATATTTATCCATTCTTTTATAGCTTTCAATATTTCTTCAATTAATATTATTTATGATTTTCTAGGTTCCATGTTATTCGGGTTTTTTAATTCTATGTTTCACAAATTTCTTCCAATTTTTATATAATCCGTATCCTTTGATTTTTATTTTATCTTTGGATTTAAGTTTTTATCTCTTTGCATTAGATTTTAATTATTATTGGATGTTATCAAGACTTTTCTGATTTTACTCTTTCTATTCTCTTAACACATTGTTTTTGGATTTAAATTAACACTAAGAGTAAATATTCATTATAATTATTTAATATATAAGGTATTAGTATTTATAAGGATTCTATATATATTTTTACGGATCAGCTTTTATAGAGAGAGAGGTAAAAGCCCAGTTTAAACATTCAGTAACCATTTTTGTATATTGTGTTTTTTATTCGTTCCATTTTACTACTAGTAAATTCTTTACATAAATTCTATCTTTTTTTAAATATTTATCTATTGATTTTTGTACAAACGATTTTATTGTCATTTCACTTATATTTCTATACTTGGACTTTCAATTCTATTTAGATTACTATAAAATATTTCACTTAGATCTTCTTCTTGATTATCTTAGCTTGTGAATAATTATTATTATCATCTACCATGTTTAAATCTAAAGTAATTATCATTAAGTATATTTTGTTCTTAAATTTTATATTTTAGCTTTTATTAATATTTATTTAAGGAAGTTTAATTGTATTATTGTCATTGGATTTTTCTAGAGATGTTGCTTTAGAGATACACATTATTTTAATATCTAATCATTTTGTTAAGAATTCCAATTGTAATAGTAAAGCTTCCATTAATACCATAATAATTTAAATTTATAATCATCTTTTTTCTCTTATTATCTTCATAAGTTTAATCCTTATGTTATGTTTTGTTTTAGATTTTTCGTTATCAATTAAACTTGAAATTTTATTGTTTGATCGATTTAATGTTAGTTGGATTTCTTTATCAAAAGAGTTATTGTACTTATCATATTTACTAACATATTAAATTAACACGTCCTTTGCTTCTTAAAACTTTTGACTTTTTGGTTTTAGTATTTGCTTTTTACTATTCTTTCATTTATTAATGATTTTATCCTAAAAATTAAAAAGCTTTTATATTTGTAATAATCTAATCCTTATATCAAATTCTTCACAATCACATAATCTTCCATATGATATTATGCCTGATTTTTGAAGTAGATTTATAATTATTTTTGTGATTTCTATTTTAAATTCCTCTAATTTTAGATTTTTCGATTAAATATATATTTATATTATAATAATTTTTTTCCTATAATAGGTATTTTATATAAAATTGGTCTAGATCATACACTTTAATATTATTTTTCGAGATTTTTAGATAATTTATTTTTATATTATTTCTAAAATAGAATAATATTATTTTTTTAATTTCGTTAAATTTTGTTATTCCTATTTCTTTAAACAAAAATTTATTTAACATTATTATCTTATCATTCTATCAAAATAAAACAATCTTAAGACAAGTTGGCTTTGATACCAACTTGATGATCTTTACATAAGAATAAATTCTAAAAACTTTTGCCTAAGAATTATTTGATAGAAAACAATTTAACATTGTATCTTGATCATAGCATTTAATCTTTCAACATCTTCTTTCTTGCATGTCAAAGGACAAAGAATCTGACGGCTGTGCGTCTTCTGCTGAATAAATTCTTTGCCCTGGTTCCCTCCCTTCTTATTATTATTATTGTTTTAAAATTGTATTTGCCACCATATATATATATATAAATGACAACTAGTAGGCCCCACCACTTCAAACTTATTTTAAATTATGAGAGAGTTTTCTATCTCAATCTTATTTTGACAGTAGTACCCGGTTTTAAATAACTCAAACTAGTATTTAAAATGTATGACTAAAGTAAAACCATCGAATAAGGTAATATGATTAAATTCTTTATAGCAATCAAGATTTTAAAATTGATTCTGAGAAATATAACTATATTATATAATAGAGATTTTGCTTTTATTAATACGAACCATGCAACCATCCTTGTGATCATCATGGTCGCAATAAATATTAACAGTAAATATGATATAGGCTTAAAAGTGCATTTTTGTATATCTGTGACTCATCAGAACCGCATAGCGAGTTGAAAAAAAAAACAAATTATGCGAATAAAAAATTATTTGGATAATTGGTGTTTTTTGGAGCACTTAGCGCTTAAGCACTATACTGGCTTTCTTAATGCATGCTTTTCAAGCGATGAGTGATGATTTTAGTCGATTCTTGGTACAAAAGCAGTCGCCATCTCTTTTATCTTTGTTCTACCGATAAGGTGATTCTTCCATAAAGATCTGAGTTTTTATAATTTTTCATAGTTTAGTAGTCATCTAAGTGTAAATATGATTGTCGTCGCGCTTTATACAGTATGGTTATGCGTCGTTTTGTGTATGTGATTGTCATTATGCTTTGTGAGGGTTATGTTGTTTTTGATGATACGTCAATATGATATAAAGCTTTCAAGGATAAAGTTTTAATTTTTTTAAAACTTTATCCAATAAGAAATTTTTGGATCGAACATTTTTGTTTTGTTTTTATCTGAATTTAAATTCAAACTTTTAAGGATAAAGTTTTAAAAAAATTTAAAACTTTATCCAACAGAATTTTGGATCAAATATTTTTGTTTTGTTTTCACAATTTAAATTCAAACTTTTATAGAGATGGTACATCAATGATTTTGGATCAAACATTTTGTTTTGTTTCACTATAAAATTTTAATTCAAACTTTTATAAGATAAAGTTTAAATTCTCTCAAAAATTTTATCCAATCGAATTTAGATCAAACATTTTGTTTTGTTTTTCACTACATAATTTAAATTCAAATCTGATCAAGCTTTTACATGATCAAAAAACTTTATCATGCATAGTGGTGTGAATTTGAATGGCGATTAATCAAATAGGAAGAAAAATATAACAGTGATTTTGCCACTATGAAAATAAACAATCTTAGGACAAGTTGGCTCTGTGCACTAACTGATGATCTTTAATAAGAATAAATTCACAAAAACTTTCTTGGCTAGAAAATTATTTGATAGGAAACAATGCGTCACCTTGATCCATCACTTGATTTTTTAAGATCTTCTTTCACTTTTCTACGTTCTTTGATGAGAGAAAAGCGTGTTTAAGGCAGAATGGAAGTAATTGAATCGAAAATGTTACCGGTTCGGTTATTAGTTGGCGATGGTCGAACATGACGCGGTGACGTTTGTATCTTTGTAACGCAAATGTAGCGAAGGTTTAATACTTATAATATTGTTATTCATAATTTAATTTCTATGAAACATATTAACATAATATATAATATTAGCCATCCACTCAATTTTTTTAAGGAAAATAGCATAAAACATGAAATTTGAAGATTTTTTTGTTTATTAAGTACGAATTAAAAAAGCATTGTAAAAACCTTGAACTTTGATTTTGGCTGCAGTAGATAAACAACTCACATTCCATTTACAATAAAAGAATTAAGTGCATAGATTTTATGTTATTTTCTTGAGCAATTTAAAATCCTTCAAATTTCAAGATTGTCTAATTTTCCCATTTAATAAATTGAAAAGATAGAATAAGTATTTTTTTTTTAAAAAAAATTGTTATAAAATTACACAAGTTGTGGGTTAGCTTAGTGGATTCAATAGATTACCATCAATGGATCATGGGTTTGATCCTCTATTGCTACCATAAAAGCTTTTTTTAATTAAAAACATCCCATTTTTATCCCATATCCAGAACAAGAATAAGGACACAAGCCTTTATAAGACTTTGCTCACTATTCTATTATTTATTTACAGGCGCGTAAGAGATAAGGTCAGATGCATTAAATGTTTTAATTGCTTGGCATCCACAGGCGATGGGTCCGGTATGCATTGGAAAAACAAAAATAAAAACCATGAGATCAAAGGTTACTTACTTTTTAACATTTAAAACAAAATATATTTTGATAACCGTTAACATATTTATATGGAAGAAAAGGAGGCTCATCTGATTTTAACCTCCGCACGAAGCCCAATAACCGTTAAAGCTGAACCTTCTTTTATTTAAAATCATTCTTTTAATAACATGGTCGTGAATAAATTATTAAAAGTATTCTAACATTGAATAAGAAGGATAACTTGATAGTTATATGGGTGCTTTTAGACATTTAGGATAAAAAAATAAAAAAATTTCTTAAAATAATATAGAGGTTTAGAAATATTCTTAAATATAATGTGATTTTGTCATATAGAAAAATGTACTTTGTAAAGAAAGACACTTTCAATAAATTGAAATTTTACCAAAAAATATCTTTTCAAAAATATACTTTTATAATTTTGAATGATTTGAACAATATTAAAGCATATTTTTAAGAGAATATACTTTTATAATTTTAAAAATTTTGAATTTAAGTTAAAATGTCTCTTTACAAATATCGACACATTTACAAGTTTAGAAAAATGATACAGATAAAACGCACTCTTCGAAAAAAAGAATTACAAAGTATTTAAGATTATTTTCAAACTATATTTTATTTTGAAGAAAAGTTTGTACTTTAGATGGGATGGACTCGTTGACTAATGGTGGCGCCATGAAAGAAATCGGAAGAAAGTGAAGTGAAACTTGTGGTAGCTATAGCAGTCACTACTCACGACATAGAGAAATAATTAGTGACATCGTCGATCGATCATTTGGATCAACCAAAATGAAGCCGATACCTTTCTGCTATGATAGGAACATGAACATCATGTGTTCGGCCAGTCATTGGGTAAAAGTTCAGAATCTCATTATGGTATTTCAAGCGGCTGTAGAAGGCGACCACAGGGATATATATCTCCATGGGACACGGCACCTCGGCGAGCTCACCCAGTAAAAACAATGTACTTCCTCCACATACACATTACGTGGCATCAGAGGCTGGTACGTCTTAGAAATGCCGAGTATCGGCTCCTCAAAGAAGAATTCAAGGTGACAACCGTGCGCATAGCGGCGAGGAGGTTGGCGGGATAGTGAAAGTCTGGTTGACAGGTCAAGGGATCAGCGTCTTCTTGATCCACGAAGGAAATGGTAGGGATGACAAATGAGGGGATGACTACGCCTTGCATGAGCGGTCACGTCTGGCATTTGGATGTGGTGAAGTTGTTGGTCGGAGAAGATCCTGAGTTTGAATATTGTTGTAATAAAGCCGGCGAGACTCCACTTTATATGGCTGTTAAAAGAGGATTTGATGAGTTGGTGGACGAAATCTTGAAGATCTACTGAGATCTCGGTGATTTGTATTGATAGTGGCGCCTTGCTGGCAGAACAGAGAATCATTTCAGCGATGCCAAATGTACGTCCTCCCAGCAAATAATAAATTATCTCTTTAAAAAAGAAAACTACTTTAAATTATCATGCAGCACACCTATTTCAATAAGTATACTTATTTTTATATTTACTCTGTTCATAATTTCATTCACAGTTTAAAATTGGGTTTCTTGGCCTCCTAGAGCAGTCTGTCTGATTACAGTATATTCCATAGGTGGCCTTTGCAAAATTTACCAATTTAACACGTATTTTTGTTAACGCGAAACAATACAAATCCTCAGGAAACAAAGCAGATGAAAGATCATACTCTTAAATTTTATCAAAGCCGCATCCAAGCTAAGTGCGCTCTCATAGTAAGAAACTGGGCTGTACTTCATTATATGTAGAGGGACATTAAATAAAAATCAATCAAGCAAGTGTGAAATTAGGAATCACAAAAAGCATAACTTAACTTCTCTTATTAACAAGATAAAACCAGGAAAATAAGACTTACAACAACTCCATTTCAACTCCATCTCCATCAATAGAGATTTTTACCCCAAATCAACTTTCAAATGTGCTCAATTTTCATCTCCAAATTTGGAGATAAACCATTCACCATTTTACTATTATTATAATAATTAAAAAGTTAAAAAATAAACTACAAAGTACTATTCTCCAATTTTTTATAATATTTGAAGACGTGAATAATGATTTGAAGATAAATTTAAAGATTATTTGTTAAAATTGAAGAGAAATGAAAAAAAAATGGGTCATTATCTTTAAATGCCTAAAGAATATCTTCAATTTAAAGATAAAAATGAAGATTTGTAAATCACAATCCAATATGCCAAACCGTAGTAACATCTCTCTCTTAATGCCAAAATCTACCACATCTAATTCTCTTAAATAAACAAACATTTATAAAGGAAATGATTTAGTAAACAAATCAATACCTTGGTTGCTCTAAGTACTATGTTGCTCTATTTTATATTTCCTCCCACCACATGTTACTCTTACGAAGTGATATCGGATGTCAATGTCTCTAGTGCAGGTTATGATGAACATGATTTCTTGTCATTGCTATGGTGGACAGATTCTCACAAAAATTGTTGTAAGCATCTTTTTTGCTTCTACTACATATCTTTAAAGATTATTCTTAACCATATTGCATCATGTCATATTTAAATTAGTAGACATCCATGTATTCAACCTCGAGGATGATAAAGCAAATGGATAGTCATTTTCAAACGCCATGAATTGCATCTGCACCAAGATGAACTCCACTTAAGCCCATCATGTATAGGACTGACTAACTCAAATACATTACATACACAAACTAACAGATTTTTGCATTATCAGCAAACATGTATTTTTCATGGATATATTTAACTTTTAGGTGCAATGGGAAGAAAAATAGAAACGTGCCAAACCTGGCGCAAAAACAATTGAAAACGGATGGACTCCTCCACTGTTATGCATACACTTTTGATAAAAGTCTCACTAGCGGAGGAGCTACACTAAAGAACGATGAATCTGCAGCCTACAAAGCAGACAAAGTTGGAAGATACCTCTTCTGCATTTAAGCCAGTCGCAATCACATACAAATAATGGAAAAAATTCTATCATATTGCCCAGATTGCAGCGAAGTGGTTGACAACAAAAGGCGGAATGTATTACACTTGGCCGTAAAGGGAAGGAGCACGAAAGCCGTGGAGCATATACTGAAATATTCTTGGGGCCGGAATCTTGTAACCGAGAAAGATGATGATGGAAATACACCTCTTCATCTCTTTGCTGCTTCCCTCAGCTTGTTCACGTTAACTTTGGCAATGCGTCCTGTGATCCTGTCATCCTGACCGAAGCTCCACTGCTTAAGGTAATAAGCTTTCTGGGTACCTTTTATTCTACTAAAAATGGCTGAGGTTTAAGGGTAAACAGAGAGCTAAGAGATAGAATTATTCATTTAAGATCCAAGATAAAACTACTATTCAGTTTCTTTGGAGTTATATAAAGATGGCCTCGTTCTATATGACGATAAACATCAAATTCTTGCCAATAGCTGGAGCTTACAAAAAAAAAATGATTTTCATAACTATGCATTATAAAGAACAAAAGACGAACCCCTGATGCATTGGTAATTCTTGAAGAGATCAGATGATCATGGTAGCCAAACTGCATACTCTTCATTCTTAGTCTTTCTCTTTTAGCATGTCGTAATTGATGGTATACAACATATGGGATGGAGAGAGAACCAGTTTCTTTGTAGGGTTAAGATATCTACTTTTCCAAGTGACTAATAGGATTTTAGTCTCACTATTTATTAGGACCCATAACATTTACATAGAAATTCACAGCAATCCTGTCATCCCTAACAATTGAAACTCCACTGTTAGTGTGCTTTCTAGGTAACGTTAGCAGGAGTTTTAAGATAAGGGGGTTTTAAGATAAAGGGACAAAGATATAGAGGTTGTTCATTTATAAACAACCAACTCTCTTAAAGTTCAACTTTTAGCAAGATTTGAATTTAATATGAATATCATGCTTCTTAACGTCATCCCTCCCTTGCAATGTTGCATGCAGCTCCATACCCATACATGTAAAGCGTCAAACAAACCACAAAGTCCACTATAGACTGAAGCTTTTTCAAATACATAAATGAGGATCAAATATTCAAATTCTAGAGAGGTAGCTCGAATCCAATATATTTTGTCAAACCAAGCTTTGATACTATGTTAAATAACCACCCTTCTAAAAGCTCAAACTTTAAGGATTTGGATTTAATATTAATATCATGCTTTCTTAACATTCATTACACATTTCTAGCTGGAAAAATGGAATTTATTTGACAAATGATCCACAGACAATTTGCGGCGCTTATCAATTGATGTTCAAATCCCAAAAGCTGATCTGCTCCAAATTAAGAATGGAGAAGACGGCGATGATGATCATGGAGCGAAAGAAAAGGTGTCCGAAATCAAGAAAGCAAGTAAAACTCATTTGATAGTGGCGGCGCTCATAGTAACAATAACATACGCTGCTGGTTTTACTCTGCCAGGTGGTTACAAGGAAGACAAGGGGCAACATCGTGGCATGGCGGTTCTAGCCAAAAAGGCAACTTTCATTGCTTTCTACATAACAGACGGCACGGCAATATCTTATCATTATTGCGGTTTTCCTCCACTTTTTATAGCGCTAAGGAAGGCAAAGTGGCAGCTTGTTGAGATGTTTGGCTTCTTATTTCACTCATTTGCCATGGGAGCTATGCTGCTTCGTGCCCCATGGCGCTGTCTTGTCCTACTCACCAGTTCTGGGACTTTGATCACCCTGGTTGCTATCATGTTGTCCCTCATTTTCAGCTTTGTTTATCATGTTTTCCCTCTCTGGTTCCATCTAAGGAAGAAGCTCCCACCACGCTCTCTCCTCTCCACTCTCACGTCTAAGATGCTACCTATTGCCTAGTTTAGGCCCTGGAGGTTCGCAATTGGGCTCCCATTGATACTGGATTTGTTTATTATAAATGCCAGGAGAGTGTGACAATATCGAAAAAAATGGATCAAGCAATCAAACAACCACATATGCATAACTTTTCAGTTTTCTGGGTAAGGAGTACAAAAGGTAAGAAGGGCATTGCCATATATCTTTGGACAGAATTTTTATCAAGTATTTTTTATATTAATAAGCTAAAATAAATAAACTAATTTGAAAATAATAAATAAAAATAACTGAATCAATTTTTTTTTCTTTCTATCAACTTTTCCTCTCTAAGTTTCTTCCTCCATTTACATTAACCAAGCTATAGCCTAAAACTACCTTTGAAAAACACAAATACCTTAGATTCTTCAATATCTTAATTTAAGGGATTTGGAAAAAACCTCGGATTTGAAGATAAAATCAGTCTCAATCTCTCACATTACCCATTTAAATAGCCATTTTGTGCGCTTTTCTTTAGTTAACGACTTTTTGGAGAATCCAATTTTCATGACAAACAAGAACAAACCAAAGAGAAAAGAAATAAATTAAAGAAAAGATGCAAACCTTCACACTCACAAAATCCCTAAAATCCCAATGAGAAAAGACAATAACTAGACCAAGAACATATCTCAGCATGAACCTTTACAGTATCAAACCCACCCCACCCCCTCACCCCACAAATCTGACCCAAAAAAAAGGGCTTTATCATAGAACTCCAATGACAATCTAAAACCTAAATCATGATAAGCTCACGGGAAAATGTCATGGCCGGCCACTTTATTTTCTGCGTATATCTCAACATCCAAGCGGTGAGATCGGAAAATGCATTTTAAACCTGACCAAAAAAGCGTGAACAAAAAAAACCAAAAAGCGGAGCAAACAAATATCGAGCATCTCAGCAGGTTAATAAAAAAAAAGAATATCTAAATTTATTTTTTGAGCAAAGATTACTTTTGAGATTTAGCTAAGTTTCATTAAAAAGCATCTTTCAAATGATGGCATCTAAGTTCTATCTATTCTAAATCTATTCCAATTTACTCTTTCTCTTTCCTTAATAATTACATCATGTACCCTTCATTCATTTTATATCATTCCATACACTATAAAATTGATTTAAAATGATAAATAAATATTTAATTAAAATTTAAAATAAATATAAAGATTCAATTAAAAATAAAAATGGCCATAATTATTTAATTAAATAAATATAAATATTCTGTTGGTTCACGGGTGTGATTTTCTGCTTCTTCCAACAGCTATAACATTGAGGGTAGAATGAGTTTTTGTTGTGTTTTGCTATGAACTGTTGATTAGCTATGTTGCAGCTTGGTGGCTTATCACTATTCTGGCTTAATTTGGCTCTTTAGCTATTACTCATTCTTGGAGCGCCTTTTTCCCTTTTAGCATCCAAAAATGGCTTTTGCTCCCGATTTTGGCTAACTAATGGAGTTGCTCTCAGCACGTAAAAGAATGGCATAGCGTTTTAGAAGAAGGCTCTACTTTTATCAACCAAGAAAAAGATGACCATCTATGGCCACAACCAAGAATAGAAAATATTGGTTTTAAAATATATTGGTATTTAGATTTTACAATATTTATACCTATATATATATATATATATATATATCGGTAAATATTTTACTTAAAATATAAATAATTTAAAGATGTTAAAATTAAGGAATATATTTAGAATTGCATATTAAAATTATTTTGAAAATGTAAGAGAATATAATATCAAATATATTTGATTTTTGACATTCTTTTACTATATTTATATTTGTTTATAAAGATTAAATTATTTTATTAAAAAATATTTAATTAAGAAATAAATTATTTTATATAATTTATGCAAAATATTTTATTCAATATTTTAAAAAAAATTTGATAAATTGTAATAGCAACATATAATATAATATCAATACTATATATTTATATCTTATATTAATTATTATAAATGATTAAAAATAATTCATAAAATTTATTAAAAAAAAACATATATAATAGCAGAGACAATACATTAAATATTTTGTACTATATATAACAAAAGCATACTTATTCTAGTGAATGGAAGGTTGAAACCCTACAGCAGTTTTGCGAGGGTTCAAATCTTTCCCTAACAATCTACTTTTGTGGAGTTTGATTTATCGAATCATTTGAAGGAAATATCCCAGGACCAAATGGAGTAAACTGATATATTGCAAAAAATTTGGAGGATGTATTCTTAGACATAAGATATATATACTATCTTTGAAATATCGATCTAATATTAGATTTTCAAACATAAGAACATTACCAGTTCTTGTGAAGCGAGGCACAAAGAAGTTATCTCATTCATTAAGGTAGTTGCCCATGAAAGGACAATCCCGGTGTCTTTTCATAATTTATAATCCGTTCCTTATAAACAATATACTATAGTCTCATCCCCACGAAACCATCCAGGATTACCCTGCGAGAGCAGACCATCCCGTTCGTAAAGCATCATCAGGCTTTTATACTTTGACTGAAGAGAGAGAGAAGAGGGAGAGAGAGAGTGAGAGAGAGAGCTCTTGATTTCCAGAGGTGTTAAGATACAATAAGTGAAAAGAAAGAAGATGAAAAGAATTAGAGAGGACATAGTAGAAGTAATCGCTAAACGCGAATGGATTAAATCCTACCTCTAATTCTCCTAACGTTTTATCATTAATTTGAAAAACAAAGCGTTTTATAAATAAAATTCTCTTAATCAAAAACATTACATATACACCAGTTTTTGCTTGAAAATATAACACGATTCATAATTAGAAAAATTATAATTTGATACATAAGTTTTCATTTATAACTTAATACTTTTATTATGTTATTAAGTAAATAAAATTATTTAGATTAATTATAAATATTTTGAAGTTTTTTTCCACTTAGATTTTGGATTTAAAAAAATAGTTTTTATAAAATGAGTCATAAAATCGCTAAAAATGGATATAAAAAATATAAATGAAATAGCTATATTAAAATATTGCGATATAACCATTAGAAATCATTTCTACGATGCAATTAGGTGGGATGATGGATATAACGTTTATTCAAATTTACTACTCCCCTTCAATTTTCAATATTACCTAGGTGCATATATTTGTAAGTCATGGCCCATGGGAAAGAGAAAATAATATATTTCGGCTGCATTTCTACTAATCCCGTATCACCCAGAAATTATATTTATAGTCATGACCCGTGGAAGAAAAGAAAAAGGTTACATATTTATATTGTCATGACACATTGGAAGAAACTCAAGGTACATATTTGCGAGCATCTTAATAGGGACCCCGAAATCATATTTGTGGTCATGGCCCATGGGAGAGATAAAAAGTACATATTTGCAACAAATCTCATAAGTTTTAGTAAACCCTCAATAGACCCAATCAAGCAATTTTATTTGGCGGTCGAATCTGAGGCGAATTTCTAAACATGATCCAAGATTTGATTGCACATCAGTCAGAGAAGATAATCTCACAGTTTACAAATTGGGTTTCAATCCCGAATTATTTTATATCTCTTCACCCAGTGACATTCTTTTTAAATTTAGTATTCATCCTGTTTAAATTTATTCCTTCAGGCAAGTATCATGGACGAACTCTAGTATTCCTCCTGTTTCTGTAACTGAGAACATATTTAATTTCCATTAGTGGTAGTCCGAAAAATGATCCAAGCAGAATTTATCTCATCCAGATGATAACCTAACATATCTACCAAAATGGAGTTTCCAACATTTATTGTATTTACATATACCACCCAAAAGGCGCTGAAAAAAGCAACAAATCAATGAGGAAAGCAAATGAGAGGCAGGACAGAGTAAATGCCATAAAGCTCTTAATGCACCAATTCAGGTTTCAAACCTCAGTCCTTTATTCCATTACAAATGCAGTAGGCCACCATCCTTTTCTATCTTTGACATCTTCTCATTCTGAAAACTGGGTTTTTCCCCAGGTGTGTGATAATCTAATTTTGTGAGCGCATAAATATTCTAAACCAGGTCATCTAATTTTATTTAACACTTCTTCACCATTTAAAATCTCCCATAAAGCAAGCAGACAGCTAAAAACTACAAAATGAACATCTACTGTGTGCCTATTTTTATGACTATAATATCCCAAGTTTTAACTCTGTAGAGGCCTTTGTCTGGTGCTCCTTGAAACAAAGGTGTCTGATTTGCATTTGTGTGCCTGTTTTGAAAAAATCAGACATCAAACTCAAATTATCACATTCAGATCAATTTATTCTTTTAGAAACAATTTTCTGTTCTCTACCCTGTCATAATGACAAAAAGGTTGATAT